>QXTE01000303.1:717781-1317256 GCA_003942145.1 Platysternon megacephalum
ATAAATCCGTTTTACCCTGTATAAAGCTTATACAGGGCAAACTCATAAATTGTTCGCCCTCTATAACACTGATAGAGAGATATGCATAGTTGTTTGCTCTCCCAGGTATTAATACATACTCTGAGTTAATTAATAAGTGAAAAGTGATTTTATTAAATACAGAAAGTAGGATTTAAGTGATTCCAAGTAGTAACAGACAGAACAAAGTAAGTCACCAAGCAAAATAAAATAAACTGCGCAAATCTATGTCTAATTGAACTAAATACAGATAAGATCCTCACCAGTTCCAGAATGCTCCCTTTTACAGGCTAATCTCCTTTTAGCCTGGGTCCAGCAATCACTCACACCCCCTGTAGTTACTGTCCTTTGTTTCAGTTTCCTTTAAGTATCCTGGGGGGGTGGAGAGGCTTCTTCTTTAGCCAGCTGAAGACCAAAATGGAGGGGNGTAGGATTTAAGTGGTCCCAAGTAATAACAGACAGAACAAAGTAAGTCACCAAGCAAAATAAAATAAAATGCGCAAATCTATGTCTAATTGAACTAAATACAGATAAGATCCTCACCAGTTCCAGAATGCTCCCTTTTACAGGCTAATCTCCTTTTAGCCTGGGTCCAGCAATCACTCACACCCCCTGTAGTTACTGTCCTTTGTTTCAGTTTCCTTTAAGTATCCTGCGGGGGTGGAGAGGCTTCTTCTTTAGCCAGCTGAAGACAAAATGGAGGGGTCTCCCACGGGTTTAAATAGACTGTCTCTTGTGGGTGGAGACCCCCTCCTCACCCTCTGTAGAATCCAGTCACAGAATGGAGATTCGGAATCACATGGGCAGGTCACATGCCCATGCATGACTCAGGACTGCAGGTAGCAGCCATTACCTACATGCTGCCTTGAACGTCCTCAGGTAGACTTCTAATGTGGATTGGAGTCTTCCAAGCTCTTTTGTCTGTTAAGTGCCCCCTGACTGAACACCTAATTTACACATTCCTTTCCCCAGAAGTCATCAAATGTTCTAACTGAGGCCCCTTAGAAATCAAGCAATCATACAGCCAATGTTCATAACTTTGAACACACAAATGGTGTCTGCATACAACTAGGGTGAACATAACCAGTAGATCATACCCTTTACATAGATATGTTACATGGCCTATGTAGCAAAACCCCATTCCAGTTATATCATACATACATTTGTGAGCCCCTTTATGGGGTTCACTGTCACAATCTTCATCCAAGAATATTAAAGGAACTGGCACATGAAATTGCAAGCCCATTAGCAAGAATTTTTAATGAATCAGTAAACTCAGGGGTTGTGCCGTACGACTGGAGAATTGCTAACGTGCTTCCTATTTTTAAGAAAGGAAAAAAAAGTGATCCGAGTAACTATAGGCCTGCTAGTTTGACATCTGTAGTATGCAAGTTCTTGGAAAAAATTTTGAAGGAGAAAGTAGTTAAGGACATTGAGGTCAGTGGTAATTGGGACAAAATACAAAATACATGGTTTTACAAAAGGTAGATCGTGCCAAACCAACCTGATCTCCTTCTTTGAGAAGGTAACAGATTTTTTAGAGAGAGGAAACGCAGTGGATCTAATTTACCTCGATTTCAGTAAGGCATTTGATACGGTTCCACATGGGGAATTATTAGCTAAATTGGAAAAGATGGGGATCAATATGAAAATTGAAAGGTGGATAAGGAACTGGTTAAAGGGGAGACTACAATGGGTTGTACTGAAAGGTGAACTGTCAGGCTGGAAGGAGGTTACTAGTGAAGTTCCTCAGGGATCGGTTTTGGGACCAATCTTATTTAATCTTTTTATTACTGACCTTGGCACAAAACGTGGGAATGTGCTAATAAAGTTGCGGATGACACAAAGCTGGGAGATATTGCTAATACAGAGAAGGACCGGGATATCATACAGGAAGATCTGGATGACGTTGTAAACTGGAGTAATAGTAATAGGATGAAATTTAATAGTGAAAAGTGCAAGGTCATGCATTTAGGGATTAATAACAAGAATTTTTGTTATAAGCTGGGGACTCATCAGTTGGAAGTAACAGAGGAGGAGAAGGACCTCAGAGTATTGGTTGATCACAGGATGACTATGAGCCGCCAATGTGATATGGCTGTTAAAAAAGCTAATGCGGTCTTGGGATGCATCAGGCGAGGTATTTCAAGTAAAGATAAGGAGGTGTTAGTACCATTATACAAGGCACTGGTGAGACCTCATCTGGAATATTGTGTGCAATTCTGGTCTCCCATGTTTAAAAAGGATGAATTCAAACTGGAACAGGTACAGANGAGAATTTAGAGAATTTAGAGTTTGATTTAAGGATATTTACTTTGTATATCCTGACGTGTGATGTTGACAGTTTGTGTCTTAATGGTTACAAAGGTTGAATCTCAATANACCTTAAAGTCTATGAGTCTAGATAGAACAAGAAAAGGAGAATGAAGAGAACAAAGGATGGGGAGAAAGTGTCTCATAAAGCTGCATAGGGCTAATCCCTGATATTTCTCACCATCCCATAGCGTATTACCCATACATAAGGGTTAGAAAGGTTAGATTTGTATCAGTAAATGTCAGTAAACGTCTATTTCACCATACACATACAAACTGACCAAAAAAAATCCCAACGATAATCATCTAAATTTACAGGCTGGCAAAGTAAAAAAAAAATGCTGCTCGAGAATTTANAGACATAGGTTAGGGCTTTGTTACAGGAGTGGGTGGGTGAGATTCTGTGGCCTGCGTTGTGCAGGAGGTCAGACTACATGATCATAATGGTCCCTTCTGACCTTAAAGTCTATGAGTCTAGATAGAACAAGAAAAGGAGAATGAAGAGAACAAAGGATGGGGAGAAAGTGTCTCATAAAGCTGCATAGGGCTAATCCCTGATATTTCTCACCATCCCATAGCGTATTACCCATACATAAGGGTTAGAAAGGTTAGATTTGTATCAGTAAATGTCAGTAAACGTCTATTTCACCATACACATACAAACTGACCAAAAAAAATCCCAACGATAATCATCTAAATTTACAGGCTGGCAAAGTAAAAAAAAAATGCTGCTCGAGAATTTAGAGAATTTAGAGAATTTAGAGTTTGATTTAAGGATATTTACTTTGTATATCCTGACGTGTGATGTTGACAGTTTGTGTCTTAATGGTTACAAAGGTTGAATCTCAATAATTATTTAATGTCAGTCGATGTTCTCTGACCCCCCATAACTGCGTACAACTGTGAAAACTGAATTCAGTAAAAATCTTTCATCGGCTTAAAAATCAACATTGATATTATCTGTCAACATTTATAGATCATATATAGCAAAATCAAATTCGGCCCAGCCTACCCATCATGCAATCCGGAGCTATGCTGTTGTTCTCTGTTTCTGAACTTTCCTGTTCCAGGGCTAGAAATAGCTGGGTTATTAATAGTTAGAGGCTTGTTGCTAGTTTTCAGCCTAAAGTCTCTTTCTCTTTATCGCACAGGAAGTCTGCTGGTCTCCGAGAATGAACGGGGCCCCTAGAACAAGCCCAAGACTACATTTGATTAATTCATGGGGTTGATTCCTTGACAAATGAGGGAGCAACAGTCTGGGCTTGTCACTTAAAGGCAGACCTGCTTGTCAGGAAGAAAAGCTGAGGGCCTGGCTGCCCAGTTGATTACCTCATGACCAAATAAACCAAACCAGGAATTCCCCTAATTTCATTTCCTTTTTCACATAAAACACATTTGTTTGTGGTCTGAAATGTGCTGACACCATCTGCTGAGGAAGCATGCGAAGAGCTGAAGGCATCTACGCTTTAAGACTCTCTCCCCACATGCATTTTCCGGGCACTTCCACCAAACCAATATTAATGGTGTCAGGATATGTCTACACTGCATTGTAAACTTGGGTCGGCTGATCGGCGGGGCCCATCGGCGGGCGGGAAGCACTGGGGAAGGGAGGGGAGCTGATAGGGGGGCTGCTGGTGGGTGCTCATCCCCGGAGCACTGACAGAGTCGGCGCCTATGCCCTCAGACTCAGTGACTTTCATTCTCAGACCTGAATGAAGTGCACTCAGTGCAGGACCCAAACTGGGGAGGCAGTATGCTAACTTGGCACTCCCCTGATCCCTGGATTTCCTGGGGACAGCTCTAAACCCCAGGGTAAGTTAGAGCAGCCTCAGGCCTGCTCTAACTTCCACCCATGTTAATAGGCTCACAGGGGGTTCTTAAAGTATCTGGGGGCCACCAGACTCCAGACATGCTCTGGCCACATCTCTGCCTCCAGACACACCTCCAATACAGAGGGAGGGGAGGCCAGGCAGGGAGGGCATGACACCAGCTATATGCCACCTATGGATTTCCCCATGCCAAAGGCATACTAAGATGTCCAGTTAAGGCCGCTTTACAGGCTCCAAAGCAATACCAAGAAGTTACAGGTTGCAAAGTGAAGTGCTTACAACTCTGGAAAGCCAAAGTTAAGGCTGCTCATATAACCTTGGCCCTGCCCTTTTGAGCCTGTGCATTACAATAGCTCTTATGCACACAAATGCACCTTATTAGAGCTGATTCCACCTAAATGCTTTTCTGTGGAAAAGTACATTCCATCGCAATCAAAATATCTTGTGAAAACAGTTCAGTTGCAATGCTTTCTCCCCCAGTGAAAACTTTCAAATTAAAGTAAATTGTTCCTTTCCTTTTGTGCTGCAGTTTTCAGTTTGCTTTGGCTTTCGAACATTCAAAGATTTCCTTTAAACTTGGTCACTAAACAACAGAGAGTTTTTGAAAATCTTAAAAAGCTGGAGCCTATTGGTGGACACAAGAGAAGAAACTCTATTATCTACTGCAGTGGCTCTCAACCTTTCCAGACTACTGTACCCCTTTCAGGAGGCTGATTTGTCTTGCGTTCCCCCAAGTTTCACCTCACTTAAAAACTACTTGCTTACAAAATCAGACACCAAAATACAAAAGAGTCACAGCACGTTATTACTGAAAAATTGCAGACTTTCTCATTTTTACCATATCATTATAAAATAAATCCACTGGAATATAAAGATTGTACTTACATCTCAGAATATACTATATGGAGCAGTATAAACAAGTCATTGTCTGTATGAAATTTTAGTCTGTACTGACTTCGCTAGTGTTTTTTATGTAGACTGTTGTAAAACTAGGCAAATATCTAGATGAGTTGATGTCCCCCTGGACGACCTCTGAGCACCCCCACGGGTACATGTACCCCTGGTTGAGACCCACTGATCTACTGTACAATGAGATAGAGAGAGGGCTAGCTACTGTACAGAGAGATTAGCAGGCAGAGTCCATATAATGAATGTTTCTATAAGAAGGCCCCAGTATTTGCAGAAGTAAACGAGGCAATTTCTATCCTTTATAAGCCAGTGCAAGCAGTTTGAAGTTCCTTCATGCTTTGGAACCGATGACATATTAACACATCCCAGCAACACCATGAGGAGCAGACCCAAGTGCTTTTTCTGGGGTGAGTACGACACCCAGGGCCAGAGGCCTGGGGGAGGGCAAAACATTTTCACTGATCTGTGGGACAATATTTAAAGGTCGTTTTCTCCAGGAATTTTATTGTGTAAAAATTGTTTTTTAAAATCACACTCAATTATTTGATTTTAGGATTATTATAAAATTAGTCTGTTTCTGGGGTCAAAATCTTCCTTGGACCAAAATCTATTTGTCTGTCATCATATGGGACATCTATCATGCGGGAGGTCAGACTAGATGATCATAATGGTCCCTTCTGACCTTAAAGTCTATGAGTCTATCAGTCTATCTATCTTTCTATCTATATATCCGTCTATAATGACTTAGTCTATTTGTCCATCTGCCTATCTGTCTACCTAGCATCATCATATGAGACATAGTCTTTTATCCCTCTATCAGTCCATCTATCAAGTGGTTATAAATGAATTCAGGAGATTCTAAGATTGGGTCGTTTATAATATGTATTTTATTTATGTTTTTCTAGTCTATAAGGTTATTATAATGTGTTCATCTCCATAGTATCTGATCACCTTTCAGTAGGTCATTAAGCAATGCAACTAACATCTTTTTCATAATAGCATTGTCTTCCAGCCCCCTCAGCTTGTAAATTACACCAGTTTATACTAGACCCAATTACACCCTTGTAACAGCTTGTGTAACTTACACCTCCTGTTGTGTTAGTGAATATCAGGCCAATTTAACTGGTGTCCTGCTCATGCATGATTCAGATTCCAATACAATACCCCATTCCTTCCCCCCCATTCCCTTCTTTCTAGAACTAAAGCTAAGAGAGCAGCTCCAGAGTGCCTCTGGAATCGCAGCTAGAGACAGCAGCCCAGCAGAGCTTTTCTGGGACCAAAGTTCATTTCAACACACAACACAGCTTTTGTTCAGCTCTTTTCCTACACACCGTTTACTTAAATGCTGCACAGAATAAAATGGCATGGTGTAATAAATAACAGCAGAGAGGGGGAGACACTAAAGGGGATGGTATATGCCAGGGAGAAAAGGTGCATTTTCAGGTGAGGCTTGAATACAAATGGAGAACTCATGAGGCAGAAGGAGGCAGGGAGGCAGTTCCAGGCCTCAGAGGTTGCAGAGGAGAAGACTCCTTCACCAGTCAATTGTTCAAAGGGAGTACGGGGAGGCTGGTAGTACAGGAGGAGAAGGAACAAAGCAGAGAAGGGAGTAAAGAGAAAGAGACATGAAAGAGACATGAAAATGGGATGGTGCAAGTGGGTTTGAAAAGCAAGGTCAGATTTGAAATGAACGGGGAATAGTGTACAGGACAGAGACTGTGGATAGAATAAAAAGCCCAGTGGTCCTGGAGCTGTCTACAGCAGAGTCCCTTGCCTGCTAAAGTTGGAAGATAGTGAGACTTCCAGTCATTTCAAATCACACTTTACCTTTCTTTAAAGAACAAAGGGTCTTGTTGATTAGTACCTAATGGCCCAGCCCCATCAATTGCTCTGGGCCAGGTTAACAAGGGGGAAGCCCTCACAATCTCTGCCCTCATAACAACCCTTTTAACATCCGATTATTATTTAACTGCAGGTCTTGGATTTCTTCTTTTCTGCGGCAAATCAGGTGGGATTATTTTTAACTTTCTGACTTGGGTGCATCATCTGAGTTATTTTGCCCATCTATGGGAGAGGCTGATCTGGATTTAGCCTGTGCCTATTGGTCTGTACTTGTGGTGAGAAGCAATTATTTTAGCATTTAATCTCTGCCCTGTGCCCAGATACCACCACAATGGGCACAGCATAAATAAAAACCACTCCAGGGCCCGATCTGACCAACATTTATTCACTCCAGAACCAGCTGAAGTTAACAGCACTCCATGTAGGACTAACATGTGGGCTCAGTCCCAAACCCATGGAAGTTTTTCCATTGGCCTCAGTGAGCTTTGCATCAGGCCGTATACAGTACATAGGGCAGCAGCTGTAGGCAGATTTGGGTCCTTAGTTTTGTAAAGCCCTTTTTACTAAGGGCCAGATCCTCAGCTCGTGTTAATCAGTTTAAAGTCAATGGATGGATCCCAACCCAACTTGCATTGCAATCAATGAGAAAGGGCCACATTGAGTCCAAGGGGAGTTGAATCAATTGTCCCTTTCATGTCATTCTCCTGGATGGTTACATATACTCGCAACATGCGCATGTTGCACATTTTATATATGGACCATCTTAATGTGTATTGGGATTTTTCTTAGCAGCTCTTCCAGGGCATTTACCTTAATGCACTCTGAGATTATTTGCATCCTTTTTCTTTCCACAGCCTTCAGCGGTAATCATATGACTTTCGACCGTGAGTATGAATTTTAATTCCCTGCAGTTCCTTATTACATTTTAATAAGAGGGGAAAGGGGCCCAGGCAAACAGCTGGTGGTATTACAAAGGGACCAACACAAGGTAAAGAGGCAATTCTTAGCACTGAAGTGATACTGGGGATTTGGTAGGCAGTCCCTGTGTGTAGAGCCCAAGAATTCCAGTTGGCAAAGGCTTTTGAGACTTCCAACTCTGACTCAGTGCCAAATCAGAACAAAAACTGATCATTTTGAAATTCTCCACATAGGAAATTCCAGAAAAAAAAACATTTTGGGTCCATCAAAAATGTTTTGTTTGCATTTTGACTTTTTAAAATTGTGTATTGTATTAGAAGCTAATGATTATATCACCTTCTCCTGTTTCCAATGCCAAGCTTCGGTAGGGCTGACTTCCGATGGTTTCTTTGGTACACAGACTGCCAGACACCTCAACTCTAGTCTCGTACAAATGAGGAACTGAGGCACAGAGAGGCTAAGTGAGTTGCCAAAGGTCACGCAGGAAATTCAGTGGCAGAGCAGAGATTTGAACCCTGGTCTCAGGTCATGCCCGAAACCATATATAATAATATATAACATGTTTTTAAAAATTGACATGAAAAGTAATTTCAAAATGAAAAATCAAAATGTTTTGTTCTGAAAATGTCAAATGTTTTGACATTGCCAGGATCTTTTTTTTTTCTAGTTTTCTTCCAAAACAAAATTCTGGAATAAATTGACGCAATTTCACAAAGCGTTTTGATGTTGATGGATGTGCATATTCTGAGGAGAACGGAGCCACGGAATGATTGAAGGATTAGAAAACATGCCTTGTAGTGAAAATTACAGATACAGGCATAAATATATATTGGCACATGAAGAGAAGGGAGTTACCTTACAAGTGAAGAACCAGTGTTAAGAACGCCGATTCAGTCAGGGTGGATGTGGTCCACTCCCAATAATTGTGACCCAGTGTCAGCAGGCAAATAAAAATAACCCAACATTTATTAGTTTGGAAAATCTCATCATTTTTCAGTTCATCTCATGATTTGGGGGTTTTTGCTTGCAGTTGGTGATCCCACCCCCACTTACCTACATCGTCCTCTGATGGCTTGGTAGCCTGACCGAGATCAGGTACCTCCTCCCCAGGGCTTTTAAGGGGGTGGTGATAGGCTGCTTCCCCCACATCTTTGCCCCCACTTCCACCACTCATGTCCCAGCCATCGTCCTTAACTCTGGACTCTCCTACCCCCACGTCATCTGTGTGTGCACATGTCCTGCCCCCTCTGCTCCGCCCATCTCGAGTCCAGCTCCGCTGCAACCTTCAGCCGGGCCTTCACACCCCTTCCTCTGCAACTTCCTCCTCTGTTCCATGCCCAGCTCCTGGCATGAGCAGAACACACTGCGGCACAGTGAACTGCGACCACGTTGCCGTTATCCTCGCTCGTCCCTACTGGCTCTCCGTTCCTTTCGGGATCCAGCTCAAAATTGCCCTCCGCCCACCCAAGCTCTGCAAGGAATCTTGCTCCAGTGGGGCAAGGGACAGCAGAACACTGCCTATGTCCTCTCCCTTCCCCCTGCACTGCAGGTGAAAGGGCAGCTGGTCTCGGAGCTCCTCTGCACCAGGGGAATTCCACAGCTGGAGTTCAGCTCCTTGTGTTTTAGACCTTCTCTGGAGTTCCCCCAACCTGCCCCACAGATCTCATCTTCCTCCTGCCCCTTCTCATTCCTGTTCCTCTCCTGCTGGCCTCCTCTTTGGCTTGCTCCAGAACCAGGCTACTAACACTGCAAGAACTTTCTTCCCCTCAGCTCCCACCAGTTGAAAGCCCCCCGGAATCTCCCAGCTGAACGCACACCTTTCCCTCCCGGCCTGCCTCTTTTAATCAAGTCTCCTCTACCTCTGTTTAACTCTGTGAGGGCCTGATCCAAAGCCTATTGGAAAGAGTCTCTAATTGTCCTAGGTAGTGCTATATAGCCAGTTGGGATGCACATATCATGAGCTCTACCAATCCCCGATCGCCGGTGCTGTGGGTGATTCCCTGACGCTGCCGGCTTCTCCACCAATTCCTTCCCATCGGAGTCTGATCCGGTGCCCGAGAGACAGGGCCAGCAGAACCTGACACTTGTACTGAAACGGGCGGCTTTTTATTGTTCCAGCTTTTTCTGTTGATGATGTATATAGCGGGAGTGGCAGCGACCCCGACGTAGACTGTGACCCCAATGAGGTTCTCTATAACATCTTTTACTGCATCTGTGAAGACGGGTTCAGGTCCATCTCTGGAAAAGAGCCTTTCCTTGGTACCAGTGAGTCCAGCTGTGAGGGTAAGTGTCGCACCAGTACTGTGTCTTTCTGCAGCATCTTTCATCCAAGGGTCTCCATTCAGGGTGGAATTCACCTCCATGCAGAGGGCCAGCACAGGTCCATGCATCACTTAAGGCCACGGGACCCTAAATTTGGCTCCAGGGCGTTAGCAGTGAACAAAACCAAAAATCAAGCTGCATTTGTGCTGCACATCGTGACGAGGACAAATGGTCTCACCCTGTTCTTCCCCTGCACAGAAATATCCCTTCACTGCCGATCAGGTTTCACGAGAGAAAATTACTACATGAAGATGTGTTTGAATGGATCACAGCAGGTAAGTTAGCAATGTCAGGGAGTTAGCATTGTTTCGTGGATGTGAAAATAGCACTGGAGGACACACGCATGGATAAGATGCCAGTGTGGGACTCACAAGAGCTGAGTTCTGTTTCTGGTTCTGACACTGGCCTACTGGCTGACCTTGGACAAGTCACTGCGCCTCCCTGTGCCTCAGTTTCCCCCTCTGCAAAATAAGCGAATGATGCTGACCTCATAGAATCATAGAATATCAGGGTTGGAAGGGACCTCAGGAGGTCATCGAGTCCAACCCCCTGCTCAAAGCAGGACCTAATCCCAACTAAATCATCCCAGGAAGGGCTTTGTCAAGCCTGACCTTAAAAACCTCTAAGGAAGGAGATTCCACCACCTCCCTAGGTAACCCATTCCAGTGCTTCACCGCCCTCCTAGTGAAAAAGTTTTTCCTAATATCCAATCTAAACCTCCCCCACTGCAACTTGAGACCATTACTCCTTGTTCTGTCATCTGGTACCACTGAGAACAGTCTAGATCCATCCTCTTTGGAACCCCCTTTCAGGTAGTTGAAAGCAGCTATCAAATCCCCCCTCATTCTTCTCTTCTGCAGACTAAACAATCCCAGTTCCCTCAGCCTCTCCTCATAACTCATGTGCTCCAGCCCCCTAATCATTTTTGTTGCCCTCCGCTGGACTCTTTCCAATTTTTCCACATCCTTCTTGTAGTGTGGGGCCCAAAACTGGACACAGTACTCCAGGTGAGGCCTCACCAATGTCGAATAGAGGGGAACGATCACGTCCCTCGATCTGCTGGCAATGCCCCTACTTATACAGCCCAAAATGCCGTTAGCCTTCTTGGCAACAAGGGCACACTGTTGACTCATATCCAGCTTCTCGTCCACCGTAACCCCTAGGTCCTTTTCTGCAGAACTGCTGCCTAGCCACTCGGTCCCTAGTCTGTAACAGTGCATGGGATTCTTCCGTCCTAAGTGCAGGACTCTGCACTTGTCCTTGTTGAACCTCATCAGGTTTCTTTTGGCCCAATCCTCTAATTTGTCTAGGTCCCTCTGTATCCTATCCCTACCCTCCAGCGTATCTACCACTCCTCCCAGTTTAGTGTCATCTGCAAATTTGCTGAGAGTGCAGTCCACGCCATCCTCCAGATCATTAATGAAGATATTGAACAAAACCGGCCCCAGGACCGACCCTTGGGGCACTCCGCTTGAAACCGGCTGCCAACTAGACATGGAGCCGTTGATCACTACCCGTTGAGCCCGACGATCTAGCCAGCTTTCTATCCACCATATAGTCCATTCATCCAGCCCATACTTCTTTAACTTGCCTCCTTTGAGATCTATTGATGAAAAGTGCTGTATAAGAGCTAGGGATTGTTATCTCCTATTCTAAGTGTCAGTGAAGAACATTGATGATAATTCCCAGGGGTTTCCTGCCCTGCCGAGATGAGATAGAAGGGATGGTATAGAACAGGGGTCTCAAACTCAAATGACCTTGAGGGCCACATGAGGACTAGTACATTGGGCCGAGGGCCGCATTTACTGACACCTCCCCCCCCCCGCCGCCCTCGGCCCTGCCCCCACTCCACCCCTTCCATGAGGCCCTGCCCCTGCCCCGCCTCTTCCCACGCCTTCCCTGCCCCCATTCCAACCCCTTCCCCGAAATCCCCACCCCAACTCTGCCCCCTCCCTGCCCCCAGGGGGCACAGGNAGCGCAGGGGTGTGTGTGGCTGTTGCTTCTGGCACCGCCCCCAGCAGTTCCCATTGGCCGGGAATGGGGAACTGTGGCCAATGGGAGCTGCTGGGGGCGGTGCCTGAAGCAACAGCCACACACCCCCCGCGCCCCTCCTCCCCCAGGTTCCAGCTGCTTCCTGGTGCGACGCGGCGGCAGGGCAAGCAAGCAGGGAGCCTGCCCTGCCCCTGGTTCTGGTCGGCCAGGTAAACGTTGGGGGGAGGAGGGCGGGGGGGGGGCCGGGGGGAGCTTGCGGGCTGCATGCGATAGCCCTGCGGGCCGCATGCGGCCCTCGGGCCGCGTGTTTGAGACCCCTGGTATAGAATGTATGAGCAATGCAGTTCTTACATTAAAGGTATTTTGTGCCTTCTGCTGATGTAAATCAGTGTAGCTCCAGTGGTTTTCGTGCAGCTATATTGATTTATACTAGATTATGTTCTGGGACACTGTGCACGACTGGCCTTTGCTCCCCAGATGAACCCTAATGACGTGTTTTATCTCTTGTGGTTTCCTAGATTAACTTGGATAATAGGAAAAATAGCTCGTTCTGTTCACTGGTCAATTCCACCCTCAGCCTCCTGACACCTGCCTGGTCAGAATGTCAGCTTGACCACTTCCCTAGAGCTCAGAAATGTTCCATTGTTAGAGAGACCCACCTTTAACACTGGGACACCCAGGTCTTTGCCAGGACTGGTGTAGTTCCCTGACTGACCAGGCTGAGCCTGTTTAGACTCCTCTTGTAGCACACCACTTTAGGAACAATGGCCCAGAGCCTCAAAGGTATTGAATGCCTAACTCCCATGGGCATCAAATTTATCCCTGTGCAGAGGGCCAGCAAAAGGCGTATGTGTCACTTACATCCTGTAGGATTTATAGGAGACTTAAAAAAGCCTTGTTCTGGTCTTCTGCACAGGGGTGGCTATCACTCGACAGGACAGTCCCTGTCAGTCTGTCTGCCTGCCTATCAGTCTGAATGGATTTTCCACACAGATTTTTGGACTATCCTTCACTGTTTTGGTAGCTCCGTAAGTACTTGAATCGTCTCCTGGGGCCTGATCCCAAAGGCCACAGAAATCAGTGGGCTGCAACCCACCACACAGCCACTGCTTCCCACCAGGAGTTCCACGCTTAAGTGCGTGGAGCTGGATAGGGGGAACGTAGGCCCCGTTGAAATGCAGGGGAAAGCCGGAGACTTTCCAAACAGTCATGATGCAGGCTCTGATCCCCGAACCCTCTAGGAGACAGCGGCGTCCTTCGAACATGTCCTTGCTGACAGCTCCCTCTGGAGCCTCGAAAGCAAGGGGGAAGTCGCTTCTGCTGCGACGCTGTTTCTGCAGACTTTGGGGTTGGCCGCAGTGACAGCTGCCCTCGCCTCTCCAGAGAACCAAACCCAGACTGCGACCACCAAGCTAATGGGTAAGAAGTAAAGACTGGGCACGAGCCATGAAATTCACATAGGTGTTGGGGGCCAGGTTTTTAACCACTTACCCCCAGCTTTTTGGGGTGTTCAGTACAGGGTTATGATTAAAGAGGCTCTACATTCAGGTGTGGATTTAGAGGCTGGAGATGCCCAGAGAAGACAGGAACTAGCTTTTTGACAGGATCCCTTGGGGGCTGGTCCATGAACAGAGATATTGCCATTGAAGTTACTTTGATTGTAAGAGCACTGGGGCAGGGACTGTCTCCTCCTACATGTCTGTTCAACACCCATCAGAGTGGGGCCCTGATCCCTAATTGGGGGCCTCTGGGTGCTACTGCAATACAACTAATAAATGTGCATGAGAAATACTGAGTTACCCAAGCCCCTTTCTCTCGGCACCTTTCAGCGATTCAGACGAAGCTCACCGATGAGAACTGTAGTCTGCAGAGCGAGGTACTTGGGTTCAGTGCTCACGAAGACAGAATGGATATTCACTGCACTGCCGTCACTGACGCTGACATGGAAGGTACCATGGAGACATCCCTGCAACCCACCGATCATAACTGCGTTCCTCTCCGGTGCCTTGTAGCTCAGGGCTCAGGAATATAAAACTGGCACCCTCATGGAGTAGTAACTTGCCCATGGCAAGTTGGCCCTTACTCTGTGAATGGCGCCATGAGGTCGACAGGACTCCTTGGGGAGCAATTTACTATCCGTTGTCTTCAATGGGTTGACAACAGTGAGTTTGATCCCATATGAGTAAAGGGGCAGAATCCAGCCCGTAGTGTGGGGACCAGCCATGCTGTGCGAGTCCCCTAGTAATGAAATCACAGAAGCAGAGAAATGGAGGGCTGGAAGCGACCTCAAGAGGTCACCTAGTCCATCCCTCCACACGGAGGCAGGATGAAATATACCTAGACCAGCCCTGACAGGTGTTTGTCCAACCTGTTCTTAAACCCCCCCAATGATGGGGATTCCACAACCTCCCTAGGTCACCTGTTCCAGTGCTGAGCCATCCTTAGAGTTAAACAGATTTTCCTAATTTCTGACCTGAAGCTCCCTGGCTGCAAAAGCTGAATCCTTCCTGTCCTGCCCTCGGTGGACATGGAGAATAATTGATCACCATCCTCTGTATGTATTGTATGTATTGAACGACTGTTATCAGGTCCCCTCTCAGCCTTCTCCTCTCTGAACTAAATATTCACAATTTTTCCTCATAGGCCAGTTTTCTAAATGAAAAAAACAGGAGTACTTGTGGCACCTTAGAGACTAACAAATTTATTTGAGCATAAGCTTTCGTGGGCTACAGCCCACTTCTTCGGATGCATAGAATGGAACATACAGTAAGAAGATATTTATACATACAGAGAACATGAGAAGGTGGAGGTAGCCATACCAACTGTAAGAGGCTAATTAATTAAGAGAAGCTATTAACAGCAGGGGAGAAAAACTTTTGAAGTGATAATCATGATGGCCCATTTCGGACAGTTGACACGAAAGTGTGAGGCTGCTTCAACATGGGGAAATAGATTCAATTAGTGTAATGACTGAGCCATTCCCAGTCTCTGTTCAAACCTAAGTTGATTGTATCTAGTTTGCATATCAATTCAAGTTCAGCAGCTTCTCGTTGGAGTCTGTTTTTGAAGCTTTTTTGTTGCAAAATTGCCACCTTAACGTCTGTCACTGAGTGATTAGGGAGGTTGAAGTGTTCTCCTACTGGTTTTTGAATGTTATGATTCCTGATGTCAGATTTGTGTCCGTTTATTCTTTTGCGAAGAGACTGTCCGGTTTGGCCAATGTACATGGCAGAGGGGCATTGCTGGCACATGATGGCATATATCACATTGGTAGATGTGCAGGTGAACGAGCCCCTGATGGCATGGCTGATATGATTAGGTCCTGTGATGGTGTCACTTGAATAGATATGTGGACAGAGTTGGCAGCGGGGTTTGTTGCAAGGGTAGGTTCCTGGGTTAGTGTTTTTGTTGTATGGTGTGTGGTTGCTGGTGAGTATTTGCTTCAGGTTGGGGGGCTGTCTGTAAGCGAGGACAGGTCTGTCTCCCAAGATCTGTGAGAGTGAGGGATCATCTTTCAGGATAGGTTGTAGATCTTTGATGATGCGCTGGAGAGGTTTTAGTTGGGGGCTAAAGGTGACGGCTAGTGGCGTTCTGTTATTTTCTTTGTTGGGCCTGTCCTGTAGTAGGTGACTTCTGGGTACTCTTCTGGCTCTGTCAATCTGTTTTTTCACTTCAGCAGGTGGGTATTGTAGTTTTAAGAATGCTTGATAGAGCTCTTGTAGGTGTTTGTCTCTGTCTGAGGGATTGGAGCAAATGCGGTTGTATCTTAGAGCTTGGCTGTAGACAATGGATCGTGTGGTGTGTCCTGGATGGAAGCTGGAGGCATGTAGGTAAGTATAGCGGTCAGTAGGTTTCCGGTATAGGGTGGTGTTTATGTGACCATCGCTTATTAGCACAGTAGTGTCTAGGAAATGGACCGCTTGTGTGGACTGGTCTAGGCTGAGGTTGATGGTGGGATGGAAATTGTTGAAATCATGGTGGAATTCCTCAAGGGCTTCTTTTCCATGGGTCCAGATGATGAAGATGTCATCAATGTAGCGCAAGTAGAGTAGGGGCGTTAGGGGACGAGAGCTAAGGAAGCGTTGTTCTAAGTCAGCCATAAAAATGTTGGCATACTGTGGGGCCATGCGGGTACCCATAGCAGTGCCACTGACTTGAAGGTATATATTGTCCCCAAATGTGAAATAGTTGTGGGTAAGGACAAAATCACAAAGTTCAGCCACCAGGTTTGCCGTGNATGAGCGTCTCATCGATTTCTTGGCTCCCCCGGCTCCCGGTGTTAATGCACCGACAAAGGGTTCTGATTCTGCTCAGCGCCCTCAACTCTCACTGATTCCTAAGGGTCAGGCCCAGGTCTTGCATTCCTTAAAAGGCCCTTCCTTCTTGTTCTTATAGGATCAAGCCCTAAAGTTCCCCACTGCGTTTTTAACTCAGCACTTCCTCAGGCACTAAGGTCAAGGCAAGTTTGCCCAAGTAAGGACTCAGTGGGCACTTTCAAGGTTCGCTGTGCGGGCAGGAATGTCATATGGGCCTGATCAAAAGCCAATCCCAGACAGTGGAGAGGCTTTTAAACCATTAAACCTAGCAGAGAAAGGCCTGGCAAGAACAAACAGCTGGGAGTTAAAGCCAGACACATTCAAATTAGAAACAAAGCACAGATTTTTAACAGAGGACAATTAGCCACTGGCACAAACTGCCAAGGGAAGTGGTGGATTTCCATCTCTTGATTAAATCCAGATGGCTGCCTTTCTGGAAGAGATGTTTTAGCCAAACCCAAGTGATTGGGTTCAGTACAGGAATAACAGGGTGAAATTCTCTGGCCAGGTCAGACTAGAAGATCTAATGGTCCCTTCTGGTCTTATGGTCTGTGAATATTGTCCAATCGGATTCTATTTGACCCCAGTCCTGTTAACATAAGAACGGCCGTGCTGCGTCAGACCAATGTTCCATCTAGCCCAGTATCCTGTCTCTGACAGTGGCCAATGCCAGAGCTTCATAGGGAGTGTAACAAACAGGGCAATTTGGGGAAATCAACCACTGTCTTCCCCTCCTGGCTTCTGTAACTCAGAGGTTTAGGATAGCCACAAGCTGAGTGTCCCCCTGAAGTTAGTGATATTTGTGGGCACTTTGCAGAGCTGGGCTCTGTGCTATCTACCTTAAGCAACATGTCCAGGAAATCATTTTTACCTGTTGGTTCAGCCATTCTCTGGAAGCTGGTGGAAACATTTTTATTTCCTGCAGAAAATGGCTTTTTTGATAAAATGGCATCTTGAGAAAAAAATGTCAGTTGTTGTTGGAAAAATTTTCCTTTTTTGACAAAAACACAAAAAATTGAAGGAAACTGGGGGGGAAAAGGGTCATTTTCATCACAATTTTTTGCAGGAAGAAAACAAAACTCCCCAACCAGCCCTACCATCTGCCCCTAAGCTGTTCCACCCGCACCCCTTTGCTGCTTGCAGGTTCTGCCGCTGTCGCTTTTATCTCCTATGTGAGGCTGGAGTCCCTACTGGGAGGGAGATTTTTGCAGGATGAAAATCCAGGGAGCGAGGCAAGACCAGAACAGGTTCACGTGAACTCCAGAGTGGTGAGCGTCTCCACCAGCACCTGGAAGAAGGAGCTTTCCAGTCCCATCAACCTCACCTTCCGGCACCTCGAGGTGGGTCAATGATGTGTGTCCTCAATATGTAACAGCATGAGTTGGGGAAAAGAGAGTCTATTATCAACCCATCTCGTCTGTTATGGTCCCCTGCAGAGTATGTCAGTCCATAAAGACCCAAACCATGACCCTGGGTCTCTGAGAGCCCTCAGGGAGTTTTGGAGCTGGATTCACGTCTAGATCGGAACTCCATGACTTGGGCCCAGTAGTGTAGCTAGGGGAGGAGCAGGGGGAGCAGCCGCTCCCCCTGAGCACATTCTCCAAACGTGGCGCCTTAGGCACTGACTCCCTGGGTGCTCCGGGGCTGGAGCACCCACGGGGAAAATTTGGTGGGTGCAGAGCACCCACCGGCAGCTCCCCACCCCGCCCTCCAGCCCCAGCCCCAGCCCCAGCCCCAGCTCACCTCCACTCCGCCTCCTCCCCTGAATGTGCTGCCCCGCTTTGCTTCTCCACCCCTCCCCCCTGTCTTCCCGCGAATCAGCTGTTCACGCGGGAAGCCTGGGAGGGTGGAGAAGCAAGCAGCGGCTTCACGCTCAGGCCCAGGGAGGCAGAGGCAGAGCGGAGGTGAGCTGCGGCGGGGAGCAGTTCCCCTGTGCGCCCCCCCCAGGTTACCTGTTGCGGGCAGCCCCCCCCCACCCCAGCTCACCTCCACTCCTCCTCCACCCCTGAACGCGCCGCAGCCCCACCCTGCTTCTCCGCCCCTCCCCAGCTTCCCACGAATCAGCTGTTCGCGGGCAATCCTGGGAGGGCTGAGCAGTGGTGCGGCAGCTTCGTGCTCAGGCCCAGGGAGAAGGCGGAGGCGGATCGGAGGTGAGCTGGGGCGGGGAGCAGTTCCCCAGTTACCTGCTGCGGCGTGGGCGGCCCTCCTTGCATCCCCCCGCCCCAGCTCACCTCCGCTCCGTCTCCTCCACCTCTGAGCGCGCTGCTGCTCCTCCCTCCCAGGCGAAAGGGAGGGAGGGGGTGTAGGGGAAATGCGGCACGCCCGGGGAGGAGGCGGGGCCGGGGATTTGGGGAAGGGGTTGGAATGGCGCCTTTTTTTATGTGTTCGCTCCCCCTGATGTTAGAACCTGGCTACACCACTGCTTGGGCCCAGCTTTAGATGCTGCAGCAGTTCAGCCAGAGTGGTGGTAATGGGTTTGCCACCTCTCAGCTACGAAAAACCAGGACACGTGGGATGATGCTGTGCCCATACCACTGGGCAGTTGGCTGTGTGCACCGAGCGCCCTTACAGATCTCCCAGGGCAGCCACCTCAAAAGGGGGGCGATCCTGGGGGAACCTGGACAGGTGGCAACCCCAGGTAATAGCTTAAGACAAGAATCTCTGTCTTCCTGGCCTCATGCCCTGTGGTGGTGAAAGGCTCAGAGAGGGGGGAGATACGATGATGTGTTCACCACGGCTTCCCCCGGAAATGGCAGGGATGGCCGGCCATGGGATCCCACTGGCGTGGCACTGCAGGTCATGGAATGTATTTGGCAGGGCAAGTCATAGGATCCCATTGGCAAGTCGTGTCCTGGGATACCCTCTGCTTGGCATGGAAGCACCTGGGATCCCAACAACGCGGCAGGAGCTGGGGGAAGGGCACCACCAGACTCACGGTTTATTTTAGCCTGTGGCTAGGCACAGAGCTCCGCCTACCACTGGCCTTTGTGCAGTCACTGCTGCATCCCTGTATCCCATGGTGCTGCCCAGCTGCCCTAGGCTTCTGTGAGGTCACTGCCTCAGCCCCTGTACTGTATCACAGGCCCACTGAGGCTGCTGCCTGGCTCCTCTGTTTCCTGGGGGGCTGCTGGCCTGACATGGACTGGGATACGATCAGCACACCCAGCCCTCTCTCCCTCTCCAGCCTCTCAGTCTCTCTCCCCCTCCCTGGCCTCCCCATCCCCAGGAACCTATGAGCAGGTGGATGTTTTCATTCTCTTTGCAGTGGGTTTTCGAGGGTGGGGGGCTCCCATTGGGTTGGGTTCATTTAATTTTGCTTGGTCATGATCCATCATTGAACAATCCCAATTCTAGAGGAGGGGCCAAACCCAAAGCCTGGACCAAAACCCCCCAAGTTTTAGGATCCATCCCCAAAGCTGCGCCTTGGGCCCATTTCTTGCAATGAATATTTGTAACCGCTCTGGGCTGAATACTAAGACTCAAATTCATCCTGGTGTAGCTCAGCTGATGCCATTGGATGAATTAACTTTGTCTTTCCATCACCTTTCCTCCCCCTGGTGTTTGTCCATATCCCTCATTTTGTCTCTTCTTACGTGTTAAGCTCTTTGGGGCAGGGACCCTGTATGTATCTACCAGGCAGTAGGGAATATAAAAAGCAAGATTTCAGACTGGCACTCCGGGGATGCGGATTCTACTCCAGGGTCTTCTGTGGATTTGCTGGGTGAACTTGGACAAATTACTTAACTGCTCTGTTCCTCAGTTTCCCCATCTGTAAAAACAGGTTAATCCAATTGACCTTCATTTAAGGTCCTTGGATAAAAATAATTATTGATGGTGCTATAAAAATATGTATTATTAATAATAACAATAACCCTGTGTTTGGCACCATTGCTGTAGTAGAGTGCCAAGATGTGGGTCTTAAGGGTACTTTATGCCAGTCCATTATTTCTGCTGCCTGAAATTAGCCGAGGACTGGTCCCATGGGCTCTCATCTCCTGAGATCTATGAAAGACCAAACACATCAGAGGATCCCAGGGACACATGACTGGCTGTAGCAATTCAGCCCATGTGTCCGTCAAACGCAGCATCCTTCCTGATGAGTCTAGCTGTTTGTGCGATGCAGAGCATGGTGGGAAGAGAGAAACTTCTGCTTGACCCTAATCACCACCTCCTGGAGTGAATCCATCAGCTCAGAACTCATCCCTGTGTTGATTTGCTGTTAAAGGCTCTGCTGTTGCTTAATATGGTCTGAACCCCCTTTCTATCCGTGATTGCAAATCCTTGCAGGACAAGACTCTGCTGGATAGGGCCATCTGCGTCCACTGGAACTCTGCAGGCCAGGATGGTGTGTGGTCCCCCCAGGGCTGCCAGCACCTTCACTCCAATGTCACTCACACGCGGTGCAGCTGTCGCTACCTGGCCAGCTTTGTGGTGCTGATGGCGCCTGGTATCGTTCAGGTATTTGGGGCTTTGGGCTTGAAATCGGGTGTCTCTGGAAGTGTCAGTGCATGGGATGCTGGGCTCCCCACTGTGCATAATGATGTCCCTTTGGCCCAAGCAGTTGGCCAATACTCAGGGTCTTGTGGGGTGGAGAAATTGATGCTACTGCTCAGGTCTGTACTTCAGTGTAATCTTGTTTATGTACAAAACATGTACACAAAGTCCTATTTTCCTGAACACAGGACAAACAAAGAACAGGCAGTTTTCTGGCTCATAAATCTCCACGCCTGCCACTCCAGCGAGCTCTGTGCCCAAGAAGTTCTGCCTCTCTGCTGCCTCTCAGAGTCACGCTGACAACTGCTTCTCAGGGCTTTCTACTTCCAACATACACGGCTGAAAAACCAATCTCCTAGACCCTGCATCTGCAGCCAGTAAAACTCCTCAGCCCACATGGCTCAGCTCTGACCTGCCACGTGCCTTGGGCAGTCCCTCCATTGTTCGTAGCTGTCTCTGCTACATTTAACAGCAGCAGCAGCAACAACAGTTCCAGCCCATCTCAACTGACGTCTTCTCTTTTCCCCAGGGACAGCAGGATCAGGCCTCAGGGGCAGAAATCCAAACCTGCATTCATTCCTGTCAAACCCAATCTCCACTGCACCCAACACACCTAGCATTGCCATGCAAACATCACTGCAGGTTTCCTGCTGTCTTGGAGATCTTGGACCCTTTCTGTAGAGTCTGAGAGTTTGGACTGACAGAATTCGATATTTACAACCCAGACTCCTCTGGGCTCACCCACCCTAGTACCACTGACTCACAAAGCAGGGTTGTCCTCTAGCTCAGACAGAGGACTTGGGAGGAAGGATTGTCTCTTACCATGTGCCTGTACATCACCAGCACAATGGGCCCTGATCTTAGTGGGGGCTTCTGGGTGCTGTTGTAATAGAAGGGGGAGGGATAGCTCAGTGGTTTGAGCATTGGCCTGCTAAACCCAGGGTTGTGAGTTCAATCCTTGAGGGGGCCACTTAGGGATCTGGGGCAAAATTGGTCCTGCTAGTGAAGGCAGGGGGCTGGACTCGATGTCCCTTCCAGCTCTATGAGATAGGTATATCTCCATATATAGAAATTCCTCTTTGCTGCTGCGTCTTCCTCTTTGCTGACAAAAATAAGATTGTTTTACTGTTAACCCTACTGAGCCAGTGCAGCTAGATTTGCGTGTGACTCGTGCAGAATCAGCAGAACTGGTCACTAGATTCCAGTTGCAGAATCTTTGCTGTGAGTGATGCACGCTGCAGAAGGAACCCTGCTAGACGCTCTGACCCCAAGCTGAGTTTGCAGGACTGGGAGTTAGACAAATATTTCTTTTGACCCATCCGCTGAGCAGCACGGTTAATAGGGTCACAGAGATGCTAAATATAGCACCATTTCTGCGTAGACCCACACTTTAGTCGAGGTGATCAGCAGGTCACAAGACCCATTCTGGGCACCTTTAATCCTATACACCTTGAAAATCTAAAAACATGAGCAATTTTCTTTGTATAAGGTGTAGTTAAAAACAACTCCATGTTGCCATGAACCTGAAATTCTGTTTTTTAGTATTGGGGTTTGTGACAGGGCATTATTCCACTCCTGTCTCTTTTCTAGCCACAAACCGCTTGGAGACCATACACTCCTTAGCTCACTCAGCCAAGGGTAGGGGCACAAAGGTATTTCCCCTTTTAGAGATCTTTTCTGGCTCCGACTCTAAAAGCGTAGGATTTGGTGTCATGTCATATCCCATCCCCCACCATCACCCACACTTTTCTATTTTCTGGGCTAATGGCTTGATTAGCCCTGTAACTTTCTCCAGCCTGTGCCCAATCTATCAATTAGGCACAACTTTGCTCCTTAGATTTAATTGGTGATCCAGTGATCAGACTACTGGTTAAAGACCATAGCGATAACCAAGAGATCATCAACCTCTATTTTCCATTAGGGTTATAATTTTAAATACTGACAGCTAGACATATTGGAAATATAGGCCAGTTTGTAGGATGTTGTGCATCTTTCCACCAGGGGGCGATGTTGCTTTGGCGAATTAAAAGCAAGCAAATGAAGAGACAAGCAAATCTAGCGAAGAGAGAAACAATTCCCTTCCTTTGAAGGCAGTTAACATTAGGGTGACCAGATGTCCCAATTTTATAGGGACAGTCCCGATATTTGGAGCTTTTTCTTATATAGGTGCCTATTACCCCCACCCCATCCCAATTTTTCACACTTGCTATCTGGTCACCCTAGTTAACATGTTACAGGAGGGGAGGGCTATGCTCATCATGATGGCAGAGAAAATACTGCATCTAATAATCCAGAAAAATCCCTTGCCATTTTCTCATTATATCTAAAAAAAACAAAACAAAAAAACAAAAAAAACCCCACCACCAACGTATGGGTCAGATCCTCAGCTGGCGTAATCAACATAGCTCTATTGAACTCAGTGAAGTCAGAGTTGTGCCCATTTACACCCGCTGAGGATCCAGGCCTATAAATGAATTGCAATTAACTCACTGGATAAACTGACTTTCTCTCCAAAGGGGCCTTCACAAACTACTGTAAAATGAACCAGTCCATTGTACAGTCTAGTTCAGGGGTCTCAAACACACGGCCCGCATGCGGCCCGCGGGGCTCTTGCGTGCGGCCCGCCGAGCTCCCGCACCCCTCCCCTCCCCTCTGCCTACCCGCGGGATTCCCCTCTGTGGTGCTGCGAGCCCCACGCTGCTTTCAGAGAGCAGCCGGCAGCACAGCCCCTTCGGGCGGGGAGAGGGGGAAGAAGGCAGAGGACTCCTCCTTCCAGGCACCGCCCCCCACAGCTCCCATTGGCCGGGAACAGGGAACCGCGGCCAATGGGAGCTTTGTGGGAGGTACCTGGAGGAGTGGCAAGAGCAGCACATGGCTGCAACCCGGAGCCCCTCCCCCTCCCCCAGGGGCTGCAGGAACAGGGTTCCAGCTGCTTCCTGGAAGGGAGCAGCGCGGGGGGACAGGGCAGGCAAGGAGCCTGCCCTGGCCCCGGTGCGCGCTGCTGCCACCCCGGAGCCGCTCTAGGTAAGCGGTGCCGGGCTGGAGCTCGCTCCCTGAACCCCTCCTGCACCCCAACTCCTTGCCTGAGCCCCCTGCCGCACCCCGCACCCGTCCCGCACCCCAACCCCTTTCCTGAGCCCCCTGCTGCACCCCACACCCCTCCCGCACCCCAACCCCCTGCCCCGAGCCCCCTGCCACATCCCGCACCCCAACCCCCTGCCCCGAGCCCCCTGCTGCACCCTGCACCCCGACCCCCTGCCGCACCCCTCACCCTCTTGCACCCCACACACCAACTCCCTGTCCTGAGCCCCCGTTGCACCCTGCACACCTCCTGCACCCCCTGGGGGCAGCGTTGGGTGGGGACTTCGGGAAGGGGTTTGAATGGGGCGGGGAAGGGGTGGGAAGAGGTGGGGCAGGGGCGGGGCCTAATGGAAGGGGTGGGGTGGGGGCGGGGCCAGAGGCAGCGAGGGGCGTGTCAGTGATGCGGCCCTCGGGTCAATGCACTGGTCCTCATGCCCTCGTGGTCATTTGAGTTTGAGACCCCTGGTCTAGTTCTTGCTTCTCTAGTCCTGGGCCGTAATAAAATGTCATGCTAATCCACCCAAGACAGTCAGTGTCCCATGAGAATCCACTGAATTTAGATCATGGCCATCATGCTAATATAGCAGAAATAGGGTTGGGGCAGTTTACAGCAATTCTCACGTGTCTTACGCAGTGTGTGTAGAGGAATTGCTTCTCTCGCCTCTGAAATGCAGCTGCCTCTTGGGTGGAAGGCATCTCTGAAAATCAAGCCACTAGAACTTCAGATCCAAAAGCCCAGGCCTCTGCCGCTTAGCTAAAGGAAAATGTCTGTGGCCACTGTTATACCAGGCCCCTTACGCACGCTTTGGGCAGCCACTAGAAGACTGGTTTTCAAACTTTTTTTCTGCTGACCCAGTTGAATAAAATTGTTGACGCCCGCAACCCAACGGAGCTGGGGATGAGGGATTCAGGGTGTGGGAGGGGGCTCAGGGCTGGGGCAGGGGGTTGGGATGCAGGAGGGGGTCCAGGCTCTGGGCTGGGGGTGCAGAGGCTCTGGGGTGGGGCCAGTGATGAGGGCTTTGGGGTGCATAACGGGGCTCCGGGTTTTGGCGGGGGGGGGGGCTCAGGGGTGGGGTAGGGGATTGGGGCGCGGGGGTGAGGTGCAGGCTTACCTGCGGCACAGCGGGGGTGCTAAGGCAGGCTTCTTGCCTGTCCTGGCACCGCGGACCATGCTGCGCCCTGGAAGTGGCCAGCAGCAGGTCTGGCTCCTAGGCGGAGGCGTGCAAGCAGCTCCGCGCAGCTCTCGCCTGCAGGCACCGCCCCCCCCCTCAGCTCCCATTGGCCATTTCCTGGCCAATGGGAGTGCAGAGCCAGTGCTTGGGGTGGGGGCAGTGCATGGAGCCCCATAGCCCTCCCGCCTAAGAGCCGGACCTGCTGCTGGCCACTTCCAGGGCGCAGTGTGGTGTCAGAACAGATAGGGACTAGCCTGCCTTAGCCAGGCAGCACCACCGACGGGACTTTTAACAGCCCAGTCGGTAATGCTGACCAGATTCGACATGACCCAGTGCCTTCCATTCCGTGACCCAGTACTGGGTCACGACCCGCAGTTTGAAAACCACTGCCCTAGAAGGTGAGATGGCTAAGTTGCTCATGCACCTAAAACCAGCATGATGCAGTAGGAAGGGTATAGTTCCCAGACAGACTAGAAGCACCAAAGGCCTTGCTTAGCAGGGTGCAGGTGAGTGGGGAGCAACCCATGGCCCTGACTTCAGCTGTTCTGTGTTGCAGGTGGATTTTGCCCTGTTCATTATCAGCCAAACCGGGCTCATCATCTCCCTGATCTGTCTCATCCTGGCTATCGTCACCTTCCTCTTCTGCCACCCCATCCGTAACACCAGCAGCACCTTCCTCCACCTGCATCTCAGCATATGCCTTTTCCTGGCCGATCTCCTCTTCATAGTGGGAATAGACAAGACTTACAACAAGGTACAGTAGGCGCAGAGTTCTCCAGGCACTGTTCACAGCTCCAGTCGTGGTTTCTTTACCTACCTTCATTGGGATCTCACATATGTTGGGCTGACTCCCAACTGGGCCGGATTCTGCTTCCATTTACGCTCCGCTATTTCAATGGAGTTACTCCTGATTTACACCAGGGTGAGTGAGAGGAGAATCAGGTCAATGGACTGCAGTAGAGACTGCACCACCCACGATTGATTTTAGACACAACAAATCCTGCATCACAGTAGGGGGTTAGACTAGATGACCCTTGCGGTCCCTTCTACTCCTATGGTTCTATGATTCTGTGACCCATTGTAACTGCGACCTTTGCTGGGTAAAACCTCAATAATCTAACCCGCACCCAGTTGTCCCAGGTTAGAGGCTTCCTTCCAACCCCACAACTGGGCTGAGTTTGGTGAATCTGGGTTGATATTTGGAGCAGGCTGGAACTGATTCCATCCCAATGCAAATCTCAGCAGGTATAAAACAGAGCCAAAGCCTGCTCTGACCCTGCTGAGACAAGATCCCCAGATTTCCACTGGCTGTACCTATAATGGGGGGAGGGATAGCTCAGTGGTTTGAGCATTGGCCTGCTAAACCCAGGGTTGTGAGTTCAATCCCTTGAGGGGGCCACTTAGGGATCTGGGGCAAAATCAGTACTTGGTCCTGCTAGTGAAGGCAGGGGGCTGGACTCAATGACCATTCGGGGTCTCTTCCAGTTCTATGAAATAGGTATATCCAGTAGCAGCGCCAGCTCTTCCGGCGCCCTAGGCGGCGGAAGGTCCCACCCCCAAATTTGAACGGGCGGCTGCGGCGCTGGTGCCCCCAAAATAGCCTCGCCCTAGGCGACCGCCTAGGTCGCCTAATGGGTTGCGCCGGCCCTGGGTATATCTCCATATATATATAATGCAGCATTGAGCTGGGGGCAGTGCTTCTCACGCCAGGTGTTCGACAGACTTAGTTTCAGTTTCCCACCCTAAGCGTTTGCCTGGCCATAATATAGGTGCACCCTCCCAAGGCAGGAAGAGAGCTCATCTCTCCAAATAAACCTGGACTGACTTTCCATTCCTCCTCCAGCTCATGTGTTCCATCACCGCCGGCTTGCTGCATTACCTCTTCCTGGCTTGCTTTGCCTGGATGTTTCTGGAAGCGGTGAGTCTGTACCTCATCGTCAGGAATCTGAAGGTGAAAAATTATGCAGGCATGGGCAGATGCACAAGAAAATGCATGTACGCCTTTGGCTATGGACTCCCAGCAGTGATTGTGATCACATCTGCAGCCAGCGCGCCCAGCAGCTATGGAACTCCTTATCAGTAAGTCCTGTGTGGCAAGGGGGAGCTTTGTCTCAGTATGGAGAATCTGTGCCGGAGCACTTGTGCATCCTCCAGGCATTGGGGTGAATTCCATTCACACTGACTGTATAAAGACCCCCACCTTAGATCAGCAGTGGCAACTCACCTTAGTCCTTCAGGGCAAAAGCCCAGGCCTCTACCACTTGAGATAAAGGATCAACTCCATTAGCTGGGAGCAATAGTAGGTTCTACCCTTAGCACTACCCCAGCTCACCCCAAATCCCAGGCCTCAACCCTCTTCCTTCCAAGTCCCAGCCTGGGCCTCTACCTACATCTTTCCCCACAGCTCTCAGCCTCCCAGTCTGAATCCAGGCTTGGGGTTCTCTCCACATATGGAAGCCCCTGACTATCCTCCCTGGGCAGACTTCCATAGTCTCTATGACAATACATTCCTTGGTTTCCGTTGGTTACTACCCATCTCTGTTGGGTGCAGCTTGAGGACCAGTAGCTCCTGAAACCGATGTACTCATTGCTCTGTTCCAAGTCCTGGTGACCAAATGGAACTGGATCTTCCCCTTTCAGTCTCTGCCTTTAAACTGTCCCGTTTTTGAACCCTGTTATCCTGGAGTCTGACTGGATTCCACTTGTAGGTCTGTTAGCAGAACTGGGGGATGGGGGCATACCTGGCAATGCCGGTGCCACCAGCTCACATGGCAGTGTTGCCGAGGTAGCAAATGCAGGCTGTACAGGTCTTGCCAGGGTTCTGCTAATGGCCTTTCTCTCTTTCTTCGTAGCTGCTGGCTCAATCCTGATAACGGTTTTAGATGGAATTTCCTTGGGCCTGTCTGCGCCGTGGTTGTGGTGGGTACCGCAGGGTCTCGGGTTTCCCAGAGCAGCAGAACCAGAGGGCTGTGGTAGAATCTCTCATAGATGGGAACACCGAAGAGATGGGGCCCAGACCAGAGTCACTAGGAGGAGGCAGGTCTGAGGCGCCCATGGTCTGGAGCCTGAAAGCATACAACCCGACCTGACCAAGGAGGTTTTGCAAAATGAATGCATGGCTACCCCATTTGGGGAACGGCAGCCCCCCGAGGAGCAGCTGGCGTAATTACAGAGCCCTGGCCCCTACACGTCCTCAGTGAGGCTAGCAGTGACAGACACTCCAGAGAGACAAGCCTCCTAAGGAGAGCTATAGCCTATGGTGTGGGGGAGTTGGGGGGATGGGCTGTCTAGAACATAAAGAACAACATTGTTCAGAGCCATCTGAGCAACAGAGTGGGCCTGATTCTCCTCACACCCGTCTCCCTCCATTGTCTTCAGTGGAGTTCCTCCTGATTTACACTGGCATGAGGGAGAGGGGAAACAGGCCCAATGGAGTTACTCCTGGTTTACACCAGGCTGAGTGAGAGGGGAATCAGGCACCACCATGTATTTTTGACATTCATTGATGTTCAATATTCTCACGGTCCAGAACATTTCCTGGCCCATTTAGGTTCCCCCTGTATATCATTGATCGGCACAAGGCCTGGGGACTGGAGCAGCAAAGTGCTGGGGCTGCAGGTCAGCTGTGAGGCATTTCTCTGGGACACTAGGCCATCTCGAACCACCGGCCAAAACTAATTCCAACCCCAGGGTCCAATTTAATGTTCCATTCCACGGGCCAGATCCTCAACCGGTTGGTACTTGGTTACAGCCCGGTCAGGCGCTAGGCTGATTTACACTAGGTGGGGTTCTGGAGCCTGAGGTTGAAATGAAATGTACGAGGGACTCCTTTGGTTTTTCTCTTTACAGATAAATTTAGTATTTTTCTGCCTTACTCTGAAGCTTTTGCGAGAGCATCTTTCCTCCCTCAATGCAGAGCTGTCTACTCTGAGGAACACCAGGCAAGATTCCTAGGGGGGAAATGGATAATCTCTCTCTAGGTTATTACATGGGCCCTGTCATGATAGTGGCTGAACACCTCACAGATGTACTAATAGTTTTAGCCTCTCAACACCTCTGGGCGGTGGGGGAAATATTACTCACCTAGTTCCAGATAGGGAAACTGAGGCATGGAATGGGATTGCCAACTTTCTACTCACACAAAACTGAACACCCTTGCCCCACCCCTTATCTGAGGCCCTGCCCCCTGCTCACTCCATCCCCCCTCCCTCTGTCGCTCGCTCTCCCCACCCTCACTCACTTTCTCATTTTCACCGGGCTGGCTCAGGGGGCTGGAGTGTGGGAAGGGGTGAGGGCTCTGGCTGAGGGTGTGGGCTCTGGGGTGGGGCCAGGTCTGAGGGGTTCAGAGTGCAGGAGGGGGCTCTGGGCTGGGGATTGGGGCCCAGGAGGGGGTCAGGAGTACAGGCTTTGGGCGGCGCTTACCTCAAGCAGCTCCCAGAAGCAGCGGCATGTCCCCCCCTCTGACTCCCATGTGGAGGCGTGGCCAGGCGGCTCAGGTTCCTGGCCAATGGGAGTTGTGGGGGCGGCGCTTGGGACGGGGGCAGCGCGTGGAGCCCCCCGGGCTGCCCCTATGTGTAGGAGCCAGAGGGGGGACATGCCAGCTACTTCCCAGGACCTGCATGGCGCCACCAACCGGACAGTCAACAGCCCGGTCAGTGGTGCTGACCAGAGCCGCCAGGATCCCTTTTCGACCAGGTGTTCCAGTCGAAAACTGGACACCCGGTCACCCTACTGGTCACCCTAGCATGGAGCAATCACATGATTTGCCCACAGGGAGTCTGTGGCTGAAACAGGACTTGAACCCAGATCACCTGAGTCCAAGTCCTGTGCCTTAGCCACAAGACCTACCTTCCTCCCCTGCTGCCTATGACGTTTTAACCACCCTCCTGGCCCCTGGCGCAGGTTAGTCTATTGTCCCCATTGCCTCCTGTAATAATACTTCGCTCTTTTTTAGCACTTTCCATCTGTAGATCTCAAAGTGCTTCACAAAGGGGAGGTCAGGATCATTATTGCTAGCTTTACAGATGGAGAAACTGAGGCACAGAGAAGGGACGTGACTTGCCCAAGGTCATGCAGCAGGCCAGTGCCAGAGCTGGGAATAGAACCCAGTCCCAGTCAGGTGCTCTGTGCACTAGGCCGTGCTGCCTCCCATACACACTCCACTCCTGGGGCTGGTGGTAACCTCTTTCTTGCTCTTCACTGAGTGTGGGGGATACATTTTCAAGGGATCTGAAATGAAAACTAGGGGGGAGATTCTGCTCTCATGTCCCAGCCCCTCTGCTCTCCCTGCCAGTGCCAATATCCCAGTGGCTGTCACACAGTTGTTTTTCTCCCCATTTCAGGTCACTGACTTTTAAAGCCCTGGCTCATCTCTTAGTCCTGGGCCTCACGTGGGGGCTGGGCACCTTCCAGTTCGGCCCGCTGGCCACGGTGATGGGGTACCTGTTCACCATCACCAACAGCATGCTGGGAACCTTCATCTTCGTGGTGCACTGCCTGCTCAACAGAAAGGTGATGCCTGCATGCCTCCAGCCTACGGGCAGCAGGTGTGGGCTGGGTCTGAGCTTTTACTGGGGGTGGCAAAGGGGTGGGGGAAAGAGAGAAATGAAGGGAGTGGAAAAGGGAAGGGGAAGGGAGAGCAGTAGGGTGCTGTGAGGCAGCAGTAGGGTGCTAAAATGCAGCCACCTCTGGGGCAAAGCATGGTAGCTGTTTAGCAGCATACAGCAACACAGCACAACTCTTTAGCGCCGGAACAGCTGGGCTGGATTTGGGATAACGCCTTTGGAGTCAAACATCAGCTGAGGACCTGGCCCGGGGAATGGAATTGCCTGCACTGGGATTTGGCCAGCACGCTGGGATTGATTGGTGTGTGTTTGTGGGATTTTGCATGTCAAGATGTGGTCAGGGACTTGTGTTTACATCCCTGCTCAGACCCCGTAAGTGATGGGGGATTTTCAACCCTCAGGTGAGAGAGGAGTATTGGAAATTATTTACGAGGTTTCGACGGTCAAAGCAAGAACCTTCGTCTTCCAATATAACTATGTCTGCTCTCCCCTCCAGCACGGCCACGGTAAGAGAGAATTGAGATGCATGGCTGCACAGCATGAGCAGCAATGTACTAACCTCGACCCTCCCACCTCTGTCCCTCTCTCTCACTTTAATTAACTCCATCGATAAGGTATTGCAAGCAGCGCCAACGCTCACATGGTCCATACATCAAGTCTCCTTGTCGAGGGCAGAGTTCCACACTGGTAATGCTGAGCCCTGGGTTTTGCCCCCTTTGTGGTAAAACCGATTGGGTTAGGCCATCGGGAGAAAAATGCGGAACAACATTTTGCAAAGGTTTTAAAGAAAAATTGTCACCAACATTTTGAATTTTCAAAGCATTGTGACCACTCAGGAAGTTGGTATAAAAAAAAAAAACAGTCACAAATGTTGGCAAAGTGTTTTGACGCCTTTTTGTGCCAAATTTTTGCCACCTTTCCACCAAAACTAAATTGTGCCAAATTTTGGTCAAAAATATTACGCCACATTTTTGCAAAAGAAAAAATTAAAAAGTGCCAATTTTTTGCCAGAAAAAAATGTTGACAAATTTTTGTGCATTTAAAAATGTCCAACCATCTCTAGCCGGCAGATAATTTCATTAGTGGCTTTATTGGGGGACTGAATGTCACCAGTGGCTTTTTAATGGCAGAGGATACCTACAGAGTGTTATCATTTTATAGCCAGATTCGCCCGCCCTGATGTCCACATTGTGCTGCTGGTGTGTAAGGCTGGCCCTGCACTCAAGACATCTATCTCCAGTGCCTGATTCATGCTTTGCTTCCTTTTCTTTCTGTTCCAGGATCCTCAGCAAAACGCTGCCCCATCCCACCTGCAGAAGGCGGCGAGGGATTGATCTCTGTCGCCTGGCCTCTCTTTATGGGTTTTCCACATTGTTCTCCTCCCCTGGTTCCAGATGCAGAGGAAAGGGGTTGGCACAGTCTCATTAAACGCTCCTGCTGTGTCACCAAAAAATGTCTCCATTCTCAAGCCCAAGAGCAACAAAGCCATAAACTAGTGGATTCTGAGCCACCGGGCAAAACTATGATACTTCAGGAGACCAGAGCTACGAAATCCTGATCTCCAAGCTCTTCCCCCTGTGTTCAGTTCAGGTTTGGCTTAAGGAAGGCTCAGGTGTAATGTAATCAAACCAATTCACCCAGTGGCCCAGTGTGTGCCTTGTTTGAGCCTTATCCTGAAACTGATTCTATACTAGGATCTAGAGCAGGGATGGGCAAACTTTTTGGCCCGAGGGCCACATCTGGGTATAGAAATTGTATGGCGGGCCATGAATGCTCACAAAATTGGGGGTTGGGGTGCGGGAGGGGGTGAGGGCTCTGGCTGGGGGAGCGGGCTCTGGGGTGGAGCTGGGGATGAGGGGCTGGGGGTGCAGGAGGGGTTCAGAGGGCAGGAGGGGGATCAGGGCTGGGGCGTGGGAGGAGGTCAGGGATGTAGGCTCCGGGCGCCGCTTACCTCAAGCAGCGTCTGGAAGCAGTGGCATGTCCCCCCTCCAGCTCCTACGTGGAGGCACAACCAGGCAGCTCTGTGCGCTGCCCTGTCCGCAGGTGTTGCCCCTGCAGCTCCCATTGGCCATGGCTCCCGGCCAATGGGAGCTGCAGGGGCGGTGCTTGGGGTGGGGGCAATGTGCGGAGCCCCTTGGCTGCCCCTACACATAGGAGCCAGAGGGGGGACATGCCGCTGCTTCCAGGAGCCGCACGGAGCCATGGCATGCACAGAGCAGGGCAAACCCCCGACCCCGCTTCCCGGCTGGAGCGGGATAAGCCCCGGACCCTGCTCCCCAGCAGGATCTTGAGGGCCAGATTAAAATGTCTGAAGGGCTGGATGTAGTCCCCGGGCCGTAGTTTGCCCACCCCTGATCTAGAGGCTGGCCTCAAGGCCCAAAATTTGGATTCAGATCTGTTTTTTTCAACATCTTGGCATTTGGAAGGGTGTGAGCGATCCAGGGGTTCATCTTAGCCCATCTTTTGTTCTTTGGTTTATGTAATCCTGTATCATTCTCACTGCAATACAGATTCCTTTGTACTAGTCAGGCATGAATCTAGGACCCAGATATTATGGTGGTTGGTGATAGATACATAAGGTGGAATCCTGGCTCCATTGACTTCAATGGCAAAACCCCCATTGGCTTGAGTGGGGTGGGAATTCACCCACAGATTGTATTATCAGTGGGTTTCTCTTTGTATTATAGCTGGAGATGGAGCCACAGATAAGGTTAAGGTTGCCGAAGTGTTTCCATTCCAAGCCCCTGTTTTCCAGTGTTCATTCATAATTTTAAACGTTTCCTTTTCTGAAACTTTTACTTTTGGGGCTAAAATTTTCCAGGCCCACTAAATGATTCTGGAAAGTTTGAGCAAAAAATATGGTATAATACGCTATTTCTACTATTTGAGAAACAGTTTGTGATCATGTGATTAAAGATTGTCTTATACAGGTAATGTTTAGACAGAAGGTGTCAGAGTTAAGGTTGCATGTTCAATCTTAACTTTGCCATTCCCTGACTTTGGAGTGCTTAGCTGAGCAGAGTTAATGTTCTCTTGATGTAGTTTTTCTATATGGAATATAGGCCATTATGGGTCTGATTATGATGATGAATAGCAGCTTACATCATAGGCCACGGAGCCTGGGAGGGCCAACCAGGCCATGGCCTGACCACCTTTTGGCAAGGCCAAACCTGAGTGGTGATGTGACCCTGCAGGCCAAGTTGCAACGCCACTCAGATTTGGAAGGAGGTAGCTATAGGAGCTCCCGGGTTGGAGGGCGTCAGGCTGCTGGTGGGGGCAGCGCCTGAGAAGGGAAGAGGAGAGTCAGGGACTGGGGGGTGGGGAACCAATTCCTCTACACACTTTAAATGACAATATGCAGGCCCTGCCTTACTTCAGCAGTCATCTTGCTAAGGAAGGGTGGTCCAGTGATTAGGGCCCTGATGTATGACTTGAGGGAGCTGGGTTCAGGGCCTGGCTCTACACAGATTTTCTGTGTGACCTTGGGCAAGTCACTTAGGGCCAGATTTTTAAAGGGAATTAAGCCCCTAACTTAATTCCTAAATTGCTTTTGAAAATGAGTTGGGCATTGCAATGCTGAACAGAACAATGCCTGAATACCTTGAACAATCTGGGCTCTAGCCCTTCTGCGCCTCAGTTCCCCATGTGCAAAAGGTGGATAATAGCACCTAAGATACGGCCAGATTCTCAGGTGATGAAAGGTGACATCACTCCCTTGACTTCCATGGAGCGTTGGTGATTGACAACTGCTGAGGATCCAGCCCATGGACTTCAGTGCATCTGCTTGGAGACTAAGGTGCTACTCAGTGTGAGGGTATCAGCCTCTGGCTGTATAAACTGTTTGAACTGTTCTATTGCTTACTTTGCATATAAACCAATGTGTCTTTAACAAATTCTAAACTATTGATGCTTTATTTATTTTTTAATATAGCAATGTTACTAACTACAGACCAGGCAGAGTGTCCTCAGAGACATCATCACAGGTTACTGCAACCTTACTAGTTGTTAAAATACAATCATACTGCCATTGATTGCATGAGGAATCGCAGCACTCACTGCTTGTTAATGTCACAGTGGTTCCCGTGTGTACAGTGCCCCTCTGCGCTCTTGCACTGCTTGGGGAAAGGTTCCCTCTCCTACCTGGTTTGCATAGGCCAAAGGAATCAGAGGAAACTGCATCCTGTTGATGACAAAGACAACATCAGGCACACTGGGCAGGTTGCTGCAAGTAATGTCATACTAGAGGGGGCAAGAAGGGAATCCTCTTATGAAAGAAATAATGAGCCCACCATGCTGAGCATAAAAATTGGAGGTGGACAAGCTTCACAGGGTTTGGCTTTAGCCTGAAAACTTCATGATTTGTTTGAACAAAGCCTGAACAGGAACCCATCCCACGAGCTGATTGCCTGTTACAAGAATAAACAATCCAGACAATCGTCAAAACCCCGCCCTCATGGTTGGTAATCCATCACTGACGGTGACGACAATATTGTCACAGTTCTCATCTATGGCTATGCATACGACTCTGAAGCCCAAACCCTGATACACAGAGGGATTGGGAAGTCCATATCTGGGACGTTTGATGATGCAACTCTGCGGTGCCTTTCAGCCTGGAGGTGATTTCGTCGATCCTGCTCGAACCTGTTACATGCTGATCTTGTCAGAGATGGCCAGTGAGTCCTGTTCTGAGCCATTTGCTCGAGTTCCTGGAGACTGATCCCAGCCCACTGGAGCCTGCTTTTCAGGTTACCCGATCCTGATAATCATCCCATAAATAACTAAACAACCACAGATATAATGGAGATAACAAAATATACCCAGACCTTCTGGTCCTCAGCCCACCCCCTCCCACAAAAGCCCAATATTGGACTCAGATCATGTACAGCGGCGGCTCCAGGAACCAGCGCTCCAAGCGCGTGCCTGGGGCGGCAAGCCGTGGGGGGGCGCCTTGCCGGTCCCTGCGAGGGCGGTAGTCAGGCTGCCTTCGGCGGCTTGCCTGCGGGAGGTCCGCCAGTCCTGCGGATTCGGTGGCAATTCGGCGGCGGGTACGCCGAATCCGCAGGACCGGGGACCTCCCGCAGGCATGCCGCCAAATCCGCGGGACCGGGCACCTCCTGCAGGCATGCCGCCGAAGGCAGCCTGCCTGCCGTGCTTGGGGCGGCAAAAAAGCTAGAGCCGCCCCTGATCATGTAGTGTTTAAATATGGTCTGGGGCCAAATTCCTCCCCTAGTTCTACTGGTGTAACCCCAGTGACGTCACTGGTGTAACGGAATGGGGGTGTTACTGTTTTCCCGTGCACAGAGACTTATTTGCAAAGGGCTATAAAATACTTCAGAGGCAATTGTTGTTTAAGATGACAGAAAGGAACAAGAAGAGCCCAATGGGGGAGCACGGAGGAGTAACAGACAGCAGGAGCTCTGAGAACAAAATGAACGCTGAACTCGGCACATAGACTATCCCAGGCTGGCAGACTAAGGGCACTGCAATAAAAGATCCATGGCACAGCTGCAGCTGGCCTGAGGCAGCTAACTTGTGCTTGAAGGGCTCGGGCTGCAGGGCTATAAAATTGCAGTATAGACATTTGGACCCAGGTTCGAGCCTGGACTCTGAGACCCTGCAAGAGGGGAGGGTCTCAGAGCCTGGGCTCCAGCCTGAGTATCTATACTGCCATTTCTAGCCCCACAGACTGAACCTCATGAGCCTGAGTCAGCTGCCCAGGCTCTGAGGCTTGGTGCAATGTTTTTTTTATTGCAGTGTAGACTGACCCTTGTGATGGACTGTTCACTCCACACTTCACCTGAAGGGGTTAAGGCAGCATGGAAGGGGCTCATTAACTTAGTAGACTGCACCTGGGGGAGAATTAGCTGGCCGGCCTAATGGCAGATGAATTTCAGCTGAGCAGGAGTAGGCTGGGCTGGGATAAAGCTAGAAAGCTGAGCCCAGAAAGGGCTGTCGGAGAAGTAGCCTGTAGTTACCACCTGGGAGTTTGAGTTGGGCCAGAACACCGAGACAGGAAGGCGTGATGAGGTCTGGGAGTAAGGAGACTCTGCTTGCTGGACAGAGAATCCTTGTGCTGGAGCCTGGGGCAGCGGGCAGGCCTGTGTTCCCCTACCTGCCATGGGGAAAGTGGCACAGTCTTAGGTTAGAGGATGGCCTGGAGAGACTTTGCTACCCCCAGCAGGGGAAAACATGTAGTGACCTGGCTGGAGGACTAAGCCATGAAGAAGGAGCAGCCAAGTCACGCAGAGGGAGCTTGCTGAATCCTAGAGAGTGAGAGGGGCTGTGGTCAGAGCAAACAAAGGAAGGGGGCATCAAACCTGGATGGAGCCAATCCCCAGAGCAGCCAGGAGGAGGTGCCCTAGTGGTGAGTGAGCCCCGGTTTAGAAATGCTGGACTCTTCTGCTGAGTTGCTAAACTCAGGCACTAAAACCCTGTGTTTCAGTGCCGGGTAATTACTGCTGAGTCACACTGGCAGGAGGGCCCCATTCACTCCAGAGAGAGAATGAGGCCTTGTCTACATGGGAGAGTTCTACCGGTGGAATTATACTGGTATAGTTATATTGGCATAATCCCCAATCCGGACCATTCTCATTCTGGTATAAACTGAACCAACTGACAAACTACAAAGACACATCCTGGAATAAATGTGTCTACACAGAAGGTTACACTGATATTACTATATCACTTTAAATTTGCATTTTGGCTTCTACTGGTAAAACTTTACCATGCAGACAAGCCCTGAGGTCCTTTCAATAGGCACGGACTATTAGAAAAGCGGGTGTCACGCCACTGAAGTCAATGGGGTCATTGCTTAAGCAATGGGTCAGTCACTCCAGGTTTGAAAATCATTCTCTGATCAGAAAGCCAGGAGTAAACGGGCTAAAGTGGAACTAGTGAATAGAGGATAGGCCAATAGGCCATTTTGTGGGGCAGGTTCTGCCATGGGACATTCACACATGCAGTAATTTAACAAGGCTACTAAAGGAAGCTCATCTGAGATGCACAGGGACTCGAAGCCCAGACAGTCCCCCATTTTTCTGATGGCTGCCACCTTGGCTAACTCCCCTGGGATTGAACCTGGCACCTCCAGAGCTAAAGAAGCAAGATTCTGCAGCTAGGTCTGTAACAGATTCATTGTGACAGATATGGCAATTTCCTGCAATATCTTTGGGAGATGTTACTGAATTGAGTTTAAATAGTTTTGGAGTCCACTGAATTATAAATGCAAAGTTTATGTATTGTTCGGGGATTGAATGTAGCTTCTTTAGTGGGGAGATGTGGCCATTATGAACCTTGGGAAGGTTTATGAGCATCACAGGACTATTTAACACAGGCGAGTTTTCAGTCATACTTCTGACTGCCAAAGTCAACCAGGTTTGGGCCCAGAATGAACTAAAGCAAGACCAGGTGGATTTCTCTTTTGCTAACTGATTTTTACTGTTACTGGATTCACCAATTCTTGCAGTGCATGCAGTGAAGCAAATACACTCATGATAAAATGCTGAGGCTAATTTACTTGGTGGTTTGAGGCTGGATTTTTTTATATAGATATTACATGCACCATTTTTTGCATCAAATATTAATAACTAGAACATCAATTTATAATGAGATGTGGAGCTTTCAGCTTCAATCCCAGGCATGCATTTGACGACTTTCAAAGAGGGAAATGGGTTGCCATAATGGGTTACCTAGGGAGGTGGTGGAATCTCCTTCCTTGAAGGTTTTTAAGGTCAGGTTTGACAAAGCCCTGGCTGGGATGATTTAGTTGGGATTAGGTCCTGCTTTGAGCAGGGGGTTGAACTAGATGACCTCCTGAGGTCCCTTCCAACCCTGATATTCTATGATTCTAAAACTTTTCTGGTATATCAGAAGCAACCTGGGTTTGCAACGATGGGGCTTCACCTTGGAAAGAGAACATGTGCAGGAGAACTGAGCTTGGCATGTCAATAAACAATGCAATTAACCTCTAGATAGCAGCCTTTGATACCCTTGATGATGAGGTTCTATTGATTTCTCTGCCAGGAGGACATGGGTTCTTGCTTCATTGTTTGTTCTTTTTTCACACAGAGGATGGATGTGCGTAATTGCTCATCCATCCCTCGGGTTTTCTCTTGGGAGCTCCAACCAGGTTCTACGTGCCGCCCTCATGTTGTGAAGATAGTGAGGTATCCCAGGGTCTGGGTGAGCTAGGGGAATGGCTGATAGAAATCTGGCTAAATCTAAACCTGAACAAAACGAAGGTGATGCTGATAGATCAGTGGAAACATCTAGAGAGCATGGTGGAGATGGGGACTTACCCCTACCCCTCTTCACCACAGGCTATAGATGCGTCTGGATCCCTGATTCCTCCTGCAGTCTCAGGTAGCATCGCTTGGGGGTGATAAAGTGCCTCTTTCCATCTGCGTTTGGTTAGACATTTCTCTCTGATCCAGGCCTTGCCATAATTATTCACGCCTCTCCGAGCCTCAGACAGGGTTACTGCTTTGTGTCCTACGTGTCCTTACCCTGTCAGAAGCTGCAGTGTTTGGGACCATCACAGTAGAATACAGAAGCACTTATTAATCTATTAATATTTATTTATAGCACTTACTTCTGAAGACCATCCAGAGCATGACTCTCCCCATTCAGTGGACCACTGTGTGGGGAGCATATTACACTAACTCTCCCCCCGGCTTTACATTCATTTCTGGGTGCATTTCATGGTGTTGATTTTTATCTTCAAAACTCTCCAGGTTTGGGTCCTGACTAGAGGAGGGTGCATAACTGACTTTTAGATTCACTGGCAGTCCTGAAAAATTAGGGGGGTGGGGAATCTGCTTGGGGTTGAACCAAAACCGTTTGGAATTTTCAGCTAATCAGAAAAGTTTATTTAAAAAAAATGTAGGTCCAATGAAATGTTTGGGGTATTTTTTAAATAAAAGTAAAGGAAATGAAGGGCTAGATTCACAAAACAGCCAGAGGAAGAGTCCCCACTTAAGGAGTCCCTCAGGTTTGCAAATCTGAAATGGCCCCAGCATTTAGTACTGCTAGGTGTCTTGAAAAGAGATAAAAATGGATCATAAATTATTTACATGGGAGATAATCATTACTAACCTGGGCCGGGTTCAGACAGTGAACTAGAGGGAGAAATGTCTTTATTCATGATGTATTTATACAGCCTTCGTACACTTGACTCTTGTACTGCTTTTCATCGTACAGGCACCCATTGCTGAGCATTAGGTTGATGCGCTGGCCAGCTGCTTGCTTACCCACAAAACGTGCAAAGTCTGCAGATCATCTAAAGAGAGCAGGAGATAAAATTGTCTCGGTCCTGTTGCCAAAGATGGGGCAGGGTGCACTTCTCAAAAAAAAGAAGTAACCTCACATCCTGCCATGAGCCACAAATGCTTCTAGTCCCGGGAGGCTGTGCCTGAAATCGATTTATCTTAAACAAACTTAGAAAGCGCTATACAGAGACATGCCAATGATTTGCCTCCGGAAAGGAGAGTTCATCTGTCTTGAGATTCCACCCTCCATCAGAAACTCATGTGGAAAAAGATTGTTTATTAAACACATGCTAGTTAAATAATTGAATTAACCAGTTACCTCTTCTAGGTTTTTCCCCCCACTGTTCTCTGGATCTGTGTTCCTTAGCTAAAGAACAGACTGGAGAATTAATATAAATGTATGAGTGTCCGTAGGGTTACCAGATAGCAACTGTGAAAAAAGGTACGGGGAGGAAGGGGTAATAGGCGCCTATGTAAGAAAAAGTCCCCAAAAATGGGACTGTCCCTTTAAAAATGGGACATCTGGTCACCCTAAGTGTCCGTAGCCAAAATAGCTTTATCCTAGTTCTATTCTAATCTGGGCAATGATTTACGGCACCCGCATGGAATTATGGATCCTAATTTACTTCCAATCAGGCTTATCTGCCAGTGGAATTATGGGACTGCTGGTGTCTGTTCAACCAAAACAATTCTAAAGTAGGAGTTAGACATGTAAACAAGTTACTAGAATGTCAGTTTGGTTCAAAATTACCTTGCCCAGCTGATGCTATGAGCCAACCGTTGCCACTTATGCAAGCAAGACTGTCACGTGAAACCCAAAACAAAATACGAAGGTAGTAATTTTGACACTATTCTAAATTCTCTGGAATTTCATCAGTGCTGTAAGGTCTTATGCCGCTCTAATCAAAGATTCAATTAGTGGTAAAATCTTTAGTTTATGAGCCAATTCAAAGCATCTTCCTCTTTTGTCTAAGAAGCTGTTGGTTCTCTTCACAATTCTCTTGTGTACATATAACTTGATCACGCTTCTATTTAAAATGGGCAGCGTGTTCTGAGCTATCTGCAGTATTTTTGTGGTCACGTTGCCTAGATGACAAAAATTCCTCGGATTGAGGAGGTTTCTTACAGAACACCTTTAGATAACTTTAATTTTATGAAATAGGTTCTTAAATCTTGACACCTTTCAGATTGCTGTAGCTAATAACATTTTACCTTATGATACAGTAGAGCAAGCTATACTATTTGATACAAATGATAAGTTTAAAGTTTACAAAATTGAAGACAAAGGTAAAAGAGGAAGTTACTTCACAACTTAGCAAGAGTATGTCGTTAAGTCTAACTAGTTAGCAGTTATAGTTCCTCAACCTACATCTCCTGTGTGTGAAACACAGACGGCATCTGCTGTCTTACATGTTTTAAAGGCTTAGGACTAAATTATGCCAAGGATTCTGGCCTATAGGTGGGTGTATATAACACTATTGTTAATAAGCTCCTTAGCTTCTGTATTGTCATTACAATCAGTTTCTTTGAATACAGTTTTTAGTAGCACACCTTTCTGAAAGATGGTGGAACCAAAATTGCTAGAGACCTGTAAGTTTCTGCTTGATGGGTACCTATTGGAGATGGTCTAGAAAATGCCATATTCTGGGTTCTTTCCAGTCCTAATGTAAATCTGTGACCAGCATATTCATGTGTCTGTCTATTTAAGGGTTTATGTAATTCAGTCTCCTCTATGTTGGGTGTCTAAATGCTATAATGTTGCTACTCTATTCAGTTTTCATACATACAGGGATGCTCATAAAAATGCCATAGATTCAGGGGCGCTGGAACAGTTTTTATAGAGGGGGTGCTGAGAGCCTTTTAACCAAACCATAAGTCCTGTATATGATGGAAACCACTTCAAGCCAGGAGGTGCGGCAGCACCCCTAGTCCCAGTATCTATGTATAGATTAGCTTTCTGGATAATTCCAAGTTCTCCTAGGTCTTCGCTTCAAAACAGTTGAAGAATAAAATGCTTCCTCCACTATGTGGCAAAAGAAACAAGTGTGTGTTAGATAAAGGAAAATGTCTGGAGTAAGATAAGTGACTACGGATGACTGCTATGTCCACTATGCATGTAGAATAGAGCTAGTCAATGTTTTATGACTGAAAAATGGGGTTTTACAGGAAAATGTCACTTCTGGCTACATTTTTTTTTCAATGGGAAATGTTTAAATGCAACAATGTTTTTGGTTTGAGGTGCACTTTTCATCTTGATTTTTTTTTTCCAAAACGGAAATGAAACAACAATTTCTATTAGAATTGAAATGAAACAAAAACCAAAATGTTCAGACTTCCTGTGAAAAGTATGTGTGGGGATGGGGGAGAAACAAAATTAAAAAACCCTGAAATTTCTTGCAGGGAAAAACCCCCCTCAGTTTTACAACCAGTCCTCATGTCTGGTGAAATTCATCCCAATGCAGAGGGATGGCATGAGACCTAGGTATGATCCTAGTCTCATTTAAGACCTTAGGGTGACTTGTGCATGTCATTGTGAAACTGTATTGCTCTTTTTTTCTGCATAGTGCACTGTTTTAAAATGTCAAAGAACTCCACCTATGTGCAGAGCTAGTGGCCATTTTGTTTTTAGCATTACTGCAGCTTGTTAGAGGGGGGCTCACACACTGTGCTCTCTCTCACCCGCACCCCAAACTTTACTTCTGTTCATTCTTGTTGTTTTCTTTAGTTTTAAAACGGTCATTCCGACTGAATGCAAAATTCTACAGGGGTAAGTGAATAGCACTCCCTTGAATTCAATGGAGTTGCTTTCATTTACACCAGCATAGAATCTGGCCCTGAAAGTGTATCTTGGTGTACAAAACAAAATAAGAAACTCACCAGCAGGGTATGTGTTGTCACATTCTGCTCTAACAGCTGGTACATCATAGGGTAACAACCTACTTCTGCTACAATCTAATGGTCTTACTCCTTTAGCTCAAGCACAGCCCTTTAGTTCAAGCCCTACTAACCATACATACAGGGAATCGTTCTACTAACACTTATTTTATTTGGTTCCAACAATGAATTAGGATCCACATGGCATGTCCCCAAAAAAGTGCCAGATAAGGATCACATCAGCTCACTCACCTAGTATAACACTAAAGATGATGTATCCTAGTCAATAAGACTCTGCCACCCAGTATCTCATCTGATGTTCCAGATAAAATTAAGTGAAAAGAGAGATAGATACGGCCTTTCTCTCACCCTTTGCCTGCCTTGTCTAGTTAGATTGTAAACTCTGAGCAAGGACTGTCTTTTATTCTATATTTGGGGTCCCAATAGCAGTTGCAGTCCTGTAGGTGCTACAGTAATACAAATGAATGATACAGTGCTGAACTAGACTGCATAAAGATTGAGAATCAAAACACAGTTTTACCATTAAGTATGTTTATCAGTCAAACGCACAGTTTTCCCACGTACATAATATTACAAGCAGAATGTTATTTTCCCAGTGAACAGAGTTTTTGTATCAATTCCAAAAATAAGTTTTGCATTTTAGCATTGCTTCTATCTTCTTGGAAACAAACCTCCATTTTGCAATAACTGCTAAAATGAAACCAGAAATTAAGATCAAATGACACAGAAGGATCTTAAACAGGCCTTTAAAAAGGGCAAGTGCATACAGGCCTCTGAACTGATGGTCTTTCCTGAAGGTAACGTACCACATATATTAGTGAACAATATTTAATTGTATTTAATATACTCTTGGAGTGAGATTGACAGACATAAATGTGAAGAACCAGCCTGTGATATCGTAATGATAGGATATCTGAAGCTTAGGCAGATGCTGAGTAGGGTGTGAATAACTAAACCTTTCCTTATATAGTACGTACTTTCCCTAAGGACTGATTCAAAACCTACTGAAGTCAATGGAGATACTGCAACTGACCTGAATGGACTTTGGTTCAAGCTCCTAGTAAATAAATGCTAGACTTAACTGAATCATTACAATAAAGGCTTGTATCAGGGTGAGCACCTAAAGGGAAATCAAACCATTCAATAATTAAAGGGACACACAGTATACAAAACATGGGTTGGATTGGTTTAAACTAGTGTCAATGGTGGATTCTCTGTAACCTGGAGTCTTTAAACCATGATTTGAGGACTTCAGTAACTCAGCCAGAAGTTAGGGGTCTGTTACAGGAGTGGGTGGGTGAGGTTCTGTGGCCTGCGATGTGTGGGAGGTCAAACTAGACGATCATGATGGTCCATTCTGGCCTTAAAGTCTGTCTTTCCACTCTTACCCATGTTGAGTGGTCGCTGATTCTGCAAACAATCCCATTAAGAACGAATAGGACTGCTTGTGGAGTGTGCTGCTTCACAACATGTGTATGGACGCTAGCATCTGGTCCTATACTTAAAAAACCTAACTGTTAATAATTACAGCTTGGATTAACAGCTGTGCAGAGGATGGAAGTTCTGTTTTGTGTAGGATTTTGAGACTTCACACTTTTGAGCTTTGTTCTAAATCGGAGTAAAAAANCACTAGCCTGATTGTAAAGCCTACACTCGCCCTGATCAGTACTTGCTCCCAGAGCAGACCCACTGGATACAACAGGACTGCATGGAGCAGCTGTTGTTGGTGTGCAGGGACGTGAGGCTTGGCTGCAGAGGCCAAAGTTCATCCTCCATTTGAAAGGTTGAGCTTTGGTGTAGACAGCACGGAGCAGATCAGATAGTGGATGCCGTAAGCTGCAGCCTGCCTCTGCCTCCAGTCTTGTATTATTTTTATTCAAGCATCCCATAACTGTTAAGTATGAGCTCCATGCCTTAATGAGAATAACAGCACAGGGGTTATTTGTGTGAGAAAGCACTTAACCAGATGAGTGAGGGTTACACAATTTGCCCTAGCTTTTTAATCTTGAAAACCTTTCTTTCTAGTAAAACCCCTTTGTTCTGCTATATGAAATAAATGTTGGGTCTGAAGTATTGTTGACAGCATCCCTTTTGTTACATGCAAAGTGACATTTTCAGAAGATGTTCAGGGAGATTTTCAAAGGGCAGTTAGGCACCCAACTCATTGAAAGTCAATGGGAGTTAGGCGAGTGTGCACAGGCTAGTGGACAAAGCACTGGACTTGGACTCAGGAGACCAAGGTGCTATTCCTGGCTCTGCCACTGGTCTGCTGAGTGACCATGGGTAAGTCACTTTGCCTACTTGTGCCTCAATTTTCCCCATCTATAAAATGGGGATAATGTCCCTAACCTCTTTAGTAATGCGCTTTGAGATCTACTATGGGGAGTGCTAAACCAGTGCTCAATGTTATTTGTGCCTTTGAAAATCTCCCTCTGCCCAAATTTTGTCTTTACACTCACTGTGTAGAATACGTGGTGATGGAGAAGAGAAATACAGAGGCATTGGGTGGTGCTCATTTCAGAGAGCGGTGCTGCCCGGTTCTCCAGCTAGGAAGGACTCTGAAGTGACGTCCTGTTTGCTAAAAGTCTATGTTCTTGAAGTCTACTGAACACCGGAATCGGCCATCCATGAACCTGGAGCATATAAAGTTTGGCAAACACGGGCAGGTGTGGTGTTGGCGTTTTCCAAGGAAAGGGACCTTGAGCAGAAAATGGAAGAGACAAAAGACACCGCAAAGAATGTCAGAACTTCAACCACAGAGCAATGCTAGGAAAATCCTTGGCTGGGTGAAACAGACTTCTCCCTATCTTCCTGTAGGGGTTTCATGTCCAGTGACAATGGGCCAAATCCTGAAGTTCTTTACTCTGGCCCCAATCCAACAAAGCACTTAAGCTAATGGATAACTTTGGCCATGTGAGTAATCCCCACTGGCTTCAATAGGACTGATCAGGTGCAGTATTGTCAATGCCAAGTGTTCAAAACTCAGGAGTCAAGCCCCCAAAACTCAGGAACTTGGCTGGACAAATCACAAGCCTTTTAAAAAAGGCTTGGCTTATTTAATTAGCCTCCTAGTTTCTGAGTTTTTAGGGGGCACCCGGGTCTTGTTTAACCAGCTTTTCTCTACAACCATGGGGGTTAGTAACTGCCTCTTTTTAAAATGGAAGCTGAGGTTCTCACATAATGGCATGACTCCAAGAGCTGGGGCCTTGTGAAAAAACACCCGCTGCTACCCGACTGAAAATAAAATGGTCAGAGTTGGCAACCCTGCAAATCAAAGCCTAATCCCCCTCGCTGACAATGGGATTTCTGGCAAGAGTAAAGGGTTGCAGGATTGGGTGCTTGGTCCTGACTCGGGTATCCTCATTAAGCTAATTTGGACCAAAGCCATCTGAGGCTCTCAACTCAAAACTCCTTAGTCATGAGTGAATTTAGCCTGGCAACTCCCAGGAGTAGGCTGACCAGGTGTCCGGTTTTGGACCGGAACACCCAGTCAAAAAGGGATCCTGGTGGCTCCAGTCAGCACCGCTGACCGGACCGTTGACTGTCCAGTTGGCGGCGCCACCCCGCCATGTAGCAGGGCTGGCAGGCTCCCTGTTAGCCGCCACGCCACGCGGCTCCCAGGTCGGGAAGCAGCCGCCATGTCCGGCGCCTAGCCTTAGGAGTGGCCATGGGGGGTATGCGTGCTGCCCCACCCTCAGGCACAACTCCCATTGGCTGGGTCAGGGCAGGTGAGGAACTAGCGTGAGCGCGACTCGCAAGTGCTCAGCTGGCGGCTGTTGAGGGGTCGTCGGGTGTCTTGATTGTACAGGTGAAGAAATACAGTTCCCCTTTGGATCCTCCCTTAAAACATGCTAGTTTCACAGCCCTCCCTGCATGATCCCCTGCCCAGCCCTTCCACACTGTCTGCCGCTTGGGCTGTCCTCTCACATCTCACATGCATCGGTGTTAGGCTATCATCCCTTAGGGATGGGGGCCTGGTCGCTGTACATGTTCAGAACAGAGCTCCCCGTGCTCTGTAGACAAGTAGAGCCCCATTCAGTGCCTTGCAGTATATTGCACGGCGAGTCATGAGCTGAGCTGGGAACAGAACCCAAGGGCCCCGCATCAGAGCCCACTGCTTTCACTATTGGACAATGCTGCCTCTTTCCCTTGAATCTAGGAACCAGCATTTTCACACTGGGTGGTGTAAAGTTAGGCCTTTAAAGTGGGGGTGGAGGGGCTAAGGCACCCAATTCCCCTTGAAAGTCACTTTGGCTTCTTTGACAATCCAAGTGGGCAGTGACATAAGAACAGCTTGACTTTCAGAGGTGCTGGGGTCTGCAGGAGGCCCCCGGTCTGTTTGTCTCATTCTGTTCTAGTTCACTTTTCATAGATTTAGAGATTCCAAGGCCAGAAGGGACCACTGTGATCCTCTAGTCTGACCCCCTGTATCTCACAGGCTAGAGAACTGCCCCATAATAATTCCTAGAGCAGATCTGGTAGGAAAACATCCATCATGAAGATTTAAAAATGGTCAGTGATGGAGAATCCACTGTGACCCTTGGTAAATTGTTTCAGTGGTTAATTATCTCCCCTGTTAAAAATGTATGCCTGATTCCCAGCCTGAATTTGTCTAGCTTCAACTTTCTCCCTGTTGTTACAGGGATCGGAGCGCCAGACCCTCCGCTGGTGTAGCTCCATTGAAGTTAGCCATGCTGCCTGCATTCGGACCCGCCCGCAATGAGTACACATCATTCCCATGAGAGTTAACTGAACTTTAACATCAGAATCCCATTCATATACTTGCCAAACTCCACCTTCAAATCACTTGGGTTGTTTGACCCCCCCACTATTTTTACTAGGAGGCTGTTCCAGAACCTCTGTCCTCTGATGTTAGAAACCTGCTTCTAATTTCCAGCCTCAGTTTATTCCTGGCCAGTTTATCCTCAGTTGTTCTTGTACCAACGCTGTCCATTAACTTCAACAGTTCTTCTCCCTCCCTGATGTTTATCCCCTGATGTATTTAGAGAGCCCTGGGAACCCCTTGACTGTCTGTAATATATAATCTCGGGCAAGCTCTTGCTTTCCCCAGGATGGTTCAAATTTGCTTCTAAGCCTTCAACTGCCACTCAAACTGCTGAGTCATTGCTCCATCTCCTGGTGGATATAGCACACGCTGTTGATTTTGGGGGGGAGGGTCAGGATTTCACCTCTAGATTCTATTCCTAACTCCACCAGTAGCTGCGTGACTCTAGGCTACGCAGTGTTGTAGCTGTGTCAATCCTAGGACATCGGAGAGACGAGATGGGTGAGCTAATATCTCATTGGTAAGAGAGACCTGCTTTTGAGCCACAGTTGCTCAAACTTGTCCAATAAAAGATATTGCCTTGCCCATCTCTCTGATCCTGGGCTAGTCACTTAGGGTTAGATGTTCAAAAGAACATGGCATCTGTTTGGGCGGTAGAATAAACGGACAGATTTCTGCATCAGCTTGGCATGCTGGCCCCAGCTGTGCCCTTGGCAACGCTGGCCTGGAGCCTCTGATTATGCAGCCATTACAGGAGTAGTCTCATTGAATAAAGGTTACAGAATCTAGACCACTGTGCCTCAGTTTCCCCTAGCTTTAACATGGGGATAATGCCTCCCTCAGAGGGAGACTTATACAGCACATGGAGGGCCTCAGTAATGAAAGGGGCTGATCAGGGCAAATTATTGGGATAAACTATCCCTTGGCTATCAGCAGCAATCGTTTAGCTGTTTTTGCTGAAAATTAGGGGACACCGTGAGATTCAACATTAGAACAGCCAGGGTGGAAAGAGCCTGGATTCCCCAATGTCTTCAACTTCCTCCTTCGCCTCTCCTCCATTTGTCCTTCTCATCCCCCATCCTCTCTCCCTCCTTTCTGGTATTAAATGGAAAGGTGAGGAGCTGATAGATGTTTATCTCCTGTCTTTTCAAAACAATCCCTTGAGAAGTTTAAGCCTCGAGAATTTATCTTTATTTCCCCTTCGCAGGGATTTTAATAAAGTCTGATCCCTTTTGAATCTTCCCCATCTCCTGCAGGCTGATCCCGGGCAGAAAGCCCTGCATTGTTACTGAGTCTCCCTCCCGCGAGATCAATATCTGAGGAGTTATTAGCAGAGTCCCTCAAAGGCCTTAGCAACTGGTGCTAAGGACTCCCACTTTGGGGTAATCCTAAGGCTTTTGTGTTGCGTGCTGGACAAAGCCGCTGAGTTTTGAAGGTTCACAGACGTTATCCTGGCTTCTGGTTTGCTTTGTTGAGTATTTAGAATTCAATCTCAAGTAACAAAAGCACCTTTCTTTAAATAAACTGAATGCACAGATTGAGCCCCCTGGAGCCACGTGCACCGCACTAGTTGAGCTGTTAAACAGGCTTGTACAGCTCTGGCCATAGGTCAGCTGTGACCCGTAGAAGCTGTGACAGGCTGATGTTAGTAGAGTGCTGTTTGAGGATCTAGCTGGAAGCACGAGTGTTCATGGTAGGGGAAGCCGGGTGTCAGGACTCCTGGATTCTCTTTTCAGCTCTGCACGTTTGGGTAAGCCTCTGTGTTGATGCAAATATGGGGAAACTGAGGCACAGATTAGGCACCACAGGCCCTGCAGGGATTCTCTCCGAGTTTGAGAGCAGAGCCCAGGGTGCTTGGGTCCCAGACCAGTGCCTGCCCCACTGGCGTATACATCCACAGATGGATGGCATTGTGCATCCTGATCCCTGAAAGTTCTTCAGACTACAGCGTGGTATATTAAACTGTAAAAATTACAAGCTGTCACTTTAAATCCTAAGGGGTTTCCTGGTCTTGCTAGTAGGCTAGGGGGCTTTGTAGGGACGTCTGCAATTGGAGTCCCTCTGCAGAGAGCCAGTCTAGAGTAAGCTAGGATGAGTTGTGCCTCTGTTTTAGGGAGCAGCCTATTTTCTCTCTCTCTGTTTTTGGGTTCTTCTATGTTTATCGAGAAATAAGGTAATGTTACGTTGCAACCTTCCTGCAAGAGAATTCTCTGTGTATGCCATGAACATACCTTACAGTATCTGGTTAGCAGGGTTATAGCACTGCCTAGACTAATGCGATGCACCATTAAAAAAAAATAATAATAATAGCTTTGAACTCATCCCTCCCAAAGAAGAGTAGATCTAGAAAATATAGATGCAGCAGTATTGAAAAAGATCAGCCCCCAGGGCCATTGCTTAGACTAGGCTGTGAAAGGGTTACGGCTGCTGGGCCATACCTTGTGACTGAACGGGTGGCATTCATCTCCTTCCTGTCCCAGCGGAGTGCACATCCTGAGCCCTCGAAGCCACAGGCTGATTGCACAGCATGTCCCGGCTCCACACTGCAGATCCCTTTCACACGCCTAATGGGGAGGCAAAACAAACACCAATTAGCCAGAGGTGCATTCAGATAGGCTTTAGTGTGTGCCAGGGAAAATCCCTGTTCCAGGAGGACAGGTAAATAAGTCAAGCTGAGCTGGGCTGGCAAGCGCTTCAAAGACAGGCATCAATTCTTAATCGGAACAAGAGACACTTTAAAAGCCACACATCTCAGGTTAAGTTGATGAGGGCTTGTGATGAGAGCGAGAATCAGATTCTGGCTAGAAGGGCTTTACATGAGCTCTTCTGACGCATTCAGGACTCGGATGCCAACAGAGAGGAAAGGTCTTTGTGCTCCTGAGGCTGACAATTATGATACAAAAGGTGAGCTAGGGAAGCCAGCCATACTGAGTTCAGGGCAGCCCAGCATTAAACCAATGCCTACATAATAAAATAGTCACTTATTTGTTTGCATTACAGTCAGGGATCAGGACCCTGGCGGAAATCAGTGTTGCTCCCATTGAAATTAACAGCCATGCTGATTTACACCAGCTGAGGATCTGGCCCCAAATCTTTCATTCTCCAGCATCTGGGAGCCAAAAACTGAAAGCTGGGAACAGGTAACATGTAACCGAAGATCATGGTTCTAGGCCCAAATATTCTAGGAAATGCTGAGAGCTAAAGGAAGTTATTTTCTTTTGACAATCTGTACAGATTTTAACTTTGGAAAGTAGGGATCCAATTATGCATTTGAAAAGTGCCCCTACCTGGCATTCTTATTTCCCGTATCCAAAGTCACCAAGCTACTGTACAGTGCAGAGTGACAAAATGCTCCACTTACACTGGTTTGAGACATTTGGCTAATATCAAGCAAGCTGATACCAATCAATGGGAGATTGGCCAGAGAAAGGGCCATGTGTTTTAGCTTCTCAGCTGCTAAAATTACACGTATGGCTAGAATCTGATCCCCTCCCTCACACAGCCTGGGCCTTTATTTCACTGATCCTACTGAAATCAGTGGGAGTTTTTTGCTGCTTTTGAGAATCTTTACAGTTTACTTGGTGGTGGAGTGTCATAATTCTAGGGCTAACTTTTTTTTTTTTATTTAGTGTACCATTTAGGAATGGATGAAATGAAGTGAAAAAGGCCTTTGTTCTGTGTGCTTTATCAGATTGAGGATAGCCACTAGATTTTAAAAGGAAGAATATTGGAGTTCACAATGGAAACCAGTGGGATAGGATTGCAATCTCTTCTGGAGTATTTACATGTGTGTTGAGAGAGACAGACAGAGGAACTATAAAAGTTTCAATTTTTAAAACAAACTAGATTTGATCAGTGAGGTGTAAAAAATGTAAACCTTTTAGAAGGAGAGCCTGATGCTGATCCTATTTAAGTCAATGGTAAAACTCCCAGCTGTGGGACCAGCATAGGGCTCAAATTGCACAGAAAGGCACGTGTAAATTTATTTTTTTGCGGGGGCGGGGGGAAACAAATTGTACATTCCTTTTTTGAAATGAAGTTCTCTTCTTTAAACAATTTCTTGGATGTAAGAAGTCTCCACTACAAATTTATTTGCAGGGAGAAGAAAGGGATAGTCTAGGATTTGCTTTATGTCATGAGAAAGTGAATTCGCTTTTTCATATTTTAATCCTTTTCTGAATTCATGTCTCTGAAATGGAAAACAAGAGAAGCCAGGAGTTTGAAATGTAAAAGAACATAAGGGGCTGTGGAGTGATGCTCAGGAATCTCACTATTCCTCTGTGCTTGGACTTCAGCCTGGCCCCTCCAACAGCTCAGAGTTCACTGTAACCCAAGAGCAGTTTAATAATATCATGCTCTCACATAAGCAGAATTTATACACCTCCAATGCAAATGAACACTATTTAAATACATTAGGATACTGTGACAGCGTACCCCATAAAGGGGCTCACAAATATATGTATAATATAACTGGAATAGGGTTTTGCTACATAGGCCATGTAACATATCTATGTAAAGGTTATGATCTACTGGTTATGTTCACCCTAGTTGTATGCAGGCACCATTTGTGTGTTCAAAGTTATGAACATTGGCTGTATAATTGCTTGATTTCTAAGTGGCCTCAGTTAGAACATTTGATGACTTCTTGGGAAAGGAATGTGCAAATTAGGTGTTCAGTCAGGGGGCACTTAACAGACAAAAGAGCTTGGAAGACTCCAATCCACATTAGAAGTCTACCTGAGGACGTTCAAGGCAGCATGTGGGTAATGGCTGCTACCTGCAGTCCTGAGTCATGCATGGGCATGTGACCTGCCCATGTGATTCCGAATCTCCATTTTGTGACTGGATTCTACAGAGGGTGAGGAGGGGGTCTCCACCCACAAGAGACAGTCTATTTAAACCCGTGTGAGACCCCTCCATTTTGTCTTCAGCTGGCTAAAGGAGAAGCCTCTCCACCCCCCCAGGATATTTGAAGGAAACTGGAACAAGGACAGTAACTACAGGGGGTGTGAGTAACTGCTGGACCCAGGCTAAAAGAGGATTAGCCTGTAAAAGGGAACATTTTGGAACTGGTGGGGATCTTATCTATATTTAGTGCAAGTAGACATAGATTTGCATATTTTATTTTATTTTGCTGGGTGACTTACTTTGTTCTGTCTGTTACTACTTGAAATCACTTAAATCCTATTTTCTGTATTTAAATAAAATCACTTTCTACTTATTAATTAACTCAGAGTATGTATTAATACCTGGGGGAGCAAACAGCTGTGCATACCTCTCTATCAGTGTTATAGAGGGCGAACAATTTATGAGTAAAACGGATTTATTTGGGTTTAGACCCCATTGGGAATTGGGCATCTGAGTGCTAAGGGCAAGCACACTTCTGTGAGCTGTTTTCAGGTAAACCTGCAGCTTTGGGACAGGTGATTCAGACCCTGGGTCTGTCTGGAGCAGACGGGTGTGTCTGGCTTCACCAAGACAGGGTGCTGGAACCACCGAGCTGGCAGGGAGAACAGAAACAGAAGTAGCCTTTGCAGCTCCCAAGGGGCAGCTCCCAAGGGGGTTTCTGTGATCCAACCCGTCTGGCAGCTCCCAAGGGGGTTTCTGTGATCCAACCCGTCACAACATTGCTTGGACTTTTTGCCTCTCTCCTTTTCTCTTTAAATTTGGATCTTTTTTTCTCTTGAGATAAACTCTTAATTCTTTGGATATAAATTAACGAGACTGACATTAATTAGGACGCTAGGGCAGATAGGCTACATTGACTTCAGTGGAGCTAGGACAGCTTATGCCAGCTGAAGGTGCTCTTTCTGAAGGTGCTGTGTTCCTATCACATCTAGTGAAGTCAGTGACGGTTTGGGATGCTCAGTACCTCCTGAGATCAAAGCCCCCAAAATGCTCATGGGCCGGTGTCTATTAACACATCCTGACCTTTGTGTTGTTTGTTAGAACTTGATATTTTTCTCAGCTTGAAAACTTTTTAACATTTCTCCCCTCCTCTTTGATCAAATACCAGTTTATGGCATGCTAGTGTTATGAACAAGAGCCAACAATTCCCCAGCCTGATTTTTATCTGCATACATTTCTCTCTCTGGATTCATAGCTGATAGAGTATAAAAGATTATCAGTGAGTAAGAATTTAGTGTTTAGTCTAACTCATAAAAAGTACTGGATTCTTGTATCATTCAGCTAGCCTTGTCTCATTTTGGAAAGAATTTAATTAGATACGAGTGGTCACAGCTCAAAAAAAATCATGTATAATTAAAACCATTATTTGTGTTACTAATAAACCTCTACAGAAACCAAACAAATGTAAAAATCATAACACATTTTTCCATATTTATTCTATTTCTTTAATTTTTTTCTATAACTTTCTGCTCAAATGCAGGGGTGGGGAATCCAGTCTGTTTCACTTTTGTTTATAGTCAGTGTCACTTGCAGATTCACTGAGCAGCAAGTGCTGCTGGAGGAATGTTGATTTAGTTCAAACTAAGAGTTTCCATCAGAAACAGAAAATTAAAACCACGCAAGCATTTCTCTTGGGTTTAGGATTGCTTATTTTTTATCACTGATATGTTGGGACCAAAATGTGAGCTAATACACACATAATGATATTTCATTATAATTAATATAAAGACATGCTTTGAAAATATAAGAACAGTATACATTTTTGCTGTTTGTATTCTTATTTGAGCTTTCAGGAGGAAATTCTTTTCTGAATTACAGAAAATAAATATTTTCACTGCTAGAAGATGCGATTGTCTTCTCCGATCTTAGGGAATCTTGTGCCACCCACATCTCAGAAGGAATACAAGATCTCAAACATGTTCAGATGTCACATTAGATAGGCAAGAAAGTCAGACTTACCCCAGTGATGACTGCACATTTGTAAAAAGTTATTAAAAGGAAGAAGCACAAGATTTGGATGACCGTTTTCATGGTGACTAGGAAAATAAGGAAACTCTTCTCTCTCTGGTGTGCCAGAATAACCGTGCTGTGTTTGAAGTCCTTGTCCCCTTTCTCCTCGCTCTCCTCCTGATGAGATCTGAGAGCACCCTCCCTCGCCTGGCTCTGTATATAACATCTCAGCCCCTTCAATCTCCTTCACTGATGTGATGTTTTTTCTGATGATCTCAGAATAAGCAGATGAGACCCGACTCTGCTGATGTGAAAAAAAAAATTAAACTAGAATGAGGAGAAGACGATCATTCTAACCTTACAAATTATGCAGTTTTTAAATGATTTAGAAACATCTGGTTTTGTTTTAAAGTGTCCTCCTATAGCCACTATAAATGTGTTAGAATAAAATTAAGGGTTTGCACCTTTTTGCAAAAACAAAGATACAATTAGGCTGATTTCCCCACCCCCCTCCAAAATGCTAGTGCAGAACGTGCAAAGTGTTGGTATCTGTGATAAGTGTGTTTAGCGTGTTGTGGGGGGAAGGGGGGAGAATTGTGAGATTATATTACATCTGAATATAGTATGTAAATATCCTAATGTAGGTTTGAAAATGTTCTGTGTCTGTTTATATTTGAAATACCTTCCAAAACATTTTAAGTCCAGGAAACAATATGAACAACACACTTGTTTAAATAGATAAATGGATACCTAGACAGATAAGAGAATTATAACCTGTGAAAAGTCATATTGGTATTTCACATGATGGTCCAATGGATGGAGAACCCAGCTGGGTTTCTGGAGACTTCTATTCTATTCCTGACTCTGCCATTGACCTACTGTGTGACCCTAGCCAAGTCTCTTCACCACGCTGTGCCTCAGTTTTCCTTCCCTCTAATGCTGGTCGAAATTCAGAATTTCTGTTCCGTGGGAAATTTCAAAATTTGTTTTCATTCCAAACTGGAACAAAACCAAAAAGTTGCCCACAAAATGAAATTATTTCAAAGAACGATTTCAGGTCCATCAAAATGTTTTTTTCTTACAAAACCAAAAAGTTTCATTCTGATTTTGACTTTTCCGTTTTGTTTAATATGTTAAAAAGAATATAATTTCAAAACATAAAGTCATTTAAAAAAAAAATCAAAACATTCCATTCTGAGGCAGTCGAAACAGAATGTTTCATCCTTATCTAAACACTTTCACTCCCCCCCTCCCCCATGAAATGATGTTGAAATTGACGCATTGCAATGGAAAGCGTCACTTTCAACAACCGGGCATTTTCACTGGAGAGAATTTCTGACTGCTCTACCTCCCCCGCTTTGCCTGTCTTGTCTACTTAGACTGTAAGTTCTTTGGGCTGGGGCTCTGTCTCTCAGGCCTTGTCAACACTTGTGGCAGCGTGGAGGGAGTGTGTGGCAACATGCAGCAGTGAAAAGCAGCCTGCGTCCACGCTGTGTTGTGTAGCAACACGCAGCCGTGAAAGACTCCGGCAGCAGGAGCTACACTGCTTAACAAAATAACAGTGTAGACATGGGTGGCACTTCCTGAGTGTGTAGAAAGCCATGTAGGGTAGATGCTCTAAGTGTTCAGGTGCGTCTGTACTCATCTAAGCTGTGCCTCCCTGTCTACACTGTTCTTTAGCCCCATGCTAAGGGTGCATACAGTGTATGTTCCTTACATACCGCTATATGTGTACACATAACCTTACTCTGTGTATGTGCAGCACCGGTACGAAAGGGCCCTGATCTCAGATTTGGCCTGTAGGCACCACTGTGATGAAAACAATAATAAAAAGACAGGGATAATTACACTGCCCTTCCTTTGTTAAATGCTTTGAGGTTTACAGATACAAAAGCTTTAGCTAAGAGGTAAGTATTACTGAGGCTGACGTTTGGGGGTTTTCCAAGGTGCCTGAATCCCATTGGGAGTTAGGCACCTAACTCCCATAGGTTCCCTTTTGAAAATTCCTGTCTGTAGGGGCTTTCCTGTCCTAATGAGAGGAACCTAGAAGCCAGATGCAGGCCTGGGTTCCAATGTTCACTGAAGTCAGGAACCTGGAGAAAACCACATTTGTCTGTATCGGGTCCTATCACCAGGTTGTATTCATAAGTAGGCTTGGCAGAATTCTATTTCTGGTGGGCTTTTTATAATTTCAACAGATAATGTCAATGTTCATTTTTAAGCATTTGTTTTCTAATTTTTATCAGTTTAAGTTTTCACAGTTGCAGGAAATTATGGGGGTGTCAGGCGTAAGGGGGGGTGAGACCATTATTTAATGACAGGAGACATTGTGATTTGAAAAGTTAAGGCTTTTTAACCCTTAACACACACGCTGTTGTCATCACGTGTCAAAATATACCAAGTAAACAGCCCTCAATGAAACTCGAGTAAGTTCTCAACCCTATTTTTCTTACTTTGCCTAGCTGTAAATTTCAATTTGCATTGATAGAAATATTTGTGCGTACGGTGAAATCGACACCTGAACCACATTTACCAATAAAAATTGAATCCTTCCAAGCGTCGTCTTAAGTGTATTAGTAGCTGCGTTTTATTCCTTAACCCTTATAAAACCCACATAGCGGCATGAGCAAGAACTGCTACCCGTGAGCCTCGCTCCAGGGGCATGGCAAACCGTTCCCTTCCCCTTTCATTTTCCCAGCTTCCCTTCTACCATTCTCCCCATTCCCAGATGCTGCATGCTGTCCCCTCCCCATCACCTCTCTCGTCCCACTTTTGTCCAAGTGGTTTTTTGGGTTTTTTTGCATCATTTTCTCCAAGAAAAGGTTAAAGCATCCGATAAAACATTCCGACGAAACAGTCCAAAAACCTAGTGGACGGAACAATTAACAAACCGTGGCTCCAATCCTGCAAGGTGTTCTGCTGGGTGGGAAGATCCCTGCACCTACATGGAGCCCTATTAACCTCGATGAGCAGAATAACTTGCAGGAGAGGGGTCTCTTCCTGAGAAGAGGGGAAATGTTCCGAAGTGCCAGTCAAGGCTCAGATGGGCATATTCGTCCCATTTCCATTGCTCATCTCCTAGCCTGACGCATTAGCAGGGTCAGAGGCAGGCCAGCATCGCTGCAGGATGATTCGGTCCTGTAAGGATATCAAGAATTATCTCCATTCGCGTTAGCAAAGGCGGCTTGGGTGACGTCTGTGCTAGCTAATTCTCTGCGCGACTCACTCTTGCAGCATTAAATTGTCTCCTAAAATGGATCACCACTTGTTAATGAGCCCTCAAGTGCCTTGTTTCTCTGTGCCTGCCAGCCACTGTCTGCTGTAGACAGAAGTCCTCCCATTTGAGATGGGGACATGTGTTGGCTTGCTCTAGGAAACACTGGGGCAGGCTTCAGTGGGTGACACTGTCTTCTCTGAAAGGAAGGATGGCTCTGTGGTTAAGGCACTGGCCTGAGTTGCAGGGGATCTGGGTTTAATTTCTGGTTTTGCTACTGACTTCCTGCGTGACCCTGGGCATATCAATCACCTCTCTGAGCCTCAGTTATTCATCTCTAAAATGGGGATGACAATACTTTAGTCTGTATTGCCTATTTTTATTAATTGTTTTTATTACCATAGCACCCATGGAACCCATTGTGCAAGGTGCTGTACAAAAACAGAACAGATGGTCCCTGATTGTAAGCTTTTGGGGGCCAGGCACTGTCTCTAAGTAGGTGCATGTAAAGTGCCTATCACAGGGAGGCCCTCATGAGAGCCGCTTTGGAATTTTCTGACAGTGTTTCGCCCCTCCCCGACCCTGGAAATTGCTGATTCATCAAAAACATTCTTGTTCCCTGGATAGGGTCAGTTTGGACGACTCTCTCAATTTCAAAACATTTTCTAAATGAAGAGTTTCATTGTCCAGTCTGAAGTGACTGTTTATTTAAAAATTTTAGTTCTGATTTAAAAAAAAAAAAATTGTAAAAACTTTTGATTTTGACTTTTAAAAAATAATTAAACACATCTTTTGAAATTACTGAAACAAAACATTTCATATGACCCTAATGCAGTTTTGTTTCTGATTATCAGTTCACAAAATATTTCAAGATTTGACATGGGTGGGAGTGGATTTTAAAATCTCCAGCTCTTGTAGGATTGGAAAACCTTCCCCATCCCCAAATCAGCCCCGATCTCCATTGAGGCCTCCCAGGGCTACTGGAATACAACTAATATTGTAGGGGTATCTAGGGGTCACCAAATGAAATTAATAGGTAGCAGGTTTAAAACAAATAAAAGGAAGTATTTCTTCACACAACGCACAGTCAACCTGTGGAACTCCTTGCCAGAGGATGTTTTGAAGACCAAGACCATAACAGGGTTCAAAAAAGAACTAGATAAATTCACTGAGGATAGGTCCATCAATGGCTATTAGCCAGGATGGGCAGGAATGGTGTCCCTAGCCTCTGTTTGCCAGAAGCTGGGAATGAGCGACAGGGGATGGATCACTTGATGATTCCCTGTTCTGTTCATTCCCTCCAGGGCACCTGGCACTGGCCACTGTCAGAAGACAGGATACTGGGCTAGATGGAACTTTGGTCTGACCCAGTAGGGCCATTCTTAACTAATACCAACAGTACCGATAGACTTAGCCCCTGAATGTAGGCTTTTTAAAAAGCACCGTTCCCAGTTCCTATCCCATGCACATTCCGGGGTCCCTGAGCTACTTGGGGCTGCTCATCTCATTTCTCTGTGCTGTTCTTCTCACACTGGTGGGGTTCATCCCTTGCCCCTGCTCCCCCGGGCTCTGGTGAGCTGGGACAGAGAAGACTCACAAGGATTGTTTGGGGAACATGAGGGAAAAGCTCTAGAAGGCAGGATGGAAACTCAAAGCTGCAGCCTTAATTAAATTGCTGCTCCACAGTATCTGTGGTAATATGTAAAAGGGGGGGAAATGACACCAGACACTAATGGAATGAGAAGGAGTGATGGGCTTCAGTTAGTAGCAGCACTATTCAGCTGGGATGGGGGGGCAGGGGAACAATGTTAAGGGGAAGGACGCTCATTGCAGAGCAGAACAATTTGCCTAATGAGGGGAGTCTAGCCAATGGTTAGTGGAGAGGCCAATCCTGCTTGATGTAGAACCCTGGGGCAGGTGATCTCAAAAGGCTGCTTGTAATCCATGGGTCAAGTTCTCTATTGGGGTAACACTGGGTTTATACTGAAGCAACAGCCAGTACGTCCACATGTGTAGCTCAGATACGTCTACACATGCAGACCTACACGGAGAGCACAATCCGGCTCATGGGCTTTACAGGGTTGTAACATGGTTTATAGCACACAATTTGGTCCAGTCCAGGCAAAGCAGAACTAAGTTATATCATGGTTAAGGCATTGACTATTGCATTACCATGGTATACCCTGACACAGTAAATATGAGTGAGTAAATTGACCCTATGGATATAAAGCCCTAAGAGGATCGGTCCTCCTTGCTATATTTAAGGTACCTGATTCTGACCTTACTCACGTTGGTATTTTACTGGGGCCGATCCAGTGTTTTTGTTACGAGAGTGCTACGTCTGGAGACAAGTAAGCAGTTAGTTAACAGAAAACGTGTTGGTAGATGGTGCTCAGGAATATGTAGCATCGTCCAGGGGCTGAGCGAACCCATCATTTGCTAGCGTTGGGCTCTGCAAATTCCTTCCTTTTTGCTGCTCACTGGAATTACTCCTGCTTTGCATGGGCAGGAGTGAGCCAACCCAGCACGGATATTCTCCCTAAGCCTTGCATTGATGCCACCTGCCTGTTAGAGAGCCCACGATAGCATCTTAGGTTGGTGGATAATCAGCCCGCTGCTGCAGTGACCCCATAGGCTGTGGAACTTGTTCTCCCATGACGGCCATCTCAGTCTCCCCCTCCTCACATAGACAAGTTCTTCTTCATGGGTATTTATTTAGCATGATCATCACCACTGGTCCCTTATTTCCTTCTCCTTCTCCTTTGTTCTGTGTCAGTGCCTCTCTTTGCTCTCTTAGCCCAGGGCTTTAGGAAGACGGTACCTTTGTTTCAGCACCCTGAGCTTCTGGGCAGGAAAAGGGGGGTGGATGTGCGTCACCAAGGCACCCAGAGCCAAATCCTCCTCTTACACTGCTCCAGCTTGCACCTGAGTGATGGAGAAGAGAATCTGGCCCTTGATATTATTAATTAGAGATGTTGAACCACAAAAATTCAGGCCCCAAACCAGATTTCAAATCCCACTCCCCCCCCCCCCCCCCCCAAGAATTCAGGGACTGCCCTTATAAATCACAAGACTGGCCATCCCTCCCCAGCCACATGCGTTCTTCATTTGGAACCATCTCTGCTATGGATACTAATACAAACAAGCATTGCACTAGTAAGTGGAAATCCAGGAAGGACCTGCTTCAAAAAGCCCATCAAACTGAGTTGGAGTCTTTGCATTGATTTCATCAGGCTTCTGGGCTCAGGTGTAGAGTGAAATGACTAGAAAGAAACAAATCCTGCATCTTGGCCGGGGCTTAGACTAGATGACCCTTGTGGTCCCTTCTAACCCTCTGATTCTGTAATTCTAAAGTGAAACTGACCGGCTTTAGTCTAAGTCACCATATAAGATGAGTGAATTACAAATAAAATACATGAACAGCAGAGAGAAAAAAGCGCATCCCTCCTGTTTGAATTAATCCAAGTCATGCAGAAAAGGGATTTTTAATATATAGGATTTTTATGTTGACAGTGTCCCTTTCAAAAAGCAAATGGGGAAATCCAAAGAGCAAAATGACATAAACAGAGGGGGCTGTGGAGCACTGGAAATCTAGGGTGGAATTCATCCCTGGGCTGTGGACCAATGCCAGGCTCCAAAATTGGCATGAGGTGGGACTTAAGTGGTACCTAGGATGTGTGCTGAGTGAATCTCCCCCTAAGAGCTTTCAAAGGTCTGATGATATACACGGCATTGATGCACATTGGGAAAAATCTATTTATGCAGCGGATGTGTTCCTTTCCTCATGTAGAGAATGATTGGGTCCGACCCTGTTTGATTAGAACAGACAGGTACAAGAGAGGCTCTAGCTGGCTGGGCAGAGGGATCACTTACACCCAGCCCAGTTGCCACTGAACATGTGACATAAGCCTGCTCTTGGCTTCCACTAGGCAAAATTACCCCCTGTGCAGAAGGCCGAAGCGCAAAGCCCAGGCACCAATTAAACCCCAGTTAAGCTTCCAAAATAGGATGTAAGTGATGCTGAGGCCTCTCTGTCCCCTCTGCATTGTAAAGAATGTATCTCTTTGCAAACTCAGGGCACAGGCTTGTCCCCCACCCCCAACACACACACTGGTCCTTTCCTTTCAGATTTTAAGCACCCACTGTAGGCCCTGAGCCTGCTATTTTCAAAAGTGCCTACGAGAATTAGGTACCCAGTTCTCCCTGAAAAATCAGTGGGAGTTGGGTGCCTGGCTCTCATAGCGTGCTTTGAAAACCCCAGCCTTACCGCTTATCGCACACTTACTGGCCTGCCCATATTAATCACAGCCCCATCACACACACTAACTCAGCAGTCACATCAATAACCTACCAATGAACTGCCTAGCACATTAACTGCGGGGAGGCCACGTTTCCAGTTTGCCAGAAAGAGCCGCTTGTGGCCGTTGATGTATTAACCTCAGACAAGATGTGTGATAAACCCTACAGGCATCTGCATTGCTCCCCAGGGGCTTCTGGGGCCAGGGCTGGCCCTTAATCAGCTACCAACCTGTCTCTATTCAGCTCCGTAGCGTTTGCTTTATGGTGACATTTACTCATCCATGAGCACGGCTGCCTCTCGCCACTGGTGCAGTCAGCAAGCTTGTCTGGTCCCTGGGCAAGCCCAATATTATTATTATTAAGTATTTATAGGGAGCTGTAAATTTGCACGGCACTTTACAGACAGCAAAATGCTTCCATGCCTGCCCCCTGGGTAAAATCCTGGCTCTGAGGCTGAGATCCTCAGTGGTGAATGTCAGTATCTCTCTATTGGCTTCAATGGAGTTATGCTGATTTATATTAGCTACGGATCTGACTGCCAGGCCGCAGAATTCAGTGCATCCCCTGGAGACAAGCCTATACGCCTAGCCCCCTATTCTCTGCATTGCCCTGCAAGCCCTTGGACAGCACAGGGGTAATGTCATCCAAGGGTTCCTCCAACCAACAGCTCTCCCAGGGATGCCTCTCAAGAGCAGAGCAAACCACAGCTGGGGTGGCAGCTTAAGCTATCTGCCAAGCCCACTGGGGGCAGGGGGGCTGATTTCTGGGCAGGGGAAGGGGAGAGAATTCGTCAGGATCCATTTCCTTGTCTGCTATCTCAGACGGGTTGTACGTGGGCGGCTAGCCCGTGCCTCTGTGGCCACACTAATTTTCCAGGGCTAACTCCTGTCTGGCTACCCGAGCTGGGATTTACAGCTCCCTGCCTCAGTGTAGACGTACCCACAGAGAGTCTGAGATTAAACAAACCGGACCCAGGTCTCCCACAGCCCAGAGCAGTGCTCTAACCACAGGCCCATCCTCCCTTCCTAGCCACAAGATCACCCTTCCGCTCTGCTAATGGTTCCCCGTGGCTTTCTCCCCACATTCCATGTCGTGGGTAAAGAGACCAGCTGATCTGTGGGTGGGGCTCTTACCTGTCCTGTTGGGAGAGCATCTCCCAAGGCTTTGGTGATGGGATCGTCACCTCGCACCTAACTCCAGGCCTCCTAAACCATGAAGCACGTGAGACGCCAGCTTGCCACTCTGTGTTTATCTAACATTCTGGTGTGGGGATATATCACTGCAATTACTTCCCAGCCAAATGGGCTTCACCGGAGCCGCTCTCCATCTCAAGTTGATTGGCCGTCCTTCCATCTCGCGCTCTGTTCCTCCGGAGCTAATCAGGAATTATTTTTGCTTTTGCTCTTGAGCGATAGCGGCTAAAACAGGCGAGCACAGGAGACACGTTAACACGCTCAGGGTCGTGTACCTGTAAAGAACAGCAGGAGGGTTTCTGTCAAAGTTTGAAACTGCCAGAGCTCTAAGGCCTCGATCTAAAACTCGCCGAAGTCCATGGGAGTCTTTCCATGAACTCCATCAGGCCCTAAGTAGAGTAGGAGACCTCATGCAATGCAGAGAGAGCTCCTGAGCTGGGAATCAGAGCACAGGGGGGATGGGGAAAAGGGGGGTCAACAATGCAAAACAGGGGTTGATGGTAACGCCCCATCAATGTGAACTGTTTGCTGGACACCTCCTTCTCCATTGCTAAGTGGAATCGCAACCTCAAGAGATTTTTAAAGCCCTCAATTATTATATATTTATATTGCAATAGGATCTAGAGGCCAACCTGGCTGGAACCGCTGGGTGCTGCACAAACATCTAGAAAATGACAATCCGTGTCTTGAACAGCCTGTGTCCGTTTGGTGGATGTGGGATATATTGACCGTAGGCTGAACAGGCTCCTATCTGAAAGCGAGCACCCATGTGCATAGAATCCCATTCACACAGGAACTCTGCATACCTTTAAAGCTTCCTGTTGCTCTGCTGCATTATTAGGCCTGGTGTTACTTAATTAACTCAATGATTAAGACAGAAGGGGCAAATTCATAAGAACAGCCATAGGGGGTCAGACCAATGGTCCATCAAGCCCAGTATCCTGTCTTTCGACAGTAGCCAATGCGAGGTGCCCCAGAGGGAGTGAACAGAACAGGGAATCATCAAACAGAGGCTAGGGACACCATCCCTGCCCATCCTGGCTAATAGCCATGGATGGACCTATCCTCCATGAACTTATCTAGTTCTTTTTTGAACCCCGTTATAGTCTTGGCCTTCACAACATCCTCTGGCAAAGAGTTCCACAGGTTGACTGTGCGCTGTATGAAGAAATACTTCCTTTTGTTCATTTTAAACCTGTTGCCTATTAATTTCATTTGGTGACCCCTGGTTCTTGTGTTCTGTGAAGGGATAAATAACACTTCCTTATTTACTTTCTCCACACCAGTCATGATTTTATAGACCTCTATCATATCCCCCCTTAGTCGTCTCTTTTCCAAGCTGAAAAGTCCCGGTCTTATTAATCTCTCCTCATATGGAAGCTGTTCCATACCCCTAATCATTTTTGTTGCTCTTTTCTGAACCTTTTCCAATTCCAATATATAGAGGCAATATGATATTTTCTGTCTTATTATCCATCCCTTTCTTAATGATTCCCAACATTCTGTTTGCTTTTTTGACTGCCGCTGCACACTGAGTGGATGTTTTCAGAGAACTATCCACAATGACTCCAAGCTCTCTTTCTTGAGTGGTAACAGCTAATTTAGACCCCATCATTTTATATGTATACCTGGGATTATGAATTTCATCTGCCATTTTGTTGCTCAGTCACCCAGTTTTGTGAGATCCCTTTGTAACTCTTCGCAGTCGGCTTTGGACTTAACTATCTTGAGTAGTTTTGTATCATCTGCAAATTCCAATCTCATTTACATTGGTGTAAATCCAGAACAACCCTACGGAGTTCAACAGAGTGACTCCTAATTTACAGTAGCATGAGATAGGAATCTATCCGAGGACCCACAATCCTTTGCAATCTCTGCTCCACTCCACTCTCTCCTCACTGTGCAAAGGCCTTTCTCCTTTAACCCCTTGCCTACACTCCTCACTTGGACGCCCCTCCCATTGTCATTAATAGTTATTGTTTGTATTGCAATAGGGCCTAGATGACCCAGGCAGGTTTCAGGACCCCATTGTGCTAGGTGCTGTACAAATATCCCCTGGAAAGACAGCCCTCTTGCCCCAAAAAGCTGACAGCCTGACACATCGGGGCTAATTCTTTTCTGTGAGAGAGATTAAAATGATGGGCCCAGATTCACCAGTATGCTCTGGCTGCAAAACTGCTGTAATCCCAGTTTAACTGGCCAGTTCAGCTGGGTTTATGGCTGCTTGGCCTGGCTGGAGTAGCACAAAGCAGGTGGAGTGGACCAGTGAATCTGAATTATTGAGCACAAGTCCTCCCCGGGGTAACTCAGTTGATGGAGGAACTTGGCCTAGGCTGTTGAGTGGTGTCTGTGAAATTGAGTCAGATGGATGGACAAAGCGAGTGAAACAGAATGATACCTCTGCAGCTCTCTCTGTATATTTCAGCTGGATTTTTCCGCTGGGAGCAGAACTCCTTTCTGTGAGACTGTCATCGAGATGCTGAATTGTCTATATATTTAATTAGTCTGTGGTCTAAAAATACCCGAGCAGTTTTCTGCACTGGAGTCCAGTCATTCCTTTGAAGCGGCAGCTGCTCTAATTCGTCTTAGTGCTTCAATAAGGTCGAACCCACGTGGGCCCCAACTAATTACTTCCAACCACAAAGAAAACAAGGCAGTAAAGGCCTGGCCCAGGGAATGACCTGAAATCAATCGCTCTGATGATTTCCCCCCTCAAGGATTCCTGTGGGGCAGAGAAGACCTGGGCCCTGGACCGAATCATGAAACTGGGGCTTTTCAGTCCTTTTTGTTTGTCTTGTTTCCTTCAGCTATTTTCTGGTCCTAGATTCCAAGGCCAAAAAGGACCTTTGTGACTCTCCAGTCTGACCTCCTGTATAACACAGGCCATTGAACTTCCTCAAACTAATTCCTAGAGCAGATCCCCTTCCTCTGGCTCAGGACTTTCCAAGCCTTTTGCAGGTGTCTCTTGCCCTAGAGATGGCATCAGACAAAGTGCGTCAGTTCTGCGACATCTGCTGTTGGAAAGCAGTGTGAAAGCTGCACCAGCTCTGCTGACGGATGGCATTTCTCAAAACCATTAAAAAAAATTCCTTAACTTCCCCTATCAATAACATTTTAATTTTCTCCTCTGACAAGCCAAGATCTATTGAAAGCAGATGGGTGAAATGACTGCAGCAAGTGCCTTATTTTGTATCTCTGAGGCTCTTCCTAGTACTCTCCATAAATCAGACTCTTACTTTCTTACAGTGGCTTTTTGAGAGGTTCCTGGGGGGCAGAGGGGAGCCTGATCCCTCGTAGAGGTAAAACATTTCATGCTTAGCAATTGTCAGAGTGTATATTTGTGATGGGCTAAAACCCTCAGAACTCAAAGCCACAGGAAATAGCTGGATCTGAGACGCTTAGGACTCACTTATAGTGTAGGCTCTTTGGGGCAAGGACTGTCTTTTTGTTATGTTCGTACAGCGCCTTGCATAATGGGGCCCTGATCCATGGGTGGGGCTGCCAGGTGCTCCTGCAGTACAAATAATAAATACTATTACTAATAATGGTCACTCCAAATAAGGCACCCCTTCCCTGCTTGCTGAGAACAATGGGCCTGATTTTCAGGTCCCCTGTTCAGCGCTGGGATGGAGATGGGGTAGTTGAGGTAGCTTGAAGACTCTTTTTTCATTCTAGAGCTGTTCAAGGAACTGCTCAAGTCCTTCAGCATAAGTCACGCAGCCTCAGGGCTGCTCTACCTTACGCTCGGCTTCCCAGAAGACCCAAGGCTTCAGCCAGCACACCACAAGGATGGGGAGGAAAGATGTTACCATTATCCCATGTGGGGAGAGTCCCCTCACTCCTGATCTTCCTGCAGCTTCCTGCAGCTGCTCCAAGGGTGGAATGAAGAGGCTGGTTTTACTACGAGCTGTTTTACTACAATGTGTCATCACTCCCACCTGCCAGGTTCCTTGCAACCTCCGGGGTGAAGAGAGACCCGCAAGGAGTCTCCATTCCTGCCATTGAGCTGGGGACAGAGCTTAACTTGTGCCAGGGCTTGCGAGGGCAAAGCCCCAGCGCCTCTAGGCTTGGCAGTTCGTAGCCCCGGCACCTCTGGGCTTGCTGCATAAACAAATGAGAAAGGTGGGCTCATTTAACAATGCAATAAACGAGGGAGCAGCATCTCCGAGTTGGGCTTCTTGCAGGGATAAGTCACCTGTGCAGTGGAACTCACAAATACAATTAACGTACCGCCATTTAAATGTGAATGGGGCCAACAGGCCAATTTTCACAGCTACCGCTGCTCTAATGTTTTTCCATTAGAGATTATTAGCCTTTATTGAGCACGGTGGTTTCCTTTTCCTTTTCATCTGACGGCACAAACTCCCCTCCACTCCTTCCAGATAGTTGTCTGTAAGTTGTCACAGCATCAGGAGGTGCAGATGGAAATAGAAAATGCTGTAAAACCAGCCATGGCCTGTCCTGGTCTCTATACCCCATTGATATTCCTCCCCACAAGTATCCACTTTCTTAAGGTTCTCTTACGGGGCCAGATCCTCTGCTGGTGTAAATTGGCACAGCTTCATTGACTTCTGTGGATCTCTGCCTGTTTACAGGAACTGGCCCATTATTACAATTTTATGATGCATATTATAGCTGCAACCAGAGACCCCCAACTGAAATCCGGGCCCCATTGTGCTAGGTGGTGTATAGACACAATAAGAGATGACCCCCGACCTGGAGAGCATATAATTTAAATAGAGAAAATGGACAGTGTCTTGTGTGGTCCAACGTTTCACACGCTGGCCTGGGAGTCAGGGAGCCTGTGTTCTACTTCTAGCTCTGCCACCGACCTGTTGTGTGACCTTGGGCAAGTCACTTACGCTTTCTGTGTCTCAGTTTTCCCAGCTGTAAAATAGGGATAATGAGACTTAGCTGCTATTATAAAGTGCTTTCAGTTCTATGGCTAAAGAGTAATCTATACAAGCTTGATATTATTATAGGAAATTGCATTCACTGCATTTCACAAATGGGGAACTGAAGCACAGAGAAATCAGTGACTTTCACAAGGTCACACAGGGAGTTTGTGGCAGAGCCAGCGATTGAACCCACATCTCCTGAACATCATGCTAGTATTTGAACCACAAGCTTAACCTGCATTGCATGCCCAGGTGCTCCAGCTACTGAACTTTTCCTGGATTACACATCACTGGTCGCTGAGAAACAAGAACGGAGGTTTGGGTCTCCAATTGTGACGTTTTAAATCAAGGAGAGGCTGGTGCCGAGGGATGAACAATGCTAATTCAGAGCACATGTCAAGTGCTTCTCTTCCTTGTTTTCCAGCTGCTATTACCCTTCAGGCTCTTAAACAAAAGATATTCCATCTCTAGGGCAAATGAAGGGACCTTCTCCAGGATGACTGACAGAAACCAGCTGCTTAATGGCAGAAATACAGTGTCAGTTATGCACTGCTGCTCCCGTGGACCACGACAGGAGAAGTGTAGCAGAGTTACAGAGTTAACAGAGTTGCTGTTCAGAAGACAAGAAAGCAAAGCTTGACCCTCACCCACAGCAACTGTAAATGGAGCCTTTGAAATAAAGATGCCCCCTGAACTGCCCTCAGGGAAATCTACAGCAGCAGGAGGGTTGTAACCCCCCACACACCCCACCCCAGCATTACTTGGCTGGAGAAATTATCTGGCCTTTGACGGAGCGTGCTGATAAATGTATGGAGCTTTTGTCCCGGTTGCTGCAGATCGAATCACGTGGTTCTCCTCCATAAGATGCTTGTCTGGCTGGCTTCATAAAGCCGTTCCCAGGATAAAAGAAAAGGTTTGTGTGTTATTTGTGTATATAGGGCTAAAGGCCGCAGCTGTGATTGGTGCCCATTGTGCCAGGCGCTGTACAAACACACAGTGAGAGACAGGGCCTGGCCCGCAAAGAGTTTACAGTGGAAATAGACAAGCGAGACGAAGGACAGATGAAAGCAACATGACACAACAGTTTAGCACAGGAAGTGGAGAAAAATACTGTTTCCTATTGAAATTGCAAAGGGATTTTAGGGCGGCAGGATATAATTTTTCAGTTATAATTTGGCGAGGATGTGGGATTGTTGGTCTTTAGAGTGCAGTCAGACAAAAAGGTCCTATTGTGCCCGGTGCTGTACTAACATGGGGATACCCACTCCCACTCCTACTCTCACATAAAAGGCTCTGGGATCTTTAATGTCCCCCAACTGCTGTGCTAAGATTTTTGGGGCTCTACCAGCTGGAGTTGGTCCTGAATAGATAAGCCAGAAGAGAGAGCTGCAATTCCAATCACTGTCCCTTGAGCCATCTGGTCCCTCTGGCTTCTCTTATTGTGGAACGGAAGGTGATTGGTTTTGTGTTGTTTTGTTGTTTCTGATCAGTGCACTGCCAGGATTCTTTTCTGTCTGGTGCACCTCAGCTGCCCTGGGATCTAATCGAAAGGTATGTCTTCGTTGCCTGTCTTCTTTGTTCTCCGCCAGAAATATTTAGTCATGAGGCTTAGCCACATAAAAACAAACAAAAATTTTCAGCTGGAATAAGATGATCCGGAGTTGATGCAATCTCCTCTTTGCCACCCCATCCTCAGGGGGAGCTATTTGCCAGAAGGGGCCATTCAATCGCCTAATTGGACCTCCTGCATAACACAGGTCCTTCAATTCCCCCTCCCCACCCCCATTCCTCCAGTATTGAGCCCAATCACTTGTAGTGGGCTAAAACATCTCTTCCGGAAAGACATCCAGTCTTGATCTGAAGCCTTCAAGAGATGGAGAATCCACCGCTTCCCTTGGTAGTTTGTGCCAATGGGTAAATCACCCTGACCGTTAAAAAATTGTGCCGTACTTCCGGATGGATTTTGTCTGGCTTCAGCATCCAGCCACTAGTTCTTTCTCCCTGTGCTGAATTGGTGATAGCCAGGTTGATGGGCTCCTCCAGTTCAGCGGAGAAACCCATGGAACTGGCAGCTAGGGAATTGGGGTACAAAGCAAATAAAACCTCCCTGACGCCTGGGCTGGGGGTGTGAGAGGCGGCTCATCCCAGGCCCATCCTTAGGTGGTGCTGACTCCGAATGGGACATGGCCAACAATGTGCTGACTTGGAGCATCCCCTCAGCAGCCTTCATGGCATCTCTGGAGCCCAGAGTGCAACCTGCAACCCCCGGGTAGGTGGCAGACAGTGCTAACACCTCCTCACCCTCCCTTGGTGTGAATTCTCACCCTCACTGGGGCACAGTGGAGAAGGCTGGTGATTAGGGTAGGAGGGGTAGAAGGTCACCATAGCAGCTGGCATAACCCCATAATGTAGATGCAGCCTACACCGATAGAACGGGGTTTTTCCGTCAGTGAAGGAACAATATTTCCCTTGGACAACAGTAGCTGTGCGGCTGGAAGCATATAGCATAGACCAAGTCTGAATTAAAACAAGTGAGCTAACACATTTTTTTTTATAAAGCCCACCTTTTAGCCCAGTGTAGATATGCCCTAAGGTCTGGTGTATACGAGGAAGGGTTTGCTGGTACAGTTATGCCAGAGTAACCATGCTCGTCTGCAGAGCAAGTAAAAGGGCTGCACGCCAGGGTGTGAATCTACAGCCCACTAGCTTGCCGTGCCGTAACATCCCACGAGGATGCTGCTACAGGGCACTGAAAGGACCGGAATGCAGCTTACATTACACCTACTTGAAAGTGTAGATTCACACCCTGATTGGCCACACAGGCGCTTGCTGTGTAGACAAGCTCTGTATCAGCAAAACTTTCTAGTGGAGATGCAACTTGTAGACCAGTTCCCTGAATGAAATAAACTAAACAGGCAAAAAGACTTTGTCCACCCTCCGGCTTTTGCTGGCATTGCTCTGGTGGTTAGGTGGGTGGTATTTTCCTCACTCCTAACCAATGTAGCTAGGCCAGCAAACTTTTAAGTGTAGATCAGGCCTTAAAGGGACATTTCTAAGGGTGGAAAACAACCTTCCCGTTTAACATCTTCATCTGGGACACAGCACATAGTCATCGCCGGCCTGTCTGAAATATTTTCAGAGAGAGGGAGGGAGGAATACGGATCGTTTGCAAGCATGAACCCTGATGAATTTGGCAGCAAACTGAATTGCAGAGGGGCATGTTTGTTGTGTGACTTCAGAAGCAGCCACTTGCCCTGATTTCCCCTGGGGGAAGGGGGTAAATAAAAGTCTCCCCTTAATCCTGGCCTTGTGAACATTCTAATTCTGACATTTCCAAATCAATAGGCGCCGTCGCTGGGGTGACTCTTCATCCTTTGACTCGTGGGCTGTGCATTGTTTAGGCTTGCTGCAGCCAGGGCCTCTTTTGTGCTGCGACGGATAATCTCTCTCTGGGGCTGTGCCCGTGCCAGTGAAGTTTGCTCTGTTTTCCTTCTGTCTGGCATTGTGCCTTGGGTGAGCTGAAAACCAGAAGGTGAATGTTATAAAGCCAGTGGAGCTTGGGCACTGGAGCCCCAAACTATCACTGGTCCTCTGTTCTCCACAACTTCTCAGCATCTGGGTTGGAGCTACCGCTAAGCCTGAGCCACGAGGCTTTCCAGAAAATGCCCCCCCCCCACTATTGCTCATCTCTGACTGGTACAGAGCCAGGCGATCCCTGCTGCAGAAGCCTCAACGAATTCTGAGCTCCTCAGCCAGGCAAAACTCACATTTAAATCAAAAGGAGTTTGCGTGTGTGAAGGCTGGGTAGAACCGGAGCACCCAGGTTTTTGTTTGATGTTGGTGTCACTCAGTTGACTTTAGGCCTGATTTACACTGGGCTGAGCCAGAGGGGAATCAGGCCCCCCGTTTCTTTCCAGCCCTGTGCAGCCTCTGCATACCTTCTCTATGGAGCTTTAGAAGTAACGCTAACCGCTCTCTTTTCCTCTCCTCCTTGCTGTTTGTTTTGCTTTCACCCTCTCTTCTTCTTCTTTTTCCTTTATGCTGCTTTTTCCTGGTGGCAGCATTGAGAGTAGGGAGGACCAGACCTCCCTTTCCTCTGCAACAGGTTCCAGCTCCTCCTGGGGGGATTGCCCAGCATTCCCAGGCCAGCCGGGAGATATAATCCCTCCAGTGTGTCCTGGGTCGCCCAGTGGGACGTGCCCAGTAGAGTTCCAAATTAAGCCTCCTAGCGGGCATTCTTATCAGGTGCCCAAACCACCTCCTCTCGATCCGGAGGAGTAGTGGCTCTACTGTGAGGCCCTCCTGAATAGCCAACCTCCTCCCCCGTCTCGGAGAGTAAGCCCAGCCACCCTGTGGAGAAATCTCCTTTCCTTCATTTGCACCCACGATCTCATCCTTTCGGTCATTACCCAAAGTTCATGACCATCGGTGAGGATGGGGACATAGATCGACCTGTAAACCGAGAGCTATTTCCACGAACTCAGCTCCCGCCTCACCACCACAGCTCGGTACAGCGCCCACATCACCGCCACTGCCGCACCAATCCGCCGGTCGATCTCCCGCTCCCGCTTGCCATTGTTCATGAACAAGACCCCTAGATACTTGAACTCTTCCATTAAGAGCAGCTGCTTCCCCCTCACCTGGAGCGAGCAGTCCACTTTCTTCCAGGAGAGGACCATGACCTCTGATGTGAAGGTGCTGACTCATCCCAGACACTTCGCACTCGGCAGCAGAACATTCGAGTGCACGTCGGAGATCACAGTCTGAAGTAGCAAGAAGGACAACATCTGCAAACAGCAGAATGCCACCTCCACGTCCCCGTACTGGATGCACTCCCCAGCTCAGCTGTGCCTTGATATCCCGGCCATGAAAATCACAAACAGGAGTAGGGACAAGACACACCCTTGGCAAAATCCAATACCCACCTTGAACGAACTCAACTTGATGCCAAGAATACGAACACAACTCTCACTCCAAGAATAGAGGGACCGGATAGCACGCAAAAGCCCGATGCTCCGGTTCTACTCGGTCCTCTCACCAGCAAACTCTTTTTGATTTAAATGTGAGTTTTTCCTGGCTGAGGACTTGGAATTTGTCCCCAAAAAGCCCAGCCTCTGATGAGCTTAAAAGGCAGAGTCCCACTTGCTGTGAATGGTTGCCAATGAACCAGAAAATACAGGCATGCAAAATACCCCAAGAGAACAGCTACCAACCCCTGCTCTCACCGCCTCCAGCGGCCCAGCTCTGCGCCCGCCCCTCTGGGAGCTACCACGGGCCAGGAAATGACTCAGGACTTGTATCCCCAAATTAAAGAGCTGACGTCATTGGCCAACATGTGTATCTTCCTACGGATCCTGTTTTCAGGTATGGGAGCCATCCTCAGAGCTGGGGTGGCTAGAATACTTGTGGGGTGTAATGACACAGGGATAAGGGGTATGAGTCCCAGTGAGTCTAGAGAGGTTTATGGGTGTAACGTACAATGAAAGGGGCTGGTCAACTATACCCCTGGAGGATCCCTCTTGACTGACCGCTGAATTTGACCTGGGATCAGCTCCTAGGGTGACCAGACAGCAAATGTGAAAAATCGGGACAGAGGGTGGGGGGTAATAGGAGCCTATATAAGAAAAAGACCCCAAATCGGGACTGTCCTTATAAAATCGGGACATCTGGTCACCCTATCGGCTCCATAAGATGTCATAAGGCATTTTCACACCTACAGTAAGTGAAAGTTCACCTCCTTACTAACAAAGCTCATGTCTCATGGGCTCCAGGGTATGTGTATTGGTCATTTATAATACCTATAACGGCATCTTAGATTACAGAGTGCCTTCAGACTTCATACATACAGTCAGGAATCGCTTTAAGCCCTGAAATGCAGCCACCTCTGGGTGGAATTCGGCAGCTGCATACCAGCACATAGCAACACAGTGCAAGAGTTGGCACCTGCCCCCGCCCCCCCCCCCATTGAAACCACAGGAGGAAGAGGATGCAGCTCAGCTGGTACAAATGGGCATAGCTCTGAAGTCATTGGAGCTGTGCCATTGATGCCAGCTGAGGAGTGACCCTGCTGCTTACAAACAGTACTGTGCAATCTCAAATAGTAGGCGGTTCACATGGACGCCACTATTAGCAGCTGAGTAGCTCAAATGGCCACAAGTGGTCATGTCTCAGGTTTACTATCTCCTCACTGCATTTGGCTTAGCAATGTCCATGTGCAAATAGTAAAGGGTATTGAAAAAGATGCTCACACAGATTGTGTGTTAGCCTGGGAGGATTTGCTTCTATTTCATCGTGGTTACAGCCAGGAGTGCCCTACCACTTACCGGCCGTCTCAGAACAACCTCTCTGAGTTTTTGCTGCCCTTTGTGTAAACAATTGATCAATATGGCCGGGGGCCCCAGTTCAGTTCCAACCCGACTAATGCCCAGTTCTTCCCGCAGGAAGCATCAAGTGCAGAATTCCCCCCTCCCCCCACAAACACTCATCATTGCAAAATATCTTTCTGCCAATGTCACCAACGTTGATCGAAGAAATCAGCTGCAAATTACTGTGGAGAGGCTGTGTGCCCGTTTGCATAGATGTCGAGGGAGCATTAATTCAGAGCGTCATTAGCCTGCAGGCCAAGATAACGCTTCAGAAGGTCTTCTGATGGGTGTAAGTAGCCACTGATTAGATCTGGTCTTCGTGGCGTTCCTCACGTCGAGGCTTTGGGATGCCAACCCAGGCACTATTTGCTTACACGAAAGAAAGTGCCTGACAGTGAACTGATGCCTCTGCAGTGTGAGCAGATGACTTTCCCACCCTGCTCCAAATAAAGTCTACACACATGCACAAGATCAGACTTACCCTCTTCCTGGATAACGCCAATAACAATGGACCGTAAACTTTGGCCCCCAAATTTCCTGCAGGATCTCCTTCTTTGTCTCTACTTCCCTCTGACCAGACAGTCACAACAACCGCTGTTATGGCAATAAGCACCAGAGTGCCGTTACACAGAGCTGTACATGTTCTTTTCCTTAGCATGTGAGCAGTGTTCGGTCCTGGAATACATGCTCTATTGTTTTTCAATATTGTGTTCAGGGAAGTTGTAGAACAGCTAGCGAGGTTCTTCTCTGCCTTAATCTCACCAACTAGCATCAATTCTTGGGGGAGGGTTGCTTGCTGCTAACTGGGCATTGGCAGCTGGGCTGAGATTTCAGAAATAAGGGATTGCCTTTGTGCCATTTGTGCCCACCTTTGTTCCAGGTCTGCTTCGGCGTAAATAAACAAGTTACATTATGAATAAACCCAGACTTCCTATCACTGAGATGTCCGCCAATGGGAAGCTACCCTGCTGGGCCCCCCAACATCTGCTGCTGCTAGGCAGACAGGTGATGCTATCCTGGTGGAATGAACACAATTGCACTGTGGGGCTGATTCAGATGCTTTCTTTAGGATTCCGGGTAGGCTGGTAGAGGAGCATGTGCCGCATTAGGTGTGTGTACATGATGTGTATGTATGGCGTACACATGCCTGTGGTGAGTTGCAGATGTAGGGTGAGCGGCTGTAGCGTGGAACAGTGCAGGATTTCAGAGGGCGAGGGAATTGCCCCAGGGTGGCTGGATGATGGAGGAGGTCTGGCTCTGTTTCATATCTCCGTGTACACAGAGTGATAAATCTTTATCTCCCCCAAGTAATTGACGCTGCCTGCCAGCGAGGGCCAGCGCCACTCTGACAGATGGGATATTTTGCCACTGGCAATTGGAACTATCAAGGGAGGCATTATTCTCACTGCCTCCGACTTTCTCATCAGGGAGAGAGTGCTGAAGTGCCAGAATTAACGTGCCATTTGATTTAATATGCAGCACCCGACACTCAATTCAGATCGTTACACAGGAAAGCTGGGCCCGACCAACTGGGGCTGTCCAGTAGGGGGGAGGCTGGAATATCATTTCTATTCCAGTCTGGGGGACGGGGACTGTAGTGTACAGGAATTGGGTAGTATTCCTTTAAATAAAATAAATGGTCCAAATGAGAAGGTGCTGCCCCAATGTGGGAGGATTTGACTTAGCCCTGGATATGACCATCCCTTAATGGGCTAGTTTTTGACTTTGAGCTTCTGGCTTCTGAAGCACCTTGCCAGTTAGTCGCATGCCATTTAAACCAGTGGTACCCAAAGGTGGGTCAAACGCAGTTCACTTTGCCTCTGATCTTGATCACTGTTCTGTGGGAGCAGACCCCTGAGCCTGCATAAAACTCCAATTTCATTCATCTGCCACAGCTTGCAGGATTGGGCCCTTAGCTTAGATATGGACGTGGGGTGTGCCCTGACCAATGATTCTAAACTGCAAGCCTCAGGCAGGTGCAGAATTTGCGCCCCCCGCCACGCAGGGCCCTATTGGCCTGGCAGGAGTTCCCCCGCCCCCCCCCCCCACCAAATATAGAAGTCAAACTATGCCTATGGAGTAAGGCAATCACAATGGGGCCCTAACGGAGGTTCTTAGGTCTCATTTGCATCTCCCAGGAGCTGAAATCCTATAATAGATGAGAGGCTTCAGCACCAGCCGAATGGTCTTGAATAAATTTCCATCAGCAACCTATGTACTGAATTTTCCACTCATTTCCAGCTGCTAATTCCATTTGCTGTGGGGACGGGGCGACTAATGGCGATTTGATCCGATCTGCACTCCCGCCCAGCCAGAGTCACGCTGCCCCGAAACGCGTCACCCTGCAGCCAAGGAGGCATTTACACCACTGTCTCTTCCGCAAGGCATCCTCCTTTCCGTTCGTCATGTCCGCCCTGCGTCAATAGGGCAATAAACGAGGGTGTCCGCTCACAGCACCAGTAGCCAAGGCCACGGTCAACTTCAGATTCCAGGCTTAATAGGGAGGACAAAATCCCAGCTCTATAGAGTCTGGGTCTGACTCACCATTGTCCTGCACCTTGGGTCATCACTTACACCAGTGGGCGGAAAACACGACCATTCTGATCTGGGAGCATTTGACACCTGTTTTCCAGCAGTATCAATGACAACACATATTTATACCTGCCTCTGGAAATGTCCAGCACGTGTCTGACGAAGTGGGTATTCACCCACGAAAGCTTATGCTCCAATACGTCTGTTAGTCTATAAGGTGCCACAGGGATCTTTGTTGCTTTTTACAGATCCAGACTAACACGGCTACCCCTCTGATAAATGACAACACAAGGTGCAAAGTAATAGAGTCAGGCTTGGTGCAGGGTAGCTGTTTCCTCAGCACCTCCTGTTGGGACAAGCTGGAAGCGTAGTCGTTATGAGCTCCCCCCGCCCTCCATTCCCAGCAGCTGGGGAAGCTTGGATTGGAGTAGCAGTGGTTTCACCAGTCAGCCCTCCTGTGCCGTTGCCTACAGTGAGTGCTGCAGGGACTGGAGTAGCCATGAGCTCCCATGCTACCTGGAACACAGTCTCTACATAGCTGTTAGCTCGAGTATCTGTATCCTTGTGCCATTTGCTGCTACGGTACGTCAGGTATTTTGTTTGGAAAGGTCTCTGTAGCCCGGATTTAGGTGTGCAGTTCCAGTCAGTGTGGTCTCCATGTGGATGCAAGTGTAGTGCCCTCCAGTGGGGAATGAAGAGCTTCACACCTCTGTAAATGAACTCTATTCTATCACTTATTGAAAACAAGTATGTTAACGTATTAAACACCTGCCATGTACTGGTGCTAAAGATCTTACACATGAGATCAATGACCTAGAGGAGGAGCAGGCAATGGAACAGGACAGTGACTAAATTGGGCATCTGCAGTGGGATTTTTCATTCCAAAACAGACTACTCATCAAGCCCGGACTCTCGCAGTAACCAACAGCTGATACCTTAGAGAAGTGGCTCTCAACCAGGGGTACGTGGACCCCTGGGGGTACTCAGAGATCTTCCAGGGGGAACTCATCTAGATCAGTGTTTCTCAATTGAGGGGTTGCAGCCCCCAGGGGGGTCATGGGACAGGTCTGGGGGGGGGGGGGTTGCAAGTGCAGGGCTGGCAGTAGGGGGCAGCAAGCAGGGCAATTGCCTGGGGCCCCATGCCACAGGGGGCCCTGCAACGCTAAGTTACACGCATCGGCCCTGGGTGGTGGGACTCGGGCTTCAGCCAAGGCTCACAAGTGAAAAACAGGCTCAAGTATTGCACTGAAATGTAAGTACAATATTTATATTCCAATCGATTTAGTTGATAATTGTATGATAAAAATGAGAAATAAGTAATTTGTCAGTACTAGTGTGGCTGTGACACTTTTATATGTTGATGTCTGATTTTGTAAGCAAGTAGTTTCTAAGTGAGATGGACCTTGGGTTATCCCAGACAAATCAGACTCCTGAAAGGGTGGAAAAGTTGGGAGCCCCAGTGCAAGAGTAACCAGCTGGGGGAGTAGAGCCTTTCCTTCAAGTCTCCCCCTGGGCCTGGTGAGAAAGGATCTGAACAGTGTCAGTGCTGAGGCTTTCATCTTGAAGAAATTCCACTTGAATTATCTGTGAATTGGGCCAAAGCGAGAGTCAACTGTGGGAAGCCCTCTATAGGGCGACAGATGGGGTATTTACTTGGGATGCTGAATCCCCTGTTTACTTGAATTGCCAAGCTGTGAAAGTTCAAAACTAGGGCGTCAGACCCAAAATCATCATGGGACTGGCCCCAGTGGATTCCAAACTGGTTTTGGTCTCAGTTCGGGGGGAGGCATTGCTGTGTGCTGTTCCACCCGCCCTGTGTGTCTCCCTCGAGGTGGCTGCAATTAAGCGACTCCCGGCTCTGCAGGCTGCCGGCCGCGCACAGGTCACGCAGCAGCACGAAGCCGCGGGGGCCCTTGCCCAATGCAGAGCAGAGCCGGCTCAGGCTGGGCTGTGACTCTACCAGCCGTAGGCCCCGCCCCCTGCGCTGCGAGCCCCGGTCACGCGCCTGCAGAGCATTCGCGCGCCTAAGATATTGACCCTCCTGAGCCGCCGTCCGGCAGCGCTACTAGCGTCTGTCACGTGGGTGGGGTTGTACAGTAGGAGCTGAGAGGGGCGGGCGGAATAGAAATAGAGAGACCGAGACCTCCTCGCCCCCCACCGGACGGCAGCGCAGCCGAGCAGCATGGAGGGGACGCTGGAGCAGCACCTGGAGGACACGTACGTGCCAGGGACCCCAGCGGCCGGGGGCATTGACCGGAGGGAGGGAGAACGCGGGGAGCACGGGGGGTTTGTATTGGTGGGGGAAGGAGAAACGCTGGGGTGGGGGGGGGGGGGCATTGGTAGGAGCGAGGGGGAGCACTGGGGATGCCGGGGGCACTGGTGAGGGGAAGGGGGGACACTAGAAGGAGGGAGGGTGAGTGCTGGGGGCACTGTTGGGGCAGGGCTATGGGCACCTGATTGGTACTGGGAGGGGAATTGGCGGGGGGTTCTTTGGGGACACCAGGGGTGGGGTGCTAGCATGGGGAGGAGGGAGCATTGGGGTTACTTGGATGGGGGCATGGGAAGGATATGCAATGGGCATACTTGGGTAGGTATGAAAAGGGAGTGCTGGCGTGAGAATGATTTCTGGTTGGTAGGAATTGGGGATGATTATTTTATGGTATACAGAGGATAGGAATTTTTCAGGTGACTGGCAACTTTTGCTCTTTTCTCCCTGTTAATTGAGAACCCTCTCTTCTCCCTCGTCTCTTTTCTCTCCTGCTTCCGTGGAGCAGGGTTTCCTGTTGACAAAAGTCCTAGAGCTTTTCTGTTCTCTTGCTCAGATGGAAGCAAATCCCCATTCTGAACAGGGGATTCTCAGTGAGGCTTACCCCGCTGACTGAAATGTTATCAAGTTAACCAGCATTTCTAAATAATGAAATGCATTTTGCAGTTACGAAAGTTCCTGCATTCCCTCCACCCTGAACTGTTTTGACACCCTTTTGAAGGGAGCTGTCATCTTATCGGGCTGAAAAGATGGCACTTCTTAAATTGTTTCAGATGTATGCGAGGCTCTCACTGCTGTGTTGATGTCTCATTTGTTTCTTTCCCATCTAATGCTTAAATTGCTGATCTCAGGTTTTATCTTTATTAGAATGAAGAATCCCTCAATAGTTGGGGTCTTGTGCACAGATTCACAAGGCCTGAACCTTGGCTGTAAGTAACAAAGCAGCTTATTTGCTTTAGAAAATGGGCCTCTTTCCACTTTCATGTTGTACCAGGAACATTTTAATGTTGAAATATTGTACATGCTTTAAAATACACACTAGAAAATAAATCTGCAGTTGCTGTTAAAAACTCTCCATTTCCTACTCCTTTAAAATCCCAGGTTTTATTCTTGCTCTCTCCTGTCCCAATATTTGAAATATCAAAGTGTACACAGTCTGTCTGCCTGCCTGCCTCTCTTTACCAGTGGTTGCCAACTAAAACCCCCCACTAATCTATATAGGGGGAACAATTAGCGTTTGTTTCAATAATGAAATTATTTGTATTGCTGTAGCTAGGGCTCCTTGGTGCTATGGACCAGGTTCCTGTTTGTCCTAGCACACAGAACAATCGAGAGGCTGCAGAACTTGAATTAATATGCAAACTAGATACCATTAACTTAGGTTTGAACAGAGACTGGGAATGGCTCGGTCATTACACTAATTGAATCTATTTCCCCATGTTGAAGTAGCCTCACACTTTTTTGTCAACTGTCCGAAATGGGCCATTTGGATTATCACTTCAAAAGTTTTTCTCCCCTGCTGTTAATAGCTTCTCTTAATTAATTAGCCTCTTACAGTTGGTATGGCTACTTCCACCTTCTCATGTTCTCTGTATGTATAAATATCTTCTTACTGTATGTTCCATTCTATGCATCCGAAGAAGTGGGCTGTAGCCCACGAAAGCTTATGCTCAAATAAATTTGTTAGTCTCTAAGGTGCCACAAGTACTCCTGTTCTTTTAACAATCAAAGTATAAGACACAGCTGTTGCTGATTTGGTAACAGGTATCATCTGATCACTGGCTGGTTAATTAAAAGGTGGGGATGGAATGAGGAGCCCAAGAATGAATTGTAATTGTAAAGCTTGCCATTGATATAGGTATCTTGATGGGCTTATAGGTAAACAGATTAGCCTCTTATTTCAGTCAAAATGAAAAGAATGGGTTTGCCTGAAATAAGGCAGCACTGGATACTGAACATTAGGGTATGCTGCAAATATGACTATATAAATCCACCAAAATCAGTTGTGATGACCATATTTATCTGGGAAGGGTACAGATAACATGGTGGTAAGCACTGGCAGGGAAAACTTAGAATGCTTTAGCAATTATTGGGATAACCTGAAAAATGGGTTCAGTTAGCGCACACAGTTCAACTAAATTCTTGGGCTGGCTGGTTATATAGTTACTGCCATGTAATGAGGGGTTTTACACTTACATAAAGATGTGTGTATTTTATAGGTCGTGGAACCCTTTCAGATGAACATGCAGGTGTGATATCAGTTCTAGCCCAGCAGGCAGCCAAACTAACTTCAGATCCTACTGATGTTCCTGTTGTGTGTCTGGAGTCAGATAATGGGTGAGCATCTGGAGCTGTATGTCTATCGTTCCCTTTTCTTTTTGGTTTGCCCTGTATCCTATCATTAGGATCTTCTGGGAATATTAGATCTTTAGAACAGCCTCCTTCACTTCTAGGTGGTTCTGCTCATGTGCACCTGGTTACAATGACAGATGGAAGGCTAGAAAGCTTCACCCCCAGTGGCACATATGGCAGCAACTCTAGGAAGGTCATTCTTGCCTTTCTCTGGAGTTTGAATGTGGATTGCTTATTAAAATTGGGGACCTAAGGCATGGGTGAATGTAACCTTGTTTCTATACATACTGCATGCTTCAAAAAGCAGAGAGGCTGCTGCCAGATATAAGGATACAATACTAGCTATTAGTCATTCCTGCAGCATGTTTGTAATGGCTACTTAGACCTTATAATTCTGTTTTAATCCTCCTGAAAACTTTTCACAAAAGGGAGACCTGATTCCCAGGAATCTCCCATACTTGAAGCTTTTGAAGTACACGGAGGTGTTGGGAGTTAGGTGGGAAGATTAGAGCCCAAATGTTTTCAGAGGAGGCAGAGATGGAAAATGGAGTCTTGTGTACAGGATCTAGTCCAGGGTGTTCTCAACAATTTTTTTTGGTGGCCACCATGACAGCTTTTCCTAAAATTCCTAATTAACTTTAGAAAAAACATATGTCCAAATCATAGTAATTTTTATATATGTATGTAGGGCTTTTTCACAGACTGAATAATAAAAATAATGTAAAGTTGTCTCTATTCTTTACTGGACCTAAACAGAAAAGAAACACAATGTGCTTTGCATGTTCTGGTTTTGTTTGTTTTTGCTTTTTTGGCTGCGTTTTCTTTTTAGACTTGCTAGCTAGTAAGTCTGCATCTGTGAAAAGTAATATTTGTATGTGTAATCACTTTTCACAACAGATTTATTCAGCCCTGGCAAGTGGGGTGGGGTGGGGGGAGGGACAGGACATAGAAATTAAGCTGTGGATAGGGAGGCAGCGGGGGATGGTGAGCCCGCCAACATGCAGCCGCAGTCTGCCACCCCAGGGCAGAAGCCTGAGCTCCACTGCCCCTGGGAAGGTGGGGAACTCACACTGGCTGGCTCGATGGGGGCAGAGCGGAAGCCCTGGGGGAGGGACTGCTGCTTCCCCCCTCACTGCCCAGGAGACTGGCTGCAAGAAAAGCCCCTGGTGGCTGCATTTGAGAAATGCTGATCTAGTCAGTGCTTCCTCTCTGACAGCATGCAGCAGATACTAAACTTCTGCTACATCTCTGCTAGTGACCTGCAGATTAGCTGCAGTGTGAGACCTCTTCTGGACTGTAGTAGCTATAGCTATCTTCAATAATGGTTTCTGTTTTTCAGGAACATCATGATCCAGAAGCATGACAGCATCACTGTGGCAGTGCACAAAATGGCATCTTGACCTTTCATACATCTGCTTGGTTCTTTTCCACCCTTGGACCAACTCCTTGTTGGACTGATCTATTTCCTCTGCTGATCTCGTACAGAAAGTGCTTGCAGAACTAATTTTGGGCCAATCTTAAATATGTGGTAGCTTCCCTCCTTATTTAAACTGGTACTGTACTTCAGTCAGGGTCTAACTTCCAGCACAGCCCAGAACTTACTGTCAAGCATGGAATGTGGTTTAACTTACCTTGCTTGTGTAATGATCAAATACCCTAACCTGTGGCCTTACTTGTTGAATTCAATAAATTATCTGAGATGAAATACGCAGCTGGCTATGTAAGCTTCAGTTGAATGCGGGTTTGTCTGAACCTCAGTGACTAATACTATAGAGAAAGACAGACTTTTACAGATACATCATCCTCCCCCTCCAACTAAGGTGGTCATCTTACAATAAAGATCCCTTGCACTTCCCAATGGTCCTCTCTCAAAAACATCAGGCAAGCTCTGATTTTTGTCTAAGGTAAACAAGCAGAAAGCTTAACTCATGCAGGTTGCCTTTATACATCAAAGAAAGAGCCAAACCCCCAGTAAGATTCTTTGTAGGACACCTTTAATCCCATCTGGCTAAAAATACATACATTTATAAACAGTTTCCTTGTCTCTTACAATGTCTTCATTTAAAATTGAAGTTTTAAGTTCAACTGCACTACTTACGGTGTTTTGCTTCTCGTGTTACTGTTTTGACACTGGAAATGGACTTGTCAAGCTGTCAATTTCACATCAGGATTCTCACACTTTGCAATTTTAACAGTATCATTAGGGGTTAAACACTGCAGGGGAAACATTGTTTAAGAACTCCCTGCCTTGGTGTTCAAGTATATAGGGAAACATTTGTTTTACGTATGGTAAAAGCTTACTTACAAAAACCTAGATATGGGGCCAAATTTGACCTGACAATGTCCCAATTACTAAACCAATGGAGGTACAGATATCTTTACTGCATGGTTTTAAATCAGTATAAGAAAGGTGACTTTAGTTCCTCTTCAGTATTGATAGATAGGTAGTGGTGTACTCAGAGTGGATAATGTCAGTATCAATAGACAATACTAGACTCAGTGATTTTTAGCATGCCATTAGCAGGGTGCAACTATTAGTCCTAAGTCTCAGAGCAATACAATCCCTGATAGGGACATGGCCAAAAGGATCCTTACTTTTCAAACTTCCTGTGTGACTGTTAAAAGCTGTTCCTCTTGCATTTGGTACCCTCCAACCTCCTGTAGTGCCAATGGGGACTAGGAAGTACTCTTACAGCTCTGACTGTGGTCTCTCGTCATTATAGCTTTGACCAATACCCCATCTCAAATCTCTTGTAAGGAAGTGAAATGTCAAGTAGTTTAATTTTCCAAGTGATCAATCATAGTTACCAAACAATGCATTAAAGAAAGTAAAGAGTATATTCTTAAACTGTCCAGGATGCATTAAGATCCTCTTAGTTTCATTGGTATCTGGAATGAATACATAAAGTTCAGTGCCACATGTAGCTACATAGTTACTTGAGGGGAAAAGTTACATTTGCTGAGGAGCAGACACAGCAGATGTATTCTCTCCCCACAGCCCTTCCATGCTTACACCAAATAACATATACTGAGAAAATCTGTCAACTCTCTGCTAGTAAGGTAAGTTGTCAAATTTTTCTTTAAATTCATTTTCATGTTTATAGGCTCTTTGCCTTTCTAGTGGTTGCTCTTAGCTGAGTGAGGGCTGTGGTATTTTGGAGGGGGGTTTAAACACATTAATGATAGTGAAACACTTGAGGCTGTTGTGCCAAAGCTGAGTTCTGGCAGGATCTGTGCTGGATTTTTAAAAGAAGGGGATCAGAAGCTTTTGGTGTTCCAATTAAAATAGGGTGGGGCACAGAATCTTTACACAGCAAAGTGGATAACTGCATAAGGTAGAGGAGATTGGGTAACACATGAATACTACAGTCTGACTGTGGGGGCTGGTAAGCTTGCTCCCATTGTGTTTCTGTTCTCGTGTAGTAGATTTCCTAAGCCACTTCCAATGGGAGCCTCTACAGCCAGAAGAACCTCCACATTGCTGCACTGAAGCTTATGCCACTTTTTCCTGAAGTGAACTGAGCTGCTGCAGGAGAGCCTAGGATTGCAGATGAGGGCAGCAGGTCTCACCTGTGGCCACTGCTAATTAATAATAATCTCTCACTGTGAGCTCTCCTCCCCTGTTTGCAGCACAAATCTGTCTGTGTATGATATGTCTCCACTGCAAAAAAGATGTTTTTTAACAGTGTGATAATACCTGTTAGCTAGCCTACAGTAAAATCCTAGAGGAGATAAGGCACTACAAGATAACCACGTGACGTCAACATTATACCGCTATCAGTGGTTGACCTCATCGGAAATCTACAGTGCTTTGCCTCCACTAGGGTTTTACAGCAGGCTAGCTAATGCATATTAGTTTCCTGCAGTAAAAACACACCATTTTTGGCAGTGAAGACATTGCTTTAGCCTGGAAGCATTGGGGCAGGTGCCAAGCACCATGCCTCATGAGGGTCTCCAGGCAGTCCTTGTGTCAGGACTATACAAACATTCAATAACAGTGAATTAAGGAATATGATCTTGCTTATGATATCTGCTATACAGCAGGGAGGGAATCCCTCTGTCTCTGGTTCCCCATCTCTACCTGCTGTGACAGACATACAAGTTCAGATGTGGCTCCTGTACTGGAAGCTGGTTTTGTACACTGATGCCACCCACTGGCCCGTGTGGTGACTAACAAGTAAAACCTCATGCCCGCCCTCAAACCTTCCTTTGGGCAGCACTTTAAGGACTCAAATTTCCTCCAAGCAGGATACTTTTAGCAGAGAGCTTCATTTCACCACCCTCGGTCTTGGGTAAGGGGTGGGGCTGAAATTCCTTGAATATGCTAATTACTTTCTGAGGGGAGGGATAAAGTCCAAAAGGCCCTGCACTTAGGGGCTGGTTTTTTTTTTTTTTTTTGCTAGCTCTGCCTCCTTTGCTTCGTGGCTTCTTTTAGAAGAGTGGCCTTGTGTTCCCTAGTGCAGAGAGGAATTAAGGAACAGACGTAAATGAACTAACTCAGGAGGCTGTAGCTAGCCCCAAAACAAATGAAGACAGATTATTTTTTTAATCTTATTTTTGCAGCATCTTATGCTATGCATCATCCAGACGGTAAGAGAAAAGCTTTGGGTTACAACCCCGCTAACCCCCTTGCAGGTCTCAGCTGCACTGTGAGGCAAAACTCCTAGAGCAAACTCAGTAACAGACAGAAACCTCACAGATAAATGGTGAAGGAATAAAACGGCATAGATGCAATGGGGTTGGGAAGAGGTTCAGAGAGGCGCTGAGCGGGGTATAGTCACAGACAGATGGTGAAGCAGGCTCCCTAGTTCTGGCACAGACTGAATTATGTATAAATACGCCAAAGGAAACATACCTGAACATGCAGGAGTCTTCTTTACTTGGGGACAGCTGTAGTCTAGAAATGAGTACAAAGGTGGGAGTTAGAAGACCTGAATTCCATCTCCAGCTCTGCCACAGTGTGACCGTGCAAACCTAAGTGCCTCTTTCCAAAGGTATAACAATGCCTAACCAGCTTTAAAAAGCAACTTGTGATCGCTGACTAAATGCAGAATATTGTCTCCCATGTTAGCAGCAGCAGAGGCTGGTAAACAGGAGGAAGGATAGATGGAAGCAAGTGTCAGCTTGTTTTTAAAGTAGGTCAATACTGCAAAGTGAATTTTGAGTTTTGTTTACCTAAAAGAGCCTGATCAGTAAGGTGAAGTGTGACTATTCCCTGAAATTCTCATTTGAAGGAGAAAGGAAGGGGGCAGAGGCAGAGAATCCTCCAACAGCAATGAAGGAGGAGGAGGAACAGCAACCCATACCACCCCCTGATGGAGGATGGGGATGGATGATAGTGCTTCACTTCTTTCTGGTAAGTAGAGAACCCCCGAGGGTCCCATAAGGTTAAGTCCTGGAGGAAAGAGATGCTTTCACCAGTTGTGTTCTCACACAGAATGCTTTTTAGACAACAAAACCAGCATATGATGCACACAGGGTTGATTCTAACATGCTCATGGCAGAGATTAACATTACCAAGGAGGGCGGGGGTCCTACTTTAATGAGTCTAGCACACTGGTCTGTAACTTTACAGGTAAAGATTATGCTCAGTGAAATGTGTAACTAGTTCTGAGAAAGGATTGATCTCTGTCCTTCATTAAAAAGCAGTTGGACTTGGTACTCTTTGCTTGTGAGTTTCCTTTCCCCCCCAAGTCTCCAGAGATACGCATTGTCGCTGTAGAGATCATACAGCTTTCCTATTAGTTCTGGTTAGCTTGATAACCATAGAGGAACCCAACTCTGGTTTCCCTCATGAGGCTCTGTGGGGAGAAAGGCTGCAGATTCTCAGCTAGTGTAAATGCAGTTGCACCAATTTAGAGCAGCTGAGAATCTGGCAGGGATGGCATTTACCAGAGCTGTTTTTTAACCAGGTAAAATCATGGTTTTTACTAACTAGTTAGTCCCAGTTCAAAGTATTTTCTATTTTAAAAAACTGTTTCATTAATGTACACCACATTGCTTAACCGTGGTTCCATAAGGCAGAAGATTCAGAGATTAATTTAGGTTGTTGTACAAATACAAATTAAAACTGCAGTATACATAATACTAATCATCAGAATATCTGTATACATTTTGGTTTGGTATTCTCTCAAGGAACTTAGATGTCATGACTCATTTATTTTCATATTATGTAAACAATATATTTAGCAATTTGATAATTTTTTTGCAATCTATATATTTCAGTAATTTTCATTAGTAGTCTAATTACTTAATTTTCCCCAGTTTAAGCTCTGTCCTAAACTAGTTTTTCCCAGGAAATTGCCAACCTTGGAATCTGGCCCACAGTCTGTATACAAGAATTAATTGCTAAGCGGCTGCAAAATGACAATGCATTTACCTTCAATTTGTACGTTAACATCAAGTAGTACATATAGTTATCATTGCTATAAGCACATTTTGACCATGGATGTCAAAGCACTTCACAAGCTTGTTTAGCTAAGCCTCCAAGGTAGGGAGCCTTATATTACCCATATTTCAGAATGTCACAGCTCAAAACAGTAATGCTATGAATAGGAGCCAGGCATCCTGACTCAAGTGTGTTCATTATATTATACTCCCTGCTTATTTACCAGTCAGCTATTGGAAAAAGAAAATTAGACAGCATGGCAGTTTCTGACTGGGAAATCTTTCCAATGCTCATGCCAAAAAGCCAATCAGTTCTGATCTGTCAATGACTATTGAGATTTCCAAGAATTCAAACACTCCAGTACTACTTGTTAAATCACTGACAATAAGTGTTTAGTTATTTCAAGATTTTTTTCAGTCTCTAGTTTTTATAAGAACTAGTTACAGAAATATGCCAAACACAGTTCAAAGGAATCTGAATTTTTAAACACATCAAGTGCGATGCCATTCTGGTCTGTTGGAAAAATGCCCATACTGTGTAGGCTTTGCTCCAGTTAGAATGTGGGCACCACTGAGACCTAGTCACTGAATGTGTCTCACAATCCTACCAGACAAATGTCCCCATTTCTGCCACTAAGCAATGCTACTAGATGGCTTAGAAAGCAGCAACACACTGTCCCATCCCAATATTGCATCTACTTGCAATAATGGGTGGTGTGTGTGTGTATATATGCGGAGGAAAGGGGATTTTTTTCCTGACTCTAGCTTGTCATCAGCTTTTCTCCCAATACATGAAGATTCATCACAGTCCTGGGGAACAGGGAGAGGATATAGTGGCCAGAAATCTATTTCCAACTATGTGCAGCATTTCACTTGCATCTGCTTTGGGTTTAGGTAAATGTGCTTGTGATGGGAATGCTGAAAACCTTTGGAATTTTCTTTGTGGTCTTTCAAGAAGAGGTGGGAGGCTCTTCAGAACAAATCAGTTGGATTGGCTCCATCATGTCCTCTCTCCGCTTCTCAGCAGGTCAGTAGGGATACGTAAGGTTCAGAAAGTAGCAGAGACAGGTCTACAGTCTTTGAATTTTAAGTCCATTTGATCGCGTTAAATAGCGGACATGAAATGACCTGCCAAACTCCTAGTGTCTACATGACAAACTAGTGCAATTGGCACATTTTTTGGCACTCCTGGAGAGTCCAAAAATTATTTGGGCCTGGACACTGAACAACCCTCCAGGGCTAGAGGGTAATCACTCCAAAGCAGGGTTCAACAGCACTAAAAGAAGCTATTACTGGTACTATCATACCTGTTCTTTGAAGACTTCTGTCCGAAGGGCTGTGACCCTTGGCTGACTATGGGGAAGCTCTGTCTACACCAGCACTCTAGGGGAGCTGAACTGGTGGTGGTAGCACAGGGAAATCTTTAAAGAAGAGGGTTTGCATAAACACAGCCTTTGACAAGTCACTGTGCTTCTCTGTACAGGATTGGCTATGCCAGATCTGATCTATTTAGCACAGTATCCTACCTCTAATACCCAAAGTAAAGCAGTCTCTCCCACCACTAAATAATCCACCAATTTAACTGAGCAATGCTGTCTAAAGGGAGCAGGTTAAGGAACTCCTTCCTGACCATCTCCAAACAGCAGATTTGATTACCTCTCTCTCCACTATCCTACTTCATGGAGCATAATGTAAGCACTCCTTGTAGCTCTGATAATTCTCAGAGCAGGGTAAGAGAATATCAAGAATGCTATTCTAGATGCTATTGTACCTTGAGCTGTCTGATTTATTTATTTATTTATATCTATGATGTGTTTTCCTCTAAATCTTCCAACTGCTTACCGACTTATCTTCCAGGTCCACTGGTCACTATAGCCTGTGGGAAGCTGGGGGACCAGCTGACTTCCATCATTGGGGCAGGCCTAGTTAGCAGTGGTTGTCTGATCAGCACACAGGCCACTAGTATCTCCTTCCTGTGTGTGTCTATGGGACTTCTATTGGGTGAGTGTAACCTCCTACAGCTCACAAGTTTTGCTCTGGCTGCCTTTTTGCCGCTTTCCTGAGTGTTTGATCAAAGTGTTTACAACAGTGCACCAGCAGATCCAGATAACCATTAAGCCATGTGGTTGCTTGATTATCCTATTTATATTAGTGTATCACCCAAAGGCTGCAAAAAGAAGAGTTTCTTCCCTGCAGGTTTTACATTCAGGAAGGCCTAATGAAAGTTTTGACTTACTAGAGCCACTGTGTGAATTTCAAGTTTTTGTTAACCCACTATGTGTGGCAAAACCTGGCTCTTTAAATCCCTCATTGAAAAGGAACAATATGCAGCTGTAAAGAAGCCAGTTTCTAAATACCATGGGTGAAATCCTGATCTCATGGACTTCACTAGGGCCAGTATTTTACCCCGTGCACCTTGGGGAGCCAGGCCATTGAACTTTACCTGGGTTCCCAGAAAGCACTATTGCCAGCCACTAAGCCCTGCTACTCTGCATTGTTTCTAAACAGGCACAGCTTGGGCATTTCCTTGTGTGCATCACATGCACTCTCCTGCCACATCTAGCAAGGGCTCTCTTGGCTTCACAATACAGCTGTTAGTTGAGGTGACTCATTGAGGGTAGGTCTTGAACTAGAAGCTCTGCTCCTCACTTGCATGAGATGAAAATTCTACTCCACATGAGTCACTGCTTGGGCACTGACAATCTTTCTTCTTCTATTTCAGGGCTAGGCTTTGCTTGCTTGTATCAAGCAGCTGCTGTGATGACTGCCAGGTACTTTAAAAAGCGACTGGCTCTATCCAATGCAATCGCTCGCTCAGGAATGGGACTGACATTTATACTAGCACCTTTCACTCAACTTCTGATAGATTTTTATGGTTGGCAAGGTAAAGTGGTTTTACTTTTTCCACATTTCACCATCAGCACCTAGAAGGGATTGTTGTTTTAAAGATTGAAGTTGTGGGGTTGGTTTTTGGCACCTTCTTCTGATAGAGGGGCTAAGCTACTTTGTTTATCTTTGACATATCAGGAATGGCAACTCTGGTCATCTCTGGGATTGTTAAATCTTTACGATATCCTTCTTCCAAAATGTAATCAGTCACTGAAGTTATATTGGTGTTAACCAGTGACTATAAATTCCTCTCTCACTTGCTAAACTTTCACACTTTCTTGCAATGTTGTATTTTCACCACTCATCATGGAGTCTGCCAAATGAGACAGGAACTGAATTTTTAAGAATACAAGTAAAGGAGGAAAAGACCTTGAAACATATTTAGTTCTTTCCTTCCCCTTGTTTTAATTTATTAGGCAGGGCAATGGGACGGAGAGTAGCTGTTTCTTATGAGTTTATCTGCTTCCCAGCTAGAGTCTCTGTTTGACATTTCACAAGCAGGAAGGTGACTTCACCTCGGGAAGAAGTCAAACAGAAGGATTGATGCAAGACAAATACTGTTTTTCTTGCAGCAGATCATTCCGTATGTTCAGTATGAAAAAAGAGCCAATTCTAAACATAATGTTTGTGTACTGATCAAAGCATTATGGTGGAAAAAACACACTTATCTTCCTTCCCTCTCTCTTCTCTCAGGTACCCTACTGATCTTTGGAGGGATCATGTTAAACCTTGTGCCTTCTAGTATGTTACTGCGACCTATTAACATCAAGAATCTCCAGGACTTTTCTGGTAGAAATGTAGACAGTGGATCATTAACACAAAGTAAACATCCAGCAACTCTTACAAGCCACCTAGATGAAATCAGTACCACAGAAACACAGTTTAATACTAGACTGGATTCTCCTATGCAAGATTCCACTGTCACAAACAGGCTCCAGTCAGCTGGAACATTAGGATCACCAGTTCCAGTGAACTCTGCTGGTTTGGAAGGGTCTGAGAGAGAAACCCCCAACCGCTATGCTCCTGGTGGAGACGGTGACAGGGACTGCAGCTATAACAACCTTCCACTGCAAAAGGAATGGAATTCCCACTCACAGCCAGTTCCCTGCAGGCAGCCTCTTCTTGATTTCTCACTGCTGAAAGATCCCTTCTTCTGTATTTTTGCCTGGTCATTTTTGTTTAGCCAACTGGCCTACTTCATTCCCACCTTTCACCTGGCAGCGAGAGCCAAAACCTTGGGCATAGACAGCATGGATGCCTCTTACCTCATTTCAGTGGCTGGTAGGCAAGAGTCTTCTAACCTTATTTTAAAAATATATTTATATTTACACAGCGATACAGAGTAGGAAAGAAATGTAATAACCCCTGAAATAAAAAAACAGTGTAGCAGTCAGCCAATCCTAAAAGGGAATTGTTGCTCAGTGCTCAAGAGGAAGGCAAACACATGACACCAATATTATGTCCTAGGAGTAAATTCCTTTCTGCCCCTACAGCTGGATTATACCCATAATTGCAGAGAGAGTTAATTGCCAATTTTTAATACTCAGAAATAGTGGCAGCAGTCTTTTGACCCCAAGTAAGATGCCTTCAGGCAGAGAAGGAGAATGTCAAGAGTCAATTACCCTCTAGTTGTTTAGCCCAAACCTTACTCTCTTTTTTTTAAGTTAAGCTACCAACACTCCTTGAACAAGTCTTTATACAACCCCTTTTAGGTACTTATGCACTCCATGAATAATTGACTGCTGAGGAGCTTGGGGGCAGTGGTGGCTAATGGGGAAAAGGATATACCACATCTGAGGGTAGAAGCCAAACTCAAAACAGCTCAATGGGACCAAACTGAGGAACATGGCTAATCTCCAGCTAAGAATATTAAGGGAACTGGCACATGAAATTGCAACCCCAATAAGGATTTTTAATGAAGCTGTAAATGTGAGGGGGTCATACCCTATGACTGCAGAATTGCAAATATAGTATTTAAGACAGGAAAAAAGTGATCCAGGCAACTATAGGCCCATTAGTTTAGCTTCAACTGTATGTAAGGTCTTAGAACAAATATTTTGAAAGTGAGTAGATAAGGTATACATGATTTTACAAAAGGTTAAGCATGCGAGACCAAGCTGCTCTCTTTCTTTAGATCTACCTATTTCCTTTGTCTAGAAAATTTGGTATCTTAATCTACTTGGATTTCAGTAAGGCATTTGATGCAGTTCCACTTGGGAAATTAGTTTAATTAGAGAAGAGGAGGATTAATATAAGCAGCAAAAGGTGGGTAAGGAACAGCTCAAAGGTGAGACTACAACAGGTCATGCTGAAAGGTACACTGTAGAGTTCCTCAAGGATTGGTCTTAGCACACCACTTATTTCACATTTTCATTTGTGACCTTGGCAAAAAAGTAGGTGCGCACTAATAAAATTTGCAGATAACACAAAGTTGGAAATATTGCTGATGTGGAGGACCCCCAGAATATCCTACCTTGAAAACTGGAGCAATAGAAATGGGATACATTTAATAGCACAGAGTGCAAGGTCATGGACTAAGAATTTTTGATTAAGCTGGGGACATAGCAGTTAGAGGCAACAGGGGAGAGAGACCTGCATGTACTAGGCAGTCACCAATGTGATAGTCTTTTTTTACCACTAATACAATACTAGGATATATCAGGTGAGAACACTACCCTATTTCTACTGCAATTATTATAGAAGGCACTAGTGAGACCATCTAGAGTACAATTCTGGTCTCCCTTGTTTACTAGGATGAGACTTTAGACTAACAAAACAATCTCCTTAACAAGCTAAAGAATGAGGGGACAAATGATTGCTCTCTATAAATAGAGGGATAAACAGCAGGGAGGAAGAGGAGTTAAGGACCTATGTTGGCACAAGAACAAATGGACAAACTGTGACCATCATTAAGTTTAGGCTTGAAATTAGACAAAGGTTTAGCCATCAGAGAAGTGAAGATCTCAAACAGCCTTCCAAGGGGAATAGTGGAAGAAAAAACCTAACCATTTCTAAGACTGAGTTTGATAAGTTTATGGAGGGGATGGTATGATAAGACTGCCTACAATGGGACATCCATGACTGCTATTATCAAATGTCTCCAACTACATGAGAAAGTCTAACTAAACAAGGAAGTCTCTGAATTACTATGAAGAATTCTTTCCCAAATGTGGCAGGTAGGTCTTGCCCCAATGCTCAGGGTCTGATTGTCATATTTGGGGTCAGGAAGGTATTTTCCCCAAGGTTGGACTGGCAGAGAGCCTAAGGGGTTTTTACCTTCCTCTGCCTTGTGGGGCACAGGTCACTTGCTGGTCTGGATTCTCTGCAACTTGAAGTCTTTAAATCAAGATTTGAGGACTTCAGTAACTCAGCCAGAGGTTATGGGCCAGGTTCTGTGGCTTGCAATGTGCAGATCAGACTAGCAGATCATGATGGTCCATTCTGGCCTTAAAGTCTGAGCCTAAATCAAGTTAAGAGCACAACTCTCTCCCCCCCCCCCTTTTTTTTTTGGCGCAGTGAAGACAACACCTTAGGGTGCTACCTTTATCTTCTCCCCTAACCCTCCCAGCCACTGTGTGCACAATGGCTTCTGTTGTGAAACACTTTGCATGTACGTAACAGTTGGAGAGGTCACAATGGCACACTACAAACAAAGAATTTTACAGGCCAGCCTACTTTAAGTACAGCTGTTGAGCATGAAGCCTGTCCACCTCAAAAATCACACCTTTCTAGTTTCAAAACATGCAAGTAATGTTACATTAAGAAAGTAGCTCCACTCTCTATCATTAAAGAGCCCTTTATTGTACAAAGAAAGTTTACCTAAAGTGAAATCAACATCCTTGGAATGTTATTTAGGGGATATTTGGGCTAAAGAGGCAACTGATCTAGATTATTAACACAATGGTTAATTTGCAGATGACATTGGCAGGAATAGAGGTAATAAGTTGTTTGTGCTCAAACCACTTTCTAGCCAATAGGATATTCAGTGGTAATCAGCACTTTCCTGAACTTGAGACTAATTCATATAACATACCCAGAAGGTAATGTGTATTTTATTAAAAGTGGCCCTGCACTTTTAAAAGTGTTCGATTTATGCCCTTTTTTGCTTCATGATAGATTAAGGTGGGGTTTTGTTTTGTTTGATCAGGAATGCCAAGTTTGGTCTTCTCTGATTTTGCTGGATGTCTTTGTGCATGTGTCATTTACTGTAACTGTCTCACCCCTTAATTTAATTTTTAAAAGAGCATCCTCTCTCAACTCCAGATGCCTGCTGGATGTTTACCAAGCACTGAATGGAAAAACACAAATTTTAAGAAAAATCTAAGAATCCCATCCTCATCTCTTGTGATGTTGTATCCTAAATGTAAAATACAAGCAGAATTTTCTTGACAAACATTTCAGGCAAATGTTTTTGTACATTATGAAGAATCAAGAAGAGCACAAAACCGCTACTGAACAATTTCTAAAAGATTTGGCTAGAGCCTTCACAAGAATTTTCTGTTTCTCTCTAGGGATTATAGAGACAGTCAGCCAATTGCTTTCTGGCTGGATCGCTGATCAGAACTGGATCAAGAAGTATCATTACCATAAGACTTACCTTATTCTGTGTGGCATCACTAACCTGCTGGGTCCTCTTGCCACATCCTTCCCATTACTTATGGTCTACACAGTAAGCTTTGCCATTTTCTGTGGCGGATACCTGGCTCTGCTGCTCCCTGTGCTGGTGAGTAAAGGATCTCATCAAGAGGTAATACAGTAATGCTTTGCACTTCCAATTGAATATCTCAAACACCTGAAATCCTATGGCCTGATTTTCAAGAGTATTGAGCATCCACAGCTGCCATAGATTTCAGCCTGAGGGTCCTGTGCTCAGAACTCTCAATATAAAACCACTGGGGACCTTGTTAGTTTACTGGTTTTAGGATTAGTGTGTCATTTGCAGGCCAGACACAGCAGAGGCACAGTATTGGGAGTGCCCTCACAACCTATTTCCAGTGACCTAACTCAACCACTTTGCTTCCCAAGTCCTGTCTCTCAGTGCCATTGTTCCAGCTTAGGTATTACAATAGAGACTATGATGAGAACACTAAACTTAATTCATTTGTAACCTAAATCAATATTGATAAGGTGAAGGGCTCTGAATGCCTATGACAAGTTAAGGCAAACTGCAGTATAAGATTGCACAAGCAAGATTTGTAGAGATATATATAGCTACATGAAAATGCAGCAGCATCTCCAAAGAGAGAGTTTAAAATATCTTCAAAGATGTAAAGATTACTAATTTCAAATGTGTGTACAGCCCAGGGCTAGAAATGCATCAAGCATCCTAGTGATGTCAGTACTGATCATACTGATCTCAATCTTGGGTTTAATTCTGTATGGACAAACTCTTTTCAAACTATAACCGAGTAAAGAGGAGACTCCCCAGAGAAACATTTTTTGTTCTAATGTGTCTGTACATTATATAAAGTAATAATAATTCTGGTTCCATGAACAGGTAGATTTTGTAGGTGTCCCCAGACTCCACAGTTCTTTAGGATTTGCCTCATTCTTTGCTGGGATAGCAGCCATCGCTGGACCTCCTATAGCAGGTAACATAAGCAATATTTTCCCTCTATCCTCTCAATAGAAAATATTCTTAGTTCTTCTCTAGCATCAAAGTACTTACTAGGAAACATTTGAGAGTCAAGATGAAAGGTAGTTAAGATTACTTTTTTCTTCAAAAGATAAAACTAATTTCTAACAAAAACTAACATGCAAGTGAATGAGTTAATGGTGGTAAACCACACAGCATTTTCTTTAGCTCTGAGCCTACCTTTAGGTGAAGGAAGAGGAAAGAATTGTATGCATCTAAAGAAGAGTCAAACTTTACCAGACTCAAGTTATTTCAATTTAACTTGATGCTGAAGGGATCTGAAGAGGTGATAACATGGTCCCAGCAGCATGAGGGGTAGATGCTATATTTGCAGTGCTTTGCATAGAGCAGAGGGGACTGAAGTGGTTCCAGTTGTCATCTCCTGACTTGACTAAGGATTCAAAATCTCCACTGCTAAACAGCTTACGTAGGCTCAAATGTAAGTGGGAGCCTTCCCCCTTCCCTCCCAAAAAATATCATCTTCTATACATAGTGTGTGGCACATTTTGGGGGCTATATTAATATAAATATTCAGTCAGATATTTCTTTATCCACTTAGATTGAGGAGAAATTTGCATGCTGTTTCATGCACCTCTGCCCAAGGCAAAGCCTGTCCTCTTCACTGAACCTTTCACCTTACCTTCATATCTGGACGTGTGGTCAGCATCTTCAGCTATTCCCAGGCTAGCATTTTACAGTGTATGGATAAAGCTGCCAGGTCAAATACCAGTGGGTGAATGGCATTCGGTCACTCATCTATCTTGTAAATAGACCAGGAGCGTAGAATAAAAAGTGCCAAACCAAATTTTGCATTTACAGTTCCTTGTATGCATCCCCACCCAATGATCTGCGTCTCACCTGGTCACATACTTCATTCCAAGTCTGCCCCAAGTACCTTATGTAGTGAATTACTTCACTTTCTGCATTTTCTTGTGTCTATGCATCATACATGCTAACATGGCTATTGCACTTTCACCTGCTTGTAACATATCTTCACTAACTACTGATGTCTCCTTTATTTCTAACAACTGAATTATTTTTAATAAAACACTAACCATTAATAGTTTGTGTGGGTGTGGGTGAGAGAGAGAGAGAGAGAGAGAGAGAGAGGGGGGATGCAGGCTATATGTATTAGTCTGGCAGCTCCTGGCAGTCCAAGTCCTGCCAATACAGCTGAGATGGGAAAGGACAAGCAACAGGAGGGTGAGGCAACCAGCAAGAGGAATGAAGCAATCTAATTTTTCCAGCCCCCTCAATTGTGTGTGCCAGTTTGTCCCATGAAGGGGAAGGGAAGATACAATCACGTGCTTGATCCCATGTTCAGGGTGCAATTCTATGATCCAAGATGAACTCTGCAATTTTTCCCTCAAATCAAGCCACCTAAGTGTGAAAGCTGCATATGCTAGAAAATATTAACTCTCCAAGATTGCAGAAGCATTTGTTCCTTGCACTTCACATTGAAAGTTAATTCTGGTGAAAATGAAAGAGGCTTGTTACTGCTATTAAAGATGGTTCTAAGGTTTCTCTTCCTTTGACTGATTAAATGAACTATTCCTAACTTATCTACAGTACTGAAGTCAAGGCTCATTTAAAAAATATTTCCATAAACTCAAAACATCTAGTACTCTTAGTACAATATACACTATACATAACACCAGTAAGAGGTGAAGGATGCATATTCTGCACAACAAAACAAAACTACTATCAAAACATGCATACTAGAAAAAGAGCTACTTACCTGAAAGATTTGTTTCCCAATTCTTACTTCTAGGTCCAAAGTCAAAGCAGTGGTTGAACACCCAGAGCTAAAAAGTTTGAAGCTTCACCAGCAAGTAGGAACCACTTACCTGCTCATCATACAAGGGACACCTGTTTAAGCTGTGAATACTTCTGACATTCTAGAAACGAAATTAAAGATAACACAGGAGAACAAAACAGGCTGATTCTTAGAGGCACAAAGAAGCATAGGAAGTGAACCATGTTAAGCTTCACAGGAACAATACCAGGGGTTCTCAAACTGGGGGTCGCAAGGTTATTACATGGGGGGTCGTGAGCTGTCAGCCTCCACCCCAAACCCCGCTTTGCCTCCAGCATTTATAATGGTGTTAAATATATTAAAAAGTGTTTTTAATTTATAAGGGGGGGGGGGGGGCGTCATCACACTCAGAGGCTTGCTATGTGAAAGGGGTCACCAGTACAAAACTTTGAGAACCACTGAACAATACAAACCAAGGGGGAGGGATAGCTCAGTGGTTTGAACATTGGCCTGCTAAACCCAGGGTTGTGAGTTCAATCCTTGAGGGGGCCACTTAGGGATCTGGGGCAAAATCAGTACTTGGTCCTGCTAGTGAAGGCAGGGGGCTGGACTCAATGACCTTTCAGGGTCCCTTCCAACTCTATGATAGGTATATCTCCATATATTATTATAACTACCATGCTTAACAAAACAGTTACAATTCAAAGCACAGCAGGCACCTCCAGCTCCATTAGTGGCGATAAAAGGAATGATAGCTATACTTAAACATATAGCGTAGGCATATGCTGTGAGGGGTTAGAGTGTTTAGTTATGGAACAAGGATTTATCAGCACTACTTACATTTAGAGAAATGCTGCTTTTCTGGATTTCCATAGGAAACTTTGCATCCCCTTTAGTTTCTCTCCAATTCACTGACTAATGCTTCTGTAACACTGAGTGGTTAGCTGCAATCTGCTTTCTCCGGCCAGTAAGCAAAAAAAAAAAACATTACGACATCTCTCTATGATCAAAGTCTCTCAGATGCATGTGCTTCAGAATGTACTATAATGCCAGCTAAGAGGTGGTAGGCAGGCACCACCTACTGATGAATTTGAAAACAGCTGAGTTGAAGGGAAAATGTGTGTGTGTGTTCTCTTTCCTTTATGTTAAGTAGGTATTTTTCAGTTTTTCTGTAAGCTCTACACATAATAGGTTTAAAAACTGAAGCTCATGTCACTTCATTCTGGACATCTTAATCCTGTGATTACAGAGCTTAAGTAACCCACCCATCTAAAACATAGCAAACTTTTGTACAATATGAAGTCACCACACATCCTATGAAATAAAGCATTTACCTCATCCCATTAGATTACCGATAACTTGCCATTTAAAACCTACAAGTTCAGGAAGGGCCCAAACAATATCCCTGAGAAAATGAGACAAGATGTTACGGTAGTGAAGTGATATGATGGAGGGAATTGAAATATCCCAACTAGTTAACTCGAGTTCAGAGCAGCAGTTAGTGAGATGCAACTACTGGCTCATAAACTCCTATTAGCCTTCATCCTTTTAACATGGCCATTAAAAACCTTAAGTAAATTTAAAAAAATATTTTTTTTTCCTCTTCACATTTTCCTATTTTTATTCACATCTAATTTGAGACTTGTTTTTCTATTACTGTCTAGGCTCTCCCCACACAGACAGAACCCCTGATTAAAACAGCCATGTGGCTAAGGAAAAGTAGGGGCGGTTACATATTTCTTCCTGATTGGAGACTAGTTTTAGAACCTCTGATATACTGGGCCATAACCTGAACTGGGGTAACTCCATTAGTTTCCATGGATCTGTGTACGTTTACACTAGCTGAGAATCTGGCTCATCGAGTCTTCATCTTGTGTCGGTACTGTTGTCAACATGCCTTGTATAGCCAAGTGTCTGTCTACACTGCAATCAGACGTGTGACTGCAGCACATGCAGACGTACCCAAGCTAGCTTTCATTTAGATAGCTTGAACAGTGGCAACACAGGGATGTCATGGTATTTACCAGAGGCGGCTTTTACCAAGTAAAATCATGTTTTTTTACCACCCGTGGAAAAAACTAGTTAGTCCCAGTTTAAAGTATTTTCTATTTTAAAACTCTTCCAATAATACACACCACATTCCACTTAGTTTTAGTTACATATTCAAATTATGGTTCCATAAGGCAGTAGATTCAGAGTAGGTATAATACTGATATATGTAATCTAATACTGAACATTGGAATGTCTGTATACATTATGGTTGAGTATTTTCTCAATGAAGTTAGGAGTTATAACTCATTTCAGTTTTCAGTGTTGTTATTAAACCCTGGAAGGTTACTATGTGGGAAAGTCCAGCAGCTTTAATAACCGAACCCTCATCCATTGCAGGTTGGCTGTATGACTACACTCAAACATATGCCTGCTCTTTTTTCTTCGCTGGAACCTGTTATCTCATCGCACCCATTTCCTTCTTCTTCGAGCCTTCGGCCCATAAATGGAAGCTACGGAAAGAAGAGGAGTTGAACAAAGTGACCACTTAGCGGAGAGGCTCTGCTGCTGTTGAAAGAAAAGAAGAAGCCTGACTTCAGTATATGATCAGAAGGTGATAATTAGGACAGACTTTTCACTAATTAATAAAAGATGGCAGAAAAATGAAAATTGATATTTGTCGCAACAAAAGACTCAAATGAGCTTATTGTCCATCGTTTCTTCATGAGCGAGTGGTGTTTAAGATCAAGATGAGCCCAGCAAGATATGCATTTTGGCTAAGACCCTTTGTTCCTAAAATAACCTCAGTTTGACATGAAGTCTAGTCATCTCTTAAAACAACTTCACTGCTTCTGTTCTTCCCCCAGTGTATATTATCTCATATGTTTAACATGATTAGTAAGAGCCTTTGTGTTAGGCAATTCATTTCTGCTTTTCTAGCTTGCTTAGCCAGTGTCTTTAGCCCAGAGGTGGGCAAACTACGGCCCATGGGCCACATCCGGCCCGCGGGACCGTTCTCCCCGGCCCCTGAGCTCTCTGTCCCCTGACCGCCCCCCCGGGGCCCCAGCACCCCTGATTGCCTCCCGCTGCCCATCTGACCCCTCCCTTGCTGTTCCCGCTCCCCCACAGCCTCAGCTCATTGCTCTCTGGGCGGCGGGGCTGTGAGCTCCTGGGGCAGCGCAGCTGCAGAGCCCGGTCTGACCCGGTGCTCTGTGCTGCACGGTGCGTGGCTGGCTTCAGGGACCCTGAAAGGTCATTGAGTCCAGCCAGCCCCCTGCCTTCACTAGCAGGACCAAGGGGGCAGGGAGAGGGGTTGATAGAGAGCAGGGGTGGTCAGAGGCCGGGGGTGTGGATAGGGGTTGGGGCGGGTAGAGGGTGGGGAACANTGTTCCCCACCCTCTACCCGCCCCAACCCCTATCCACACCCCCGGCCTCTGACCACCCCCCAAACTCCCCTGCTCTCTATCAACCCCTCTCCCTGCCCCCTTACCGCGCTGCCGGAGCACCGGCGGCGCGGCTGCACCAGGACAGGCAGCCATGCTGCCCGGCTGAAGCCAGCCACGCACCGCGCAGCACAGAGCACTGGGTCAGACTGGGCTCTGCAGCTGCGCTGCCCCAGGAGCTCACAGCCCCGCCGCCCAGAGAGCAATGAGCTGAGGCTGTGGGGGAGCGGGAACAGCAAGGGAGGGGTCGGATGGGCAGCGGGAGGCAATCAGGGGTGCGAGTTCCGGGGGCAGTCAGGGGACAGGGAGAAGGGGTGGTTGGATGGGGCAGGGGTCCCGGGGGGCCGTCAGGGGCAAGAAGCGGGGGGAGGTCAGATAGGGGGCGGGGGCCGAGCCACGCCTGCATGTTTGGGGAGGCACAGCCTCCCCTAACCGGCCCTCCATACAAGTTCTGGAACCCGATGCGGGCCTCAGGCCAAAAAGTTTGCCCGCCCCGCCTTAGCCTGAAGGGCAATCTAAACCCAGTCAACTCAAACATATGGAGTTAAAAAATTAATCACCTTTCAACATAAAGCAGATGAGGCCCTCAAAAGTGCTAAAACAGAGGATCTTGTTAAAAATACACCTCTACCCCGATATAACGCTGTCCTCGGGAGCCAAAAAATCTTACCGCGTTATATCGAACTTGCTTTGATCCGCCGGAGCACGCAGCCCCGCCCCCTCCGGAGCGCTGCTTTACCGCGTTATATCCAAATTCATGTTATATCGGGTCGCGTTATATCAAGGTAGAGGTGTATCTGGAATAATGATCCGGGGAAGAGAGTGCTTTAAAGAGGATTAAATTTAAGCTTCAGAGAAACAGAGGGAGTCCACAAAAACCTGTTTTTCTGCACCAAGGAAACATTGTGACTGCTAAAAGTTCTCCTGACCATTGGCATGGTGCATCTTTGTTATAACACACAGGATGCTGGAACCAAAAGTAATTTAATTAAAAAAGGCACTAAGATATGATAAAGTTAAATTCAATCCTCTGTTCATACAATATAACAAATTGTTATTTGATGTGCTGGGTATATTTTCATTAAAAATTTAGCAGCACAGCTGAAATTCCTGAGTTGGAAAAAAACCTTTAGAAAAGGAATGGGACTAGAAAAGAGACCCTTCTGATACAGAGAATGGGGAAACCAGCAACTCTCACTTCTAGCCCCACAAGTTACCATACTCCCATATAATGCAAAAGGGAAGGTATATTGGGTCAGATGGTCTTTTCCTGTTATTTGTATAATAGTGCCCTGAGGCCCAACCCAGACTGTACTAGACACTGGGCAAATGACTTAGTAAAATCTTTGGACCAGAAATTATCTTATCTAAACCAGTGGTCCCCAACCTTTTTGTGGCCAGTAGCACATTCATGTTTTCAGAAGAGGGTGGCGGGCGCCAACAATTTTTCAAGGCTTATTTTGTATTTGTACATTAAATATTATGAAAATCATCATATTAATATTACATAATGTATGAACCCAGAGAGGAGAGAGAAGCCGCGAGGACAGAGAACACCGGCGCCCGCAACCCCGGAGTACTCTGTCCCCAGCAGGTGCGGGGCCGCAGCTTCTCTCCCCTGCTGGGCACTAGGTGGGCCCCGCGTCTGCCGGGAACAGAGAACACCGGTGCCTGCAGCCCCCGAGTTCTCTGTCCCAGTCAGGCGCAGGGCCGCGGCTTCTCTCCCCTGCTGGGCACTAGGCGGGTGCACATAAATGCCCCGGCGGGTGGCGCGTTGGGGACCACTGATCTAAACAGAGAAAAAAAAATGGGTGGAAGGTAGAAAGGTGAACACATTTGCTCAAGGTTACACAGAAGGTAAGCAGCAAGCTACAAACAGAACCCAGGTCTCTGGGCTACCCATTCAGGTGCACTGTGTACCAGGCCACACTGCCTAATGTGTCATACAATAGCAGGTTTAAAAGGACTGTAAGGCAGATATCAAAGGCTCCTCCAATCTCCTCCCCATCCCTCCAAGTGACTGGGGTATGCACACACTACATTCAGCTGTCAGAGCCAAGGCAAAAAACTTTAGTTTAACCTTATCTGGTTGGGCCTACGTATTAAATGAGTCTCCAGACAGTCGGAAAGGATCAAGAGGTGTGTGCACATTGCAGGGAATATACAATATATTCCTACTTTCTCCTAAAGGTGGAACCTCTGAATATTCCCTAGAAAGGCAAAAAACTCTAGATATCTGTGCATGTGCTCTAAGGGGGGAGTGAGGTGGGGGATTTCTCCCTAACTCATGGCAATCAGTGCAGTTCTTTCCACACGATCAAGAGTCACTATAGTTAAACATCTAAATTCCATTTATGCCCCCAAATGTCATTAGTATCCAATATGCCCCTTAAATATTTGGGCATATTGTATTACTGTTCTCACTTAGCCTCCATTCTTTGTGTTTATCTAGACACTTCACACCAGTTTGAAGGTAGCAGCACGAGAATGTTTAAAGCGATCTCTGAAGGGCAAGATCTAATACAGCAGCTTTAGCTTTCTTCACACTATAGTGACTTCAGGCTTTGCAATATCCATCACCAGCTATTTGAAAACTTAATTGATCTGGAATCTGCAGTGTTTTTAAATGAAAACTATTTTGGTTAATGGCACAATCCACTTTCTACCATTAAAATAATTTTCCATTACAGAAACACTTCTTTAACATGTAATTTCAAGCATGAAAGCAAGTGGTGTATATTTAACAAAAAACTACCAAACATTACAAGTTTATTAAGAATCTGAGACATGGCTGAAGGCAAGAAGATTCACTTAAGGATAATGGGCCAAATTCAGCCCTCATCTAACTCCACTGATTTCAAAAAAATCTGTGCCTGCTTATACCAGGGAAAAATTTGGCTTTAAATCTGCAATATTTGTCAAGTATAAATGATATTAAGGTGCCTGGTTTTTCGAAGATTCAGAGCACTCACAGCTTCGAATAATTTCAATGGAAACCGCAGGCAATGAACAACTCTGGTAGTCAGTCCATTAATCTCTAACTGTAGCATCAAATGTTACCCTATGATTTGGTTGTGTGAATTAACTCTTAAATCCATGACACAAGAAAGATGTACTAGACAGGGATTTCTAGGGGTCCTCTTTCAATTCAATATGGTTCTAACACAACATGTTCCAGGCAAGGAAATTCTCTTAAAGATAGTGGGTCAAATTCAGCTCTCAACTAACTCCACTGATTTCAAAGAAACTGTGCATGCTGGAAGAGAAAACCCCAATGAGTTAAATATGCTTCAAAATCTTTTTTAAAGACAAGAGCAGGTATTTTGTGGGTTACTCTTAGGTTATATGTCTACACTAGCAGCACTTTGATGGTATAACTATACTGGCAGATTATACCAGCAAAGCTCTCCTAGCGAGGATGCAGTTTATAACATAGTATAGCTTATTCCAGCCCCTTGAGGAAAATAATCTCTACCAGCAAGAATTCAGTTTGCTGGTATAACTGTGTTTACACCAGGGGCTTTTGCCAGCACAGCTATGCTGGTCACAAATCACTCCTCATCGAATCCCTGACCAGCACAGCTATGCCATCAAGATTTTGTTGTGTAGACCTGACCTCAGATTAACATTTTGGGACAGATGCTTTTGTCTCAATTATCAAAGTGCCTGAGATTCTGTATGTCTATAAAATTGCACGTTAGACTAGTCAGAAATGAGTTAAAACAGAGCTAACTGTTTTGGACAGGGCTGAAGACTTTTTAAACACCTACTCATCTGAGGACCAAGCACACTAGCCTGGATGAAGAACACCTAGACTGCCATATACCTTGATCTTCGCTATGGCAAGTGAGGTCCTCGCTAGATGCTCCCTTCTTAGACCTCACTCCTGCTGCCAGGCGAGACTAGTGTGGCAGCTGTGTAGCAGCGTTCACTAATGCAGAATCAGGTTCCCAGGTTCTTTATCTTGCTTTTCACTTTTAAGTGGTCATTACGCTACACCTGCACTGTGTATGATCAAACAAATATCAATAGGCCACTGAACACCTTTCAGGAAGTAATTGCTTCCATTAACAATGGTTGAATCAATGACAAAGGCTCTATCTCCTCATTATCTTGAACCATGCAGTTCATTTCTTCCTCTGCCAAGCCTACCCTTTACACAGTCTTAGGCTCCCCTTAGATACTTTCATAAGGAAGAGCGAAATACAATTCTTATAAGCAATGAGACTTATAGGCGTTGATTCACATTGTTGTTCCTATACTTGAGAATCTGTCTAAGAGCAGCTTTTGGGAGATGGTGACGTGACAGACCAAAGGATAAATACAACATCGTAAGGTACGACCAGACTCAGAATGGCAACAAGACTCACTGGGGTGATAAATCATTCCTTCAGCCTGGGATATTCAAAGGTGCCTAAAGGAAGTAAGCACTCAACTCAATTAATTTCAATGAAAGTAGCACTCCCCGAGTTCCCTTAGCCTTCATTGAAAAGCCTCGTTCTATTAGATACAAACTCCTTCTCAAAAAAAGGTCCAAAGGGGAAGGTCTTTAGTTGGTATTTTTCATCAGCACAAGCTTTAGAAAGAGAGTGATCAAAGTGTGAACTCAGGATTTGTCCAATTAAATAGTCACAGTATTATTGTCCTGAATAAGAATTACTGCTGGGTTTTGGGCTACTCAAATGTATCATAAATCATTAAAATAGATCCCAGCCAATTTAACCATTGTATGACTATAACCCATTTTGCAAGTTACAGTAAAAAAAAATTACCTTGTCATTAAGTCTGATGGGCCATTTTAGTGTGAAAGAAAATGTTGTGCTCAGGAAGAATTCCTGTTAGACAGCTCTAGTTGCTATTGACCTCTCTATCCAGTGATCAGGACGAGATACTGCGAGTTCCCTTACACCTCCTTGGCTGCTTGCACCTCACTCCTGACCCGAAGGAGCCATCTCTAAGCATGAAAGGAGAGCTCATTAATCTTTGCCCTTGCTGCTGCTGAAATTGCCAGTGAAGGCCAGTTAGGGCTATTTAGCGCCAAATGTGGTTGTAGTTTGTTATATGGACACCTGTCGAAGCTGGACTAAGACCCAATGGATTTCATAGGTCATGCTTAAAGCAGCACATTTGTCAGAGGGGTGAGAATGTCATGGATACCGCGACTTCCCACATTGAAATCATTGACAAACAGAGAAGGCTCTAGGTGGGTCACACCCCATTGGTTCAGAGGGGAGGTAGTGTCAGAGAGTAAGTCAGCCCCACACTCACTGCACAGCAGGGGGGATGGCCAGAAATTTGAGTGAGTGGTACTGTGGCCTGACACATGGAGTTGCAGCAACACTCACTGCTGCCCATGCAGGGGTGAGTGTGGGTCGGGCTCACACTCAACTCCCAGACCCATAGGACAAGAGCTTCTGCTGTCTGGGGTGAGTGTGGTCAGGCTCACTCACTCTCCAGCACAATCCCCCCTCCCCTGCCACTCGGGCCATCCCCCTTCACCAGGCCAGGATTAGTGTTATAGTGCCAGGGCAGAGGGTGCTAATGTGGGTGGTCAGGGCAAGGAGGAAGCAGCAGAGAAGGATGCTGGCCTATGATTTTAGCAAGGTATAGTTGAATTTCATTTGTCACAGCATTTTTTAATCAATCAGCACAAAATCCTTGACTTTTACTAAAAATTTACTGTGACTGCTCTGATTTTTGATAAAAATGCAGTAACAAATCTAAAACCTTATGGCTGTTCACCATGACTGATAAAAAAAAGCAAACACTCATCTTGGTGGCTTTTTCCAATTGTTTCTGTAGAAAAAGAGGTCAAATTTGCAAAAAATAAAAGTTAAAATAAGTTTATACAGTATTTTAAATCCTTACCTTATATATCTGAAGACCCAGTACCTGTTTCCACAAAAGCAGAAATCATTGTAAATTTGTTACTACTCTGGCTCTCAGTTGCGGGCTTTCAGTTCCTGCTTCCATATCTGTGGAAACCTACATTGGATCATCAAAAGTCATGGTAAAGGTTTAAAATATAGCTTTAGACAACTCCAAGCTACACAAAACAAGTCTTATCCCTGCCTTATAGTTTGCATAGCAACCTTTTCAACCAAAACAGCCAAACATAAGACCTTATGTTGTCAATGTCAGCTGCTGACTGCTTGCTAAGGTAAGGCCTTGTCTATGCAGGGAAACTGACTGGAATATTTATTGTAGAATAAGCACAGTGATTATTCCAGCATTAAGTGACTTACTCTAGAAGAGAGTGTCCACATGGGGAACTATTCCGGAACAGCTTATTCCAGTCAATCCCCCTGTGTAGACAAGGCTTAAGTGACAATTTCCAAAGCCAACCGAAGAATTAAAACTCACTTAACATTTAAAAAACTGAAGGCAGCATGGCCAAGCAGTTTGAGCACAGGGACGGAAGTCAAGGACTCCTCACTTCAATCGTAGCTCAACCATTGGCCAGCTGTGACCTTAGGCAAGTTACATCACCACTGTGCCTCCATTTCCCTATGTACAAAATGGGGCTAATGCTATTCACCGCCTATAGGGATACTGTGAGAATAAATGTTTGCACAGTTGTTTCAAAATGTAAAGCGTTTATAGTGAGTATTCGTTATGGGAAATAAAAAGCATATTTAAAGTTTTACAACTTTTGAATAAGAACTCATGCTTTTTAGGGCTATGTTGGACACCCACACTTTTTTTTTTTGGACTGATTTAAGGTACACACCAATACACCCAAGGTTGAGTACTTGACAGAACTACACTCCTTCAGTTGCCGCTTACTTGTGCCCTAATTGAGAATAACATGATGTGAAAAATAATAAAAAAACACTCAGGAAAAGATGTGNTCAGGAGCCAAAGTCCCTATGTAATGTGGATCGAGGCTGCCTCCTGAGTCACTTAGGCACTTTCGAAAATTTTACCCTACATCAGTGATACTCAGACTGAGGCTTGCGAGCCACAAGTGGCTCTTTAATGTGTCTCCTGCAGCTCTTTGCAGCACAGGATATTAAAACGCTGTGATTTAATTATTAACCAATCTAAGTTATTAACCAATCAGGATGCTTTTACTATGTTATTAACCAACTGTAGTTAATAAGATAAATACTTGGTCAGTCATTTTACTGTGAGAATGAGAATACACACACACACTCTAGATATTTCCTGACATACTGTTTAAATATGAATATATAGTACCATAGTAAATGAAACAATGGATTCACACTACTATGGCTCTTTTGGGTAATGCTGATCACTAATTTGGCTCCTGAAACACTGAGGAGTGAGTATCACTGCCCTAGACTATTTTTTCATCTGGGCCAGCAGGGACTAGGATCACAGCCTGGGCTAAGAGAGACAAAGAAGAGCGTCTATGTTGCTCAATAGCAACTCCTTCCGTCTCATGGAGTGGTCTCCCCACCAAAAAAAAAAGGGGGGGGGGGAGAGAACCATCCAGTCCAAGTACTCTTGAGGCAATGAGATGAAGCTGTGGGCAAAGAACAGCTGGGAAAATCCCCACGGACATAGAGGATCTAGTTTTAGATGCTAGAGTTCAGTGAACACTATGTGAACATTCTAGCGCCAACTGCTTTCGTGTGTGTAGAGATCTATAAAGGCCATATATATGTGGAATCAGCACCGGGCAGTCAGGGTAGATTTCACACTTCCTGGTCATGCCAGGTCCTTCTAGTCTAGTTCGGTTTGAAATGAGAAAGACTAAAGGCATTTATTAAGAAATATTTGACAACTAGGAAGCATGCTGATACATCCATCCTCATTTAAAATGAATTTGTGTGTTGATGAATAGATATGGGATTGATAGACACAGAGAATGAAGTCTTTCATTCATCCATGCAATAGTGGCAGTTCAGGAAAACGTTAGCTTCCTTACATTGTTCCACCAATGTGCCTCAACCCTGACATGTCTTTATACCTGGCTCCTGTATTTTTCACTCCATGCATCTGATGAAGTGGGTTCTAGCCCACGAAAGCGTATGCCAATAAATTTGTTAGTCTCTAAGGTGCCACAAGGACTCCTCGTTGTTTTTCCTGACAGAGCGGTGATCTTTTAGGGCCAAAAGGAAAGTTCATTTTCAATTCCTTCTCCACTGAGACTGACAAGGAGTTCATAGCTCTGAATGGAGACTCATTTCACATATGCTGACCTGGGCTAAGTTAGAATAATTGACTGAGCAATCCCTTGGCCACAATGAGCTAGAGAGTCCTGAAGCACTAGCAAATACAGATCTTCACAATAGCTTTTGGAAGCAGTAGCCCATGGAAGGAGAGGTATTTCACACACCAGAGGTCCACCTGGCACCCTAAATCTAGTCAAGAAATAGAACAATTTAGGGTAGTCATGTCTAGATTTGATGTGATTCAAATGTGGGACTTGGAGATTAGAAAGAAGGTGCAGCCTAAACATGAAATACCTAAAAGCTCATTTGTTGCACATTGTGGAACCCACAAGGAAATAACCAATGCAAGGTTGCTTCCAAGACTAGACATCATTGTCACATGCTGCAGAGATACTCCCCTTAACAGGACAGCACATGTATCTCTTAGTATTAATTTAGATAATGCTGCCAACATGCTAGATACTTTAGTCATTATAATTAGTCAAAGAATCACACTGAGAATGCAGCATCTTTGAACCAAAGTTAAAATCTGAAGCCAGACTGATCTTCAGTTCAGGATGTAAAACTAATATGAATGTAACTGATTCTCCAGTCAAGTTTGTTTTTTGGATTTAAGTAACACATCACTTGAGTAAGCACTTCACTGGAGGCAATACAAGGACTAGCCAGCGAAAGGAATCCAGACTGTTTCCCATATAATTAGTGCTCTGTTCCTGCTTGAGATGCCCTGACTTAATGAGAATGATGTCAATTAATATCCAAACATCTCAGGTCCCTCATACAGGGCCCAAGCTCCCATTAAAAAAGTCAATGGAAAGAATCCTTTATGCTCAAAATGAAGTTAGATTAGGTCCTCTATTGGTTTATGGTTTACTGGACTGAGAGCTGAATAGTATCTTATCAAGTGAGCAATAACACAGCTCAAGTGAATGGCTGGCAGACTCCTTCAGTTATGAAGTAGTCACATTCCCCACTCTTCTAAAAGTATTTGTCCAAACTACTCACACTCTGAAAACCACCGCACATATGGTCTTTTTCCGTTCTCTGGGAGAGCGTGTCTCTATGATCTAATTTTTTGCCACTCTGCAATAAAATGTTAGTTGTATAGCGCTAAGTCTTACACAAACCTTACTGTGAATGTTAGCAGCTGTTCAAGTTTAAGAGCAAACTGAAATTTTGTCCTTATTTACAACACACCTGCAGCAGATAAAGAGCACAGTTCCAAAGAAACATGGGTATGAATTCAAATAGCCAATTCTCCTCTTGTTTGGCTAGAATCAGTTTACACAGCAGTGCAGTTAAATGATTCATCTTATAAATTCATTTTCCCATTAAACTTGTTTTCCTGAAGTCCCACTAGCCAAATTAATTCAATGCATATAAGCACTGTTAACCTTTACAATTATTAATTTTAACAAAAGTGTGCAGTTACCTGGCACGTTAAGGCGTCCCTCTAACCAATCCAGAGGGGCTGAACAATCCTGTGAAGAAATAACTCACTATTACAGAACAGCCATTAGAGAATCACCCTGCACCACACGCCAACACTAATTAAAATCACTGGGGTATAAGTATCTACTAATACAGGGAGAGTAGAAATAATCTCTTAATTAAAGGAGATTCATACTGAATGTTGAATACAGCTAGAAGGACCTCTTATGGATTAGCCTCCAGGGGCACCACATTGCATTTGCAGAAAGTTCCAGCTTCTCACATCAAAAGGACATGAAAATCAGATAGTAAATGCCAGATCGCTGATCCACCCACCCAGATTGCCTGTCTCCATTATCCGTCTTCTTGAAGATGTCCCAATCATTTGTATCATATGAATAAAACTCCATCGCCCTGGCTGGGATTGATAACCCAGCCATGTCAATGCTGAAAGTGCTCAATCACACCTCTGATTCATAGTACTACTACAGGCCCAAAGTCTACATAGCTTTTGTAAATGGAATTAAAATTATTGTACCAAATTTAAGATTTAGATGGCATATCTGAGCAAGGTGGGAGAAGAAACACTGAGTAAAAATGTCTTATTCCTGACTACAATGAATACAAACTCGTGGAGGGAAACAAACTCCATATGAAGTTGGAGTTTTCTAGTTATCACATATCTAGAACAGCTCCAGGGCATTTGTGTTACGCAGCTTAATCCTACACTTATACCAGCATACCACAAACAGACGAGCAGCTTTGTTGAATCACTGGCCAGTCCTCAGTGTGCCCATATTCACAAACACACACACCCCCCATGCTAGTGTTAGCCCTTTGGGGGCCTTAAGCAAGAATATTTCCCACCCCCTCACAACATATACTACTAATTAATAGGGGGCCCCCTTGAGCTGCTTGGAGCCCTAAGCAACTGCTTAGTCTGCTTATGCTTAATGCCAGCTCTGCACACGCACACACAAATTAAGTAGCATTCTGGGTTAAGTTAGTGTTTTCATTCAAGCATTAGGTGAAGGATAAGGGGTATGTCTATGCTGCAAAAAAGACCCATAATTGCAGTCTCAGAGCTTGGGTCTACAGACTTGGGTTCACACCACAGGGCTAAAAATAGTAGCACGTACATTACCCCTCAGACACTGAAACCCATCACCCCCACCAGGTTTCAGAGGCCACGCTCTAGGCCAAACAGGAACAGCCACACTGCTATTTTTAGCCCTGTAGCAAAAGCCCTTCTGCAGACCTGGGCTCCGAGACTCATTGCCACAGGTTTATTTTTGAAGTGTAGACATACGCTAGGTTGCCAGAAAACCTGAGGTTTTATTCATGAGACCAGTGTCTTGCACCCCCAGTTGCTAGAGGTGCTTTGCATCCTTTAACATAAACCCCCAGGACCAAACTAAAAAGTAGCATTGAGTGGTACTGAAGAGTACAGTCCAGTCCCCAAAGATTGGTGGTCATGGCTCTTTGACCTGGAGTGAACACATTAGTAAAAATTAGTAGGTATCCTCAGGGGTGGAGGATAAAGAACAAAAAACACTTAAATCAACATAACTTTCTCCCTATAAATCACAATTCAGTTTGACCTTTAAAACCCCCTTACCTGTTTATAAGAGATTTATACAGCTGTTTGCCACGGGAACGGACACCTTGCAGAACAAAATCATGGCATCCTTTGTTGATAAGCACCTGTTGCCTAGCAATCATCCTGCATGGATGAAGGACAGGACTAGGGTTCTTTATCCACAGTAGATTACGGTTTCAAGGTAACCAGAGCAAGCTCGCATCTCAAGGTGTCTTCATCGGCATGTCAGACAGCGACTAGTTAATTCTAACAAAGACTGGCAAACATAACACGAGAGGTTTCTGAAGCCAACGATGCAGCAGTGTTAGCTTCCTCTTGAGCTCTGGTGTTGTCAAATGCCCCGAAGTCTCCTGCAGCAAACATGGAGTTGTACTCCTGTACTGGAACAGCCTTCCAAAGCTCAGGAGCCCCCGTACAGGATAATGCAGGAACTACAGCATACATTTTTTTCAAAGGTGCCTCCATATTTTCCTCACAATCTGTACTACAAACTGAGGTGACTGCAAGCAAATGTGCAGTCGTACCTATGAAACGATCAGGGTGCATGCACATCCAAGGCGTGTGGAACATTTGCTTCAAAACCGGCCAAAATAAGGCACTGATACCAATGCAAACGTTTTAATTACAAACTCTAGCTCTCTGGAATTCTTCATCCATTCAGAACTAAACCCATCACTGCATAACTCTGGTGAAAAGCCCCTGGAGATGGAGGAGCTCCTCAAAGTGTGTCAGGAAAGGTTTTATTAACATCATTTAACACTTTTTAATGAGACTCATTTTTCTTTTCTTTTGGCAATTTGGTGCAAAGGTTTACGTGCATGATTCAAAGCAATTTCAAACTTTCTTCAAATTAAAAAAAAAAAATCAAAACTAAAGCCAAACAAGTTGGGTGAACAAAATAAATCAGAAACTTAAAATTCAGGAACTCCAGCTCTTCAAACCAGCGAAGCCCCAGACTTGCACACTGTTCTGAGGCTTTTATGGTGTTTTCCCTGCTTCTTGCATGCCCGCATCAGCACCGTTTCCTCGTAAAGATGAGGAGTTAGCAGCAAATGACCCCCTTCATTGCAATCAAAGGGAGGTGCCACAGCAACACAATGAACTAGATTCTTCAGATCTGATACAACAGGCTGGTCAATATGAAAGTGATGGTCTCCCTGCTTCTTGCTCAAGACCCACAACTATCAGATCAACAACTGAGCAGCAGCAGCAAGTACCCCTTAGCTGCAAACAAAGGGGTCAAAGGTTTGTTGTCAATTCACTTCCAGGCAGAAAAACATTTTCCTCAAAAGAAACAATTTATTTAGAATGAAACAAAATCAGCTCAACTGTGAGCGCATGTTTGAGTGACAGCTACTTTTAAGCTGTGTGAGCCATAAAAAGGGTATTCCTTTACTTTTCCAGAAATCTTGTGTACACAGCACAAAGCAAAGAGGTCATTTTTCCACTTTAAAACACGGGCATTGGCATCACAATAGCAGATACACAACTTTTTTTTTTTTTTTTTTTTTAAAGCTGCCATTTTAGTAAAATGCACAAATACTAAACAGATAAGCTTTCTTCCATCAAGAGGCCCATGTAAATTCCACATGAGCCACAACTTCTCTTTGCAAAGGTCCATTAGAGCTTGGAATCCCATGTTATCTTCCGCAGTCCACCAGCGTTGCTTGCAGGAGGAAAGAAAAGGTAAACATTTGTACTGAAACAACAACAGGTTTTCCCCTCCCCACACTATACAGATGAACATAAAGAACAACAAGGCCTTTCTAAGTATTCTACTTGGACTTCGAAAAGCACCAATACCACCCACCAGCACAAAACCTTGAAATGAAGTCACTTTCTATATATAAATGCATAACAAGTAGTGCAGGTTTTTTGGACTGCTGTTAAACTAGGTTTACAGGATTGAAGATATACAACAGGTTTCTAACAGCTAACAGAACATGTCAAAAATCAGCCATGAGGAAAACCAACTGAATGGTTTATAATTCACTTGATTTTCCTCAAAGGACATTTCCTGAAGGCAACTTCTCAATAAAAACATGAAATGTAGTGTTACATGTTGATATCTTCTCATTTTGCTGTATAATTCCAACAGCAGGATGCAACTCCATTACTGTAGCAAAGAGGTCAAATCAAGGATGCACCTAATAAACAAAACTTAAGATGTTACTATTCAAGTAGTATTTCTAATCCATCATTTTCATACAATTAGAACTGCATGAAATTAAATTCATTTAACATTTTCAAAATAATATGGTTTGCTTTGCTTAAGTCTTATACAAAGACTACTTTTATGTCAAGTTTAATGATTCATTGGAGTAGCTGTCCTTGGTTTTTACTTGTAGAAAGTCATTAAGAATGGGAGGCAGGGGGGAAAGAATCCCAAATCCTCGTTACAGGGCAATGATTTCTTCAAGTCTGGTATCTTTTCATAGTAGGCTCTTAGCAGGCTCCCGATAAGCACTGCTGTCAACACTGAATTGGGAAAGGATGTCCCCAGCAGCCTTCACGCAAAACCTCAGAAGTCTTTAGACTCATCACCCCACCATTTTGTTCTCCACTCCCCACTAATACTCAAGGCCCTACACACCACAGCTAACATCAGCTAGATGGTTCCGTAAGCTACCCAAGGAACTTGTGTTCTCTCTTCTCTGCCCTCCATTGGAGGCTGCCTCCAAAATACCTTCAACCACTATTGGCAAGAAGAGACATCTAGCTGAGAACTCATCCTTCTTTAAAAAGGTTTAAGACCTATTTGTCTGTGTTGCCTATACCACTCATCTCCCCTCTGCGATCCTTGTAAGGGTGACATCACTGTCTAAACCACAGGAGTCTATACCTTGCAATAGTTTGAGGTAGCCTTGAGATTCACACCACAGCGCCAGCAAACAGACTGTACACTAGATTCAAGCAAACAAAGCCATTGGCTAACAGCCAAGAGAGAAGGATAAAGTCTGTGATTTGTAAAAATCTAAAATATTAACAAAAGTATGAGTCACTTGAGGTTCTTTCCCCAAAGCATAAAGCACACTATGAAATGATGATTCAGGAAAGGGATATCCCTTTTCCACGCTAATTCAGTACATTGTAACTAATGAAATATAGGAACATCAGCTGCACACAGCATTAGAAGAGATACTGAGCTCTTACCAGAGCCACATAATGACAAATATAACCAGAAAACATAACTCTGCTAAATCTGTTTTACTCTATACAGAAGTGGCATTAAATATGGACTTCTGCTAGCAGTCAGCTCTGGCAAGGGAGGTTTAAGTGGACAGTTACTCCAATACTGTGCGCTTCTATAGCATAAGGGAAAATACAGCCAAAAGAGCTGTATTAGAATTGATGCAGCCTGTGGCTAAGTGCTGTGTCAAAATGTTGCCGGTCACTTGTTTTGACTTTATGTACCCTTAAAGGGTGTTCAAATCCTTGTTTGCAAAACAGAACAGCAAATAAACCAGATTTAACAGAAGCAGAAACCTCATTAAATAAGAAACCAAGAAACCTGGAGTTTGAAGTACAATATTGTCCATTCCACGTTAATTTTCAGTATAGCACATCTCAAGCTCATAGAAGCCAGAGATAATGAACATGACTGCTTAATTTTCAAGGAAAAATGAAAGTGCATCTAGAATGCTCTTTCCTAGGAGGACTTCCCTAAGTGTTAGTTGTCAGAGATTTACTGATAAGTGTACTTTGACCCCAAGTTTGGTTGGTTTCTTTTTAAAAAAACAAAAACAAAAAACACACCAACAGGTGTCTGTTGCATATGACAGTAACAAACACTGTTCTTGGCAAGTTTAAATGTCGAATACAAACAAGCTTACTGCTAGTATTTTACATTTTTGAATTCCCAGTGGTAAAGTTGGATGGGTGGTCTTTAAAACAGAGTAATTAGCCCAGTACTTTAAAGTGATTCTAACTTCCTCCTGCATCACAAATACAATGAGGAAACTCACTGTAAATGCAACAAATGCTTAAAAGACAATGAAATGGGCAACACAGCATCTGTGATGAATTACATGATAATATGCAACATAGACACCTGCTAAATAAAACAGACATTATTTGTCACAAGTGGTGAATATGCTGTATTACCTACAACGTATGGATCATCCCTTATGTAATTGGTGCCATTGCCAAAAATACCACAATTCTCACTGTTAATAGCAAGACAAACAGCTGCATTCTGCCTTCTATAAGCCTATTACATTCATGCTAAAGGACAATCCACAAGTCCTGGATTTTACTTTCACTGAACATTAAGAGTATTAAATGAGGTTTGAAATTTTAGTTTAGAAAAAAGTAAGGAGTAGCAAAAACTAGTTTTAGTCAGTAGTGAACAATGAATACACTACAGGGTCTGAGTAAGGCAGTGTCACTTTTACACAGCCCCATTTCAAAAACCATAGTTTAAACCTAGGCAAAAAGAAGACCCAAGTGCAAGATCATGTTCTTGTTTCTACAAAGAGGTTTGTACAGTGTAAATAAGTATATTCATATTTACACTTCATTTGGGGACTAGCTAAAGTGGGGGCTTTAAAATGTTTTGATATCTGTTTTTTTCTAGGTTTTATCAAGATAATAAGGGAGAAAAGCATAGAGAAAATTTTAAATGAAAATGAACTAGGTTTGTTGAACAAGGTGAACTGCTTTTTCAACATTTTGGAGAACTTTTAATACTCTGCCAAGATGCTAAAAAACATTGCAGTCCCCATGACTATGAAACCTCACATAATGCCCACTCTACTGTACCTTAAAAAAAGTCCTCAGAAGACAGACAGCAGTTTCTTTCTATTAACAAAGATAAAATGGTGATGAAAACTTTACATAGTTTAATTTTCACAGAATTAAAAGCCCTCTCTGAAGAGTATATTTGTTTGGAGTCTGCACTGTGGAATCCACTGTACCTGCAACTCTGAAAAAGGCAGTAAAAACAACAAAAAAAACCCACCAAATGATTAGTTGTTCTTAAAGCACCTACTTGTTTCTTGCATACTAGAGTAAGCACAAGACATTCAAGGTTTGTAACAAAGTCCTCACCTATTTACCAAAATGTTGTTACTGCTACAAACCCAAAAGTGCATATATGGGATACAATGGAACTCAGAACAGGAGGAACACACTTGTTAAAAGCACACCTTCTGGGCATGCATTTCTGTGGACTGAGTGAAATCCTCAAATTAATACCTACAAAGGAATTCAATGTTCGAGTTACAGTGTACCACAAGATGAGGTGCTAGTCACCTAAAAGAAATCAACCTTGAGTCAGTCAACTCAAAGTGAAACCATTCAGGTTCCTGATAAAGGACTTATTTAAGGTAGGGCTACTGGTCTAAGGCCTTCACAGAATTTCAAAGACTCAAAATGAGTCAATGCCAGTCCACTATCTGGTATGTGGTTTTCTGTTTAAACTACTTAGTGCTTTAAATCTGGTCTTTTAAGTTTGTAGTTCTAGAGGAGTTTTTAAACCTGCTTTTAAAAAATAATCAAATGAAAAAGAACAAAGTTACAATTAAAAAAAGTGGGAATTTTTCATTTGTAGTTGAAGCAGGCTTAACCTCCCTGCTACCCTCACTGATAAGGGATCCTCAAAGTATCCTACTCAGGCTAAAGGCTAAACCTTCCTGGCTTCTAACTATAGAAAAATGTAGTTACAGAAAAACAGGCGGGGAAAATTGGCTACAAATAACGATCTAATTAAAAATAATTGTGGGGTTGGCTAAGGCTGTATCCCATAGCACCTGGCACACACTGGAGGGGCTGTGTGGAGGAGAAATAGGCAGGGTTGGATACAGAAAACACAAGGGCTTTAGGATGCACCACGGACAATGATCATGACCAGATAGTCGTCCTCTGATTTGGCCAGGGCCTTGGCCGTGGAGTCCAGGAACTGCTGGGAGAAGTCACAGGGTGGGAAGGCGTGCAGGACCCCGCTGTTCTCCTTGTCTTTGTTGCCCCCCACAGGGAGGCTGATCACTCCGGCAGCCTGCTTTTGCTTTAGATAGGACACAAGGTTCCTGAGCGGCCTCTGTGTGGAGGTGGTGGCAGCATCACTGGCCGCAGATGAGGAGCGGTTGTCCGAGGTGCCAGGCACAGCCAAGAGGATGGCATAACCATTGGGTCCCGCCACTTTAATACGGCGGGTGACCTCATCCAGCTTGGGCTGGTCCAGGCGGAGACGCTGGGTGATCTTGAGCTGGGCCACTTTGCCACCAGTTGCTCCCTCCACCAGGAGGCTGCTAGCTACACTGAGGTCCCCCTGAAGCAGGTGCATGTTGGACGGGAAGTTGCTATTCTTCAGCAGGAGCATCCCCTGCCAAGCCAGGGATAGTTTGGGGGTCCCGCCAGCCTGTGACGTTCCATCTTGCTGCTGCTGCTGCTTCTGGGGTGGAGGTTTGAGCCGGGACCCTCCACCACTGCCCCCTTCCGTGGTACGCTCGTCCTTTTTGGCTGGGCTCTTGCACTCCTGGGCGGCAGCTGCTGTGGAGGTGCGGTGCTTCCTCTCTCTTTCAGCAGAGTTTTTGCGGTCACGCTTTTCATTCGGACCTCGTTCAAGACTGCCCCTGCGTGGTTCCCGGACAGGTGATGGCCGCTCCAGCAGGAGCAAACGGGAGGATAAGCGTTCTGTGTCACTAGCGTAGCGCTCCCTGCTCCCACCAAGGTCAGGACTGCGGTCTGGGGGAGAGGCCGTGGCCAAACAATGTCGCTTACGGGACACAGATGAACGCTCGCTATCTGGAGAGCGGTCTAAGTGCCGGCCACCATCCTCTGCCAATCTTCGCTTCCTGGGTTGGTCCCTACTGCTGCTGGTGCCACCCAGCTCCCTCTCTCCTCGGTCCCGCTCCAGGGACCAGCCATCCCGCCGGCGCTCCAGACTTTCCAGTGGGTCGTAGGCAGCTGCTCGATTGCTCCTGTCCCTTACAGGTGGTGGTGGCGGCACCCAGTCTGTCTCAGGATAGAGATCTCTGTCGCGGTCTCTATAGAGCAGTGGTGGTGTCCTGTCCCGTGCCCCCCGAAGTGGGTCTGGGGGAGCTCCACGGTGAGCCCCAAAGGCAGCTGCCTCTGCTACTAGCTCATAGTGGGCAGGCGGTGGTAGGGTCAGCGGTTGCAAGTAGGGTTGCTGGTAGCGATGCTCAGTATCAGCAAAGTCCACTCGGAGGCGGCGGTCTGGGCCACCCAAAGGGAAGCCACGCATGTGGGCACAAGCAGCCTGAGCTGCGTCCAGGCTCTCATACTGAATGTAAGCCCATGAGTCACCTTTACGATAGTCAATAGTGCGAATGGTGCCAAAACGGTCAAACTCCCTTGCCAGGGCAGCCAGTGGCACCCAGGGCCCAAGGCCACCCACCCAAAGCCTGGTTGTAGGAGTGGCTTTGCCATAACCAATTTTGATAGGGTTGCGCAGCAGCACCTTTCCGGACATGGCTAGCTTGGCCCGGTGTGCCATGTCCAGATTTTCAAATTTGAGGAAGCCATAGGTGCTGGTCTGGCCACGACCCGGACGCTTGATGTCCACTTCTGTGATGACCCCGAAGCGGTCAAAGGCCCGGCGCAGGTCCGACTCGCTCACCGTGATGTCCAGGTTGCCCAGGAACAAAGTGCGGTTGGCTCTCTGATCATCCTCTGGACTGATCTCCTCCTCACCAGCAACGCCAGCACCTCCTCCTCCTCGGAAGCCCCCAGCCGCTGCGACTCCAGCCACTCGCTCCAGCCCATAGGCTGGCCGCACCCGGGTATCATAGAAAGCCCCATAGTCCCGCTCCCTCTCCAGCTCCCTAGGCAGGGGAGGTGGCGGGGGCAGGCGGCCCAGAGCGAGTTGCTGTAGCCGGTAGTCTCTGTAGCCCAGGCCCCCTCCTCCACCCGCCGGCGACAGCGCCCTCTGGGTTGCTCCGGCCGGGGGGTGCCTGACAGCTGCGACCGCTGCAGCCGCCACGCCCACGGCCGCGGCCCCGTAGGGAGAATGAGAATCCTTGTCCAGCAGGGCCGGGGAGCGGCTGCTGCGGCGCCGGCTGCTCCCCCCGACATAGACCGCTTCGATCTTGAGCGGCCGGTCGTAGAGCACCAGGCGGCCGCGGGCGTGCTTGGCGGCGCGGGCGTCCTCCGGCCGGCGGAAGTTGACGAAGGCCACCCGCTCGTCGCTGGCGCCGGTGCCCGGCGGGAGGCGGCTGATCTTGACGCTGACGTCCCCGAAGCGCTTGAACTCGTGGAAAAGCCCGTCCTCCACCGCCTCGTCGCTCAGCGCCGAGCCCAGCTCGCTGATCTTCAGCGTCTTGTACTCGCCGCTCCCGCCGCCTCCTCCCGCCCCGGCCGACTCCGACGAGGAGGAGGGGGCCGGCGGCGCCCGGGACTCACCCCCGCCGCCCCGGCTGCCGCTGCTCCGGGACGACTCCGCGTTCTTGCTGCTGCTGTAGCCGTGGCGGCCGGAGCTGGCAGCCGCCCCCGACTCGTACTCGCGGCTCCCGCCCCGGCTGGCCTTGTCCAGGTGCAGGCCCCGCCGGCTGCTGCTCTCGCCGGAGCCGCCCGCCGCTTTTCCCCCGTTGCTGCCGCCCGCGCCGGAGCCGCCGGGCTTCTTGCTGCTCCGCTCGGCCCGGGCCGAAGAAGAGGAGGAGGCCGAGTCCTCGCCGCCGCCCCGGGACCGTTTGGCCTTGGCCGGGGAGCGCTCCTTGCCCTTCATGGCGGCAAGCACCTCCGGGACGGATTCCCTGACTAACCGCCGCGCTCACACACCCGCCGCCATCTTGGAACCTGCCGCGGAAATGAACCCCGCCCACCTGTCACCCATTGGACAGTTAAATCATCACCCGCTCCCCTCATTGGAGAGTGAGTCTGTCAGTAATAAGTGGCCCTGGGGTTCCCAGGGTTCGCCAGCGGAAGACCCACCCTACAGCATCAAGCTGAGGTTGTGATTGGCAGGGAGGTCTGTCTCTCGTTACAGATTCTCGCGCTCTCATGGCTCACTAGCGGATGACCCACCTCGAAGGCTCTTATTGGACACGTATGGAATCGCAGCGTTCTGATTAGACAGTCAATCTGTCAATCTTAACGGTTCTCGCGCTCTCGCTGCCCTACTCTTTAACGCTCCTTGGTCAGGTGGTATAGTCTCCTTTCTATGATTGGTGGAGCTATCTGTCATTTCTAACGGTTCTACTTGTGGCATCAACATCCCGCCCCGCCATTTCCCATTGGTCAGAGAACGCTTCACCCCTTACATTTAATTAGATGAGGGTTCCCTCAATCTTAACGATTCGTCGCGAGCCACAGTGATCCCGCCCCCCCGCTCTCATTGGTCACCCAAAGCCTTGGCCTAGCGATATGGTAGGATGAAGTCCACGTCTCTCCCGTCTAAGCGCGGGTCGCAGCCTGTCCCGCCCCAAAGTCATCATTGGTCGGTTGAAATCTTCTCCAACCATCTGATTGGATGGTAACGACTGGCCCGCTCCACGGATAGGCCGCGGGAGATGTCAGTCATGCTAAGGCTGGCAGTCAGGAAGGGGTGCACACGCACGTGTTGCTGGCTGTGCCCGTCCCCGCTGGCCACCCTATGCCCCCTGCCTGCGCTGGAGCTGGGCGGGGCGGGAACTAGGTGTCTGCCCCCCTCCCCTCCCCGGCACAGTTCGAGATTTTGACATTTTTCTCCGAATCAGACGAAAAGTCTAAATCTCGAAAACGTTCACGAGCCGGTGATCCGGGGAGGGGGAGAGCTCAGGATCGGGCCCGGTAATCCCGTGAGCTATCCTGGGGTTGGGTCCACTAATCTGGGTCGGAGACCAGGATCGGCCTAGTAATCCTGGTAGAAATCCTGGCATCAGGTCCAGTAATCCAGGAAAAAGTAGATCATGTCTGATAATTGGGGGGCGGGGACAGGATCCGTCTGATAATATGCTGGGGAAACCCAAACTTGGGTCCGATAAGCCTTGGGAACACCTGGGCTCAGGTCTGATAATCTGGGGACAAAATGGGTTTGGGTCCTGTAATTCAGTGATAGCCCAGGATTGGGTCTGATAATATGGGGGGGGGGGGAACAGGATCGGTCTGAGATGGGAAATCCCATATCATGGCCAATAGTCTGGGGAAAAACATCTGGATTGGATCCAATAATATGGGAAATACACCCATATTGGGTCTGATAATCTGAGAAAGAACCCAGATCACATCCCTATACTCTCGGGGGGGACGGGACACCTAGATTGGTTTGATAATCTGTGGGGAAAAAAACCCAATTGAGAAAAGGGGATCAGGTCTGTCAACATGTTTCTAATATGACCTTTTCATTTGTATAAATTAACTAAAATTTTGAAATAAAATGTCCCTTTGAACTAGTAAAATGATATTTTTGTTTTGCAAACATCCAAACTGATCATTTCAACAATTACCGATTGTTTTTAATTCAAAATTTTTTAAAGTGGGAGATTGGTCGAACCCAAATCTTTCCCACTAGTGGTTTCAGTCCCTGCCCTGAAGAGCAAACAATAAACAAGCGAGATAGGGTGGGAGAAAAGCATACAAGCTCCAAGCAGATGCGTGGGAGCTGAGCCACAGAGCCCCTGATCCAAAGACTACTGAATTCAGTCAGAGTCTTTCCACTGATTGAAGTTGAAACGGGTTTTGGATTAGACCCAGGGAAATTAAGCAACTCACTACAGGGCCCCATAGAGAATCTGTGGCAGAGCCATGAGCCAAACTCTAGCTTTCAGTTCCATGCCTTAACCACAAAAGCACCATCCTTCTCTATTTTCCATGTCTCTGGAGAGCAGAGGCAATGAAATGAGTGAGGGGCAAGACTCTGTCTTTTTAAAACGCTGATAGCCAAATCCTCTTACTTCAAAGGGCATCGCCCTCCAAATGTGAGACAAGGCAGATCTGGATGAATGGGATGATTTTCATCCTCCTTTAATAGCTGCCTTTCTAAGGGACTGCAACAGCTGTTTCCTCAACACTCTTAAAAACATCACTAACCATAGAGGGCAGAACTAAAGGGGGATTATTAACTCAAGTAGCTTGCTACAGATACGCTCTCCCTTACTAAATTTTATTGAGGGGACTGCTGAGCACTGGCCCCGCACAATTCTTCTGCCAGTTATAATAGCCAACGTTAGAAACAACCTAAGGGTAAGAAAAAGAGTGAATAATTAAGTCACTGCTACAGTATAATTTAATTATTATGTTTGCATCTTAATTTTCCTAATCCTGCCCCCCCCTCCTCCCCAGGTAAGGGGCTGAATACAGTGGAACTGCTGGTATTCTCCTGTGCTGGGACCTGCATCTCCTGCATGCGACACATAACAATAACTAGCTCTTATATAACATTTTTTATCAGTAGAACTCAAAATGCTTCACTATCTTTAATGTATTTATCATCACAATACCCCTGTGAGGCTGGACAATGCTATTAGCCCCACTGTACAGATAGGCTAAATGACTTGTCTGAGGTCACACAGGAAATCAGTGCCAGAACAGGGAATTGAACATTGGTCTTCTATGGTCTTCAGTCATCAGCCAGGCTCTGAGAAAAGCATATAACCCTGGCAGTAGAATCCACAAACTTATAAACGAGGCAGAGAATTGCTTGAACTGGCTGGCACTTGGCGCCTGCAGGAGCAATGAGGTTCTCCCAGAAGATGAGATGAGACTCGTTTTGGAGAAAGCTCAGACATTCAGTGAAGCATTTGGAGCTGTGGAGAATGGGCGGGCAGACTTCATGAGCAGCACCCAATCACTGCACCATTACTTGCTAGAGCTTGTATAGCACTCTTCTCACCCTGCCCTCCCCCCACAGGAACACGGGGGGAAAGAGGAGCTCCAGAATGTCTCTCACATCCTGTCATGAATAGTTAGTAAAGGGTTAAAACATAGTACCTGGTGGGCACCTGACCTGNCACATCCCCATTTGGACACCCCAGACTCAGGGCTCTGTGTCTAGGGCATGCAGTGAGACTGCTTGTTCTCAATTCCCCACCCAGGTTTTGGGGGTGCGGCTCTGGTGCGCACTGATGGGGCCTATTCTGCATTCCCCCCCCCCGATCTCCATGCTTGTGGCATTCACAAAGCAGGCCCACTCTCAGCTCCAGGGACTCAGCAATGTGTCTGTGGTATGAACCCAACCACTCCTCTTTGGTCTCAGGGCTGTTTGCCTGAGTCATGTCCATTCTCAGCCCCCTTACAGTCACAGTGCTGTTTGCCTGTAATACGGACCAAGTAGACCCGGTCTCAGCTCCCCTCTGTCTCACCACACAGGGACTTAGGTGCGTCAATACGCAGTGTTACCAGCCCTCACTTTTAAATGCTTAGGAAACCATTTGTAGAACAATGGGATCCCCTAAACCTGATTTAGGTGCTTAGGCTCCCTCTTCAGTGAATGGGGAGAGACGGGCACCTAAGAATGGGATCCCCTGGAGATGCTGCCGAGGGAGTGGGGGGCCATGCTAAGCCCTGCCCTTCGCAGAGTTTGGTCCCTATCTCTGCTTGCGACCCTACCTCTGCCGCCAACAGTCCTGTGGATACGTTGCTGCTGCTCGGTTATATGAGGTAGAGCTGTCCTTTGTATATTCTAGACGTGGATGAAAGGATAGAAATGTACCAGTTTGCGTGTGCTCCACATTCCCTTGTGTAGCTAAGCAGTGCGGCGGAAGAGTGTGTTAATGCACACTGAGATTTCACGGGAATCCTTCAGAGAGATCTCTAGGAAACGTTCCTGCAGGTACTTGCCAATCCTCTGCTCTAGGTTCCTTGGCAGAGCTCCTTTGTTCCTTCCCCCTTTATAGGAAACTTTCCCTTGCCAATCAGCAATCACTTGTGCTGGGACCAAAGCGGCACACAGGAGAGCAGCATAGGGTCTGAAGCCGCATGATGCATCCTTGCTTACCCTCTGGAGTGAGATATCGGCTTCAATGACCCCCGCCTGTGGAAAATGGTGGCAGAATTTACAATATTGTCCCTAGTTGACTGCAGTGACCCCCTTAAAAAACCACCTAGACCAGCGGTTCTCAAACTTTAGCAATCCAAGGACCCCCATGTTGATTTAAAAAAATTTCACGTACCCCCAAACCCCCTGCTCAGCCCCAGGCCCCACCACCACTCCACTCAAGGCCCCACCCCACCTCTTCCCACTCCTGCTCTACCCCTGCCCCTCTGCTTCCCCACCTCTTTCTGCCCCCTCCCCTGAGTGCGCTCTGTCCCCACTCCTCCCCCTCCCTCCCAGCACCTCCTGAATGCTGCTGAACAGCTGTTCCCTGGTGTGCGTGAGGCGCTGGGAGGGAGGGGGAGCAGTTGATGGAGGGAGGGGGAGGAGATGATCAGCGGGGCCTGCGGACCACCTGGAGTACACTTGTGGACCCCCAGGAGTTTGCAGACCCCAGTTTGAAAAACTTTGCCCATCTTGAGCGCCAAACATCCCTCCCCCCCACCCGCGGGCCATGTTTAGGGTGTTCACCAAGATGTGTGCTTACCAAGGGACAGTGAGAAAGCAATTTGTATGTAAAAAGAGGTATATTTTACTATAATGATTCAATGCTATGCGTGAACTAACAATCATGCTTCTGTTTCTTGTGCTTCAGCAGATGTGGCCTTCAGGGGAAACCCCTCTACACCGGCAGAGTGCCTGTGCTAGATAAGGAAGCGACCAAGGTGCAACAAGGAGGACAGGTGCAGGCTGCTATGACCATGGGAACATTTTCCTCATTTAGGGCTAGCCAGCCATAAAGGCAGCACCAGTGCACTTTTAATCTGCCAAAGGCACATTCTTTGGTCATTCTGCACCTGCTCAGCCTATTGTTGAAGCACTCCTTGCTGCTGTCAGGTTTCCTGTGTAAGGCTTCATGAGCCATGGGAGTAAGGGGTACGCTGGGTCTCCCAGGATCACTTGGGCATTTCAACATCCCCCACTGGAATCTGGGAAAGAAAGTCCCTGCTTGCAGCTTTCTGTACAGGCTAGTGCTCCTGAAGATGTGCACACAGCAGGTCAGGCAATTCTGATTCCCGTTCAGAGTGGGAGTTCATGATATACTGCATGACCATCTGCGATGTGTGCTTTGCTGTGACCACAACAGTAGAGAGCAGTGCGGGATCCATCCTTTCAGACAGAGATGGCGGGCGCACAGTAAACAGGGACTGTTGAAAAATGCTGCAAAACGCAGTCAGAAGCTCATGGAATGATGGGACAGAAAAAACTGCATCATGGGACATTGAGCCTGAACCCATGATGCACTGGGATCCACTCCGCCTTCCCACAACTCCTAGCTGCAGAAGGTGGCGAGTAGCACAATGGGATGCTACCCACAGTGCACTGCTCTGACTGTCGATGCTAGAGCACCAACTGTTGATGCACTCTGCCAACAGGAGTGTTGTGTGAACATACCCAAATGATGTAATTATACCGTTTTTTGATTATCAGTGTAACTTGCGTCGACAAAACTGTGTAGCGTAGACAAGGCCTTAGTGAAAGCTGATGGTTCTGCTTTAGCCTGCCCTGCAGAGTGTTCACTTTTTGTCGGTTTAAATTACACACCCTAATCTTGATTCAAGCTAGTTTTTGCAGAGTCTCTCCTTTTATCATAGTATCAGAGGAGAAAAAGGAAAGGAACCAAAGGGAAACCAAGTGTGGTTTATTGATGCTTCAAACTCAAGACCCAATAGTATTCAACTCTAGAGTTGGTTGAAATCTGTTCATCAGCAGAAAGAAAGAAAGAAAATACTTGGTTTTGTTGAAAAATAAAAAATTCTGTGCAAACTTATAAAAGTTTTGAGATCCTTTTGAATTTTTCCCCCTGAAAATACATACATTTTTTCACGTAGTTCTACTCAGCTCTCTGTTTACCCACCTGTGAAATAAGTCTGATAGTAGTTACCTATCTCACTGTGATGTTGGAAGCCTTAATGAATGGTGAGCACCTTAATAATACTTAAGACAGTGTTTGTCATCTCCATGCACTTCACTGAGGGAGTGGACCCAGTATCATTTTCCCTGTTTTACAGACATGAAAAGCAAGGTACCGAATGGTGAAATGAATTGCTAGCGATCACAGAGCAAGTCTATGGCAGACCCAGGGCTAGAACTCAGAACTCCTGACTCCCTGTTTTGGGCTGTAGACACTCTATCCAAATGAAACTTTAATAATAGTTAAAGGAAATACTGCAGTTATTTTAAAATGTCCACAATCTCTTCCAATGCTGGAAATCTAGATGCTACAGCAGGGTGCTAATCAGGAGAACCAGAAAGGGAAACTGACTAGAGACAGAAAGTGAAACTGACCAGTTTTGTTTCACAGGTCAACCTGATGTACAAACAAGCAAACAAAGTGTGTCATAACAAGGGGGAGGCAAAGTTGCCATAATCCCCGGGGGGGAGTGGGGGGGAAAGAGAGAGAATTCATTTGATAAAGCAGCAATTCTATCCAATCAGTCTTAAAAGGTCTGAAATATCCAGTTCTGCTCTGAAGAGCGGAAAGTATGATGGTCACTTACTGTGTTTCTGGCTGAAATGTCCACATTAATCCATGTGTCATGTAGCCATGGAAATAAAATGGCTCCCCAGCTGCAGCTTAGTACAAACCAGAGGTGGAACTGAATGAGATTCTTTTTCCTGACAGTCCACTGGATGGCGTTTCTCCCCATCTTTATAATCTCTTTTCAAAGGAGCTGGTATCCTATCACACGGGGATCTGGGGGCTGGATTTCAAATTAGGGGTAAAGAACCCCAATGTGTTAGTCTTCTTTATGCACGACATGCCTCAGGTGGCACGTGACCAGGATTCATCACCAAATTTGGTCCGCTGGTTGGAGTATTAGCTTCTCCGGCTTAGGCCGGGTACTGAGAGGGAGTGCGACATGAACACTGATCCATGCCCCACAAGTGTTAGTACGGACCCAGGAGTGATCAGAAGTGTATACTGGAAATATAAATCTGGCTTTGTCTGTGTCTATGGAAATTAGGGTCTCAAAGTTACCTTAAGATGTGTATCAGAGTCAGACCGATTGTGCAACTATGTAATTAGTTGCACAATCATAGGGGAGGTAGGCTCATGCAGATATAATTGTCCTGGGGTGTATGGAAGACACATGCACATAGGTATAGCCGGTGTCCTAGAAACAAATTAAGGGTTACTCAAGAATCTATTTCCAAATCACATTGACCATTATTGTCCATTTGGAGCTGCTTTACTGGGTTTGGAGTAGGGTGAAGTAGCAGGAGAACATATAAGACTTGATTTCAGTTTTATGGACTTGATTCTGAGCTGGTATAAACCGACAAAGCTCCCCTGACTGCTACATTAATTTGAAACAGCTGATGATCTGGTCCTGGGTCTATTCAGAATTTGTGATGGTCCTATTTTCTTCATCTGCTGCAGTTTAGAAGTGAAATATACAGTAATTACTTAAAAGCATCCGAAGATGATTCATAGTTTAAAAGCCACACTGGGTGAGTAATGGCCATGTATCCTTGAAGGGCCATCCACAGAGTAATGTGACATTTAATGTGATTTGAGTTTTGCTTCCAAGTTGCTCTTTTTAAATTGGATGTCCTGCGATTTTCCATCTCCATTTGAACTGCAGTCAGACGCCTGATTTCCGTAGAACGAGCCCAATTGCTGGTTGTTCAGCAGCTTCAGTACATTGCGTAAGAGTTTTGGCACTGATGAAAGGAAAGGCAGCATTTTGGGAGCCCTGGAAAATGGAGGTTTTTTAATCAGCCCAAGAGGAGGGGTACACTGCAAGCAGCAATCTTCCCCTCATGCTTATTACAGAAGTGCTCTGTATCTGTACACAGTTAAGGTGTCAGCAGATGGTTCTTAGGAATATGTTGCATGTTTTGTGGGTTTTGTAGGACCAATGAAACTTGTTCACTGCAAGTGGCTTCCTTTGGTAGCTCTTTGCAATATTGTCCAAGGTGAGGGGGCATTCCAGACTACATGCCCCTTGAAACACAGCCTTTCTGCTAGGCTTGCCCACTGATGCTGGTTGTGGGGATGGGTTTTATGATGTGTGCACATGACCACCAAATTCATTTCACACAAGGACACTCAGCACCTCCGTGACTGGGACTGGCACTAGCAACCTTGATTTTACAACTCAGGCTGCTCCCAATGGGCTCAGCCATCTAGCCCCCCCCCCGTTCTGCTACTTGGAATCAACTTTGACAGGGAGTTGAGAGCCACCACTCGCCTGCTTCCCCTCATCCTAAGCCATATGGAGCTTGTGGAGGGGTTCACTCACCACTGTGGCGCCTCCTGCTGGCTGTCTTGGGGATTAGCTCAGCATGTTAGTGCGCCCTCTTTGGGTGGTGCCTCGCCACTGTCACTCCTGCTCTAGGACCCACATCTCTCCAAGGACCGCGGCGTCCTCTTCAGCAGCAGAGCCCTCCGGCCCTGCCACACACTCTGCTTCCCCCTTCCGGGGGACCTGCAGTCCGCTGTTCAGCCACTTCCCATAGTGGCTACTGCAATGAGTTGTCTGGCCACTTCCTTGTGGCATCAGCATCCTCTTGCCTCAGGGCCTCAGCCTGCAAACCCCAGCAGCCAGCTGGGAGCTGCCTCTCGCTCCCTGCTAGCAGCACTGCTCTGTCCAGGGTTCTGGCAGTTCTCTCAGCCCTCCAGAGACACAGTCCTTCCTCCCTGGGCTCCCAGCAGAGAACTGCCTTCCTCTGCCCTGCAGTTCCCTTTTTATATGGGCCTGCTTGGCCCTGATATGGCAGCTCCCTTCAGTCCTTCTCTGATTGGCTGCCTCCTGCACAGCCTCCCTAGGGCTCTGTTAGCCCCTTAGAGCCCAGTGTGGGGCAGGCGCCCAATCACACAGCTGCTGCTGCAGCTCCATTCTAAAGAGTTGATCTTGGAAAAGCAGAACAATCAGTTTGACACAGGAGGAAATGCAATGAAGATTACCAGGCCAGATCCTCAGCTGGTGTAAATTAGTGTAATTCAATTGAGTAATGTTGATTTACACCAGCTGAGGATCTGTCTTCTGACTGGCTGGAACTGTTATAACCATCTAGGTTTCCATTATTCAGGAAGTTGCATTTTAGTCACAGCTGGTGCTTAGGGATGTCAAAACACATTAACGTCACTTAGACAAGGCCTTGAGAACATCCCAGGAAGCAAGATTCACTAATGAGCAGTCCTTCACTGTGACCAAGTGCTGGGAGGGAAGAGAAAGGTTCCCCCGATTCACCAGCTGAAGAGGGCAAGTCTTTTGATGACCTTCATAATGTCCTGGGGCATCCCTGCTAGACCTCTGACCCAGGCATTGGAACAAAGGTTGCCCCGACAGGATCCTCCCCAGATTTTCCCCTGAGCCAAGAAAAGGTGTGATGCCCCAGGCTGTGTGGCTACCAGTGTCATGCAGACATGTCTGTAAAGCTCCTACTTCCATACATCACAAATTAGTCTCTTTCCCAGGAACTTGGGACATAACACCACACCTCTGCTTTTCCATCTGGAAGGAGAGGTGAAACCCCTAACCTCTAAACAAGCCCCTCTGGCTCTCTGTGCCTGGAGAGTTATCTCCCCTCTCCCCAACCTCACTCTCACTGGTGGGGAAGCCTTGCTCTCCTCCTCTGATTGTCCCATCTGGCTGAAGCTGTAGACTCCATTTCATTTTGAAATACATTCTTGTGCCGAATTTGATTGGCATTTGGCCTTCACTTGCTGAGCTTCGGCCTGTAGGATGGCCCCAAAAGAAGGCAGCTCCTAACAGCAGAAAGAACAGGAGTACTTGTGGCACCTTAGAGACCACATTTATTTGAGCATAACCTTTTGTGGGCTACAGCCCACTTCATCAGATGCATAGAATGGAACATATAGTAAGAAGATATATATACATACAGAGAACATGAAAAGGTGGAAGTTGCCATACCAACTCTAAGAGGCAGAGTAACCATTCAAAGCTTCTCCTAATCAGTAGGTGCCTCTTCCTCTAACTGGAGTAGCCAGGATCGATAACATGAAAATAGCCTCATGATTATCTATGAGTTGGTTTGTTTTCTTCCAACAGGTAGAGGCTTGATTCTCCTCTCATCCACCCCAGTATAAATCAGGAGTAACTTCACTTAAGTCACTGGCTAAAGAAGGTGTGAGAAAACAGGCCAACACCTTTCATACCAGTGGCCAGCAGAGGGCAGAAACTGCACATGAATCCCCTGACCCTGATTGTTCCATTCAGTGTCCAATCTCTTTCACTAGCCTGGGTTGGTAAACCTGGGACCCTCATCCTGCTGGAACTAAGGGAATTCAAGGGAGCCAATGGGCCACTGCAGATTCTCCCCAGTGAGATGTGTGGGGCTTGGAACATATTCTGTCATCAGGGTTATTCATTCTGATCATAGCCTTGGCATTGTTTTTCAGTCAAGTGGTTAGTGCTAGAGCTTAATAAATAATGAGGGAATGTATGGAGCCATTAGCACGATAATTGTCCACTTTCTACCCTAACCCTCAGAGACTGATGGAGGAAAAAGCAAAGAGAGGAGTAAGACAGCTTACAAGTCACAAGGCCTGGGTGATCTGATCTCACATGTGACCAGAGAGGGTTCCAGTGTTGAGCTCTCTGCTGGGATGTGCTGAGCCATAGACCAGAGAGGAAGGATGGTTCAGTGGTTAAGGCATTAGCCTTAAACTTGGGAAACCTGGGTTCAAGTCCCTGCTCTAGCAAAGCCTTCTTCTGCGACTTTGGGCAAGTTACTTTGCCTCCATTTCCCACCCATATAACCAGGATAACAGCCCTACCCTGCCTCACAGGGTAGATGGATGCATTTAAATCTATGAAGCATCCCAGTTGTATTTATCTGTATCACAATCTCCTTGCATGAGGACACATCGCCAGAGAGAGACAGGGATGAGAGAGAGCAGGACAGTATCGTGACATGATCATAGAATATCAGGGTTAGAAGGGACCTCAGGGGGTCATCTAGTCCAACCCCCTGCTGAAAGCAGGACCAATCCCCAACTAAATCCCCAAATGGCCCCCTCAAGGATTGAATTCACAACCCTGGGTTTAGCAGGCCAATGCTCAAACCACTGAGCTATCCCTCAGTTTCTCCTGCTGGGCAAATAACAAACAGATGGCAGCTCTGCCCAGGAGAGAACCAGCACAATCATGGCATTTAGAACCAACCTGAACAATGGAGGTTTGGGTGTCATCTGGGCTCACCCTGTTATTTGGGTCTGTCAAGCGCCTGAATAAAGGCTGATTTTCCCCCTGCTCTGACCTGAAATCCAAAACCCCAGCAGGCCGCGTTTCGGGGACAAACGGCGTTTCGCTCTCTAAGCAAATAGCAGTGTTCGTCTGTGTCAGGAGAAGCTGTGAAAATCCAGCCGGTGGCACGATTCTCAGTGCTTAGCAGGAGCGTGGCAGGCGGAGGCGTGGGAGGTTCTCTGGCTCAGCCAAGCAACCTTGTCGGGAGAGGAAGGGATGTGGCCTGTAGCGAGCAGCATGGCAGTTACTTGAGTGGAGCAGCTGGGGGACGGGATTCAGGGTGAAAAGTTGATGAGCATGAGGTGCCCAGGGAAATGGCTGAGCTTGTCATCATCAAAATGGTACCAAGAGGACTCAAGAAACTCCTCCCCGTGTGCAGCCCTGTAAGCAGGCACTATAGGCTCCTCTCACTTATACCAGTATAATTTCATTGACTTGGGAGGAGTTACTCCTGTTTTACACTCATGTCACTGAGAGCTACATCAGAAGGACGTTTTCCTGCTGGAAAATCCCAGGCCGACTCAGTCCATTCTCCTGCCTGTGGAATCCAGTGTCTTCATGATGCCCCTCATCTGACCATCTCCAGGCAGCTCTTCCCCAGGAAGCTAGGTGACTCAAGTCTAGAATGGTCACGCCCAGACCCTAGGGATGCCCCCTGAACAGTTTGGGCCGGCTGTCAGGACAAACTTGCCACGCTGCAGCATCGTGATGTTCACATCATGGTAGCACCTCACAGTGTAGTGTCCACACGCACGTCGACCACGCTCATCACATCACAGCGTGGCGCAAAGGGCACTGTGTCAGCATGCCACAGCAAAATGCACTGTCAATGTGTGTTTGTGTGTGTGGTGGGGGGTTGGAACCCAGAGCTGAAAGGAACAGAAGCAGAAATGCCACTAGAGTCATAGCATTATAGAAATGTAGGGCTGGAAGGGACCTCAAGAGATCATCTACTCCATGCCCTCATGCTGAGACAGGACCTAGTAAACCTTGCCCATCTCTGACAGGGGTTTGTCTAACCTCTTATTAAAAATCTCCAATGCTGGTGATTCCACAACCTCCCTAAGCAACCTGTTCAGTGCTTAACTACCCTGATAGTTTCCTAATATCTAACCGAAATCTCCCTTGCTGCAAACAAAGCTGATGATGTCTGTCCTACTACCCCCATGGACATGAAGAACAATTGATCACTCTTTACAACAACCTTTTGGCTTTGCTTTTGCTATTTTACAATTGCTATTGAGTTTTACGTGGAAAATGCTCAGAGACTCTGATGCTGGGGGGCAGAATAAAACCCTAAGAGAGAGAACCACGCCTTGTGGTTTTGCACCTGGTTCAGAACCGACACAGCTGTTGGGGTGGGGGAGATTTTCCCAAGCGCTCAGGACCCAGCGCCTCCCTTTGTGACACTTAGTGATCTGATTTTCCAAAATTGCTCAGCACCCACTAGTGCCCTGAGGGTGCGTGCTGAGCCCTTCTGAAAATTCTGGGCCATACAGACAAGGTGGGAGAAAGGAAAAGTTAGAGATGCAGAATTAGGGCACAGGGAGATTATGTGGTTTGCACAAGCTTTGTACAAGGAACATGCGACAGAACAGATGACGGAACCCACATCGTTCGAGCACCTTAAACACATGAGCACCCTCCCGCTCTGGTATGGAGGCAGGGTTGTCCAGCAGTTAGGGCATGAGCCCAAGCTGTTGGAGACCTGAGCTCCATCTTCCCCAGGCTTCCTATGTGACCTTGAGCACATTACAGTCTCTGTGTGCCTGGGTTCCCCAGCTGTACAATGGGGATAGTAGCCCAGGGGTGTTATGAGTACTAGGTTTTGGGATGTGTCAGATACTACAGTAATGGAGGCCATATGAGTAGCATAGATAGCGAGCACCTTGCTACTTAGGCATTGGCTGTGTTAGCCCGTGTCTTGCTTACTCAACTCTCTTTATTCTGCCGTGCCGCACCAATTCTGTGGCCATGGCTGCAGCTCGACTGCCCAGCTTCTTTTCCCCCGCTCCTTTAGCATCTCCGTCCCCTACCAGGGGGCTTTCAGAGAGGTCATTTGCGATACACCCAGGTGGGAGCATAAAACAGACACAAAACAAACCTCTTCATCGCCTCCGAAAGGTGCCAGGTCTGTCTAATGCCTCTTAATGAGTTGGAGCGATGAGTAATCCGGGCAAGGTTTCACTTTGCAGAAGGAAATAAAAAATCAAGAGAACCCAGGGGCTGCCAGCTTAATGTGTCATTTTAATGAGTGAAATCAGAATGCATGATTTGAATGCAGCTTGCCGGCAATCAATAAACTCTGCGGGTCTGTAACAGGACACTCAACAGCATTCAGACTGCTGGGGCCCCCAAAGTCACTGCAGGCATCTAAAAATCCCACTTGTCTTTATTAAAGCATCCACCGTGTCTTCTTCTGTGCCGCCTTGGGAGAGCAAAGAGACGGCATGTCAAAGCAAATGAAACACAGGGAGAGGATGCTGAGAACCCCTAAGGTCTTGGGTTTCCATGAGAGAGCTGCTGGCTTTCGGCAAAGCTCCGCGGTTGTTCAAGGAGACCCTTTCCTGCAAAGGAACTGAATCCTCCTTGAGAGGATGAGCTGTGAATAATTCATGGCCTCCGGTTAATCACATGGCCCTCCTGAGCTCCAGGACTGGGAGCTGAGGACTAGGGCTAGACTCTGTCCTTTGCGCCACCCTGGTGTTAGGACTCAGGAGATCTCTCTCCTGCCTTTGTCCTCCGGTGTGACCAGGCGAAGTGTCTTCTCTCCTCTCCCAACCTGATGTGTAGTGAGAGGGGGCCAAATGCATTCCCCCTCCCCACCTTGAGGATGGGTCCAATGGATTTTCTTTCTCACTCAACCAGGTGTGGCTGAAAAGATAAATAGGAGATAGCCCAATGCTTGGGCCAAGGGCGGGTTTTGAGCCCAGGCCCTTTGCAGTGAAAAAGAACACGGTACAGTCACCTGAGCTAAAGTACTAAGTCTATTTGCCAGATGCAGCATCAGATACCGCACTGCATTTGTGGACCAACCAAGTAGAGGACAATGAGTCACACTCAACCAAGGCGGGTTTCATAGACACAGCTTAGAGGAACAAAGAGCAGCTTGGGGAAAAACTACAAGGGGAAAATGGCATCCCTCCCGCTTTCCATACAGGACGTGGCATTTTATCTCAAAACGTGAGATGGGTGGAAGGGCACGTCTTCCAGGGCACCCCTGGGAAAAGAAGGATGAACTCCAGGCAGGGCAGCCATTGCAGTCCCCTTCCCAGGGTGGAATTTGGTTTCACTGTAGGCTTAGGTTCCATTCTTAACTTCCCCCTGCTCTAGAGGAGCTACATGGAGCATGTGGGCTGCATCCGCCCCGAGGACTGTAGGGAAGTCTTCCATCATCACTGGAGCACCAATGCAGATGGTAGCAACGGTAGCAGTTGAATAGGGCTCAGGGATCTTTATCATTGTGTTCTCTAACTACGCTCTGTAAGACATGTTGGTAAGAAGGCTGATGGCTGGTCTAGACTAGCGCTCCTGTTGTTGATGCAATGGAGTGAGAGTTCCCTAAAATCCTCACCACAGACAAGACCAGAGAGGGCGTCATTCTCCACTAGGTGGGATGTGTCCAAAGTGGGACCTCGCAGCTAGCTTAGGGAGGGGGACTTTCTTCTGCATACAGGGGGTGTAGATGAAAATTGGGAGTTCCCCTCCCATTATGTATGTCCCCATCAATTCCCAGGCTGCCTTAGACAGTGATGGCCCAATTCAGTGGTGATGTGTAGGAAGGCCTCTGATTTTGACCCTATGGGACAGACCCGCAGCAAGAGTGAAGTTTATTGACTTCAGTGGAGCTATGCCAAATTTACTCCAGCTGAGAATCTGGCCCCGTGTCTCTCGACAGGCCCAGAGGGGATACATGGGGGAAAACGCACACGATCATGTCAGCTTGTGGTTTGCTTTTTAGTTCTAGTGTTATTCAGCCCTCAAAGGTCTAATGCATTGAGTCCCTGGCTCCATCACACAGCCTGGGCTTTGTAGGGTAAGGCATCATTATTTTCCAAGACCTGATCATCTTACATTTGGAGGCCTTACTGTGCCTAGGGCCAGGGGCTACGAGTCAGGACCCCTCCCCAGTCCTCCTCTCAGTTTTGTGCCTTGGCTTCTCCCTTTGTAAAATGGGAACCATTACCTCCTTCTGTCTCAAGGGGTGTGCGGCCGACGTATAATTAGTTAATGTTTGGAAAGTGCTTTGAGATCCTCGGATGAATGACACTGGCCTAGCGTAACTCAGTGTCGCTCCACTGAAGTCACAGCAACGTCAGTTTACAGCAGCCGAGGAGCTGGCGGGCTACATGACAGCTGAGTGCGATTACATTTCCCTTCACTGAACTGCAGCTGCCGCTCATCTGCCTATGTTCCTGTTCTCTCCAGCTCGTTAGGCATTTCATTACCATTTCAATGCTGCACCTTTCTGTGCTTTCCACCCCAGTTTTGGATGATCAGCAATTTCATCAACTTCTGCACATTCCCTTTCCAGATCACAGATGCACAAATGGAATAAAATCCCTTCTTAAAGGGACAGTTGCTGTGGGGCTCTTCTAGTCACCTCCTTCCACCTCAAACTGCTTCTACTCAAAGCACCCTGGCCCAGATCCTCAAAGGCATTTAGGTACCTAACTCCCCAACCAATGGGGAGCGAGGTGCCTTGGGCATATAAATCCGCTCCCAGTCTCTAACCACCATGGGTGATGGCATCAGAGGGGCGAAGCCCTACAGTTCTTACTCATGCAAATTGCATTGGGCCACATTCTGCTGGGGAATGATGTAACACTTTTAAACTATATGTTGCATCCCCACCACAGTCCATGTGAAGGAAAACAGCCTACTACTGATACCAGCTGAGTGAGTTACTGCTTTAGCTCAAGCAGTAGACACTTGTGCTTTGGCACAGAAGATTTCAGTTTCAAACCCTGCTGATGATCTAGTGGTGGGGGGTTACTGTGCTGGATTCCTGAAAACCTCATGGGGGGTCAATAGGAGCTGGAGGTGCTCAGGATCTGGCCCACAGACAAGGTCTGAACCTGGAACGAACCTTTTGAGAGGCTCTGATACGTTTGCTTCACTCTTTCCCCCTTACTTCCATACTTGCTGCTGCCTCTGCCTTTCCAGGATCTGGCAAGGATGGGGAAGTACCAAAATCTGATGGGAAAGTGCTCCCATGATATTTCCACCCCACTCTGGAAATAGCAGAAATCTTGCCAGGAAGCCTGTTCTCATATCACTACTGCAAAGCCAATCTCATCCCTCCTGGGAATAAGTGGGAACAGCTCTTCAGGTCAACAGAACTGCCCTCCACTTCTCACACAGGGCTCAATTTGGCCCAGTGGGTTCAGATAGTTGGGATCAACTTTGAATGACCATCCTCATTTTCTGGAAGCAAAATGCTGTTCTTGGTCACACCAGGTGCAGCTCCTTGACTCCATTTGGGTGGGTGTAACCATCAGAAGAACTTCATCCTGGGATTTTATCCAACCCTTTCGAGATTCACCCACCTCTAGCCCAGTCACCTTCTCCCTCCACTCCCTGCCCGTGCAGAATTGTTGCCTACAGTGTATTCTGCACACTACACTGCCACATTCCTTCTCGCTGACCTTGTCAATTACTCCACTGTGCTGCTGTATCATGAGTCATTTCCACAAACATTATTGTGTCCAGAGCTCCCTCACCCACGGACGGTGAATTCTTGTGATCTTTTTTTTAAGTGACTCGTTGGTATATTTTTAAATGACCCATGAAGCTATTTCGGTTTAATTTCCCTTTTGCTTTTCTCCCTCTGTCGGATCGCCTCGCTCTCCAGAGACGGCTTATTTTCATCTCTCCTGCACATGAGACAAGCTGGTTGGATTAAGACAAAAGCCTTCCCCAAAAAAGATTAGACACATACGAGTACAAATAGCATCTGCAGCTCTCCAAGCTAAGAAAACAATGATAAGGGCTCTTGACCCTCATGCTTCAGGGTATAAGCTGATTACCAGCTGGGGGATCGGGATGACATTTTCCATTCCATGGTATGCCTAGGTAAGTGAGTAATGGGTGGGCGGGGAAGAGGTATTTCCCTTTCCTCTGAGCACAGGTGGGCTAGGAACTGAATAGGGTGTTATTGGTTCCATACCCAAGAGCAACTCTGAAACAATTTGATTTTAGAGTAAGGGAAAAACAAGAAAGAGCCAGGGTAAAAAGTGTCCATGGTAGAGACCACAGCATTTTTGTGTGTCTTCTCTGTGTGAAAGTAGAATGAATTATATTGTAAAAATAGAATGGATTAAAGAAATGCTGTATGTTCCTTTAAGCAGGAATGAGGAATGTTGAAATATAGTTGTCAGGAAGAGAAACATTAAGATATAGAACAATGAGTTGCACCTAAGCTAATGATGGGACATTAACAGAAGATTGCTAAGAGTTAATAAGGAAATAAGATATGTGTGTCTGGCCCCTGGAAAACTTATCAGCTTTGCTTCCTTTGTTTTCTTGTTAAGTTCACCCCCCCTTTTTTATCTGTATAAATAAGACAGTCTGAGTCTTACATGGTGCTCACATTATCTGAATGTATTAGCGAAGCGCTGCGCTAATAAAACAGAGTGGTCTTTAACTAAAAATTGTGAGTCCTGATTCTAACTTTGACAATTTGGAGGTCCCACCGAGATGGCAACCGTCTTCACTGGGGCCGTGTGATTCCTGACCGTTTTTGTAGGACGACCGTGGCAGCCGGCACCTGGGCATTTGGCCCAAGCGGTCCTCCTCCTGAACGGAAGGGCACACGACCACAGTGAGGTCTACGCCATCGAACCTGTTGGTTCCCACTCTGTTGTGCTAGGGATCCCAGGATCTGACATCAGGAATCTGGTCAGGTAATTATTTCTGTGTTTTGTCCAGACTGAGGACTGTCCTGTCTCTGTGTCTATCCGTCCTCCTGTGGAGTGTTTGAGTCTGGGTGCCGTCTCCGTCCGGGGATCAGCCGACCAAGAGGTTCCTGTCCCCGCGGTCTGAGTGAGTGAAATCTGCACAATCGCAGCCGCACCGCACCTTGGGTGAAACCCTTGGTGTGAAAGCAAGGGCGATTGAGGCAGTAGCCTGTGGGCTCCTTTTGTGTGTTGCACCGGGCATCGCTCTGACGAACCCGAATTTCCTTCTTGTGTGATTGGTGTGTGTAAAGTCCTCCTGTATGGGTAACCAGACGTCTAAGTCGGGACAGTTCCCTAAAGGAACGCCGGCTCATTTTATGTATTTTAGGAAGGGTCCGGACTCCTGTAAATTTCTGGAAAAATGGTCTAGGTTAACTCAGGGGGATCCCAAAACTCAGTGGCCACTGTTAGGATCTTGGGACAAAGACCGAGTGGACGTCTTAAAAGACAAACTCGGCCAACCTAAAACTAAATTGGCCAGAGGAGAGGTTGATTGTTTCATGCAGTGGTGGGAAGAGGCAAATCGTAGGTGGACAGAATCGAAACTCGCCTCTCTCAAAGATTCAAATTATAAGTTAAAAGCTTTATTGGAAACCTCCTCTCCCACCATCAGACCAAGTGCTCCCCTTTACCCCATTCTCCAAGCAGATCCCCCTTCATACTCCTGTCTCTCTGTGAAAAAAAAAATGAAGAAAACTCCTTGTTAGATTCTGGGGACGATGATGAGGAAGACGCATTAATTGGCTTGGCAGCCTTGCATCGGATCAATAGACGGTCACCAGATTCCCCAGCTCAGGAACAACGGTCACCAGATTCCCCAGCTCAGGAACAATTTCCAGAGATCTCCGGTTCAGACCCGTCCGGATCGTCCGATACCGCCCAGGCCCATTCCTCCGGTACCGCTCAGGCCGGTAAAGAAAAGCCCTTTATTCCCCCGAAGCCCTCCAGTCTGCCTGACTCCTCTGCTTTGTCTTATACATGCAAAGATAGCCTGGATAAGGATTGGGCCCATTGCTTGCGCTCTAGCTCTAAAACTGTCCAGGCTCCCCTCCGAATCCTGCATACTGGGGGCCAAGATGGGGGTCCCGCTTGGAGCTATAAACCCTGGACTCGTACAGAGCTCCTTTCAGTTGTAAAAGGCTTTCCAAAGCCCCGGGAAAATCCTACCAAATTCGCAGAGGAATTTTTGTTAGTATGTGACACCTATGAACCCTCTGAGGCAGACCTCCTGCAGCTGTGCAAGCTACTTACCCCTAGTGAGCATGAAAAATGGCTCACAGCAGCAAATTGGCTCACAGCTGACCGCCACTCTACCTTACCAGACACCGGTCCTAATGCTGAATACCGGAAAAAGTGTAAGGAGCGAGCTAAAAATCTCTTTGAAGCCATCCCTTGAGTATGGACTCCTAAAACTAACTGGACGGCCATACACAGCTGTAAACAGTGACAGGGAGAACACCCGAGCAACTATCGCACCCGGCTAACTGACATTTTTCTGCAACATTCTGGTATACAGCAACCAGATAAAAATGGACAGAGTGCCCTGGCTAATGCGTTTGTTAATGGCCTCCTACCTGCTGTTGGCAACATGCTAAAACGAATAAGTGTTGGGTGGGAGACTGAAACCATGGACAAATTGCAAACAGTGGCAGAGCACTGCCAACGTACTTTAAAAGGAAAGGAGGAACAATCAGCTCAACAGTTAATGGCCCTGCAAATACAGCATTATTCAGGACAGGGCAAACAGTACCGGGGACGGGGAAAATACCAGGGACAGGGACGTGGTCGAGGGAGGGGCCGAGGAACTGGATTTTCGGGTTATGGGGATGTTTGTAATTACTGTAAGCAGCCCGGACATTGGAAGAACGAATGTCCAAGCCGGCCTGATAACTCTGTAAATAACCAGCTAGGCCCCTTGCCGGCACAGCCAGTCAGTCCCCAGCCTTACTTTGTCCCACAACAATGACGGGACGCCGGGGAACCTCAGGAAATTTTAGCTCCTTTACTACCTCTCACTCCCACGGGTGAGTGTGTTTTGACTATTAATGATCTTTCTCTCCCTTTCCTGTAAATGATCTACTCCTCTGTTCCCCTTCGCTGTTTGCCTCAGAAACTGATTCTTTAGTGCTCCTGACTGCCCTAGCAAAGAAGGGTCACAAGGCTTCTCGCTCTAAACTACAGCTCTGTCAAGCCTCTGTCACATACCTTGGTTTTCTCCTCTCCCAGGGTTCCCGTACACTTTCTCCCGCCCGCGTCCAGGCTATCCTTAGCTTTCCCCGACCCCGCTCCCCACGCCAGGTCCGAAAGTTTTGGGGCATGGCTGGATTTTGCAGGCAATGGATTCCCCAATATGCCTCCCTTGCAAAACCTCTCCAGGAACTCACTCGAGTCTCTGTGCCTGACCCCATGCCGTGGCCCCCTGAAGCCGACTCTGCCTTTGTTTCCCTCAAACAGGGTTTGGCTTCTGCCCCCGCTTTAGGGCTGCCTGACTATTCTAAGCCTTTTACCCTTTTCTGTCACGAACAATCTGGGTGTGCACTTGGAGTTCTCACTCAGATGCACGGAGACAAGAACCGCCCAGTGGCTTATTTCTCTGCCACTTTGGACCCTGTTGCCCAAGGCTTATCCCCCTGCCTGCGTGCTGTGGCTGCCGCAGCGCGCCTAGTCGAAATGTCCGAATCCCTTGTCCTCCGCTCTCCTCTTACCCTCATGGTACCTCACTCTGTGGAAACCCTGCTGTTACAACGTAACACAGGCCACCTCTCCTCCGCTCGCCTTACCAGGTATGAACTTTTACTGCTAAACATGCTGCTGCCACAAGAACCTTCCCCAGATGCATTTCTGGGTTCCCTTTCTGTTTCTATACCATCGCCGTCCCTCACTAACCTCACCCTTCTCCAAGACTCTGCCCCAGAAGCCGAAAAAGACTCCTAGGTTGCCCAAGGTTGCTCTCTACATCCTGATTCCCTTTGGCATTCGCCTACTGGCGCCTTTGTGGCCCCCTTTTCACTCTACCCGTCTCTGGCCAACCTGCTACACGGTGTTTCACATGTCGGAAAGGAGGGGATGGTCTCTGCTGTAACTAAGGCAGGATGGTGGGCCCCCCATTTCAGCTCTTTTGCAGCCCGCCACTGTGTCGCCTGTACCACTTGCCAAAGCCATAATATTAGTAAATCTGTAAAAGTGGCTCAGGGATTCCGGGGCCTGCCCCAAGCACCATTCTTGCATTGGCAACTTGATTTTGTACAAATGCCTAAGTGTCAACGATATGAATTTATTTTGGTTATGGGATGTTTATTTTCTGGTTGGATTGAAGCCTTTCCTTGTCGCAAGGCTGACTCACTGTCTGTTGCTAAATGTTTGTTAAATCATATTATGCCTGCCAAGGGAATTCCTGCCACTCTGTCCAGTGACCGGGGTACACATTTTACCGGACAAATCGTTCAACACCTGGATCGTATATTACATATCACACACCTGCTGCACTGTCCCTACCACCCACAAAGTGCAGGTGCTGTGGAAAGGCGAAATGGTGTACTTAAGAATAAGCTTGCTAAGATTTGTGACTCCACAGGGTTAAGCTGGCCAGCAGCTTTACCACTAGCCCTTATGGAAATGCGATCCACTCCATCCCAAAGGCATAAATTGAGTCCTTTTGAAATTGTTATGGGACGCCCTATGCGAGCTATGGCTACCATTACTCCAGTCCCAGACTTGAACTTGACTCACAGTACGCTCCTTCAATATTGCAAGGGATTAATGCAAGCCGTAAGTCACTTCCATTCACAGGTTCGAGCCGCCTGGCCGACGGAACCCACCTCTGACGCTTGCCACGACCTCGAGTCAGGTGATTGGGTCTACGTGCGGCACCATCATCGAAAACACGCCTTGGAACCCCGGTGGAAGGGTCCTCATCAGGTACTGCTTACTACCCAGACAGCTGTTAAACTATCTGGCATCGCAGCGTGGATACATGCTTCGCAGTGTAAGAAGACACCCTCCCCGGCGAACCAATCATCACCTCAGAACCGCGCAGAGTCAATTTTGACTCCAGAAGAAGACGTAGAGGAACAGCCTGCAATACCTTACAATCTACGCTCTCGTAAGGGTTGCCAGAAGCAGACGACGACCTAAAGCAAGGCCCGAGAAGGAGCAGTAGCGAGCCTAGCGCCTGCTGCCTGGTGGACATAAAACCGTGACTGCGGTTCCCTCAGTTGAGGTTGTCAGAACCAGAAGGGCCTTGCCTCCAACATGCGCCTCTGGTGGTGCCTGTTCCTCGGCTGCTGGTGTCTTAAGGTCTGGGGAGCCCACAATGACAATTCTTTTATCCAGCAGCAAGTGTGGATAGCTCAGACCCTTAATATTTCTAATTGCTGGGTCTGCAGCCACATCCCAGCCCACTCTCAAGCTGGTGTTCCTGTCCTGGCAATCCCACTCAATTCCCCAGACCTCACTGGAGGACCTCGTCCGTTTAACAAAACATGGAACAACAATGACACTTGGGAAGCAGTGGGAATAAATGTATCTAAATGGATAAGTGTGGTGGAGGGAAAAGGTCATTGGTGTTGGGTGTGTAATGGGACAAGGCTGGATCTGGGAAAAAGCCGTTGCCTTCAGCATATTGTGGCCAATGGTGTATGGGATTATTCGAACAAAACTAAAGAGTGGCGGGCCGGGTATGGGGATATAAATTTTTTTCTCGACCTGGGATCAAACAGAAAAATCAATCTCATGTTCCCCCTACAATAATCTTAGTAAAAACAATACAATCTTTCAATGCCATGCAAATAATACCACTCCTCGTAAGGAGAATTACCCTGTGCCCTTTGGAGGATATTACTCCTCCTTTGCAGGCACTTATATGACAAATGGGTGCAACCGGCCCTTCCCGGCCTTAATAGGCCATCATTGGGTTTGTGGGACGAAAGCTTATACTGTGTTACCAGCTAACTGGTCAGGTATCTGTTATCCCGCCCGACTCTTCCCACAATTCCGAGTGCTAGGGTCCTTCCCACGAGAACGCCTCCATAATTTCAGGCGAAGAAGGGACTTACCAGATGCCCGATGGTATGTAAATAATATAAGCCCCTTAACCTGGGAAGAGGCCATTGGCGGTTCCCTTATCCCATTTGGGGGAGTAACACACCATGCAAAAAGGCACCTGAGGTTACAAGCAGTAGTTGAAATAATGGCAAATGAAACCGGAGAAAGTTTAAAAACCCTGGCCAAAGAAACAGGGGCGATCCGACAGATGGCCCTCCAAAACCGTCAGGCATTGGACATAGTGCTGGCGGCCAAAGGAGGGACCTGTGCTCTCATTGGAAAAGAATGTTGTGTGTATATACCGGACGACACCAATGAGGTAATAGATCGCGCTAGCCACTTAGAACAAAATCGCATATCTTCCCCATGAAGAGCTGAGTTCTTTATGGAAGTGGCTAAGTAACCTGTTCAATTTCTCTGGCATAGGAAACTGGTTGTTTCAGGGAGCCCTGACTATTCTGTTTGGAATCCTAATGATTTTTGTATGTTTTCAGTTAATCTCCTGTTGTATCCAGAATTGTGCAAGGCAGGTCACCCAGGTGACTGCCCCAAAACAGAGTGCTAATATGATGATTTTGAATATCGCTGATGAACAAAGAGATAAAGAACGGTTAATATGTGGAACCCAGTAATTGTTGGTCATTGCGTAGCTTGACCAAAAGGAGGGATTGTGAAAGTAGAATGAATTATATTGTAAAAATAGAATGGATTAAAGAAATGCTGTATGTTCCTTTAAGCAGGAATGAGGAATGTTGAAATATAGTTGTCAGGAAGAGAAACATTAAGATATAGAACAATGACTCGCACCTAAGCTAATGGTGGGACATTAGCAGAAGATTGCTAAGAGTTAATAAGGAAATAAGATGTGTGTCTGGCCCCAGGAAAACTTATCAGCTTTGCTTCCTTTGTTTTCTTGTTAAGTTCNTTGACCAAAAGGAGGGATTGTGAATGAATTATATTGTAAAAATAGAATGGATTAAAGAAATGCTGTATGTTCCTTTAAGCAGGAATGAGGAATGTTGAAATATAGTTGTCAGGAAGAGAAACATTAAGATATAGAACAATGAGTCGCACCTAAGCTAATGATGGGACATTAACAGAAGATTGCTAAGAGTTAATAAGGAAATAAGATATGTGTGTCTGGCCCCAGGAAAACTTATCAGCTTTGCTTCCTTTGTTTTCTTGTGAAGTTCACCCCCCCTTTTTATCTGTATAAATAAGACAGTCTGAGGGCTTGGCTACACTGGGAAGTTACAGCGCACTAAAGCCGCGCACAGCGCTGTAACTCACTACCCGTCCACACTGGCAAGGCACGAACAGCGCTGTATCTCCGGAGATACAGCGCTGCTTGTACTCCTCCTCTGCCAGAGGAATAAGGAGAATTGCGCTGCTGCTGCAGCGCTGCGGCGCCAGTGTAGCCGCCCAATGCGCACTGATTGGCCTCCAGAAGTATTCGGCAGTATCCCACAATGCCTGTTCTAGCCACTCTGGTCATCAGTTCGAACTCTACTGCCCTGGCCTCAGGTGACCAACCGTCAGACCCACCCTTTAAATTCCCCGGGAATTTGAAAAATCCCCTTCCTGTTTGCTCAGCCAGCCAGGTGTGGAGTGCTATCAGCGAATCTTTCCAGGTGACCATGCCTCCACGCGCCAGGCGAGCCCCAGCATGGAGCAATGGCGAGTTGCTGGACCTCATCAGTGTTTGGGGGGAGGAAGCTGTCCAGTCCCAGCTGCGCTCCAGCCGTAGGAATTACGATACCTACGGGCAGATATCAAGGGCCATGATTGAAAGGGGCCATGACCGGGACGCTCTGCAGTGCAGGATTAAGGTGAAGGAGCTGCGGAATGCCTACCGCAAAGCCCGCGAGGCAAACAGCCGCTCGGGTGCTCCCCCCACGACCTGCAGATTCTATAAAGAGCTGGATGAGATACTTGGGGGTGACCCCTCCTCCATGCCGAGCACCACCATGGACACTTCAGAGCGGGTGGTGGAGGAGGAGGACGAGGAGGAAACCGGGAGTCAGGGTGCTGGGGCGGTTGGAGACACCCCGGACTACCTGGGTCCATGCAGCCAGGAGCTCTTCTCGAGCCCGGAGGAAGCTAGCCAGTCGCAGCAGCCGGTACTTGGTGGAGGACAAACTGGTGGAGGACAAACTGAAGAGCGTGTTCCCGGTAAGCGCTTTATTTTTTGGGAAGGAAGATTTTCGGGAGAGGAGGGTTAGGGCTGCATGCATGCCTAGATGTGGAATAGCGCATTGATGTGGTCTATCACTTCGCGGTAATCGGCCGCGGTAATCTCTTCGAAAGTCTCATCCAGAATGTGGGCAATGCGCTTGCGCAGGTTTCTTGGGAGAGCCACCGTGGTCCTTGTCCCAGTCAGGCTAACGTGTCCGCGCCACTGTGCCGCGAGGGGCGGGGGGACCATTGCTGCACACAGTGAAGCTGCATATGGGCCAGGGCGGAAGCCGCATTGCAATAGAAGACCCTCCCTTGCTTCCCAGGTCACCCTCAGCAGTGAGATATCTTCCAGGACGAACTCCTGTGGAAAATTTTGGGACAGTGTTCAGTGTAGGTGCCCCCTGCAGCTGTTGGCTCTCCCCAAGGCACAGAAACCCAGAAGACAGTACAGCCCAGAAACAATCAGTCCCCCTTACTCACCATTTTGGGGCTCCCGTGGGTTATGTCCGCTCTCTTTGGGACAGGAAAATTATGCTATTGTGTACACTGTGTGTGCCCTCCTCAAGTGCGGGGGAATGATTACTCTGTCTGGTTTAAACAATGCTGCCTCTGTTAAGTGTTGCATTTTGCCTTTGCAGATGCAACCTTGAGACCTCAGCCGTCCGTGTTTACACCTGCTCAAAGACTGCAAAGACTCCGGAGGAGACCGCGGAAAAGCAAGGAAGACATGCTGCACCAAGTCATGCAGCAGTCTGTTAAAGAAAATCAAAAAGCCCAGGAGTGGAGGGAGAGAGCGCAGGAGTGGAGGGAGACAGAAAGCAGGATCCGCCAGGAAAACTCATCGCACCGGCGGCAGGCCACACAGCACCGGCAGCAAAGCACGGATAGGCTGATAACCATCATGGAGCGCCAAGCAGACTCTATCCAGGAGCTCGTAGCCATGCAGGCGGAGCACTACCGCGCCCGCCCCCCCATGCAGCCCTTGCCCCAAAACTCGTTACCTTGTGCCCCCATGTCCCCTCCAACCCACTTTCCCCAACGTGCGGGTTCTTACCGCCAACTGCTGCCTCCAACACCGGTATCTTCACCACCCAGCTCTGAAAACTACGAGCCTTACCCCCTGCACTCAACCCCCATCACCATGCAGTATAGACATCATGAAGTGCAGCACTCAATGCAAAGCAGTGGAGACAGGACATACGCAGATCTCTGATTGTACCATTCCCCATCCCAACCCCACCCCACCCCATTGCCCTTTCTTGATTCCCAAACAGTTGTTTCTTTCAATAAATTTATTTTCTTTTCAATAAATGGATATTTTGGTTTTGAAAACATTCTTTATTATTGCATAAAGTAAAAGATCCATTAGGCCAGGAACCAGGCACTGCAAATCAGTGAAGCAAACACAGATTCCTACCAACATTGTAACCACAGGGCACCAGACATTACTGCTGGCTTTCAGCCTCAAATTGCTCCCTCAAGGCATCCCTAATCCTAGCAGCCCCGTGCTGGTCCCGTCTAGTAGCCCTGCTCTCTGGCTGTGCAAATTCAGCCTCCAGGTGTTGAACATCGGAGGTCCATGCCTGCCTGAATATTTCACCCCTCCCTTCACAAATATTATGGAGGGTACAGCACGCGGATATAACCGCGGGGATGCTGTTTTCTGCCAAGTCCAGCTTCCCATACAGAGATCGCCAGCGGCCCTTTAAACGGCCAAAAGCACACTCCACAGTCATTCGGCACCGGCTCAGCCTGTAGTTGAACCGTTCCTTGCTACTGTCAAGGCACCCTGTGTAGGGTTTCATGAGCCACGGCATTAGCGGGTAAGCGGGGTCTCCAAGGATCACAATGGGCATTTCGACTTCCCCTACTGTGATCTTCCTATCGGGGAAAAAAGTCCCGGCCTCCAGCTTCCTGAACACGCCTGTGTTCCGAAAAATGCGTGCATCATGCAACTTTCCGGGCCACCCTGTATTAATGTCAATGAAACGCCCACGGTGATCCACTACTGCCTGGAGTACCATAGAGAAATACCCCTTCCGATTAACGTACTCGGAGGCTAGGTGCTCCGGGGCCAGAATAGGAATATGCGTCCCATCTATTGCCCCTCCACAGTTAGGGAAACCCATTTGTGCAAAGCCATCCACAATGTCCTGCACGTTACCCGGAGTCACGGTTCTTCTGAGCAGGATTTTATTAATGGCCCTGCAAACTTGCATCAGCACGATTCCAACGGTCGACTTTCCCACTCCAAACTGGTTCGCGACCGATCGGTAGCTGTCTGGAGTTGCCAGCTTCCAGATTGCAATAGCCACCCGCTTCTCCACCGGCATGGCAGCTCTCAATCTCGTGTCCTTGCGCCGCAGGGTGGGGGCGAGCTCCTCACACAGTCCCATGAAAGTGGCTTTTCTCATCCGAAAGTTCTGCAGCCACTGCTCGTCATCCCAGACTTGCAGGACGATGTGATCCCACCACTCAGTGCTTGTTTCCCGAGCCCAGAAGCGGCGTTCCACGGTGCTGAGCATGTCCGTGAATGAGACAAGCAATTTCGTGTCGTACGCGTTACGTGACTCGCTATCATCGTCGGAATCCTCGTCGGACTCCTCACTGTCACTTCGGATCTTAAGGAACAGCTCGACTGCTAAACGTGACGCGAAGGCGAGACTCGTCAGCATACTCCTCAGCAGTTCGGGCTCCATTTCCCGCAGACCGAAACGGAGCACACAGATCGCGCTGCACAAAAGCCGTTAAAAGATGGCGCCAATGTGGACGGAAACAGGGATTGCTGGGATGTGAAGCGATGCATCACGGGGCGTTGGGACAGGACCCAGAATGCCCCGCGCCCACCGCCCCCTTCCCACAAGCCAACGCGCCAAACTGGCGCGAAAATGGGAAGAGGTGCTCTGTGGGATAGCTGTCCATAGTGCGCTGCTCCCAATGCCGCTGCAAGTGCCGCCAATGTGGCCACGACAGTGCGCTGTCAGCTGTCAGTGTGGACAGACTGCAGCGCTCTCCCTATTCAGCTGTACGAAGGCAGGTTTAACTCACAGCGCTGTACATCTGCCAGTGTAGCCAAGCCCTGAGTCTTACATGGTGCTCACATTATCTGAATGTATTAGCGAAGCGCTGCGCTAATAAAACAGAGTGGTCTTTAACTAAAAATTGTGAGTCCTGATTCTAACTTTGACATCTGTAATAGTCTAAGTCTATCTATCCCTCCCTTCATCCTCTGTCTCGGCACCTAAGGCATTTATATGGCATCAGTCACCTCTTTAGCACCTAGACATGAGTTGGTCTTCGCCCTTCACTGTAATGTGAAGGCAGGTCAGCCCAGCCACTCTGACATCTTGACCTGCTGTTATTGTGACTGCCTTCATTAACTATTTCCCCTTCCATAGGAAAGTTTGTTTCTAGATACTGGCCTCCTCTTCCTCTGGTCTTATATGTGAGGCCCAAAGAACTGGATGTGAGGAGACCAGGGTTCTGTTCCTGGCTCTGCTACTGACTCACTGTGGGACCTTAGTCAATACACGTCAACTCTCTGTGTTGCAGTTTCCCCATCTGATAGATGAGGGTAATTGTACTTCACCAGGAGATTGGCAATCTGGTTATTAATCTATGTAAAGCATGCTGAGACCCTGAGATGGAAAATGTTGTATTTCTAAGAGCATGAGCTCTTTGGGGCAGGGACTGTATGTGTGTGTGTGTGTGTGTTTGTGTATATACACAGCAGCTAGCGTATTATAGATACTACCAGAATATAAATAAAAATAAGGGGAAGCGAGATTATTACTTGGTACTTCTTGAAGAGAAATCATTTAATGTACGTAATGTGCCCAGCTCCCTCTAACAGTCCCACTGCCTCCTGCTCTGACCTCTGGTTACTTATGCACTTGAGAAAACTTCTTATCATTCATCAGCGCTGCGGGTGCCATTTGCCTTTCAGCCAGTGCCCCTTGGGCTTGTGCTCCGTTCCTTTCACACCCAATTAACTTCACACTGTGAACTCCATTCCTCGCTCCTGCCCAATGCTTTATCACTCGCATAGGAGCCACCCTCACCCTGGATTGCTTTTATTTTTTGCATTGCCTTGTTCAATCACATTGGACTGTTGTTTGCGACCTGTGCATGTTTATTAGGGGGTGGCATCTGCAGCCCTTGGCGCTACCACCGTAGATGAGGAAACACATTCCACTTCTCCTCTGTGCATTTCCCTCCATCGTGCCGTCCTGTAGATTTCATCCAACACGTCCTCCTTCATTCCAGACTTTCCTCTGATGAAATCCAGAGTTAGTTTTACCTGCTACCTTCGCCTCCTCCTCAGTCACCTCCTAGCCCTTCCTATTCAGTGAAGTGCTGCATCGCTGGTCTGCGTTATCCAGCAGGAAAATGGCAACCGTGTAACCCCCTTTGAAATTTGTCAGCTCCTGGAATCATACTGGATTGAGCCTCCAGGGGAGGGGACCTACCCTATGGATGACAACAACCATGGCTCCAGAGCCTCTGAACCTTAGAACCTGGGGCAGGGACAGAATCAATTGGAAACTCCTGCAAAACCCAATAGGAAGGTTTCTGATGGGGTGATTGATACAGGCAGTTTGCTAGGCCAGTTATGAGATAGGACTGCTCAGTCCCTTGCTGGGCAGGCACAGACTGACACAGAGGCAAAGAGTCTAGATGTAGTTAGTGTTGCTCTTAGACTCACAGATATTAAGGCCAGAAGAGACCATTATGATCAGCTAGTCTGACCTGCACATCGCAGGCCACAGAACCTCACCCACCTGCTCCTGTAATAGACCCATAACCTCTGGCTGAGTCACTGAAGTCCTCAAATCATGAATTAAAGATGTCAAGTTACAGAGAATCCACCATTTACACTAGTTCAAACCAAAAAGTGACCCATGCCCCATGCTGCAGAGGAAGGCAGGGTCTCTGACTCCAGGGTCTCTGACAATCTGACCTGGGGGGGAATTTTTTCCCAACTCCAAATATGATGATCAGTTGGACTCTGAGCATGTGGGCAAGACCCACCAGCCAGACACCTGGGAAAGAATTCTCTGGAGTAACTCAGAGCCTTCCCCATGTTGTGTCCCATCACCGGCCATTGGAGATATTTACTGCTAGCAGTCACAGATCGGCCATGTGCCATTGTAGGCAGTCCCATCATACCATCCCCTCCATAAATTTATCAAGCTCAGTCTTGAAGCCACTAAGATTTTTTGCCCCCACTGCTTCCATTGCAAGGCTGTTCCAGAACTTCACTATGATGAAATCTTCATCTAATTTCAAGCCTACCCTTGTTGATGGCGTTTCTATTCATTTGTTCTTGTGTGCACACTGGTGCTTAACTCAAATAACTCCTCTCCCTCCCCAAATGTATTAATAGAGAATGATCATATCTCCCCTCATCCTTCGTTTGGTTCGGCTAAACAAGCCAAGTTCTTTGAGTCTCGTCTCATAAGGTAGGATTTCCATTCCTCTGATCATCCTAGTAGCCCTTCTCTGCACCTGTTTCAGTTTGAATTCATCTTTCTTAAACATGGGAGACCAGAATTGCACACAGTATTCCAGCTAAGGTCTCACCAGTGCTTTATACAACAGTACTAACACTTCCCTGTCTCTACATTCTAGGACTGCATTAGCCTTTTTCACAGCCACATCACATCGGTGGCTCACAGTCATCCTGTGATCAACCAATACACCCAGGTCTTTCTCCTCCTCTGTCACTTCCAACTGATAAGTCCCCAGCTTATAGCAAAAATTCTTGTTGTTAGTTCCCAAGGGCATGACCTTGCACTTTTCACTATTAAATTTCATCCCATTTCTATTACTCCAGTTTTCAAGGTCTTGGGGCTTTTGAGTTTGGAGCTGATTAGAAGCAGCAGAACAGCTCAGGGAGTCTCTACTTAGCTCCTGGTCCCCACAAAGAAAGACACTGAACTGCTGTGGGATCTAGTGCATGGTCAAGCAGTTCCTGCCCTATAGAGACCAGTTGCCAGAGAACCAGTCCAAGGCTGGCTACTGAGAGCCACCTGCGACCTCCACAAGACTCCGAACTAGGGAGCCAGGAGAGGGCCCCATTCATTTTCTTTAAGCAGACAAAAGTTTGCAGCGCTGCTACACCCATCTCCAGACACATCCTAGGCATTCCATCTGGCTGGAAGAGTGGCAGGGTGGGAGCTGGGGGTTGTGGTACAGTTGTGAATGGGGGAAAGTTTTGTTTTACTAACGTAGTATTTATTAATTAACCTTAGCCTTTCCTTCCCTAGAGCCTCTATTTCCTGCCCCCAGTAAGGTCCCCTTTGTTATATTGTTACTCAGGGGTGTGGCATTTATTTGTATTTTGTTGTTTGTGCACTGGGTCATAGTCCTTGTTAAGGGCGATAGCATTAGTCATTTTCCCCAGGACAGCAGCCTTTGTGTTCCAGGCATAGTGAGGGGGTCACCATGGGTGGAGGCACCATGCGTCACAACAAAGAACCCAGGACCCAAACTCCTACAAGGAGAGTGGAGAAGCCACTCCAAGTGATAGGCATCGGGGAGGGGGCTTGAGCCACACACTGGGGAAGGGGCTACAGACAAACAAAAAGGATCCAGTACTACAGGGGAAGGCAGGGATCCTGGTCTCTGCTGAAGGTACTGGAATCCATCATAGTAAGAAATGAAGTCAACACTGTTCTTTCCCCCTCCCCTGGGACACCCTGACTGTGAGTTTTGTTCAGGAGAAAGTTGTACTAAATATTTGGCAACAGGATGAAATTTACATGCCCTGAGCCAAGATTTAAGCCTAGGTATCCAAAGGCAAAAGGCTAGTGCACTGACCCACTGTGCCACCTAGTTCTCGATTCCCCTGTCTTTTAGGCCCCCAATCCCACAGTCCCCAAAGGTCTGTAGAATTGAATGAAAAAAATTATAGCATAATGGTCAATTACACCCACTTGATATGTTCACGCTGGGGGGGGGGGGGGGGGGGGGGGGGGGGGGGGGGGNGGGGGGGGGGGAGGGGGACAAGGGGCTCAGATATGCTGCCACCTGCTGGCCAGCCAGTAGTTCTACCTTTTCCTGTGATCTTTTTGCTAGCCAAGTGATCAAAATAATGAATTATTGCAAACTGTGTCATTCCAGGTTCGGAGTCAGAGGTCCCCCACCCTTGTCGCTCTACACAAGCAAGGAGGCAAGGACGGAGTCCCTTCATAATCCAGGAGTGTTCGGATCTGGGGTTTTGCTTACTGCCTCTCTCTCTGTAATACCACATTTTAACTGTTAGCTTGTCCATATTTGAAGATCTCAGAGTGCCTCATGAAATATAATGAAGCAAAGAGGAAAGATGCCTCACTGAACAAACACCAGACCTAGAATGTAAATGAGCTGCATCACTAGGCATGGGATCGGAATCTGAATTTAGTTAGTGCTTAAAAAAAACCACAGAGAGTTTTGGGAAGGGATTTATAACCTCATGCTTCAGGTCTAAAGCCAGTCTCTGAGGAGACTTTCATGGGTGGTAGAGGGGACCACATCTTCTGTAGGTAGAGTTTCTGGCTCTTCCCTCTGAAATATCTGGTGCTGGCCACTCTCCCAGACAGGAGACTGAGCTGGTGGACTATGGGCAATTCCTACGTTCATGTGTAATCAAATAATGTGTCACTGTGCCACCAATATCAGCAATTTCTCTTTTGGACAAATGTCCCAACTAATATCACTGAAATTACGCTCCCAGTGGGTTCTGCTGCAGCCTGATTAGCAGCAGCACTAGGGCTCAGCCCCTGTGATCAGAGCTTACCTAGCTAGGTCTGAGTGCCGCCACCATGGCGGAGACCTGCTGCCAATGAGCGGAGGATCCAGCACTCTAGCAATGGGGAAGAATAGGCTGAATGCTGAAGATCAAGACCCATTCATAGATTCTAAGGTCAGAAGGGACCACTGTGTGACCATCTAGGATCATGCCCATTGCTATTAAAAATCTACCAGCTTCATCCCAGCCACCACCTTCACTCCTCATGTCAGAGAGAGGCTGTCCAGGTGAGGCACAGACTTATTGTCCTTTTCATCTAAGAATCTCAAAGCACTTTACAATCACTGAATCACATTCATCCCTGCTGTAACTCAACGGAGACCTCAGTACCAGAAATCAATCTGGCCCATTCATTCATTATTATGAGTAGTGCTGAGGAGCCCCGGTCCATGACCACATACCTACACACTGTACAAACATAGAATCGTTACACCTCACAACAGGGAAGTGTTATCCCTGGTGAATTAGCTGAGCTCTGGAGGGAGGAAGTTACACATAAGAACAATATTGTCAGACACATAGATGAACATAATTTGTTGAGGAAGAGTCAACATGGTTTTAGTAAAGGGAAATCATGCCTCACCAATCTACTAGAATTCTTTGAGGGGGGTCAACAAGCATGTGGACCACAGGGATCCAGTGGATAGAGTGTACTTAGATTTTCAGAAAGCCTTTGACAAGGTCCCTCACCAAAGGCTCTTACGCAAAGTAAACTGCCACGGGATAAGAGGGAAGGTGTTCTCATGGATTGGTAACTGGTTAAAAGATAGGAAACAAAGGGTAGGTATAAATGGTCAGTTTTCAAAATGGAGAGAGGTAAATAGTGGTGTCTCCCAGCATAGGCACCGACTCCATGGGTGCTCCGGGGCTGGAGCACCCACAGGGAAAAATTAGTGGGTGCTCTGCACCCACTGGCAGCCAAGCTCCCCTCCCACCCTGCCCCACCTCCTCCTTCCCCCGCTCCTCTGCCTACCTCCCAGAGTTCCCCACCTGGCCGTCGTTGGCGGCGTTAGCAAGCTCGGGGGGGGGGGGGAAGCGGGAACGTGGCACGCTCAGGGGAGCAGGAGGGGAAGAGGCGGGGCCAGGGTAGGGATTTGGGGAAGGGGTTGGAATAGGGGCAGGAGGGGGTGGAGTTGGGGCAGGGACTTTGGGGAAGGGGGGGGGAAGAGGCAGTGCAGGGGTGGGGCCTCATGGAAGGGGTGGAGTGGGGGCAGGGCTGCAAGTGGGGAGGGGGGGTCGAGCACCCACAGAAAAAAGGGGAAGTCTGTGCCTATGTCCCCCAGGGGTCTGTTCTGGGACCAGTCCTATTCAACATATTCATAAATGATCTGGAAAAAGGGGTAAACAGTGAGGTGGCAAAATTTGCCCATGATACAAAATTACTGAAGATAATTAAGACCCATGCAGACTGCGAAGAGCTACAAAAGGATCTCTCAAAACTGGGTGACGGGGCAACAAAATGCAGAAGAAATTTAATGTTGATAAATGCAAAGTAATTCACATTGGAAAGCATAATCCCAACTATACATATAAAATGATGGGGTCTAAATGAGCTGTTACCACTCAAGAAAGAGATCTTGGAGTCATTGTGGATAGTTCTCTGAAAACATCCACTCAATGTGCAGTGGCAGTCAAAAAAGCAAACAGAATGCTGGGAATAATTAAGAAAGGGATAGATAATCGGACAGAAAATATCATATTGCCTCTATATAAATCCATGGTACGCCCACAACTTGAATACTGTGTGCAGATGTGGTTGCCCCATCTCAAAAAAGATATATTGGAATTGGAAAAGGTTCAGAAAAGGGCAACAAAAATGATTAGGGGTATGGAATGGCTTCCGTATGAGGAGAGATTAATAAGACTGGGACTTTTCAGCTTGGAAAAGAGATGGCTAAGGGGAGATATGATTGAGGTCTATAAAATCATGACTGGTCTAGAGAAAGTAGATAAGGAAGTGTTGTTTACTACTTCTCATAACACAAGAACTAGGGCTCACCAAATGAAATTAATAGGCAGCAGGTTTAAAACAAACAAAAGGAAGTATTTCTTGACACAACGCAAGTCAACCTGTAGAACTCCTTGCCAGAGGATGTTGTGAAGGCCAAGGCCAAGACCATAACAGGGTTCAAAAAATAACTAGATAAATTCATGGAGCATAGGTCCATCAATGGCTATTAGCCAGGATGGGCAGGAATGGTGTCCCTAGCCTCTATTTGCCAGAAGCTGGGAATGAGCGACAGGGGATAGATCACTTGATGGTTACCTGTTCTGTTCATTCCCTCTGGGGCACCTGGCACTGGCCACTGTTGGAAGACAGGATACTGGGCTAGATGGACCCTTGGTCTGACCCAGTAGGGCCATTCTTATATTCTTATGTATAGAAGTCAGTGGCAGAGCTGGGAATGGGAACCCAGGAGTCCCTTGGCTCTAAACACTAGATCACTCTCCCTCCTGAGTGCTGTGCAATTCTCAGCTGTTACCTTTTGGGATGATAGGCTAAAAGGTCACTTAGCTCCCTCCCCCCCAGTGGCTGGGCTCTGCCCACAGGTAGACTAGTCAGTCAGAGATCTCCTTTCTGTTCCACAGGCTGCACAGAACATGAATGGGCTGGGCACACTGCAGTCATCTGCTTCCTGCTGCTGTGAATAAGAAATACTTCCATTGACAAAACAGTGGCTCAGAGCCAGCTGCTGACACCACCGGGGGCTGCTCCAAAGCCTTGATCCAGTCAGGCAGCAAACAAACTGAAGCAGTCTAACACCCTCCCTGCATATTCCACTCACCACATCCCACTGATTTGCTGTTAGAAAATCCAGGTGAGGAGGAATGGAAAGAGATGTGTGAATGCCCTGCAGCTGGGAGAGGGAAAGAGGAGGTGAGGTGGATTAGCATGAGCCAATAAAGGAAAAGAAGAATGAGTGACAGAAAGAGAGAGAGAAATGGCCAGATCTCAAGGGCCTCATTCAATATTTACTCAATTTTAACTCAGGAGGAGCATGGCATAAAATATTATTATAACAGTCGTCTTGAGCACTTACGCAACATCAATATTAAAGCCTTTTACAAAAAGACGGGTATCCATCACTGCCAGTTTCCAGGAGAGGAACAGAGAGGAGAAATGACTTGCCCCAGGTCATGCAGTGAGAGCAATGGGGATTGGACCCCAGGGTCTGACTCCCAGTCCTATTCACTAAGCGCCCCATCCCATCCAAGTCAATGATGCTTCTATTTATTTCAATGGGAGCAGAAGCAGGATCCTGGCACTTATGCCATTGACCTAGTAGGGCACCGTGGAGCCACCCCAGGATGAGCACTGGTGAGACTACCTCTGTTAGGTGCAGTCTCTCCAGGGGATGCGCTATCCCTTGCAGGAGAGATGGGATGTTCTAGTGCTTAGGGCTCTAGTTTAGGACCTGCAGATCCTGGGTTCAGTTCCTTTCTCTGCCACAGCTTTCTTCTGTGACCCTGGGCAAGTCACTTAGCCTTTTTATGCCTCAACTCCCCAGCAGTAAAATGGGGATAATTGCCCTTCCTGACCGCACAGAGGTATTGCAAGGCCTTTTGTCATGCACCTTTCCCCTCTGCTGGAGATTAACTCCCTGCCTCCTCCGCCTCTCTCCACGGGGTCACTGCACTTTCTCTCTTCAGCTGCCCGGTCCCAACTGCCCATCTCCAGCTGCTGTGAAAACATCCAGTTCCCACGGTCCTCATAGAGCAAGATGACTAGCACAAAAAGTGACCAGTAGCTATTTCCACAAATAGCCATAGCCTATTTGCCCCTTCATTTTCCATGGGGCCATGTTATTCCTGTAGCATTCAATAGTCATGAACCCTACACACCATAATGGTTTTTCACACAAACACTGATTTGCCTGAAATTCATAACGAAAGAGCATCCCTTGCTCCTCCTCACTCTGCTGTTCTGAAAAGTTTCGCCATCCAGGTAAGGAACAGGAACAATAGCCTGTGACTGAGGACCAATCACACGCTACGAATATCTTCGGGGGGGGGGAACAAAACACAGTTCACAAATACGCCAGAGGCTGAACTAATACGGAGTGCAAGCCACACTCACTGTAACCTGCTAGTGGCAGCTAGTCCACATATACAGAACAACAATGAACCTCCTACACGGGCGGTCGTTTAGCTGGAGCGCTAGACCAGCATGCGTTCAGATACAGAGGGCTCAGGTCTGATTCCCAGCTGCTTACAACCCAGCCAGGGGCCCAGCCTTGCATCATGAAGAACAAAGACACCAGGGCAAGCAGGATTGTAAACGAGTCACTCAGAGAACACAGGGTTCCATTGGCTGCATCACAGCAAATCTGAGCAGCTCAATTGCCGTCCCTTCCTCGGCTAACGGGGCATCTCCCTCAACTGCCCAGTTCCAGTTGTTGTCCCCAACCGCCTGATTCCACTTGTCCCTCCAGCGGTTGCACCTGCAGTGTATGAACGTTAAGCGACTTTGGTGGCCGAGCGCAGTGACTGCCTCTTTAAGTTCTGGATCGTTCGGAGGGGCAGAGTGAAAGTGACCTGTCAGTTGGCAGCAGCTGGAGTTGAAGCTTGAGACTGAACCCCCCAAAATGGAGTGGGCTGGGTGTAGCTTGTAAACAAGGACTCGCTGTGCTAAATGGATTCCTTTCTGTCATGACTTTATTTGTTGTTATTCTGAGCCAATTAAAGTCATTTTAGTTAATTAAACAGGGATATTTAGCTGATTGGATTTCTGGGAGACAGAGCAGCTGCCAAATTGACATGGGCCAATTCCAGCTGCTACTCCGCAACCATCCAATTCCGACTGCCTGAATGCACAGTTCCAACTGCCCCTGCCCCATCCAACTGCCCCTGCCAGACGACTCAGTTCCAGCTGCCAAGCCGCCCAGTTCTAACTCATAGGCCCTGCTGCCTAGTTCCAAGTGTCCTCTCCGCTTGCCCAAGGAACCCTAATCTACATTTGGACTGGGAGAATGTAGGAGGTGGCTCCATCTTTCCTCTAGAATCATGGGACGTGCACATCTCCCTGGAGTGTGAGAGCCGTCACTCCTCCTTGGATCCCACGCCCGTAGTCAATGCACATCGCCACGCTCCCAGGCACTCTTCTCTCTGACAAGAGATTTTTCACCTGTGCCCCAAACTCCTCCGCACTGTCTTGGCAACACCATCTGTTTATTCTGGGACTCGGTGAGTTTCTGTTGCTCATGAGTTTATTGGCTGCATCCGTCTTAGGTGCTACCTGCTATTACTGACAGGTACGCTAATAATACTTAGCACTTACATAGCACCTGTTCTCTGTGAGCAGGTCTCCAGGCGGTTTCCCAGGACAGGCAGGTGTCATAATCCACATTTTACCAGTGAGAAAAGTGAAGCACTCAGAAGTTGCGATTTGTCCAAGGTCACACCGTAAAGCACCAGCCACGCTGGGAGAAGAACTCAGGAACCCTGGATCCCATCCACCAGATAGTGCTGGCTAAAGTAGCCCCAGGTGGCGAGCCCACACAGCTGCATTGTGACATGGAGATGGCTATTTATGGGACTGTTGTCATAGCATCAGTCAATCCATTTTAGGGGGCTTGTTTGGTGGCAGCCTTGAGGTGTTGCTATGTGTTGGTGTTGCTATGGGAGACCATTCAGTGTAGTAGGGCCAGGAGCTGAGAGCTCAGAGAACCCACTGCAGGCAGATTCACGAACAGTGTGAGCCCCTCAACAAAGAGGGGACAGAGGAGAGGACCACATGCCTGCAGGGAAATGAATCGGCCCAAGCCACAGCACAGCCAAACAGCTACACAAGGCATTAAGCTGCGCCCATACCAAGTTGCTTGTGCCAGTTCCCAGGGCACAAGGAAGGACCCTGCAAACTGAAGGAAGGACAAAAGTTGACATCTTGGTGTTGTTTTCTGGGATGGGTCTAAAGCATAAATGCACTCAGGAGTACATCTAGGCTCAGCCCGTTGGGAACATGGCTGCATTCCTTTTCTTTAGGACTCAGAGTTGGGTGGAGTTCTGTCTAGCTAGTATTCTTTACCTTCAGTTCTGAGCATGCTGGCTGCTTGCACACATGTGCTGATGCGCTGGTCAGCTTCAGACCTACTCAGCTGTTTGCCCTATGTCACCCAGAGAGCTTCGCCTTGCGCTCAAATGACAGATGCTAGTGCTTTTGGAGCAAGAGGATGAGAGTTCTAGCCAAGTCCTCGCTGGGAAGTTCCAAGGGGCATGGCATACAGAAGGACAGCTGTGACTCCTTAGCATGCTGGGGTAATACCAAGTGAAGTGCATTGCAAGTTAAACAAAACACTGAAGATTCCTCGGATCCTTTCTCATGATGAGGCTCCACAGGCATGGGGTGTCTCCTATAGTTCCACAGCTTTTGCCCAGGATCTAGCAGTCCCTTTGGGCACAAAAGAGCCCTTATTCCATCAGCTGAACAGGCACCACCCTGAGCTGCCTGGTACAGGAGTTCCAAGGACAATAACTGAGTAAGGTCACAACGCAGAGCTATTGTGTAATGCAAAGTGAGCTCACTCAACTTGATGATGGTTGTAGAACGTCCGTCCCTTCTCCTGGCTTGTACAGCTCATTAAAGCTGGGTGACTCTTGATCTTTCAGATGGAACCTGTGGCTTCCTGTGAACTGGCATTCTCTGGGAGGAGGGGGGGGGGGAGATATGGAAGCAGCGGGGCATGTGATTCCAATTCTTGTCCGATCTGTATTGTTTTCAGCTCCAGCGCCGCCACCGTCTCTCCCTTTTTCTCTCTCTGTTTCCCCCGGGGAGTCAGGCAGGCAGCTGAGATAATTTACTGTTTAATGTGGGCAGATGGCTTAATTTAAACAAAACCAGAAAGGATGGAAGTGAGTCTGATGAGCTGAGCCCCCCTCTGCAAGGATGCAGACACAATGCTGATGCTTTGCCCTTCTCTAGCGCCTCTCATCTGCAGATCTCCAAGCACTCTGGGGGGAGTTTTCAAGGCTTTATAGGGCATGTGTATGCCCAATATCTGATCAGAATTTGTCATTTAAATCCCTCCTGTGGCTTTGAAAATCCTACCCTTTCCATGCGTTAATGTAAGTCCCCCAACACCCCTATGAGGCAGGTCAGTATCATTATTCTCCTTACACAGATGGGGAAACTGAGTCACAGAATGGCAAAGGGACTTTCTCCAAGCCACACAGTGAATCAGTTGCAGAGTGAGGTATATAGAAGCCATGAGTCCTTGAGCTTGGAGATACAATGCCTACATAGAAGACTTCAGCCTAAGGAGGGGATATGATAGCCACATGCTGGTATTTGATCAAGGATGGGGGCTTAAGAGGTATTCTTGAAGTGTATTGCAAGCATGGGCCAGCATGGATGAGGTTTTTCATCTCTCGCATGTAGGATTCTGCCATTTCAAAGTGGCCAGAGGTGACCCTACATCACCGTCAGTAAGAGAGAGGCACATTTCAAGGAAAGCTCCAGGTCCAGTGTATTTTCTGTGAGCCATGATGGTAGATCCAGTGGGAGATTTTCCAAGGTGCAAAGGGCAGTTAGGTAACCAGTTCCCATTCAAAGCCCCTGCCCTGAGGTGCCTAACTCCCATTTCTGCCTTGAGAGATCTCCCCTCCATCCCCCCTTGCTCCACATGTGCTACTTTATTTGGGGAAGAACCCAATCTTTGCTTAGTTCTCACTCCGCCCTCCACCTCTTCATGGACAACGGTTTTCCTTTCCCACCAAGGAAAGAATCCTCAGTGTTAGATAATAATTATGACAGTGGAGGACAGGAAGTGAATGATCCTGTATCTTGCTGAGACTGGCCAGCTGACTATACTGTGGTCACCCAGACTAAGTTGGGACTAATGCCTTGACCCTTTTGAAAAGAGCTCTGACCTTTAATCCCTTCTTAAAAATCTCCTGTGCTTGATACCTACCAAAACCTTTGCAATGGTTAGGCAGCTGATGAGCTGAGACCACTGCCGATCATTTCATTGTCTCCGTGTACATCCCCCCTCTGTCTATCAGTCTTCACCCTTATGCATCGATTGGAAGCCAGTCGGGGCAGGGGCCATCTATGTGTTTTGTGTTTGTACAACGCCTAGCACAACGGGGAATTAGGTCCATGACTGGGGGGTCTTAGTATTTTGTATTGCAATAGCGCCTAATAACCACACGTGGTCAGGCCCTTGATTTTACCCCACATCCAGATCACAGTCTATCCAGTAGCACAGCCCCATGCTGCGGCATTGGTTCACTACGAACTTAAGGGGAAGAAAAGTGAAACAAAGAGGTGCTGCACCATGGGGGTGCGCATGTGATAGACATTAAACAATCAGCCCCCTTGAAATGTTCTACTCTGAAGTCTCTCATCCAAGTCCTAACACAGCCCAGATGTTCTTAGCTTGGAAGGAGCACACGGCAATATTAAGACCTAGACTCAAGTAGCCAATTTATAATGCATAACAGCACCATTTAGGAGCCATGCTACAAATCCTTATCTGCCAGCAGATGGCGCTCCTTATAATCACTCACTATATATGGCATGCACATCCATTACAGCTATATCGCCTTTATATTTAGCATTCCTGTAACAGGTGGCCTGGCTGGAGGTGATCGCTTTAAAAAGCTGCCCACCCATGGAGTTGCAACTGTGAGGCTCCGTCAATTCCTGTTCCCTTCTCAGTAATGACAGCTAATAATAATATTAATAATACTTAGAAATTGGTAGAATTTCATGATCTGTGTAATTCAGGCTGATCACAATGGTTCCCTATTGCCTTAAAATCTATTACTCTTATTTAGATCACTTTACAAAAGAAAGTCAGTGTCATCCCTAATCCACACAGATGAGGAAACTGAGGCACAGAGAGATTAAGTGATTTGCCCAAGGCTACAGACTAGGTCAGTGGCAGAGCTAGGAACACGGTCCCGGTTCTCCTGGCTCCCAGTTTAGCATCCTATCCCCTGGACCATGCTGACATCATCTCTCAGCAGCATCCCTGAATGGCTGATCCTTGCAAGAATCCCCCACTGACATGACTGATTCTAGCGAAGCGTGGCTGGATATTCCACCCCCCTCCTCCAGCAAGCATAATTTCCCTTGCCATTAGTCTAATTATCTTCCAAATCCTGGCTCCCCACCTCCTCACTTCCAGCCTGATTACACAGTAGGCTCGGCCAGAGCCGCAGGGCGCTGGAAGGATGCTCAGTGTCATATCGACATGGAGCAGCTGCTTTGAATTGTGGCTGTTGGCAGTGATTAGTGGGGATGATAGACGGCCAGCGCTCATTTCTCTGGCTCTGACTCAGAGGCCACAACGTGCTGCTGCTCAGAATTTCAATTAGCCCAGGCAACGCACAGCCACCTGGAACCTGGAACTGGTGTGTTTGAATAGCCAGGACTGGCCCTTTCCTGCCTCTAGAGAAGCCACTTGGGAAGCGCAGAAGACCTGTCCTCCCTGTCAGAGAAATGGATTAAGGGTCTGTCTACACTGCAGTCAGGAGGTGTAATGGCAGCACGTGTCGGCAGACCCGAGCTAGCTTTGATCTAGCTCAGGCAAAACTAGCTTGAACAATAGAAGTGAAGCTGCCAGTGCGATCACAAGCAGCTATATGGACTAGCCCTGCTCACCCGGGACCCCGGGTACATATTCAAGGGGCCGCAGCCCATGCTGCCAGAACTTCACTGCTATAGTTACTCGAGCTAGCTTGGTTCTAGCCTGGTCAAAGCTAGATTGGGTATTTCTACGTATGAAGCAATCATACCTCTCCGTAGTAGTGTAGACATCCCACGGTGTTGCTTGAATTCAACATGTGGGAGCCTCAACCCTCTTGTATATTTCTGGTGGGGCTACAGAGTGGAATCATAGAATCATAGACTATCAGGGTTGGAAGGGACCTCAGGAGGTCATCTAGTCCAACCCCCTGCTCAAAGCAGGACCAATCCTCAAGAAGGAGTAGAGAGGGAAAGTTTGGGGTTCCTTTTCAGAAAGCTGGGTCAAAGCAGCTGGCATATTGCTGAGGAAGAGTGGGATGGAGGTGCAAAATTTGGGGACTCCTTAGGAAAACTACGGGGAGGCTTTGGACAATAAATAGGGTGCTCCAAATCTCCATGGAGATGTGGCAAAATGTGTGGGCCCTTTGAGAAAAATCTGGAAATCCTATCCAATTGGGAGACCCGGCTCAGTTGACCAGTTTGATCCTGTCTTAACCCACCCATCCCATGGTTATGATAGCAACCACCAAATCCACAATGGCAGGGGATTATCAAAAGTAGCCATGTGAAGAACCAGACAGGTGTTTGAGACTCATGGGTCTGTGGAGGGCACTGATCCACCCAGGCATTCTCTGAGGAGGCGGTAAAACCCAGAGGGTTCTGTCTCTGATCAGGACGGTTACTACAGAAATATCCTCCAATAATGGCTCTTATTCCAGCACAGATGCCTCCCAGAAGGCACCATTGATGAGTCAAGCAATGCCCAGTTAAGACAACAGACAGAGAGGAAAGCCCTGACAGACAGAGGGACAGCAGGTCGAAGCCCCGACCTTCCCCATCCCACCCCACTTCCTTCTTCCCATCACTCTTTGCAAGGCTGCATCTACATCTCAGCAAAGTTTCAGCTGTAACCCAGCGCAGATGGTCTCGTCCCTGTTTGAGATTCATGGCGTGGCAACGCAGCAGGCTGGCGTGCTGAGCGAGTCTGCCAAGCAGCTGTCACAGCTGATTTCTCTAATGAAAGAGGCCTTGCACTCCAGCCGAGTGGCTGATGATGATCAGCACGATGGGCGAGATGCGCTCTTCCCTGCATGAACAAGGGTCATGGAATTCCTTAGCCAGAAGGAAGAGCTAGTGGGGTCTGGGATACAGCTGTGCTGCCCCTGACCATGCGGGTAACCTCGTGCCACGCGGCAACCTCTGGAAAGTGAGAAGCCACTTGTTCCAACCAGTGCTGGAACAATAGCAGCGTGTGACAGGAATCATGAGAATGAGCGTGACTCATTTAGAGGGTGCTTCTATCAAGGAGGTCAGCTGGCCTAATGGGTAAAGCACTAGTTTAAGTACCTGGAGACTTGGGGGTGGGGGTGTATTCTCAGCTCTGCTACTGAGCAAGTCACTTAGGACTGGATTTTTAAAATGTATTCAGGTGCCTAGTGGGATTTCCAAATGCACCCAGCATGCACCTATCTGAATCTTTAGGTGCCTAAATTAGCTTTAAAAATGTGGCCCATTGTGCCTCAGTTTCCCCATCTGCAAAATAGGCACTTTGAGACCAATGCTATTAGCCAGCAGGGTCCCCTCCGAACTGAGTGTCATCCTCTCCTGTCGCTGGTTCTGGGGAAAATGGCATGAACAAGCAGGAGGAGAGAGCAAAGCTCCCCTTGAGTTCTCCCTCACAGACAGCAGAAGCTTGTGGTTCCCAAGAAAGTTCTTTTGCCGCCTCAGTGCCCATCTACAACACAGACCCCATGAAAGGGGAGGCTGCCCCCTGCTTACTCACCCAGCTGCACCCTGGCTCAGATTTGAAATGGATGGGGAACCTGAAAGGCCAGGAAGCCTGCTACTGGACAATCAAGGTGCTAAAGGAGCATTCAAGGAAGATAAGGCCATTGTGGAGAAGCTAAATGAAATCTTTGCATCGGTCTTCATTACAGATGATGTGAGGGAGACTTCCACACCTGAGCCATTCTTTTTAGGTGACAAATCTGAGGAACTGTCCCAGATTGTGCTGTCAGTAGAGGAGGTTTTGGAACAAATTGATAAATTAAAAAGTAATAAGTCACCAGGACCAGATGGGATTCACCCACGAGTTCTGAAGGAACTCATATATGAAATGGCAGAACTACTAACTGTGGTCTGTAACCTATCGCTTAAATCAGCCTCCATACAGATGACTGGAGGATAGCTAATGTAACGCTGATTTTTAAAAGAGGCTCCAGAGGTGATCCTGGCAATTATAGGCCAGTAAATCTAACTTCAGTACCAGGCAAATTAGTTGAAATTTTAATAAAGTACAGAATTATCAGACATAGATGAACACAATTTGTTGGGGAAGAGTCAACACAGCTTTTGTAAAGGGAAATCATGCCTCACCAATCTATTAGAATTATTTGAGAAAGTCAATAAGCATGTGGACAAGGGTGATCCACTTGATATGGTGTACTTGCACTTTCTGAAAGCCTTTGACAATGTCCAATACCAAAGATTTTTAAGCAAAGTAAGCAGTCATGGGATAAGAGGGAGCATCCTTTCCTGGATCAGTATCTGATTAAAAGATAGGAGACAATGGAATGAGGAATAAATGGCCATCTTTTACAATGGAGAGAGGTAAATAGCAGGATCCCTCAAGGAACTGTATTGGGACCAGTGCTGTTCAACATATTCATAAATGATCTGGAAAAGGGGGTAAATAGTGAGGTGGCAAAATTTGCAGATGATTCAAAATTACTCAAGATAGTTAAGTCCAAATCTGTGGAGAAAGTGAATAAGGAAGTGTTGTTTACCCCTTTGTATCACACAAGAACCAAGGGTCACTCATAGAAATTAATAGGCAGCACATTTAAAACAAATATAAGGAAGTACTTCCTCACACAACACAGAGTCAACCTGTGGCACTCGTTGCCAGGGGATGTTGTAAAGGCCAAAAGTATAACTGGGTTCAAAGAAGAATTAAATAAAAGTTCGTGGAGGATAGGTCCATCGATGACTATTAGCCAGGATGGTCAGGGATGCAACCCCATGCTCTGGGTGTCCCTAAGCCTTTAAGTGCTGGGACTGGCTGTTCCTATTTTCTTATGTAAATCCCGAGCATATTTAATGTTAACATCTCCCATTCCCTGTGTATTGGTGACTCCTGGTTATTGACATGGTGACTGGGCCTATACAGTAATCCAGGGATAGCCAAAGTGGGCCTACACTAGAGCCTCTGGCCTTCCTCCCGTTTAATTAACTGTATGGTACTCTATACTGCCATTTCAGATGGGTCTGTTCTGATTTACACTAAGGCCTCTTTACACCACTCTGACAGAGTATGTAACGGGACCTTAGTGCAAATGAGAATCAGGCCCTTCATGTTTGCACAGCGCCTGGCACAGGGGTCCCTAGCCTGGTTGAAGTCTCCAGTAACTACATCAATGTATATCTCAAACAACAATAAAAATAGTACGATCCTAGAGAGGTGTAGCTCAGAGTGCAGTGCTCCACCTTCCCTGGCATGGGCCAAAATGGAGCATTGCATGCTGGGACATGTAGTCTGCACAGGCTGCATCTGTGACTTAGCTGTGACATTGTCAGTGCAGCAACAGAAGAGAGGTCACTTTCCCAGGGTGTGGGGCATGTGAAAACGTGGCTGCTGGGATCCAAGCAGCCATCTCTGCAGCATCACCCCTCATGCTCTGAAAGAGATGTGAAGGCTCCATCCCAGAGCTTCCCACCGCATACAACACAAGCTCTTGTGGCGCTAGGAAATTACCGTGTGGATCCATCACCTGCTCTGAGGTCATCCTGACTGAGCTGTTTAAAGCAACTATCTATAAATAAGGAGCCTTTTTCCATCTCAGCACAAGGGAGTAGGATGATCCTCCGAACTGCCCGATCCCGGCTGGAGGCCCAAAGGGGATTTTTAGGGTGTTGGAAGGAGAATGTGGGGCCATAGCCTCAGCAAGTGTAAATCGGCCTAGCGCCGTTGAAGTCAGTGAGTGGAGCTACACCAATTTACCCCAGAGGAGGATCTGGCCCTTGGAGTTTGTTTTTGCTTGCCATTCCCACTTCTTTCTTGGCCCATCCAGACCGGCTTATCTTCCTGCTCAGCTCTGAATCAGACCTCTATTGAGTCATCCACCCTGGGGCACCGAGGTGGGTACCACTCTCTGCAGTGCAGCTCCAGGCTGAGACGTTGGGTTTAGCCTTGACTCAGAGGAGAGAGCATCCCCTGCTAAGCCATCCACCCCACTCCCTACAGCACAGCACATCCCTAGCATGGCTCTTGGGCTGGATACCACTTTCTGCAGCACAGTCCCCCCCGCCCCCCTCCTCAGCACCATGCTGAGACCCTGGGGCTAGCATTGCCTGAGAGGGGAGCATGCTCTCTGCTGAGTCACTTTTACTGCTCCTTGTAGACCACAGCATGAGGGCCTTAGGGTCAGCACTGACTCCCAGGACAGAGTGCCTCTACTGATCCTTCAACCCTACTCCCTGCAGAACAGCCCCCGCTCCCACCACACTGAAGAATTGGGATCAGCACTGACTCCAAGGGGACAGCTCCCTCTACTGAAATCAACAGCATCAGCTCCTGATTTACCTTGCTTTCCAAGAACTGAAGTGTCCTAACCCTGCTTAGCCTGGGAGCTCTGACAGGATCACAGACACAAGATGGTCTCGGCTGTGGATTAAAACATGCCTGAATATGAGAAATACGAGAGGAAAACTTGACGCAGATACAATACATCTGGCTTTTGATATATCCACCAGGGCATTCTTTTATCTAGAACTTCAATACAGTAATCTGGGTTATAGCTACTAGATACATCTGTTTTCTACCAATCCCTCTGTTTAAGTAAACATCCTCAAGACAGATGTTCTTACCTGGTAACTGTAAGCAGCAAAGTCTCTTTTGGTTTAAACGTCTAATATCCCAGCCCTCCACGGGGAAGGGGGATTAGGGAGGGAGTTATAATCAGATGAAAACAACTCATTACCCTAGCAAATGAGCTGTTTTAGGGGGCGGAAAGTTGGGTGCAGGGGGACAGCAAAGGGCTGGGAAGCGTGGGCCTTATAAATCTATTTTCGTTTACTATTAGAGAAAACATGCCCACTCGTTGGCTATCAGAGGCTTTACCTGTGAGAGTTACTGCAAAATTGACGAGCGCTGTAAAATTAGATTCTGAATGCCTCCCCGACACCATCTCTCTACACAGCTGCTGCTGTGTGGTGTATTTGTAACCTGAGAAATTGCAAAGGCATTCCACTACTCCCTGAAAGTCACTTGAACATTTTTTAATGATGCATGTTCCTTTTCGCCTTCGCTTAGAATCGAGATCCTTTCAAGTCAAACGCTCTTTGATTAGGGAAGGGAGGCGGATGGTAAACACTGACCCCCGGTTCCTCTCCCCTCCCAAAAAGAGCTAAATTTAAAAGAAGACAGGGATGGTATGTAGCACAAAGATATGAAAGTCTAACAGTTTCTGTGACTATGGCAAAATCTGTAGCAGTAACAACAAACCCTCCAAAATCCTGTCATCAAAAGTTTACCAATGCTATTGCAATTGCTATCACACACCAGACCAGTGGGCCTTCTAGTCCAGTGTCCTGGCCCCAATTTCAGCAAGGCACGCACCTAGTTTTAAGCTGGTGACTAGCCCTGTTGATGGGACCCTACCAAATTCACGGTCCATTTTGATCAATTTCATGGCCAGAGGGTTTTTAAATTGGTCAATTTCACGCTTTCAGCTGTTTATCTCTGAAATTTCACAGTGTTGTAACCATGGGAATCCCAACCCAAAAGACGTGGGTCTGATCCCCCCAGAGCTGCCATGCAAGGGAAGGACTAGTGCTGTCCCTCCCCAGCCCAGCAGGGACTCGCAGCTAGGAGCTAGCAGCAGGGGGATATCGGACCCACCTCCATAAGTCTCTTCCAGCTGCAGGAACCTCTGGTGATGGAGCTTCCTGCAGCAGGGGGAGGCACTCTGAGGTGGGTCTGATCTCCCCCTGAGAGCAAGAGTCCTGTCCTCCCACAGCCCAGTGGGGGCTTGCAGTTAGGAGCCCCCTGGCTGGGGCGCTCCCAGTAGCAAGGAGCAGATCAGATTTCATGGGGAAGGGCTTATTTCACGGTCCATGACATGTTTTTCACAGCAGTGAAATTGGTAGGGCCCTACCTATTCATATCACGTGCTTAGAAGTGAGACACATGATTAGTTACCTTGCCGAATTGGGGCCCCTGTCTCAGACAGTGGTTAGTATCAGCTGCTTCAGAAGAAGCTGTACTCAGTTATGGAATAATCCATCCAGAAGGGAAGTTTCTTTCTAACATCACCAAGCTCCAGTAGTTAGAGACTGCCTTATGTTCTGAAGCAAGAGGGTTACAGCGTTTCCAGACTTCAGGGCATTTTTAAAACACTTTCACATGATGCACAGTTAGCCTGTGGAACAAGATACCAGCCACAAGATACCAGTGAGGCCAAGAGTTTAAAAAGACTGGAAGTTCATGAAGCTAACAAGAATATCCAGTTGGAATAGTTTCATAGAGTTTGAAGCCAGAAGGGACAAGTAGATCATCTAGTCTGACCTCCTGTAAACATACAGCCATTACATTTCACCTCCCATAGCCCTATAGAGAGCCCAATTACTTTAATCACGCACTTCAGTCCTCAGGAGACTAAACTGTTGTGGCCACGGGCAGAGAAAGGAGAGCCTGATGTTCCACCAATGCCAGAGGCTCCTGCAACAGCAGTGAACTGATTAGGTGAAGACATGCTCAGAGGATCCTAGCAGACAAGCCACTCTCCATGGAACACTGAGGACCCTGGACAATCTGACCAGGAGGAAAATTCATCCTAAATCTGGCAGTCAGTTTCACCCTGAGCATGGGAGCAAACACACACCAGCCAGGTATCTAGGAAAGATAAATCTCTGGGCCATCTCAGAGCACTAGTCCACCTTGTCCAGTGTCCTATCTCCAGTGGTGGCAAATCCCTGATATTTCAGAGGAAAGCAGGGAAAAAGAAACCCAAAACACATCTGGCTAGTTGTGCATCGGGGAAAAACATTCCTTCCTGGCCCGTGCAGACGGCCGACTGAAGCATGAGATTTGATTATAGCCATAATACAAAGCTTCATGTGTTATGAGCATGTTGAGGGTAACACAGAACTCCCTGATCTCTCTATGGCTATAAGGAAGGGGATGGATAGCAGGATTCATAAATTCGCAGACACCAAGGCTGGAGGAGACCACCACAATCATCCAGCCCGACCCTCTGCGCACACAGGCAGTAGAATTTCCCCCAGAAGCTGGATTAAAGAATAGCCTTTAAAAAGATCCCTGATCTTGTTTTAGAGCCCAACACTTCCCCTGGTGAGCTGTTCCAATGTGTCATTCCCCTCGCCGTTAGGAAATTGCATCTTATTTCAAGGTTAAATGTGTCTAACTTCAGCGTCTTGTTATGCCCTGGTCAGCAAGGCTGAAAAGCCCTCCACTATCAGATCTCTTTGCCATGTGTAAGTACCTAGACAAGTCACCTCTCAACCTTCTCTTTGATAAGCTGGACACATTATTCTTACAATGCTGTGTCCAGAGACAAGATCACATCCCTGCTTCCACATGATAGCCCCCCGTTCATACATCCAAGGATCGATCGCCTTAGCCCGTTTTGTCACAGCAGAGCTCATGTTAAGGCGATTATATATGATGCTGTCTAAGATCTTCTGAGTCAATGCTCGTCCAAGACAGACTCTTTCAACCTGCAGGTATTGTCTGCATTCTCTCCGCCCCCCCCCCCCCCCCCCCCCCCCCCCCTTNAAATGACTTTTATTGGATTCTGACCATTTAACCAGGTGATTCAGATCACTCTAACAGTTTATTTACTACCCTTCCAATATTTGTGTCATCTGCAAACTTTACCAGCAAAGATTTTACATCATCATCCAGATAGCTGTAAAAATATTAGAGCAGCATTGGACCAGCAATCAATCCCTGGGGACCCCACTAGAAACAGCCCCCCTCCTTGATGTCTCCTCATTAATAACTACATTTTGAGATCTATCAGTGAGCCAGTTTTTAATCCATCTATCCTGTGCCATTAGTTCCATATTATGCAGGGGGAGTTTAAGTCAAGTGCCTTGGAGAAATCCAACTGTATTATATGAACACAGTTGCCTTATTCAACCAGACCCATAATCCTACAAAAGTTCATTTGGCAAGATCTAACTTACATAAAACCATGATAGCTGGCATTAATTATATGCCTATCCATTAATTCTTTGTGGATAAAGTCTTGTATAAATAGGCTTGGGAGGATTAAATTTTGATCGTTTTTATAATTTTGATAGATAATATTAATGTTTATTTTAAGCAATTTTTATCAAATTAAATTTTCACAGCTGCACCAAGTTATGGTAGGGTGTCAGACAATAATTATTTAATGACAGTAGACATTAAGATTCAAAAAGTTAAAGCTTTTTAACCAAACACAAACTGTCAACATCACCTGTCAAAATATACAAGGTAAATATACTTAAATCAGACTCAGATTAGTTCTCAAGCAGCAGGTTTTTTTTATTTTGTCTATCTGTACATTTTTATTATGATGGATGGAATTTTTTTTTGTCAGTTTGTGGGCGTTCAGTGAAATCAACATTTACAAATAAAAATTTAATCCTCCCAAACCTACATATTAACCATGACATTATTTTACCTGGGACTGACAACAAGCTAGCTGATCTATAGTTCTCTGGGTCATCCTTTTTAAAACATTGAAACTACATTGGCAGGACTCCAATCCTTTGGAATTTCCCCAGTAAAGATGAAAAAAATGAACAAGAGTTTTGGAAGGGCTATAAACCTTCCTGCTTCAGGGCATGAACCAACCTCTAACTAGTTGAGGTCAGGAAGTAATTTCCCCCATGGGCAGGTTATTCCACAATTGTCAATTGAGGAGATAGGTGTCTTGCACCTTCCTCTGAAGCAGACACTGTTAAGAGACGGAATCCTGGGATAGATCCCAGGTCTGATGCAGTCTTGTAATTCCAATGTTTCTGTGTTTGTAGTTTTTTAGCATGTCAATGATCCAACTTTAGTTCCTCCACATGCTTTCTAATCCACATGAGAAAGCAAAATGCTGGGACCTAGCCTCAACGTTCAGCAAATATTTAAGTGTGGATAATTTGGAGAGGTTTCATATTACAAAGATTTCACTACTTTTTCTCAAATCTATCTTACATTTTATTTACTGCATGAAGGATGATCACAAATCATCAGAACCTAGCTAGAGGTTGCAAAAGAAATGATCAAAGTGCGTTGTCGGTTGCATTTGCCTTGATTTTGTAGTGGGGGAGGGGGGGAGGGTTCCCCTGGCTAGAGGACAACATTCAGTCATTCACAACGGGCATCATTGGTACTGATGCCCTGATCAGTAAGGGCAGAATTTGTAAAACAGCTTTCTGAGCCCACAATCAGGGTCAGATTTTCAGGACAGCAAAGTGCTGGGGGTGGGGGAATCTTCCCCGAGGTGTCACAATGAGAGCTGAGCTCTTTTGAAAATCTAACCCTGACAGCAGGGGCTGAGTACTTGCAAATCTGTCTACACCACTAAAGATGGACTATGTAATGGGACTGCCCAGCCTCAGTCCTGTTTAGTCCTCAGTCCTAAAGGCTCTCAGCAAAAGAGCCATTGCGTAGCTCAACTGTCCCAGTGAAGTCCATGGGGCGAGGACGACACATTCGGTATGTCTACACTGCAATCAAACACCCGGGGCTGGCCCGAGTCAGCTGACTTGGACTCCCGGGACTTGGGCTACACTGCAGTGTTATAGCCTTGAGCCCCGTGACCCCACGTCAGCGGACACAGGCCAGCGGCAGGTGTTTGATTGCAATGTAGACGTACCCTGAGGTAGCCAGGCGCTGGTCTTTACAAGGCACGGAGAAGCAGATGGGAAGCCAAGCTGACCTTTTTAGAGGAGCCTAAATGAGACAGGTACCTAACTCCGATTGGATTTCAAAGGATTTCACCTAACTCCGATTGGATTTCATGCGTGAGAGCTGAGGAGCAGGCAGTGGAAACACTCTGTCTGCATCCCAGAGTTCAGATCTAGGCACTCTCCAAAGGCAATGCCTCGGCTGATTCACCCATGGGTCCGTGTGTGGTGGGGTGGGGCAGCAGTCTCTTAGGCAGTGGCAGATGGGACGCCAGGGCAGTTCACAGAGCACTGGCGCTATCTGTGCTCCTCATGGCTCACTCCACTAAGCCAGGGGGCTGCTGCCTCCTGCCCTCCAGGGTAGTGCCAAGTGCAGCAAGTGGCAAGGGAATGGGGACGTGCCCAAGGCCTGGATTGCTGTGATCAGATCTGCATCAGAGAGGAAAGGCAGCCGGTAGGTGCACACAGAGGACCAAATCCCCAGCTGGGGTAAATCAAAATAACCCCATTTGCAAATGCTGATTTACACCAGCACGAGTGGCACTGGAGAATGGGCTTTCCCTTTTCTTCCCTTGAGTTCTGGGTTCCCGTCGCCCTGACTCACTGCTCCCTAAGACAGGAGCTCTCGCCAATGCAGGCGCTGTATAACCGGCTGCCGTATATTCTCCAGTCCCTTTCACTATTCAGTGTCAGCCTCTCATCTGCTTCCGTTTCCATCCCCAGTGCCAGCTGCTTCCTCCAGAGGCCACACTTCCCCCTCCCCCAGGAAACAACTTCTTGCATCTGAGCTATACCCTTTGAGATACCAAAAAAACCAACACAGCCCACAACAAAACCAAGGCCTATTTCAATCGCGTCTCCTCCATAACATGCAGCGTCTCTCCGTTCGAGGGCTTCTAGGCAATCAGTCCAGCTAATGGATGGATGAAAAGGGCTTTTGTGACATGCTTTTTGTTTTCTAAGCCATGGAAAGACATTTCTAATTATCGCATAAAAAGGGGCTCTCAGCCGTGCACTCCTCCATTAATCGGCTCGGTGCAGCCCAGCCGAGTGGCTGAAGATCCTGGCCCCACCGTCGCTGTCAGAGCCACACTGCATTTGTGTCTAAATACTTCCCTTCCCTGGCAGATTCATTCCATTTATGATCATGTTTGCCGCTTCTTCTCCCCCCTCCCTTCCCGTATGGCTGTCCCTCCTCCGCCCGCCCCCAGTCTCTCTGTTCCTCACTTTGCCTGTCACACTTACTCCCTTGCATTTTTTAAAACCCTTCATGAGCTCGCACCAGCCGATCTCACAGACCTTGTGTCTCTGTTTCTATTTCCTTCCCTGCTCCCTCCACTCACCTAGTGGTGACTCAGCATCACTGGGGATGCAAGAGCTTTCTCCTCTGCAGTTCCTGGAAATAGACTTTTGGCTGGTTTCATCTGCTCTCCAAGGGCCAGATCCTCAGTTGGGATAAATCAACGGTGCTCTGATGCCATCACTGGAGCTACACTCAAATTTGCTTAACTTAAATCCCAGATCCTGGACTGTAGCCAAGGAGCACTTGGTGTAGCTCAGGATCCTGGGAATTCTGTGTCAGGCTGGTTCCCAACATGAATTAGAGCAGCCTGGGGGCTGCTCTAATTTACACTGGCTGCTAACAGCCCCAAGAAGCTATTCTGAAAGCTGGAGGATCAGCTGGGTGTAAGGAAGCCCCAGCCCCATACACTACAGGAATCCACCCATGGTCACCTAAGCCAGCTTTAGGGTGACACTGATCTTGTGGATTAGTGGACAGCTGCCTCATGATGGCTGAGAACCAGGTCCAGACACTAGTCCCATTAGGTTACACTGGGCCAGAGTCTCAGCTGGTGTTAAGTTGGTGTAGCTCCATTGATTTATATCACTGGAAGACCTGGCATATGGGCAGTCCACACACATGAGGAATTATCCAGATTTAACTTTTTGATACATCTCCTTACAAACTTATTTTAACAGACAAATAATTTTGAAAAGCCACTGATTGTGGCACTAAGTAATAATTCACTCTAACTGCAGTGAGCATGTCTCTTTCCCATGACTAGTGTAAGACACAATTACATTTTTGGAACAGAATCAGTCATAACAATTGATCCTAGAAGGCTTCTGTACAAGCACATGAAAAGACAACTATGTCGATTGCCACATGTCCCACAAGCAAGCATCAGGAAAGCAGCGAAACACATACAAAGAGGAATCACTTTCAGCAAAATGCAGCCACCTCTGGGATGGAACAAAGCAAGTATTTAACAGCCTGCAGCAACACTACCCAACTGTTCATGACAGGACAGGAGGATTTGCATATCCCTTGGGAAACAGAGTGGGAATTTTAGGGAGGCAGAGCATAAATCCCAGAGCTGGAAACTGACCAGGGCACCAGGATTCTTGCAGAATATACTGTGGTTGCTTTAATGCCATGTATGTCCAGGGACCTTGGTTTTCCATGGGGCTGGGCAGAGTCTTGGGGAAGGAAGAGGCCTTGTGCAGCTTATTTCTGTCCCCCACCCCACTCCCCAGAGTAACGGGGAAGTCACAGTTCATTCCCTGCTCTGTTCCTGGGGCAACCATATGCTGCCCCTTACTTGGGGTGAATTGCAAGAAGCCAGTCTAAGCCTGTGAGCTGGGCACCGAGAGACTATCAATGTCCTCCTCCTCTAGGATGTGGTGCCTCTGTGTACACAGCTCAAGTTTACACCAACCTTTCTTGCTGCTATATCACACTGCAGACCCATCTCTGTTCAGCAGGCCAAAATCCCTAGGGTGACCATACATCCCGTTTTGGCTGGGACAGTCCCTTTTTTAGGCCCTGTCCCGGCCATCCCGAGTTTTTTTTACAAAACTGGACATTTGTCCCATTTTGGCAAAAAAAGGTGGGGCGGGACCCCTAGTGGGGTGTAGAGGAACATGTGTGTGTGGGGCGGGGGATGAGTGGCAACACCAGCCCTGCTCTGGAGGGAGGGGAAGGGACAGTGGATCGGGCTGGCCAGCCCCACATGTAGGGAGGAGAGGGGGGCCTCAGGCAGCCCCAGGTGCGGGTGTGTGGCGGGGGACTCGGACCACCAGTCCTGTGCATGGGGGTTAAGGATCCACAGGGGGAAGAGGGGTTGGGGGGGGCTTGGGCTGGCCCCAGGTGCCAGTGGGGAGGGGGACCTCAGACTGGCCCAGCGTGGGCAGGAGGCTGGGACGTCTTGGGTGGCCCTGTGCATGGGGGAGCGGCAGGAGGTCTGTTGCAGGTGCCAGGGGAGGGGACCTCATCCCAGCTCAGTGGGAGGTAGGGAGGTTTGGGCCGGCCCTGCTTGGTGGGGAGGGGCTCAGGCCAGCCCAGGGGTGTCCCATTTTCCCTTTGGGAAAATATAGTCACCCTAAGTATCCCCCTAAAACCCTTTCAGCATTACAGCTTCCCGATATCTCCCTCCAACTCAGTCTCTGGCGGTGCAATTATTTCCCCCCCCCCCATCTCTATCATCTTGCATTCCCCTTCCCTCCCCCCACCCCCAAATGAATTTGTGCCTTTTACACCCGTGTAAATACAGTCTGGCTCACTGCCCCCCTCTAGTGGCTGGATCACATAAAGATTTAAGGCTGCTGCAGACTTTGAGCCATGAACAAATAAAACATCTTTAAACAAAAAAATCAGTTTAACCTTATCAAGCCACAAACACTAAAATCATAAGGTTACCGCACTACCGGGCAGAGTTACTGTTTGGATGTGGTAACCGCATATCCACACGTCAGCATGTTTACATTTTTTTTTTTAGTGCAATCTTAATGACGACGTCCCTGGGGTTTGTACTGGTTGAAAAAGATCTGGGGGTTACAGTGGGCCACAAATTTTATAACAGTCAACAACGTGATGCAGTTGCAAAAAAGGCTAGTACCGTTCTGGGGTGTATGAACAGGAAAGTTGTATGTAAGACACAGGTGGCAATTGTTCCACTCTACTTGGCACTGGTGAGGCCTCAGCTGGAGAACTGTGTCCAATTCTGGGCTCCTCACTTTAACAAAGATGTGGATAAATCGGAAAAAGTCAAGAGGAGAGCAACAAAAAATGAGAAAATATTTGGAAGACCTGACCTATGAGGAAAGGTTAAAAAAAAAAGAACTGGGCATATTTAGCCTTGAGAAAAGAAGACTGAGAAGGGGACCTGCTGACAGTCTCCAAATATGTTAACTGTCCTCTTTATAACAGCCCTTATCAATTGTTCTCCGTGACCACTGAAGGTAGGACAAGAAGTAATGGGCTTAATATGCAGCAAGGGAGATTTAGGTTGGATATTAGGAAAAACTTTCTAAGTCTCAGGATAGTTACGCTCTGGAACAGGCTTCCAAAGGAGGTTGTGGAACCCCCATCATTGGAGGTTTTTAAGAACAGGTTGGACAAACGCCTGTCAGGGGTGTGTAGTGAGGCGGCCTGGCTCCCGGCCGCTCCTGAGAGGGACGAGCCTGAACTGCCGCCACAGTGGTCGGAGCCACTGCCGCCTGTTCCCGCCCCCCGGAAGTCAAGGGGCGGGACAGGAAGTATAAAAACCCCAGCCCGGCGCTCAGTTGCAGCCCGGCGNGCCTGTCAGGGGTGTGTAGTGAGGCGGCCTGGCTCCCGGCCGCTCCTGAGAGGGATGAGCCTGAACTGCCGCCACAGTGGGCGGAGCCACTGCCGCCTGTTCCCGCCCCCCGAAAGTCAAGGGGTGGGACAGGAAGTATAAAAACCCCGGCCCGGCGCTCAGTTGCAGCCCGGCGACCGGAGAGGACAGACGCTCCTGTGACGAAGTGGGAATGTTGTTAATGTTTCCTCTGAATACTGTGTGGGTGCCTCAGTTTCCCCTATGCAGTTCTTAAGTATCTAGGTGGTGGGATAAGGGTGTATGGTTGTTGCAGAGCGGAGGACCAGTGCACATAAATGCCTGACACTTTGTCTCCTGGCAACTGATGGCCTGGGCCCCGCCTCTGCAAAGGTGCCAACTGAAGGTGTTGGAGACAAAGAGGTCAGGTGACCTCCTAGCCCAGGAAAGGGACAAAGCCCAGAGGAGGAGGCTGGAGGGGGTTTCAGTTTCGAGCTGGCTGGGGAAACGGAGGGGTGCCCAGATGGGGCTCTGGCCCCCCTGGGGCCTCAAGATGGACCTAACTGAGGGGGTCCTGTTGTCTGTACCTGCAAGACCTGTTTTAGACTGTGTTCCTGTCATCTAATAAACCTCTGTTTTACTGGCTGGCTGAGAGGCACGTCTGACTGCGAAGTGGGGGGTGCGTGCAGGACCTCTGGCTTCCCCAGGACCCCGCCTGGGCGGACTCGCTGTGGGAAGCACACGGAGGGGCATATGCTGAATGCTCCAAGGAGAGACCCAGGAGGTGAAGACCTGTGAGCTTCCTGCCCTGAAGACAGTCTGCTCCGAGGGAGAGGAGGCTCCCCAAAGTCCTAACTGGCTTTGTGGGGAGCAGTTCCAGAGCATCGCCCAGGGACTCCGTGACAGCTCCTGACCGAGCTCCTGCGGGACCGAGCCTTCCCCGAGCCCGGTACCCGGAAGAAGGCTGGCCGAGCCTGCCCCGAGCCCAGTACCCCGAGGTGGACTGGCCGAGCCTGCCCTGAGCCCGGTACCCCGAGGTGGACTGGCCGAGCCTGCCCCGAGCCTGGTACCCCGAGGAGGACGGACCGAGCCTGCCCCGAGCTCGGTACACCGAGGAGCTGATCCAGTATCCCCCCGACCGGAGTCCTGAGGAGCAGCCCGAGCTAGCCGGCTCCCCGCACGCCGAGGAACCCATGGTGTGGGACCCAGAGCCAGAGACCAGTACGGAGCAGGTACCAATGGAGGAGGGAGAGATTGGAAGTGGCCCGGGGGTAGCTGACCCCAGTCTGGCTACAGCAGACGTTGAGCCGATGTCGGTGTGTTGCGGTCAGGACCCCACCGACACCGCAGCAGACTAACTGCTGCTGTTAGGGCCCCGGGCTGGGACACAGTGGANAATCCATGCAACAAACCTCGATGCCAACTCTGCCCACATATCTACACTGGACTAGATGACCTCTCGAGGTTCCTTCCAGCCCTGCATTTCTATATTACACTGCAGCCAGAATGTCAGCATTCATCTCCCTCTGCTATGTACATCATATGCCCCTCTGCTATGTACATCGGCCAAACTGGACAGTCTCTAAGGAAAAGGATAAATGGACACAAATCAGATATTAGGAATGGCAATATACAAAAACCTGTAGGAGAACACTTCAACCTCCCTGGACACACAATAGCAGATCTTAAGGTGGCTATCCTAAAGCAAAAAAACTTCAGGACCAGACTTCAAAGAGAAACTGCTGAGCTTCAGTTCATCTGCAAATTTGACACCATCAGCTCAGGATTAAACAAAGACTGTGAATGGCTTGCCAACTACAGAACCAGTTTCTCCTCCCTTGGTTTTCACACCTCTACTGCTAGAACAGGGCCTCATCCTCCCTGATTGAACTAAACTCGTTATCTCTAGCTTGCTTCTTGCTTGCATATATATACCTGCCCCTGGAGATTTCCACTACTTGCATCCGAAGAAGTGGGTATTCACCCACGAAAGCTCATGCTGCAAAACGTCTGTTAGTCTATAAGGTGCCACAGGATTCTTTGCTGCTTTTACAGATCCAGACTAACACGGCTACCCCTCTGATAGCATTCATCTCCAAGCCAATCTGAATTAATTTAGGGAGCGAGATTTTTATTACAGGCTAAATCGAATGTTTCACTCATCTAACTACACAGAGAGCAGCTGCGGCTTTTCGCCGCAGCTCCGTGGAGTCATGCAGGGGTTGCACAAGGGAACACAGCTCCTACTCACAGGAGAGTTACTGCATTAGTATTATTAGCAATTATTTGTATTACAGGTCTGTCTCATCTTACGCTGGGGTTACGTTCCGCGGTCAGCGCCTAAAGCGAAAACCGCGTATAGTCAAAATTACATTGAGTGTAATGGCGGGCAGAATCACCCACACTACAGAAACAGTATTTAAATTGTTATTTTTCTCTTTTTTTTTTTGTTTTTTTTTCTTGTTTTTGCCGACCGCGTAAAGCTGAAATCGCACATGTTTAATGCGCCTAAGATGCGACAGGCCTGTATAGTAGCAATACAAGGTCCTTATCAAGGACCAAGGCCCCCTAGCAATAGACACCTTACAAATAAGTATTTACACCTCTACCTCGATATAACGCTGTCCTCGGGAGCCAAAAAATCTTACCGCGTTATAGGTGAAACCGCGTTATATCGAACTTGCTTTGATCCACCGGAGTGCGCAGCCCCGCCCCCCCGGAGCACTGCTTTACCACGTTATATCCAAATTCATGTTATATCGGGTCGTGTTATATCGGGATAGAGGTGTATATTGATCATTATTAGGGTTGCCACAGCACTAGGGTGCCCAGCCATGGACCAGGACCCCATCCTGCCTACTGTACTGACGCAGGACAAAAACGCAGCCCCTGCCTCAGAATGCTTACTGTCTAGGAGTGACATCCTAACCCCATTGAAGTCAATGGGAGTTTTGCCACTGACTTCACTGAGGCAGGGATTTCACTCCAGGGGTCAGGTGAAACAAACAGGCATGGGAGCAGGGGACAGGAGGAAGAGTAAATGGGGCACAGAAGAATGGACTTCCAGGCTTTCAAGTGATGAAATGGTGTCTAAAAATATCCATCCAGTTGGGCAAGATTTGCTCTTTAACCCCCTCCCCGTCCCCCCACGCACGGCCGCTTATCGCTCATGCTTTTACTACCTGTTACGCCCAGCCCCACTCGGCAAAGCATTTAAGCATATGCTGATCTGTGGCCTGCCTGTCAAGAGCCCGCTCCGTTATTTCGATGGCCGAGAGGACGGTCTGAACGCAGGCTCCAGGAGCGATGCAATCTTAGACGGGAAGCTCTTGCGGGGCAAGGGCCGTCTTTTTGTTCTACGTTTGTACAGCACCCGGCACAGTGGCGTCCTGTCATAAATAATTCATGACTGAACGGTGCCAGATGCGGGTGGCGATTTGGTGGTCACGATAGGAAGCAGGTTTGGAAGATGCGGGAGCAGGAGGCCAAAGAAATTCAGGGGCCGTGTCAAACACCTAAGCGTGCTGGAATGCAGTAAATTAATCACAGAACATTAATACGCCTCCGATCCCGCCTCTCCCCCGACCGCACCTCGCTTTGCACAGACCGACGTCCCTCGTCGTGACGCCTCAGCGTCTGCACACAAGAAACAGCACCCCCTGCAAGAAACCTTGCCCTGTGGCAAATTTCAGCAGGTGACTGAAATATTAGCATCGGTGGATTTCTGGAGTGCTGCAATTTGTCTGTGCTGCAGGCTGTTCTGCAAACGCCATGTTCTTGGAGCAGAGAGCAAAAGATGAAGAATAGTTCGCGCCAGAAAGAAACGAAAGGCTAATGATGTAGAGAACGGTGAGCGACAAGCAATGGCAAGAGGCAATTCATTTGTGCGGGGATTTGGGGGTTGTTTTTTAGACTCTTCAAGACAAAAAAATGGATGTTTGTTATTCTCCGAATACGAATACGCTGGAGAGATGGATTTTTACAAGGCACAAGCCAGAGAGACACCAGCTGGTAGGAGCAGCTGCTGGAGCAGCCAAAGCAGGGACTTCTGCACTGCAGGGGAGGGGGCCCCACCCCTATCCCCAGCACCCCTCAGAAGTGTATAGGGAAGACCCCTCACAGTCTGGGCAAAGTAGAACCCCATGGTGCCTCCTCTCTTCCCCATTTTGTGGCTTTGGGGGAAAACGGAAGAGAGGAGCCAGCCAGAGACTCCAGCCGGAGCGGGGACCTTCTGACATTCAGAGAACACTGTACAGTTTTGATTGGACTTTGTGTGCCCTATGCTGCTTGGCTGTTTGCACCAACCCTCTCCCTTCCCATGTGACTCAAGGACCTCTTGATGCCAACTGGCAGAGAGCATGGAGTGGTATCTACATAGTAGTTAGCCAAAGAGTGTCATGAGAGATCACTCTTGAAAGCCTGTGTCACACTGATCCTCATAACCATTGAGAGATGGATGGATGGATAATTGTGAAGAATTACGTGTAACTCCTGAAAATCATGTTCTGAAGGTCTGTGACTTGGAGTGGTCACCAAAAGGCAAGAAACAGGTTTCTTTCCGGCAGATGATGTTTATCTATTGGTCTGTCCACATGTAAATTAAGTACTGCATACTTCACACCAAACGCCTATTTACAGTCTGAGCAACGTGCTAATCCAGTAATTGCAAAGTCTCCAGGGGAGATCCTAGATAGGGAAACACAAGCAGTGGGGGTTTGCAAGTTAGCTGGGAAAAGAGACAATTAAGTGGGGACACGAGAGAGGTCTACAAACTCCCGAATGGTGGGGAGAAAGTGAATGGGGAAGTGTTATTTGCCCCTTCACACAACACAAGAACTAGGGGTCACCCAATGAAATTAATAGGCAGCTGGTTTAAAACAGAAGGAAGTACTTCATCACGCAACGCCCCGTCCACCTGTGGAACTCTTTGCCAGGGGATGTTGTAAAGGCCAAAAGTATAACAGGGTTCAAAAAAGAATGAGGTACGTTCATGGAAGATAGGTCCATTAATGGCTATTAGCCAAGATAGTCAGGGCCACAACCCCATGCTCCAGGTGTCCCTAAATCTCCAACTGCCAGAAGCATCTGGCAGTGGCCACTGTCAGAGGCAGGATATGGGCCTAGAACTAGATGGACCATTGGTCTAACCCAGTACAATCGTTCTTATGTTCAAGTGAAGATAATGGATTTTTGAACTATAACTGTGGAGACAGAGACAAACACTGGGGAGTGAAGAGGACAGTGTGCTTGTCTCATGAACAGAAGACCACAACCAAGCTTGGCTGTGACAGACACTGGAAGTTTTGGGGGCGCACGTTTGCTCTGATGATGGGACAGTGTCTTGGTAGGAGAGCTTAAGCTCTAGTAGGTGTGTTATGATTTTATTTTTATTGTATCCTTTCTTTCCAATCTTTCTGCTTGCGCAGTTCAATCTCTGTTCTTTGTTAAATAAACTTATAGTCACTGGAAATCCAAGTGCTCTGTTCTATGATGTAACGGGGAAGCTGGGTGGCCTGTTCCTTTGGGACCAAAGGAGCTGGGAATTCTGAGAACACCCAGTGGACCAGGTCTGGGCACTCCAGGGAGATGCTTGGAGGGCTCCAGGGTTGGATTGTGCCTATTGCTAGGACAGAAGAATCCCATGCACTGCTACAGACTAGGGACCGAGTGGCTAGGCAGCAGTTCTGCAGAAAAGGACCTAGGGGTTACAGTGGACGAGAAGCTGGATATGAGTCAACAGTGTGCCCTTGTTGCCAAGAAGGCTAACGGCATTTTGGGCTGTAGAAGTAGGAGCATTGCTAGCAGATCAAGGGACGTGATCATTCCCCTCTATTCGGCATTGGTGAGGCCTCATCTGGAGTATTGCATCCAGTTTTGGGCCCCACACTACAAGGATGTGGAAAAATTAGAAAGAGTCCAGCGGAGGGCAACAAAAATGATTAGGGGGCTGGGGTACATGACTTATGAGGAGAGGCTGAGGGAACTGGGATTATTTAGTCTGCAGAAGAGAAGAATGAGGGGGGATTTGATAGCTCCTTTCAACTACCTGAAAGGGGGTTCCAAAGAGGATGGAGCTAGGCTGTTCTCAATAGTGGCAGATGACAGAACAAGGAGTAATGNACCTGTAAATAGGCAGTGACGCCTGGAAGGCAGCGCTTGTGTTGGGGAACTGACTCACAGCAGGCACAGCCGCGGCTTCCTCCTGCTAAGGGCAGGTGCTTCACAATCCTGGAAACCCGCGAGAAGCAGCCTGTGACGGGTTGGATCACAGAAACCCACTTGGGAGCTGCCAGCTGATGTGCAATGGCTACCTCTGTTCCTGTTCTCCCTGCCAGCTACCGGTGGTTCCAGCACTCTGTCTTGCTGAAGCCAGACACACCCATCTGCTCCAGACACAGACACAGAGTCTGAACCACCTGTGCCAAAGCTGCAGGTTTACCTGAGAACAGCTCACAGAAGTTTGCTTGCCCTTAGCACTCAGATGCCCAATTCCCAATGGGGTCTAAACCCAAATAAATTCGTTTTACCCTGTATAAGCTTTATACAGGGTAAACTCATAAATTGTTCGCCCTCTATAACACTGATAGAGAGATATGCACAGCTGTTTGCTCCCCCAGGTATTAATACATACTCTGAGTTAATTAATAAGTAGAAAGTGATTTTATTAAATACAGATAGTAGGATTCAAGTGATTTCAAGTAGTAACAGACAGAACAAAAGAAGTTACCAAGCAAAATAAAATAAAATACGCAAATCTATGTCTAATTGCACTAAATACAGATAAGATCCTCACCAGTTCCAAAATGTTCTCTTTTACAGGCTAATCTTCTTTTAGCCTGGGTCCAGCAATCACTCACACCCCCTGTAGTTTTCAGTTTCCTTCAAGTGTCCTGTGGGGGTGGANTACAGCCATCTGCAGACAATGGCTCTGGTTAATGGGAGTCATCAAGATTCCAAACCACCATTAATGGCCCACACTTTACATAATTACAATAGGCCTTTTGCATGAACCATATTCCAGTTACATTATACTCACTTCTCATGTTTTTACAAAATCATATAGACTGCACGTCACACAGCCCACCTCCCTCCAGGCTCTTCATTTCTGCTTCACTCCTCACCTGCAGCTCTTACCCTCTTTTTCCCTACCCTGTCCCCTTCCCTTCCCACGGAGCCGATCCCCTCCTAACTAAACCCACTGATCCCAAATCTAAACCTAAATCCTGCACCCAAATCTTCATGGAATTAACATGCAGTTTGCTGCCATCACTTTGTTCACGCTGCTGGTGCATCCTACCTCCTCCCCCCCCCCCCCCCCCCCCCCCCCCCCCCCCCCCCCCCNATTGGAAGCTCTCTGGGGTAGGGACCATCTCCTACTCTGGGTTTGTGCAGTGCCTGGCACAATGGGCCCCCGCTCTTGGTTGGTCCTTAGGCACTACCATCATAAACATGGTTAATAACAGCCAGATGTGCAGGTACGTGACTACCAAGAGATGCCCCAGTGGTCAGAACCATGGGCTGGGACTTAGGAGACAAGTTTAATTCCCTACTCTAGCACAGATTCCCTGGGTGATCTTGGGCAAATCACTTAGTCCCCCAGATTTTTGAGGCCGTCTAGTGCCTTAGAGAGGAAGGACGGTTCAATGGTGTGGGACTTGGAAGAGTTGGACTCAAGTCACTACTCACCACAGATTTAGCATCTCTGGGCCTCACTCCCCCTTCTGTTCAGTGGGAAGAACAACACTGACCTAGCTCATCAGGTGCTCAAACACAATGGTAAGGCGGGGGGCCTGTGGTGGGTGGGTCTTGTGGTGAAGGCACTGGACCAGGACTCCTGAAATCCAAGCTCTGCTCCTGCATCAAACACAGACTCCCTGTGTGAGCTTGGCCACGTTACTTACGGTCAGTCTCTTCCTCCTCTTTAAATCTAATCCTTCCTTTGGCTGTTTAGACTGTAGCTCTTTGGGGCAGGGACTGTCTCTCACCAGTGCCTAGCACAATGGGGCCCTGAGCTCAGTGAAGACTTTTTAAAAATAAAAACAAGAAACAATAATAAAGCTGGGACTGCTGCCAATAACTCCCATTTTAATCAGCTCTGTGCCTCAGTTTACCCCGTCTGTAAAAGAGCAGGGATAATGATACCAACCTCCTTTGTAAAGTGCTTTGAGATCTACTGATGCAACACACTATATAAGGACTAGGTGTTGTTATTAACTGTTGCCTCCCAGGATAGCAAGGCTTTTGACAGACTACTCCAGCAGATCGACAACAGGTGTGCTTAACGCACAAGACTATCCAGGTGTTTCAGACAGAGATCTTCCATTTGCAGCCTTTCCGAGCTACGCATCACGTCAGAGGCATCAGCTTTCATTTCAGGATGTCCAAGCCTAAATCTGAAAGGCTAGTCCTGGGAGCTGACAAAATCGTTAGGCATTTATAAGCATGGCAGATTGGAAGAGAGTTTCCCCAGTGCAATTCCTGCTCTTTAAATCAGACATTGGCATCTATTTCTTACCTTGGCAAATCCAATAAACTCGCTGCACTAAATTCTTTAAATGGAAGGTCTCTGATCTGAAGGGATCTCGTGTTGCATTTGGTTTCCTGAATTCTGTTTCCAATGCAGCTCCAGGGTGAGATTTTTCTCTCGCTCACACTGGTTTAAGGCTCCACTGAAGGCAAGGAGGGTTATCCTGTGTAGATCTGGAGTGAGAATTGGGCCCAGAGTGTCTATATTTGGCTTAAATCATATTCATACTGAGAAGAGAGACCCAGAACCTCCTGGGAGTGAATAATGATCAGCGCTGTGTGAGGTTGTTAGGAAAGTTTCAAGTCAAGAGGAACTCGACTCGTTTGGAACTGACCTGGTTTTGTGAATTGAGCTGAAGGTGAGCATCTTTTCCATCCCCTGGGCCATTTTCACAACCAGCCAGACTCATGCAGGCCATTATTTTTCCTACATGCACCCAGACTGACTCATGCAAGCTGGTACAGGTCACACACTTTCGCATACGTCATGATCCACACAACAGCGTTCTTCACGCAAAGGAGGGGGGTTGCAACTCATGCATAGCTCACATCACACACTCCAGCAGTTTCCACCTGTGACAGGGCAAAACTCACCCATTTGAGCTGAGCACCTGTTTTTGGTTGGGTCTCCCACCTCACCCCACCGGGGTGATAGGGCCCTGTACTCACCCAGCCTCCCGTCCATCAGCAGCACAAGGTCCCATGGGCATGTAACCCTTCCAGAGCTACTAAAGGTCCATAAGCAGGTGGGGAGAGAGACAAACTGATAAGCCCCCAGCTGACCTTCCTTCCTTCCTTCCTTCGTGGGGCCTCTGGCAAGTCATAATCCAGCTGAACACCCACAGCTGAGTTGCTAATAAGAGTTCCAAAGTAATCATTAGCAGTCCAGCCCACCTTCCCCTCGAGGGACTTAGGCAGGCAGCAGCCAGAGGAGCAGTCCTTGCTCTCAGCCATACTTTTCTCCTGCAGCTGACATACGGAGATCTGTTCTTCTTCCAGGGCTGTTGCTAATTGAGCTGCATGTCCCCTTTGTAGGCCCTTCTTCCAGGCCTGACGTGCAGGTGCGGCGGGGCAGGGCTGCTTGAGCCCAGAGCAGTTCAACAACCCGCACCTGGCCTGTGCATAGTTTGTACAGCCTCTCACAGGCCCAACTCGGAGCACCTTGCAAAGACCTCAGCGGCAGAAATGAGACCAAGTAGAAACCTTCTACACGTCTCTGATGGTGATCATAGGCCTGTGGCTTGTCTGCCAGCTGGCTCCTCTACCGCAGGGCAGGCAGAATTACTTAGTGCCTCTCTCAGTCTGATAGCTGGACAAATTGCAAGTGCACCCCTCCTTGTGTCACTGTGGTGACGTCAGTGGTCTGGAGAGGTAGCTGCATAGACTACATGGCAATAATCTAATGAGAGCATCATCAAGGCAGGGGCCTCTGGGGAGAGGTCAGCAGTGGAGAGAAATGGCTGCAAAAGAGAGGTGGGCACTTCCCCGCCAGTGGCACTATCTAAGCATCCAGGAACAATCAGGGCTCCAGCTGTGCCCTATAAAAGGCATTGGGACTGTCCTTAAAGGGCCAGCACACTCTTTTACACCCCCACATGTTGTGAATTATTATGTCAAGTATCAGAGGGCTAGCCGTGTTAGTCTGGATCTGTAAAAGCAGCAAAGAATCCTGTGGCACCTTATAGACTAACAGACGTTTTGCAGCATGAGCTTTCGTGGGTGAATACCCACTTCTTCGGATGCACTATTCACCCACGAAAGCTCATGCTGCAAAACGTCTCTTAGTCTATAAGGTGCCACAGGATTCTTTGCTGAATTATTATGGTTAATTATTTGGGTTATTGTAGCACCTAGCAGCCCCAGTCATGGACCAGGCCCCCATCGTGCTAGGCGCTGTACACAGCGCCGGCTCCAGGGTTTTTGCTGCCCCAGGCAGCAAAAAAAAAAAAAAAAAAAAAAAAAGCCGCGATTGCGATCTGCGGCGGCAATTCGGCGGGAGGTCCTTCGCTCCTTCGCTCCGCCGAATTGCCGCCGAATAGCTGGACGTGCCGCCCCTCTCCCGAGTGGCCGCCCCAAGCACCTGCTTGTTCAGCTGGTGCCTGGAGCCGGCCCTGGCTGTACAGACACAGAACACAAAGCCGGCCCCTGCCCCAAAGAGCTTCCAGTCGAAGTCAGGAATAAATGTCTGCCCTATTATCATGATGCCTGCCCCCCCCTCACCTCCCACCCCAGAGATTGTCTTGTGCAAACTCTCAGCCTAGAGATCTTCCCTCCAGGGACAGCTGGAACCAAACTTCCCACCCTGCAGAACCCTCTGAGGGGAGCGCTAAAAATATCCTGGGCCAGAGTTTAAATGGCTGTGTGACACAAGTCTTGCCTAGGTGCCTTGACAGCCTTCAACCTTCACCCCGTGCCTAACAATGTACCTCGGTGAAAATTCTTAGTCATACCTTGCAATGGCTCACGGTTTAATTGTCGATCTGTCACTGAAGGTCCTTGTTGAGCGTGATTCTTGTCAGTTGCCAGGAGAGGACAAGTGGTTTACAAGGCCACAAGACCACAAGTGTCAGACTGAACTATTTTCTTTTATTATTATTACCCATAACAAGGGAAGCGAAGCGTTTTCTGATGGTAGCCTGCCTAGAAACGGGCTGGATAAATATGCCACAAGCACAGATGAAGAGCCCACTGGCTGAGGGCTGTTTCCAGCTCCTTACTGTTATGTTGAGTGCATGTTTAAAATAGCAAACTGATTATTCATGAAAGCTGGTCACACGGCAATCTTTTTGGATGGAAAGTGGCTTTTAGCCCAAGACAAACATTCCCACAGAAAATTTTCAGGTTGGACAAAAAGAACAAACCCAACAACTCTAAGTCAGAAGCTGAAAACTCAACAGTAAACATTTTCTGCTTTCAGTTTGGGGGGTTTTCAGTTAAAAACCCCCTCAGTGTTTGGTTTTTGAAAATCAATTTTTTAAACCAAAAATGGCTTTTGAAAACCTGAAAAATTGTATTAAGGAAATGAATCGGAGGGGACATTTAAAAAGCAATTTTTTCCCTACATTTTCCAGGAAAAATAATTGGCATTTCTCAACCACTGTTGCTACTCATTGGGAAAGTACCACATGCCAGAGGGGAGGATGTGAGCATGATCTTGTAGGGAAATACTGGCTGTGGGTATGTCTGCATTGGAGTGGGGCTGTAATTTCCAGCTCGGGTAGACATATTTGTGCTAGCTCTGAGCTAGCATCCTAAAAACACCAGTGTAGTTGTGGCAGCATGGGCAGCAGGCTGGGCTAGCCACCCAAGTACAGACCGAGGGTGTCAGGTGGGATCGTACTCGGGCAGCCTGGGGGTACACTGCTAGCTCAACCCGGGGATTTACAGACCAGTCACTTTAACTTCTGTACCTGGAAAGATAATGGAGCAAATAATTAAGCAATCAATTTGAAAACACCGAGAAGATAATAAGGTGATAAGTAAAAGTCAGCATGGATTTGTCAAGAATAAATCGTGTCAAACCAACCTGATAGCTTTCTTTGAAAGGGTAACAAGCCTTGTGGATAGGGGGGAAGTGGTAGATGTGGTATATCTCGACTTTAGTAAAGCTTTTGATACTGTCTCACATGACCTTCTCATAAACAAACTAGGGAAATGAACCTAGATGGAGCTACTATAAGGTGGGTCCAAAATGGTTGGAAAACCGTTCCCAGAGAGTAGTTATGAGTGGTTTACAGTCATGCTGGAAGGGCATATCGAGTGGAGTCCCGCAGGGATCAGTTCCGGGTCCGGTTCTGTTCAATATCTTCATCAATGATTTAGATAATGGCTTAGAGAGCACACTTATAAAGTTTGCGGACGATACCAAGCTGGGAGGGGTTGCAAGTGCTTTAGAGGATAGGATTAAAATTCAAAATGATCTGGACAAACTGGAGAAATGGTCTGAAGTAAATAGGATGAAATTCAATAAGGACAAATGCAAAGTATTCTACTTAGGAAGGAACAATCAGTTGTACACATACAAAATGGGAAATGACTGCCTAGGGAGGAGTACTGCGGAAAGGAATCTGGGGGTCATAGTGGACCACCAGCTAAATATGAGTCAACAGTGTAACACTGTTGCAAAAAACCCAAACGTCATTCTGGAATGTATTAGCAGGACTGTTGTAAGCAAGACACAAGAAGTAATTCTTCCGTTCTGTGCTGATTAGGCCTCAACTGGAGTATTGTCTCCAGTTCTGGGCGCCACATTTCAGGAAAGTTGTGGACAAACTGGAGAAAGTCCAGAGAACAGCAACAAAAATGATGAAAGGTCTAGAAAACATGACCTATAAGGGAAGATTGAAAAAATTGGGTTTGCTTAGTCTGGCAAAGAGAAGACAGAGTGGACATGAGAACAGTTTTCAAGTACATAAAAGGTTGTTACAAGGAGGAGGGAGAAAAATTGTTCTTCTTAACTGCTGAGGATAGGACAAGAAGCAATGGGCTAAAATTGCAGCAAGGGAGGTTTAGGTTGGACATTAGGAAAAACTTCCTGTCAGGGTGGTTAAGCACTGGAATAAATTGCCCAGGGAGGTGGTGGAATCTCCATCATTGGGGATTTTTAAGAGCAGGTTAGACAAACACCTGTCAGGAATAGTCTAGATAATTAGTCCTGCCATGAGTGCAGGGGACTGGACTAGATGACCTCTCAAGGTCCCTTCCAGTTCTATGATCCAATCGGAGCTAGCGCGGGCACATCTGCTTGAGCTGGAAATGATACCTCCAGCGTAGATGATGTACCCCTATCTTTGGAGAACAGGGTTCAATCCCTGGCTTGCCACTTGTGGCAAGTCATTCTTCTAGTCCTGATTCCCCACCCCTGACTTCAATGACAAAAAATCAAGCGTTCTGTCCTTTGTTTCCCTACTTTGAGGTCCCTGGGGAGGGTGGGACAGAAGCATAGGGTGGTGTTAATTGTCGTGCCCACAACGAGCTGAAGACCTGAACATGGAGTGTTTGTGTAGCAGGAAAGATCACTTGGGTTTCAGTTCAGCTGGAGTTCAGAGCTACAGACTACTGTTCATTTCACCTGTAGCTCCAGGGCACAAGGGATGAACAGAGACCACGTCAGCTTTGGGCTCACAGTTCACTTTTTTGTTCATTGTCTCGCACCTGTCCCAGTGAAATAAGGCGCGAGGTGAGAACACCGCTAGCAGGGCTAGTACACATGAAATATACTTTCCAAGCTGTTAACCCTTTCTATTCAGGAATGGAGTGTAAGCAGTGCGTAGGCCTTGCTCCAGCCCTTGCCAATGGATTTCCCCCCTTTTACACACCCAGCTCAGATAGCAAGAAAATGCTCTGCACATGTACGTGGAAGGAAACTAATTTTGCCTCCCAGTCACTAAAGAAAACACCAGATGCTAGCTGCAGATGATGATGATTTATGGTGCAGTAGTGCCAACCAAGCTGTGAACCCCACTGCGCCAGGTGCTGTACAAATTCAAAATGACAGACAGCTGCTGCCTCCAAGAGCATACAGTCTCAAAAGATAAGGCAAAGGGTGGGAGAGCAAAGTGACTTGCCCACGGTCAAGCAGTAGGTCAGTGGCGGAACTGAGGCTAGCACCCACCTTCCCAAGCTCTTAGTCCAGTGTCTTAGCCACTAGCCCATGCTGCGTAGCACCATCAAGGCATCATGAAGGCTACCGTAGGCTGACAAGGTTCAGAGCGAGGATACCCTGCAGAAGTTGTGGCTTTGAAGGAAGTGGGGCCTAATAGTTTCCAATGGAGATCAACTTTCTTCAGTGCTTTCTGCAAGGCCAATTTCAGAAGTAATATACATAAAGTGCAGTAAATGAGCCTCTCTAACAGTAACTTAGCTAACACCAGCCAAACTGGACTGGTCTGTAGCAGCATGGTTCTCTTCCCCAGGGTCCCCATCTCCATCTCGTGCTGCAAAGTGTAAAGCTTTTTAAAAACTTCACCCTCTCATCTTTTGGGTTGGTGAAGCTTCTAGAGTCAGACCTTCATAAGATGAGCTGAGAGTAACGGATGGGGTGACACTCACCTGAGTCTCCAGGCAAACTGCTCCCATTCATCGGAATTGTGAGCCAGCGCTTCTCAAACTGTGGGTCAGGACTCCGTTTTAATGGGGTCGCCAGGGCTGGCGTTTAGACGTGCTGGGGTCCAGGGCCGAAGCCAAAGCCCAAGGGGTCCCGATCAAATAAGTTTGAGAACCACTGGAGCCTACTGATGACAATCTTAATGCCGACCTGAAGTATTTCCAAGCAAACAAGACAGGAGAGGGGCAATCATATCCGGAAGGCTCGCGCAATCTACAGTGAGCGGCGTCCCATTCTGGCATCACAAGTAGGTGAGGCTTAGGTGGGGGGCAGAGCTTGGGAGGGACATACAGTTTATTTTCTTCTAATCCAGCTGGTAAATTCCACCAACTCAGCACATCCACTGAGCAGGTGTAAGTAAGTCTAAGGGACTCTCAGTGTAAGGGCATCTCAGTTACACCACCTTAAACATCACCTGTACATTTGGCCCTATAAGCCAAGTCCTCTGTAACTCAGCTCTTGTATCTAAAACCTCAATACCCATGACTACTTTGTCACAACCATATTGAGAACAATATCTCTCTACTGTATGGGTTTTTCAGCCTGCGCTGGTACAGCTACTTGTGAATCCCAGGCTGCAGTCATGTTCTGAATTGTACCATAGTTCCTCTGGGTATTGCATTATAAACTGCCTGGTGGCCGCTGGGGGATCTGCCAGAGTTTAAAGAGACAAGGTGATGTAAATGAGGCTGTCACAGCTGAAAGCATGGAATTGTGCTTCATTAAAGGTGCTTTGATTCTGTTTCTCGGTTCATGTTAGATTACCGCTGCGCGGCTGATGCTGGCATTGTGTGACACTGGGGGAAAAGAGAAAGGGACTGGAGAGGAGTCTGAATATTTTAAGCTCACCTGGAGCTTTGATCTTGTTGGAACTCAGAAGATAAATAAGGACGGCCCAAAAGGTCCCGCATCTCATGGTGCTGGGTGCTGCACAAACACAGAGAGTGTAGGTCAGAGGTGGGCAAACTACGGCCCGCGGGCCACATCCGGCCCACAGGACCGTCCTGCCTGGCCCGCAAGTTCCTGGCCGGGGAGGCTAGCCCCCGGCCCCTCCCCTGATGTTCTCCCCTCCCCCCCCCCGCTGTTCCCCCCCTCCACAGTCATGCTGGCTCTGGCATAGTAAGGAGGCAGGGAGCGGGGGGTTTGGATAAGGGGCAGGAGGTCCCGGGGGGCTGTCAGGGGACAGGGGGCAGTTGGATGGGGCAGAAGTTTTGGGGGGGCAGTCAGGGACTGGGAATGGGGGGGTTGGATAGGCGTGGGAGTCCCGGGGGGCCTGTCAGGGGCGGGGGTGTGGATATGGGTCCGGGCAGTCAGGGGACAGGGAGTAGACGTGGGATAGGATAGAAGGTGGGAGTCACAGGGGGACTGTCAGGGGAGGAGGGGTCCCAGGAGGGGGCCCCAGCAGGGGGCGGTGAGGGGGACAAGGAACAGAGGGGGTTGGATGGGTTGGGGGTTCTGAGGGCGGCAGTCAGGGGGCAGGAAGTGGGAGGGAGCGGATAGGGGGCGGGGGCCAGGCTGTTGGGGAGGCACAACCTTCCCTACCCGGCCCTGCATACATTTTCGCAACCCCGATGTGGCCTTTGGGCCAAAAAGTTTGCCCACCCCTGCTGTAGGTGAGTCATATAGGACGCTCTTCCAAGTCAATATTGAACCACCTGTGCTGAACAAGGCATAAAACCAACATCTTGACCATTTGTGATCAACAACTCCAATTGTCTAATTACAGTGACACAAATTAATCCCTCCGGGTCTCCCCTGTGGAACGACCAAAGAATCCCCTGGGGTGAGATGTCTCTCCTCGGGTGTGCCCAAGGAATAACTATGGCTCATTGTATTGGCCAAACATTCCCCAGTGTTCCAACTGAGGAAGATCTAGTTTTGCATTCTGGAGCATTGCTGTACTACTTTAAAAACTGCCACCTTCCATCCCAGGGGTGGCTCTGTTTCAGCGACAGGTGAAATGATCCTTGTACGGTATGCCAGTGTTTCAGTGCTCGCTGGGTGAAAGGGATTATATAAGTGTCCGCCACTATTATTATGCATAGCAAGAGCTAATTATTTTTCTAAACGTCCCAGGCAGCTGCGAGACCAAGGAGAAGGAGATTTGATAGGCCAGAAAATAAAGGAAACTGAACCATTCCAGTGGATGCTTCACTCAACAGTGGATTCATCGGGGCAAACTTTCTGCTGCTGTTAATTGGCCCACTGACATCAGTGGACCTGCACTAGTGGACACCAGCAGAGCATTTGGCCCATCAACGAAGAATGGTCCTCCCTCCAATTCTTCTCCCGGTACAGACAGTCCCATCCTTGGGCCGATTCAAAAACTAGACAGAATCTTTATTTTATTCAGCTGTTCATACAGTGTGTTGCAGAGCCCTCCTGAATAGGCCATGGGATGCAAGTGTGTGAGAGCCAAGCTGCTGGGAACTGGGAGAGGATAAGGTCCACGGGAGGATGTTACCCACAGAATGAAGTGCAGATCTGATTCAATTCATCTAATCCTAGAAGAGAGGCTCAAGGGAATAATTTCTTGTTCCATCATCCCCAGAAGGACCACCTTTCCCTTGGCTTTTGCTCCATGTAATTTCTTCCACGGCAGTTGTGTTTTTCAGGTCAAAGACAGCCTGCAGCCACCTTACAGGTCCTTCATTTTTCATACTTACCTTTCTGAGGGTGACTTTGGCTTTTTGAAATCAACAATGAAGGGCGGGAGGCGGCAGAATGAATTAAAAGAATGAGAGAGAGACAAATGAGCAGATCACTCTAGGAAGGCACACAAAAATCTCACCCTATGCCTTTAAACCACCTTTCCTCAGGAGTCCGCAGCCTAATTGTCCTAATTTTCATTTATCCTCACGTATCTCAGATGAGAAAGGAGACAGGATTTATTGATGACATTTGCCTTCTAGAGACGAACTGTATGACATTCTCGAAGCTGCTTGGATTGCTATTGGACCATCTTTCTACCTGTGTGGCTGCTTTCTGACAAGAAGTTCTGTTGCCCTGGAGCTAGGTCTCCATGGTAACTCGCTTTTCAGACACTCAATGGAAAATGCTGGCACAGAGAGGCTTGTGCTGGAATACTGATTCACGCCAAGTGTCTGTAACACTGACTGCATTTTAATACCGCTCAGCTACCCGGTGGGCTAAAAATACACAGCGCTCCATCTCCTCCTGAACTTGAGTAAGCATCTTAAAGCAACACCGTGTTGCTGAGCCTCTGAAATTCCATGAATCAGCTAAAATTAGGAAGCTGGCAGAACTGTTAAGGAAATGTAAAATGCGTATCACGCCCCTTCCCTAACGCTACGGTGATGGGCTTCTTGTTGTGTTCCGAGTGTTGGATTGGATTCTGAGTGTTCTATTGGGTTATCTGGGGAGGTGGTGGAATCTCCTTCCTTAGAGGTTTTTAAGGCCCGGCTTGACAAAGCCCTGGCTGGGATGATTTAGTTGGGGTTGGTCCTGCTTTGAGCAGGGGGTGGGACTAGATACCTCCTGAGGTCCCTTCCAACCCTGATATTCTATGATTGGGGGTCCACAGGTTATGTCTGCACTGCATTGTAAATCCGGGTCTTGGGGTTGCCAAGCCTCATCCTGCACTGTAAACCTGGGTTTACAATTGCTGGGCCGGAGGTCTCAGAGCCCCGTGAATGCATCCACACTGCACTATGCCGACCTTCTGACTCGGGTCTGTGGTTTGAGCTGCATCCACACTGCAAAATGACAGGGCTTGGACCTGCATGACAGCTGGACTNGAGTGTTGGATTGGATTCTGAGTGTTCTATTGGGTTATCTGGGGAGGTGGTGGAATCTCCTTCCTTAGAGGTTTTTAAGGCCCGGCTTGACAAAGCCCTGGCTGGGATGATTTAGTTGGGGTTGGTCCTGCTTTGAGCAGGGGGTGGGACTAGATACCTCCTGAGGTCCCTTCCAACCCTGATATTCTATGATTGGGGGTCCACAGGTTATGTCTGCACTGCATTGTAAATCCGGGTCTTGGGGTTGCCAAGCCTCATCCTGCACTGTAAACCTGGGTTTACAATTGCTGGGCCGGAGGTCTCAGAGCCCCGTGAATGCATCCACACTGCACTATGCCGACCTTCTGACTCGGGTCTGTGGTTTGAGCTGCATCCACACTGCAAAATGACAGGGCTTGGACCTGCATGACAGCTGGACTTGGGCTTTGACACCCTACACAGCAGAGTCCTAGCACATAGTGCCTGGGTGCTGGCTGACCCAAGTCAGACTGATTGGTGTATGGTTCAAACCTGAGTCAGAGCCTGGCTTAGTGGGCAGTGCAGACTGGAGCTGGGAACAGTCCACCGTACTGGCTTCACTCTCTACACCCCCCCCCGCCGCAGAATGGAAGCACTTGAAGACCCAGTGACCTCCCCCCTCTCCCATGGAGGATTGTCACAAGGATTTAGAGTGCCCTCAACTTGCACGGATTTCAACTCTACACCTCTTAGGAGGTTATCACAGGCATGCCTGCACCACGGTGCCCCCTGCTGGCTGAGCATGATGCTGCAGGCACTCCCTCCCTCACTTTCCTCCTCTGAGATGGGCCCCCTCAGCCTTCCCCACCCAGGTTGGGCTGGTGATGTGATTTAACCCTCTAGCCAAGACACCAACTAAAAATTAACCTCTTCCAGGGTAACAAAAGTCCAAACAAACACCCTGCTTGGGCTCCTTCTTCAGCCCACCCTCAGGGCTCAGTTCCCAGCCCTTTCTGGCCTACCTTTCAGTTCTCCCCGCTTTAGGATAGAATCCTGAGGCCCAGCCTGCTTCCCTGAAGTCCTCCCAGATCTGCTTCAGGGCCTTTCCCAGGTGCCCAAGTTACTCCCTATCATTTCTCCCCCAAACTGAACTCTCTGCCCTTTGATGAGGCCCAGGTGTTTATTAGGCTGTCATCTGACTCCAATTAGTCCTGCCCCCTTAGGCTGGGTGGCTGTTAATTATGGCACAGGCACTGCTGGTCCCATATCACCATAAAGAGCCAGTCACCCTGTGACAAAAAAAAAATGCACTCAGCACCTCACTGGTTTGGGTTCTTACAGAGATAGCCTGGTGTAAGAATTCCCTCCGACCTGAGGTGCCACGCCAGAGAAATATTAGTAATTCCCGTTCTTCTAGGATTGCTGGACACCAGCTGGGCTGCGTTGTGGCATACCATTGACTGGGGTAATGCACCGATCCGATTGATGCACCTCTGCTTCTTGAGGAGAAGGTCCATTAGGAGAATGACACTTTAAATCTAGGAGAGGTAGGGCCTGGATGGCTCATAGGGCTGGTGATGGGAACTGTGAACTTTCATAGCTTGTTCAGCAGCTCAAATGTGGGGCCAAAAAAATCATTCCCCTTTGAAGGGTTTGTGGTGGCCTCGGTGAAATAATCATATGTTGTCCTTCAGCTGAGGAGTTAAAAGTGCTTCAGAAGCTATATTGGAATTGGAAAAGGTACAGAAAAGGGCAAAAATGATGAGGGGTATGAAACGGCTTCCATATGAGGAGAGATTAATAAGACTGGGACTTTTCAGCTGGGAAAAGAGACGACTAAGGGAGGATATGATTGAGGTCTATAAAATTGTGACTGATGTGGGGAAAGTGAATAAGGAAGTGCTATTTACTCCTTCTCATAACACAAGAACCAGGGGTGACCCAATGAAATTAATAGGCAGCAGGTTTAAAACAAACAAAAAGAAGTATTTCTTCACACAGCCAACCTGTGAAACCCTTTGCCAGAGGATGTTGTGAAGGCCGAAACTATAACAGGATTCAAAAAACTAGATAAGTTCATGGAGGATAGGTCCATCAATGGCTATTAGCGAGGCTGGTCAGGGATGGTGTCCCTAGTCTCTGTTTGCCAGAAGCTGGGAATGAGCGACAGGGGATTGATCACTTGATGAACCTGTTCTGTTCATTCCCTCTGGGGCACCTGGCATTGGCTACTGTCAGAAGACAGGATACTGGGCTAGATGGACCTTTGGTCTGACCCACTATGGCTGTTCTTATGTAGAAGCATTAATGAAGCCTCCCAGAAGCATTCTTGTAGCTAGATGAAGAAACTAACAAAGAGTCAGGGCGTGGGGTGCATGGCGAGCCCAATTGTCTTGACTTGGGCACTGATAAGGCACCCATTAGTGCCGTATCTGAGCCCCTCACAATCTTTAATGGATTGAGGCTCACATACCTCTGTTCAGGCAGGGCTTTTATGCCCATTGTACAGATGAGGATCTTTTAAGGGCCTAATGTTCCCCCTCCCAAAATCTCTACCTTTCCCCTCCATTGCTCTTAGCCACCTTATCATCACTGCTGGTTGGTCATTCTTTTTGGTTTCATAGAAAGAGAAATTAGGAAGGGTGTGACGGGTTCCCCCCGGGGTGCCACCTGGAACTGGGGTACCATTGAGCCCTCTGACCCACCAGCCTGGGCTCCCTCTCACCCTGTGCTGCTGTGACAAGTTGCAAGCTTGGAGGGCTTTGCACTTTCACCTGTATTCACACAGGTAGGGACACACCCAGCTGCAGTCACACGCAGGCTCTCTACCCCCAGCCTAGGACCCCAGAGCAGTACCGTCCTGCTCTGGTCTAATCTGGCCAGTACATGGGTTTAATACTCACTCTGCCTCTCCCTCAGTGTGAAGAGGACCAGGCACACTTGTGGTAACCAAGCTGAGATTTTCCGCAGACACCTTAGTCAAACACACACTGATTTGGATTAAGACATAAAATAAGTTTATTAACTACAAAAGGATGGGTTTTAAGTGATTATAAGTGATAGGAAACAGATCAAAGCAGATTACCTAGTAACTAAACAAAACTGCAAACTGAGTTTAACACACTAGATAGGTAGGATATGAATTAGTAAACTCTCACCCCGACTGATAAACAGGTGGGCAGATTCTTAAGGCACAAGCTGCATTGGCTTTGCAACCTGGGAAACCTAAGCTTTCATACACAGGCTAGCAATCCCTTAGCCTGGGACCATCACCTCCCCCCTGTTCAGTCTTTCTTCCGCAGGTGTTTCCAGGTATGTTGTTGTAGGGAGAGTGAGGTACCATCATGATGTCATTTCCCCCCCTTTTATATCTTCTTCTCACTTGCTGGAAAGCTCTTTTGCTGTGACCTGGGTCAAACAGTTCCCATTGTGTAATGTTATCTCTGAGAGGTTTCTATTGCATACAGTTCCTGGGGTAACCCTGGTGCTTGTGTCCATTTCCTCAATAAGCCATTAACATTGTTTGGCCTTTTTACTGTTGTACCTGAAAGGCTGATTGTGGGTGTTTGCAACCTCACAACATGTTTCAGTAACACATACCTAGCCAAACTTCATAACTTCACATAGAACCCAATGAGATATTACTGTCTAGCAGATCAAGACTTTTAGAATGATATCTCACAAGGCATACTTGGTACAAAACATATCCTAATTACATGACAGTGGTGAATATTGGGTGTCACAAAGGGAAAAGGACATTTTAGGTAATTTTTGTCTGTTCTTCAAACAGCTTCATCCGGATGACAAGAAGATTAAGGCAAATTTTTCCATCAATTCCACGTAAGAAGGAAAGTAAAATAAACCTGTATGAGGATCTCTCTCCAGCAAAAAATAGGTTGAGAGTTCCACTCCTTACCTGTAAAGAGAAGCCATTCAGGGTCTGATTTATTTATTAGCTTGCATCACATTAAATTACCGGGAACTGGACAATCAACTAGATGTCCTCTGACTCCTCTGCCAAAATCTCAATCTAGGCCCCATTAAAGTAAAAGTCTGAAGTGTCAGAGCGGAAATGGACGTGCAGAGAAGGCACAGCCAGGAGAGCTATAGACTGCTGCCAAATTAAACTGCCAAGAGTCCAGGGAAGAAAAGATGGATCTGCGATGGGGGTGGTAAATATTGATGGCAGAAGGCTTTGGGCATTTAGGGGCTGGCTGAGTTCTTCACGATTAAGCATATTTGCTAGCAAACCAGGCCTCATCTACACCGGGAATTTGCCCTGATTTCAGCAGCTGGTGTAGTTACATGGGAGGAAGCCCCAGTGTAGAGAAGGCAAAGTCACTAGTGGCACTGATGGAGCTGGGATAATCTGCACTGGGATAAGTCATGGTTCAAAGCACTGTAAATAGGTTACACCTATGTATGAATTGGTGGCCAGCCAAAGGTGGCTGTTATTGGGGACAAAATCCCTGTCTAAGACCCTTTTGCAGGCAGCTAACTTGTCCCGAAGGTATTTGTTATTCACCAAGCTATTCCAGAACTCGTTTTTGGGTTGGTCGCTGCAATTGGTCACTGTAGGGTATTCATGCAGAGTGATTGGGCACCTAAGTCACATGGTATTGTGCCTGCTCCATAGTTATTTTCTGATGATGATGATGATTATTATTATAGAGTCTAGATACCCCACTAGGCTGGGCACTTGGGTCTCATCTAGCCTTGGAGAATGAATGGTGTTTTCAAACATATCCACTAGCACTTTTTAAACACATTTTTAAACTAAGGCCTTGTCTACACTATTAAGTTGTACCTCTTTAACTACACTGGTATGGTTAAAGTCTTACAACCTCCCTAGTATAGATGCAGTTATATAGGTATAAAGGTCCTTATACTAGTATAGTTAGTCCCATACAGGAAGGGGAATAAACTATGCTAGTATAAAGCACCTTTATACCAGTAAAACTGTTACACTAGGCTTTTACCAGTATAACTATTTCAGTTAAAGAAAATAAATCAGACTCCTATCCAAAATAGTTATAGCAGAAAAATATTTCAAGTGCAGACCAAGCCTCAGTGATGTTTAGTTAGCTAGTCGTGGTTAACCCCTTTGGGATATGTCTACATTAGGGCCTTAGCTACACTAAAAAGGGTTTATTGCTATAGCTAGAGAGGCAAGCCCCCCCTAATGGAGATGCAGCTTATATCAACCAGAGTTCTTTTGATGGTATAGTGTCAACCAGTTTCCCAAATGGAATAAGCTGTACCAGCAACTGCGTCTACACTATGGCTTTTGCTGGCATAGTTATGTCGGTGATTTTTTCCACACTCCTGTCCAACGTAGCTATGCCGGGAAAACTTTCTAGTGTAAACCAGGCCTAGAGTTTTTTAACTTGCATTACTTACCAGGTTAATTGAGTTAAACTACAAAGGTCTGGACACTCCCCAAAGGTTTGTTCATCCCAGACTAGCTTTTACCGATCAGCCTCTAATGCAGACATACCCTTTGGGGGTGCTGTGTTTTTTACCCTTTATTTACACAACCAAAATAATCTGAAAAAAACCACATGGGTTACCCAAATATTTACCAAATACACCCAACATGTCAGGCCTAGCTACGCACATACACTGCTGTGCTGGCTGGCATTCGGCAGCTTCTAACACACTGAACACAGTGAGCAGCACTACAGAGCTCACAGGCTACTTAAAGGGATACCGTCCCATTCCTGTACACTACAGCGGTGTCAGTGACCAAAACACAGGCAGGCATCTCTAGTGATTAGAGCAGGAATTGGGAGTCTGGAATAGGCACCCAGGCCAGAGTCAGAGTCAGTGGCCAGGCATCAGAACCAAGGGTCAGAGCTGAAGTCACAAGTCAGGAAACAGAGCCAAGGGACTGGACCGGCTTACCTGGAGTGAGGCAAGGCTGGGAACAGGAGCTGTCAGAGCCGTGGGGGAATGCTTTGAGCAGCCAGTGAACTGCTGCAGAGCTTATGAGTGGCTCTGCTGACTCTTCAAACAATGAGGTGGGGTAGTCAATCAGGCTGTCAATCCAAGCCAGCTGTGCTTGTTAGGTTGCCCAGAGACTGGCTCTGCTGCAGGCCCTGCTTCCTGACAAGGGATGTTGCTAGATTGTAAGCTCTTTAGGGCAGGGACTGGCTCTCGCCATGTATATGTACAGCGCCTAGCACAATGGAGCCCTCTTGGTGCTACCATCAGACACAGAACAGTAGAGTAAGTGAATATGATTGTAAGTGTAGCGGATCAAGCACTCACCACCACGGCACCTCCTGCTGGTCAGTCCGGGAATTAGCTCTTTTCAGCCTCAGAGCACTTCCTGCTGGCCGGTGTCTAGCCTGCCACAGGCCCCATGTCCCTCCCAGACCCCAGTGCCCCTTACCTTGGGGTGCTGCTCCATAGCAGTCCCCACACTCTGGGTCTCCCCTCCCCCTATGCCCACCTTGCCTCAGTGGCTACTGCCAGTCATCATCTAGCCCCCTTTTCCTGGGGCAGACTGCAGTCTGTTATGGCCACTCATCATTGGCAAGGGGATTGGACCAGCTGCCTCTGCAGCCCCAGTACCTCCTTAGGCCTTTAACAAGGCCTCAGCCTGGGGAGTTGCCAGGCTGGAGCTCCCCAGCTCCTCTTGCCTTGCCTTGCCTTGCCCAGCCCTGCTCTGCTCTGCTCCAGTTACCCTGTACTCCCAGGCAGCTAGGTCCTTCTCATCATAAAGTTGGAGTGAGACTCACCACCTTCACCCCAGGAGCCCTTCTTATACTGGCCCAGCCAGGCCCTGATTGGCTGCCTCAAGCCCGCTCATGATTGGCTCCCTGGGGCAGCCCTTTTCCAGGGCTGTTTTTAACCCCTTCTAAACTGGAGTGGGGTGATCGCCCTGCTACAGTAAGAGATAGACAAAGGGCCACTATCAGAAGACCTCCCCTGCTCTGGCTGCCCAGCATGGGTCAAAGGGCTCAGTATGATACATACCATCGATTTCATCCAGCAACTATTTGATCGGCTCCTCCCCATCGGGGAAGTCTGTGCTGTCTGGCTCTCTATCTCTCTCCCTGCCTCGAATCCCTTACATGAAAGAGGGCTGCTTCAATCAGCCCTTTCAACGGCAGGACTTGAGCAACAGCCAAGTTAAAACAGGGGCTGCCGGCAGATCTCTATCCCCCAGGGTGGGCAGGGAACAGCTTGCTACAGGCCACTTGCCTTTCGTTTGACCAGTTAGCGGTGGAATCAGAAGTGACTGGTGCATCAGGCGCCTTTGAAGGAACATTGGTGGCTGAGCATGTTAGTTGCGGTGGGGAGAATCAGGAGCCTGGGGCATGTTTGACGCACAAGCACAGCTCCAGCAAAGGGGGGAAACTACTTATTCTACTTGCCAGAGGCAACACAGCTACCTTAGGTGATAGGTCGACTGCCTGTTGGTCAGGAGTCAGGCCACGCCTCAGCTCCATGCTGCTCCTGTCTTCAAAGGAACCAATGAAGAGCCAAAATTCTGCTCACAAGTGCATCACTAATTCCTATTGCAACCAGCAGGGGCTGCACATCAGGGGAGGAATTTGGCCTAAAGGGTTTCAATGTTTCTATCTCACAGCATCCATCAGCCTTCTCAGTGAGATTAGGATTCCTCCTTAGCCCCAGCCTGGATAGTAACATTGTGCTCTCGCTAATTATTATTTATTCCCTTTGTAGTAGTGCCTCATCGTGCTAGGCGCTGTACAACCATGTGACAAAAGGACAGCCGTGGCCCTGGCTAGCTAGCAATCTCAGTCTCGCTGCTTTGATTTTACAGTGCTAAACACTAATAGTCCCCTGCATTGAGCTAGCATGTGCCAGGCAAGAAGCTTGACACACTTCACTGAGGTGGGTAAATATAATTATCTTCATTTTACACATGAAAAACTGAGACCCAGAGTGACAGACTTGCCCACGGGCACAGAGCAAGTCAGCTGCCAAAAACCCAGGCCTCCTGACTCCCAGTCCCCCGATTTAACTACTAGTCAGCATTAACATCTTCCTTTCCTGTACAAGATTGGGATTGGTTGCAACAATAGCTCTGATCTATGAACATAAGAACATAAGAATGGCCCTACTGAGTCATACCAAAGGTCCATCTAGCCCAGCATCCTGTCTTCCGACAGTGGCCAGTGCCAGGTGCCCCAGAGGGAATGAACAGAACCGGGCATCATCAAGTGATCCATCCCCTGTCGCCCATTCCCAGCTTCTGGCAAACAGAGGCTAGAGACACCATGCCTGCCCATCCTGGCTAATAGCCATGGATCGACCTATCCTCCATGAATTTATCTAGTGATTTTTTGAACCCTGTTATGGTCTTGGCCTTCACAATATCCTCTGGCAAGGAGGTCTACAGGTTGACTGTGTGTTGTGTGAAGAAATCCTTCCTTTTATTTGTTTTAAACCTGCTGCCTATTAATTTCATTTGGTGTTTCCTCGTTCTTGTGTTATGATTAGTAAACAACACTTCCTTATCTACTTTCTCCACACCAGTCATGATTTCATAGACCTCAATCATATCCCCCCTTAGTCGTCTCTTTTCCAAGCTGAAAAGTCCCAGTTTTATTAATCTCTCCTCCTACGGAAGCCGTTAAATACCCCTAATCATTTTTGTGGCCCTTTTCTGAACCTTTTCCAATTCCAATGTATCTTTTTTGAGATGGGGCGACCACATCTGCACACAGTATTCAAGATGTGGGCGTACCATGGATTTATATAGAGGCAACGTGATATTTTCTGTCCTATTATCCATCCCTTTCTTAATTATTCCCAGCATTCTGTTGGCTTTTTCGACTGCCACTGCACATTGAGTGGATGTTTTCAGAGAACTACCCACAAAGACTCCAAGATCTCTTTCTTGAGTGGTAACAGCTAATTTAGACCCCATCATTTTGTGTATGCTGGTATGAGAGCATCAGCGTGAAACTCAGGGAAGTGGACATCCAGAGCTAGATCTGAAATGTGTGGGAGAAGCCCTTCTCCAGGGCTAAATATATATAACATTTATTTTTCATTGGATGTTTCCACAGTCTGGCTTTACGCGCTTTTCACTGCAGTGCTGAATGATACATAGGGGTGACAGCAAATGAGACGTGGGTTTGCAGTGCAATATGGCAGCTATATAGGCTAGTGCCGGTCTGCATATTCTGCCAATGAAGCCTGGAAGAGACAGCCCTTCGCTATCCTTCTCCAGTGCAATTGCCACCATAATGATGCATTTAGTCTTGGGCATCTCTTTCCCTGAAAGATATTGACAGATGGGAGGCAGCCGAGATGCTGACACCCCTGCTGGGTTTTGTTCCTGCCTGATCAGACACTTGGGGCTACTTTCCTAGATTAAAAGTAATGCAATCAACCATTTGGCTCAGCAGCACAGGACACTTCAGAGCAGCCCCCCTCCGCCCATTTTACAATATTGTTTTTTTGCTTATTAAATCCCTTTTATTACATTCTCCAGCTCATCGCAGGCTCACCTGCAGGCATATGGTGCCCAGTGTCTATTTTTGGATTCGTGCCTTCGTCCCAGTTTGTCTTTCAGTCTCTGCTCTAGTCTCTCACGGTCTGCCTCGTTCTGGCTTTTTTTCTCCTCTCGCCAGCTGACTGCCTTTCACTTTTTCCTGTCATTCCACCTGTATTTTCTCTCCTCTTGCTTTCTCTCTGTCCTGCGCTTGGAAATAAGATACAAAGTGCTTTGGAGGGCTATAAATCCAATCTGGTGGCGGGGGGGGGGGGTTGTCTCTGTTTTCGAGGAGGAAACAGGGCTTGTGAGTATGTTGCAGACTCATTCCCCATTCCCTCCTCTCTCGTATTGCCTGTGATGGCTTTATACACAGAGGCACTGTTGAGCCGAGTAATACAGTCCAACAGCAAAAGTCTTGCCAAAAGAGACTTATTCCAAGGGCTTGCTGTCAAGAACGGGAGTCTAGAGAAAACACACACACGCCCTTAAATAAACAGCAGATTCCCTTACAAAACCCCCTTGATCAGCTGGAGCTCAGGTTGCTGCTGCACAATAGTGTCTTCTGTTCTCTGTGTCCTTTCTCGACTGTGATATTTTAATCCCCCCGTATTCAAATATTAGAAATTATGATTGAAGTCTCCCTGATTATCCCCCAAAAGAACGTTAGCGTGGTAAGCAAAACCAAACAAAACTACACAGGAAATGCACCATTCAGCACCGCTGCTTCAAACGGGGAGCCAGGATGCCTGGGTTCTCTTCCTTCTGCAGAAGGGAGTGTGGTCTGATAGTTAGAACGGGGCATGGGGTGGCAGGACTGGTTTCTATTCCTAGCTCTGTCACTGCCTCATCATACCATTTAAGGGAAGTCACCCAGGGCCAGATTTTCACAAGAGCTCAGGGTCAGATTTGCCACTTGCGCTGAGATTTTCAAAGTAGCTCAGCACCCAGCAGCTCCCATTGGGATACTACTGGTCAGATTTTCAGACAAGCTCGGCACCCACCATGCATGCCACCTTCTTTTGAAAAGCTGGTCCTTAACCTCTCTGTCCCTGAGCTTCCCCTTCTGTAAAATGGGCACCATGTCCAGCTTCCCAGGGGTTCTGGCGAGGACTGGTTAATTAATATCTACAAAGTGCCTTGAGACCCGTAGGTGTAAGGCTCACTAGAAATGCAAACGATTGTGATCATTATTACCGAGGAGAGCAGATAGCCAGCTGCATCCTTCCCAAGGGGGAATGCGTGCGTAATTTACAAGCCATTCTTACCCCAGCATGGGTTATTTCTTTTATCTGCCAGGAATCCCCCTTTGGGCTTAGTTAAATAATCCATCTTTTTCCCACCATCAAACACTGGTACTGCAGCCAGAGCACTCATCTCTCTGTCCCTCTGGGCCAGATCAGAAAGGGTTAAATCCCCCCCGGGAGGGGATCCTGCCTCCTGAGTGTTCCAAACTCGCTATAGCAACTCTATAGCAACTGGCTTTAAACAACTACTTTGGGATGAACGCAACGCTTGGCTGGACCCAAGCAAGGCCTCTGCGTCTTCTTAGTAAGCAGCAGCTCCCCGGTGCAGCAGCGGGAGAGGGACTCTGCTGCACCAGCCGGCATCCCTCATCTCTGCTTCCTCCGCTCTGTGGCTTGTTCTTTCCCCTGGTGCCCCGCTGGCCTGCCGTGTTCACACTGCAGGTGCCATCATCAGCTCGTGCTGATGAACAGCGGGCTTGTTGTATGACTCTATCCCACCACAGTATGAAGGCACCAGATAGAGCAGCACAGGAGGCCGCACCATGTCGCAGTTGGAGAAGGGGACCATAGACTGGGGGCGGGGGGGAGGGGGGGGACTGGATTCTCTGCTTGATTGTGACCTGCAGCAGGGGGGAGGATGGCCCAATTTCACACTGGCTCCACAACTGTCACACTGGAGTGGCTCCACTAACGTCAGTGGAGTTACCCCCGTATTTGCACAGGTCTGACTGGGTTCTCTGGGCTCCAAGCCTCAGCTGGTGCAAACGGCTGTCGCTCCACTGGCTTCTGATTTACAACCCGTGGAGGTTTTGGCCCTACATCCCTCTGCGACTGACAGTCCCCATCTTTAAACTGGAGACAATGCTAGGTGACCCTACCTTTCTAACGCGCTTTGGTCTCCGCAGTCGGAAGGTGCTAGGGATGTGCCAAGTATTATAAGGGCAGGTAGTGTGGCCTAGTGAATAGAGCACTCAGGAGAGCTGGGCTCTATTCTGTTGGCTGACTTTGGAACCAGTCACTTTCTCGCCCCGTGCCTCAGTTTCCTCAGCCGTCAAGTGGTGGTGATGATACCTCCTTTGTAAAGTGCTTTGAGATCTAAGATGATAAGAGAGAGGTGTTATCTCTCAGTGGATGGCATCTGAGATGAAGATATTTGTAGCCATGGGGGCAGGAATTTTTAAAAGGAGTCGATGGGAGTTAGACACCCGACTTCCATTGCGTTTCAATAGGATCTGGGCACCTAACGCCCCAGGAAAGGTTGGTCTTGCTCTTGCCCCTCCAGGAGGCTGTGAGGGCTTCCTCCTATCTTAACACTAACCCAGACGCCTGCCCCAATCAGGCCTTGTTCTCTCACGGGCTGTGGAGGATTATTTTACACCAGAATCACAGCCCTTCATGGTTAAGGCACAGACACAGCTAATCGCTTCAGAGGGGTTTGTTTGCTTCCAGCTGGATAAGCATGTATAAAGCCTTGGGGAAAAGCAGAGGCCACATCCAGTAGATTCCCACCTTACTGAAATCGGAGATCCACACTGCTGTATCAGGACCAAGAAGTCTTACTTGGTAGGGATCCCCCTTCTATCTCCACTGCACCTCTCTGGTCCATACTCCTCTGCTTAGACAGAGTGCAGGGAGCGCATCTGTTATGGAGGATGAACTTACTGGATCGCAGCAAGGGCCCAGGTTAGAAATGCCAGCAGGTTTCCATTTGTGGCATCTTCTGCTGTTTGAACAGCAGCAGGTATCTTACCTGGAGTCTACTACTGCAACTGGTGCATACACAACTCCCTGGGACCAGCCACTGGAAAGACTGCGCCTGGTTCACCTGGCTTTAACTCCTGGAACCAAAGAAGCCATTTGGTGCAGCAGCCACGGCTGTCTGGGGCAGGAACCTTCAATGAGCACATCTTAAAAGGCTCTATGGCAGGGGTGGGCAAGCTTTTTGGCCTGAAGGCCACATTGGGGTTCCGAAACTGTATGGAGGGCCGGGTAGGGAAGGCTGTGCCTCCCCAAACAGCCTGCCCCCTATCTGCCCCCTCCCACTTCCTGCCCCCTGACTGCCCCCCTCAGAACCCCCGACCCATCCAACCCCCCGACTCCCCGTCCCCTTACCATGCCGCTCAGTGCACCGGGACTGGCAGCCGCACTGCCCGGCAGGAGCTCGCAGCCCTGCAGCCCAGAGCAAAAAAAAAATAACCCACCACAACCCAACTGTTTTTTCTGCATCTGTTCCACAAATGGCCATTCTCCTGCCACCTCCCAGCTCTGGCATGTCTGCCTGCAACTTGAACAGCTTTATGGTGTGGCTAGCTGGGATCATAAGGTGATTGGCACCTTAAAGCTATCTGCCGCAAGAGAGAATAGAAGCAGGACGCATGCTGCAGCAAGAGGGACAGAAGGACTTTATGGAGCAACAGTGTGGTGTCAGAAGGAGATGGCTGCAATCAGGAGCAACTAAAATGCTCAGGAGATATAACCCACTCTTGCATGACTTAGGAACATCCTTTGAAGCCATCTTCCCCAGCCATACAGCTCCTACCTTGCACCAGAGTGGAGCCCACTTTGCAGAGGCATAGAAGCCCTGGGTAGCATCTGCCTTCTCATGCTCCCCCCAAGCAGTCTTCTGCTGCTACCTATCCTTCTCCCTGCAGGTGTCACAAAGGACAGATCTACCATTACCCATTGGATTCCAAAGGGAGGTGGATCAGGCCCCAAATGATCGCGTAATTGATTAACAGTGCTGGAGGAAGCAGCAAAAGCCAGCAGAGCTCAGCCACAGGCTATAGGGCATGATTGTATCACATAGAAAGGGGGCAGGGGGTGGGGGACTTAGCCACCAGCTGACAGTGGAAGAGAAAGGTTTGGATCTACCTATTGGCAGAGACAGGAACCAGCGGGAAATTCCTGACCCGGATCAGAACTTCCTGTGTTTGGGTGTGTTCAGCCCTGGGGTTACATTTCTAGTTAGAAATGGGAATTTCAAAATAACCCTGAGCAGATGCATGCCAGATCTGAGAGTGTTAACAGGCTGATAATTCGAGCTGGTTAACATTTGCCCCCAAATTAATTGTTTTTCGACAAACACTTTTTAATCAAAAGCTTTGAATTCCAATGAGGAAAAAAAACAGGATTTACCCCCCATGAGTTTCATCTCATTTTCTCGTCGAAATTTCAACAAGATTCATCAACAAACCGACTATTGGAAAGTTTCGATGGCAGAGTGTAACAGCCTGGCTTTGAGCTAGTGACAGTGCCCCCTAGTGGTGCCAAATTGGATAAGGGACATAGCACCACTGCCCTCTAAAGGAGACCTAGAGCGGCTGGGAGGGGAAGGTCCCTAATCTTCTCCTGCCTGCAGCATTGCCCCAGTTGCTTCTTTCTGTTCCAGCCTTGCCAAGGCCCCTTGCAGTCTGAGCTGTGCTCAGCAAGCAATATGAACCTGCTCGTACATGACCCAGCCCTGCATTGGCCTAGATAGTTTGCAGCAAATACTCATCTATCTTTGACATCTCCACCAGTGCTTGCCTTGCTCAACCTTTCTGTGATCCCTATTCTACCACCCTGGGGCTGCTGCAAGAGAGTCACCCTGGCTTGAGAAGTTGAACTCTGGGCTATGGAGCCCGGGCGTGGACTCATCCCGCAGCGCAGTCAATCAGCAAGTGCCACTGTGGTCCTGCATCACCGAGGTGCTCGGGCCCATTTATACAGCGACTCTGAGCTGCTTTCAGACCCAGACAATGAAGCCGCTAGTTCAGCATTGATCTTCTGAGAGCGAAACAGCGGCATTTTGGAACCGGGCCATGGAGTTTAATATAATTATGAAGCCAGTGGTGCAGCTTTCAGCCAACCTGGCTTGCAAATGGCTTTATCTCATCTGAGTGGGAAATATATAGTTTCTCTAAATGTCTCGGAGAAAGGTTTTATCTTTAATTGATGCTTGGCCATCAGCCACAAAACCACTGATCACTCAGTATTTTACACTGCTTTCTTTCCAGTGTTATGGAAGGCCTTTCCCAGCGATAGATTCCCAGGGGCTGAAACCCTCTAGTTCTGTTTCTGATCATCGCATTTCACCATCATTCACAAAAACCAGCCCCTGCCTGTGTACATTCTCTCCAGTGTCATTCCCAACATGCGTTTCTTGTGAGCTTAAATTAACGTCTCACAAGCTAATTACAACAGTGACCTGGAACACTAGGCAGTGCAATCAGGGCCCCCCCATGTACACTGCCATTCCATGCCATTTGCTGCTCAATCCCCATCCTGTGCTGGAGAACCTAAACTGTCATTTAAAACTATTAGGGGCTAGATCCTCACCTGGTACAAATCAGTGCAACTCCTTTGACTCAAGTGGAGCTACATCAGTTAACGTCAGCTGAGGATCTGATTCTATATTTCTAGGCCTTATGACTGCAGCAGCAACAACAACAAAAATTGAAAATATGAACCTAATGTAAAACAATATAAGAACATAACGGCCGTACTGGTCAGACCAAAGGTCCATCTAGCCCAGTATCCTGTCTACCGACAGTGGCCAATGCCAGGTGCCCCAGAGGGAGTGAACCTAACAGGTAATGATCAAGTGATCTCTCTCCTGCCATCCATCTCCACCCTCTGACAAACAGGAGGCTAGGGACACCATTCCTTACCCATCCTGGCTAATAGCCATTAATGGACTTAACCTCCATGAATTTATCCAGTTCTCTTTTAAACGCTGTTATAGTCCTAGCCTTCACAACCTCCTCAGGCAAGGAGTTCCACAAGTTGACTGTGTGCTGTGTGAAGAACTTCCTTTTATTTGTTTTAAACCTGCTGTCCATTAATTTCATTTGGTGGCCCCTAGTTCTTGTATTATGGGAATAAGTAAATAACTTTTCCTTATCTACTTTCTCCACATCACTCATGATATAGTGCTGTCTTCCTGAATCTGCAGGCAGCCTGACACAACAGCTCGGTGAGGTGTGAACAATTCCATTCCTTGCAAGAGGTTGTTAACTCTGAAACCTAAAGGTGGCATTTAAAAGGTCAAAATTACTAACTATTTCCCTGCTAATCATCTTTACAGAAAGAGCCAGTATGTGTTCTTCTTCTACAATCTCATGCTGCCAAGTAGGGAAATTCATATTAAAAACAAAGAACACATAAAACCAGGAATCATTTAAATGAAGCTGCCATGGAATTTCCAGTCTGCTGCACCGAGAGCACTGTAGAACCAAGGTATCCTGAGGCAGAATCCAGTGACCCTGTCACAAAGTCCAGGGACCTGGACACCGAATGTGGGGGACCGTACTGTAGAATAGAGGCCCAGGGTACTGCAGGTTATACAGGGTCTTGACTACAGTTTATAGGTGCAGTGGGTTTGGCTGATAACCAGATGGATTCAGCGAGCTTGCGCAAAGGAAAATCAGAGGCAGTGACACGTACAAGAACCAAATTTCAGCTCCCAGATCTCTTTATTAGAACTCTAGTACTGCTTGACAGGAAGAGGCGTGTGTACAGCATATAAGGTAATGGGATTAGTATTGCCTTGGTCACAGAGATATGTAACAGCATTAGAAAGAAGCTAGCCATATCAGGCCAGCCGGTCCACCTGGTCTCTGCTATTGCACGCAGTCATTGGCTACTCTAGTATTGCAACTTGGACTTCTTGGAGACTTCTCCACCCCACCCCCATGCACCTCAGGAGCCATCGTCCAATGGGTCCCAAACCAATCCCAGGAGCAGCCTCTTTTAGAGAAGGAATCTGTACATTGGAGGAGGCTGGAGCAAACGTCACAGAGTCTAAAAATAATAATTAAAAAAAATAGTCCACAGCTACCGCTCGGCGGATGGACACGGTGAGAGCACAGATGGTGCCTGCGACAGGGCGTCTGTGATGAGCAGCTGACGCCCAGCGATGGTCGTCTGCGGCGAGATCCGGGTGCCGTCTAAGTTACTACAGCAGAACGACAGCAATCACGCCGGCCAACGGGTCAGTCAACAAGTGACGGGGAGCGAAAGGGTTCATTGGAACAGTCAGACAGCACGGGAGTCGTTAATGGCGTCATCAGTGAGGGCAGGGCGGGGCGAGGACCGTGGTACACGTCAGACAGACGGTCGTACGACACATGCACAACAAGCAAGGTTACAGCGCGGCGGGAGAATCCGGTCTCGTCCCCCTCTTCCCTCGCCCGCCCTGGGTACATTTAGACCCGGCAAATGGTCTGAGCAAATCCCAGCTTCCAAGGGAGTCAGAGGGGATTCGACAGTCCTGCAAAAACAAGGATTTTCAGAGTCTTTCACAGCAAAAAGATCTTTGCCCGTGCGGCTGAGAGCAGGCAAACGTGGCCCCACTAACTCATCTTTTGTTCTCTCTGCCTGCCAGTGCATGACCAAAGCTTTAAGAGAAGGTGATGACCTTGGCTTGGGGATAATTAGAAGAGAGGACGTCTTTGCAGCTCTCTGCGTTTAAAGGACACAGGCATTAAACACACCATGGTACGCTTTCTTCTCTCAGAACTTCCTGCTCAGGGATTTAAATAAATAAAATAAAATAAATAAATAAGAGACAGAAGGAGATCTGTGTGCCTTGTGGATCCAGAGACAGGGATGCTTTGAAAGGATGATTCATTCAGCTTTCTAAAGCCTGGGTAACACTGAAGCCACCCAGACAGAACATATGGTAGTTTGGGTGAGTCAGAGGGAGAAGGCTTAGGCTAAATGAAGGGCTGACATCACCCAGGATGGGCACCCCTGGGGCTGGGTACAGTACAATCACTCTGCAGTTAGAGTCCCACCCCCTAGCTGAGCATCCCTGGGCACTGGATGAGCCTCACCCTGGCTGGGACTCAGAAGAGCAGTGGTTCTTAACCTTTTCATAGAATATCAGGGTTGGAAGAGACCTCAGGAGGTCATCTAGTCCAATCCCCTGCTCAAAGCAGGACCAATCCCCAACTAAATCATCCCAGCCAGGGCTTTGTCAAGCCGGGCCTTAAAAACCTCTAAGGAAGGAGNAAGTCATGTGCTCCAGCCCCCTAATCATTATTGTTGCCTTCCGCTGGACTCTCCAATTTTTCCACATCCTTCTTGTAGTGTAGGGCCCAAAACTGGATGCAATACTCCAGATGAGGTCTCACCAATGCTGAATAGAGGGGAATGATCATGTCCCTCGATCTGCTGGCAATGCCCCTACTTCTGCAGCCCAAAATGCTGTTAGCCTTCTTGGCAACAAGGGCACACTGTTGACTCATATCCAGCTTCTCATTCACTATAACCCCTAGGTCCTTTTCTGCAGAACTGCTGCCTAGCCACTCGGCCCCTAGTCTGTAGCAGTGAATGGGATTCTTCCATCCTAAGTGCAGGACTCTGCACTTGTCCTTGTTGAATCTCAGATTTCTTTTGGCCCAATCCTCCAATTTGTCTAGGTCCCTCTGTATCCAATCCCTACCCTCCAGCGTATCTACCACGCCTCCCAGTTTAGTGTCATCTGCAAACTTGCTGAGAGTGCAGTCCACACCATCCTCCAGATCATTACTGAAGATATTGAACAAAACTGGCCACAGGACCAACCCCTGGGGCACTCCACTTGATACCGGCTGCCAACTAGACATAGAGCCATTGATCACTACCCGTTGAGCCCGATGATCTAGCCAGCTTTCTATCCACCTTATAGTCCATTCATCCAGCCCATACTTCTTTAGCTTGCTGGCAAGAATACGGTCACCCCATATTGCTACAACTAGTTTGGGGACCTCAGTCCCAACTAGCCATGAAGAAAGAGGAGGTAGCTGATAGCTGTTTGCAACCCCCAGGTTGCGATCCCATGCTACAGAGTACCATCACCCCTCACGGCGCTCCCTGAGGGCTGGCCACATGAGCACCCTTACCTTGGCTAAGAATGCCTGGGGCCAGATAGGGTACCACTCCAGCCACGAGCCTGCATGGACCCCAGGATTGCACATGCCCCTCTAGGGCTATGTTTCTACTGACAACTCCCTGCATCATCCCACTGCCTTGGCTCAGATCCCAGCTGCCCCTGAGTTCACATCAGGCTGAGTGGAGCTGGTAAATAGCTGGCAATCCCCTGGGGCCCTTACCTAGCTAGTTAGGTGCAGGGAGCCCATGTGAGGTTTGAGAAAAGAAGTTGCTATTGATTGTAGTCAGGAAATGCAACAAGGGAACAGATCCTGCAGGAGACCAAAGCTATCAAGGCCCCTGCTTAAATGATCCCAGCTAATAAACTGACCAAAATGACTAACAGCATAATGGGAGTATGATTCTTTTAGAAAAGAGCCTTCACCTTAACATAAAGCTCACATATTTCCTTAACATGTGACAAGGCCGGTCTCTGCCCCAGGGCACAAGCCTCTACCTCCCCCCCCACCCCCCGGGGCCCTGCTTTCAGTGGGAGTTATGTAATAGAATTAATACCAGTCAACATGGGTTTATGGAAAATAGATCCTGTCCAACTAACTGGTAATCTCATCAAAAAAGATATCAAGTTTAATAAAGGCAATAGTGTTGATGTACTATACTTAGACTTCTGTAAGGCATTTGACTTGGTACCACATGACATTTTGATTAACAGAACTACAATGATATAAAATTAACATGGCACACATTAAATGGCCTCAATTGCAAATGAGGAATTATTGAGTAGATGTGTTTCTAGTGGGGACCTATTCTTGGCCCTACGCTAGCTAACATTTTTATCAGCTATCACAGAGAAAACATAAAACCATCACTGATGAAGTCTGCAGAGGGCACAAAACTTGGCAGAGTGGTAAATAATGAAGATCACAGGTTACGGATACACAGTGATCTGGAACACTTGGTAAACTGGGCATAAGCAAACAATCTGTGTTTTAATACGGTGAAATGTAAACGTGTACATCTAGGAGCAAAGACTGTAGGTCCTACTTTCAGGATGGCGGATTCTATCCTGGGAAGCAGTGACTCTGAAAAAGATTTGGGGGTCGTGGTGGATAATCAGCTGAACAGAAGCTCCCAGTGCGATTCTGTGGCCAAAAGCGCTAATGTCATCCTTGGATGCATTCATAGGGGAATCTGATGTAAGAGTAAAGAGATTATTTGACCTCTGTATTTGGCACTAGTGCGACCGCTGCTGGAATCCTGTGTCCAGTTCTGGTGCCCACAATTCAAGAAGGATGTTGATAAATTGGAGAGGGGTCAGAGAAGAGCCACAAGAATGATGAAAGGATTAGAAAACTGGTCTTATAGTGAGAGACTCAAAGAGCTCAATCTATTTAGTTCAACAAAGAGACGGTTAAGGGGAGACTTGATTACTGTCTCTACGTACCTACATGGGGACCAAATATTGAATAATGGGCTCTTCAATCTACCAGAGGAAGGTCGAACACAATCCATTTGTGGAAGTTGAAGCTAGACAAATTCAGACTGGAAATAAGGCATATATATTTAACGGTGAGAGTAATTAGCCACTGGATCAATTTACCAAGGATGGTGGTACAGTCTCCATCACTGGCAACTTTTAAATCAGGATTGGGTGTTTTTCTAAAACATCTGCTCTAGGAAATATTTTAAGGAAGTTCTATGGCCTGGGTTATGCAGGAGGTCAGACTAGATGATCACAATGGTCCTCTCTGGCCCTGGAATCTATGAACCAAATATTTTTAAACATTTGCATCCTAATCTTTCTGTTCCCCCTCTGTACAGTGGGGATAACAACACTACCCTGGCTGCCTAGCAGAGGTGGGGGGAGGATAAATACCTTACAGAATGTGAGGTGCTTAGATGCTAGGACACTGCAGGCGATGGATAGTAGATCGGTATGGAGTATCCCATGTGATTGTTGCCGGAGTCTGCCCATCAAGGGCTGCTTTCTCTGGAGAGCAGCAGTCTGAAGCTAAACCGCCCACAGAAATTCTAGCCGCAGGTTCCTTGATGCTGGAGGCGGCTTGTTAACAGTACATTAATGTGTGCCAGACCAGACCGTCTATGAAATCGCAAGGGCCTTCACTCAAATACATCTCCGTTCCTTTCACTAGAGTCCCCTCCACGTGGGCTATTTGAACCGAGCCTCCGTCGAGACACCGGAGATTGCAGTTTAGGTTTTTCGGTTCCTTGTTTGGTTTCTTTAAGGTTAGGGATGACCTATATTCCCAACATAAAAAAAAAAAAATCCTTTTAGCCTCAAAGGCTGCAGTGGCAGAGATCAGTTTGCAGATTAGCTGGAGCAGTCTGCCATGTGCCCGTTATATCTCACGGCCTTCACGGACGCAGCACACAGACCGCTGGGTGCCAAGAGGTAGGGCAGGACAAGAGGGGGGACTGCATCTTGCACAGGGATCAATGCAGAAGCAAAGCTTTATTTTGGAACCCAGCGAGCAATTAAAGGGTCTGCTGAGCTTTTCCGTTGCCTGGATGGATCTCAGGGAACTGTTATGTTGAAAGGTGCTAATGGCTGCCCTCAGGAGAATCTTTGATCCAAGGACAATCATAGACCTCTAAACTCAGTGGGTATGTGACTCAATGGAAGGAGCAACTAAGCCCATTTTTATAGCAGACAGCTACAAACAATGCAGGGACTGCCCAAGGCACATGGCCGGTTGCAGCTCAGCTGTGTGGGCTGAGTTTCCCTTACTGCCATCGCAGGAGCTAGGAGATTGGTTTTACAGCCTGTGTGTGTTGGAGGCAGGAAGCCTGGAGAAGCAGTTGTGAGTGTGACCCTGAGTGGAAGCAGAGACACAGAACTTCTTGGGTACAGAGCTCGCTGGAGTGGCAGGCATGGGGATTTCTGAGGCCCTGCTGTTTGCTTGATGCTACGAGTTAGGTAGAAACTACTTCTCATTCTAATGATCCCAACCCTATAAGGCCCTGAGTATTGGCCAAGCACTAGGCCAAAAGGACAGTGAAAATTTTGGCCCCACTGGGGGCACTGAGCAGTTGGAAATCTGGCCCTACAAACAGATCTCCGTGCCTGATGGGTATGTTCAGATAGGACATTACAGCCCCTGCTGGGGAAAGACAAGCTAGCTCACATGCACCAAAGCCATGAGTGAGGTACGCAGGCTCCTCTCCTGCAGGGAAAAACATGGGGGGAGAGATAGCTCAGTGGTTTGAGCATTGGCCTGCTAAACCCAGGGTTGTGAGTTCAATCCTTAAGGGGGCCATTTAGGGATCTGGGGCAAAAATCTGTCTGGGGGTTGGACTAGATGACCTCCTGAGGTCCCTTCCAACCCTGATATTCTGTCACCAGGAAGATCAGCCATTATACATCTAAAATCTTCCTTTTTAAAAATCCCTCCAGCTGTTTGTCAGGGTGGGAACCACCGCAATGGCAGTTGTGGGAAGTTAAAGCACTTGAGAAGTAGCAAGCTCAGTAATGAATATCCTTCAGTTTTGAAAAACTTGGGATTTGTTAGGGCAGCAATGAAATAACACAGGGATCAGGGGTTAGACTAGAAAAAAATAGTAGGAGGGGGAAAAATCTCTCCAAAAATATTTACCACTGAAACAATCACCCTGGATGCGTTATCTGCAGGGACTGAACCCAGGAGCTCTGGATCTAAGGGCATGTACCACTACTGCTAGATAATAAATAATCAGCCCCATTCACTCAGACAGTGTAATTTAAATCTCCTTCCACGGCCTGGCCACTAGAAGGGGACAAAGACAGACTTAGCTCACATGATACATAACTAGGCTAGGATGGATTACATTAAAAAAAAAAAATCAGTAAGTGTTGGTAAAAAACAAACAAACAAACAACACATCACTGCCCATGGAGAAACTGACAAAGAGTATTTCCACCAATAATCAAAGTTGACAGCTAGGCAAAATAAGAAAAATGCTGCTTGAGAACATCGAGTTTGATTTAAGGCTGCTTACTGCGTATGTTTTGACAGAACATTGACAAATTTGTGTTTTAAGGGTTATAAACCCTTAACTTTTGAATCTCCACATCTACTGCCATTAAATCATTGTCTGACCCACTCATAATTTCTGACAACTTTGAACGTTTAAATAGATAAAAATAGAAAAAGTGCTTTAAAATAAAATCAATATCTGTTTAAAATGATAAAAAAGGAAAATAAAAATTCAATTCTGCCAAGCCTATACATAATCCATCCCCGAACCCAGAGGCTGTCTTGTCTGGGATAAAATATAGTATCTCCAGCTCTCAGCACAGGTCTCTATCACTTGAGCTAATTCTCTATTTCCTGGTAGAAACAGCATACTCTTCTGCTTTATGTGGATTAGCCACTAGAAGGGGTCAGGACATGCTTAATTGATGGGTTACATATTGTTTACAGATGAACATGTGGGAGGAAAATGTTTTGGTTACTTCAGAGGTTTTCTGCTTTAGTGCTATTGTTCTGGCCACCCCCTCGGCCAACACACTGGGACCTTCAAAGCTAAAAGCCTAGATAACGAGCCAAGGCTCTATAGCCGGAGGCTGTAACAACTAATATCCTCTGTGGATCAGGCACAGAGGGGGACCCGTAATACACACTCACCACGGTCACATTATCTTGTGGCAATGAGTTCCACAGGCTAATTGTGTGATGTGTAAATAAAAAGAACCTAACGCTGTGCTCTTCAGGTGAAGCCCTGATGCTCTTTCCCAAGGGTGTATCTCCCTGTGACATAACAGATCCCATGCATGCAATGAAGTGCAATTTGTAGCTAAAGAGATGATCTTATAGGCTTTAATAATCTCCTTGCTCACACTGAGAAAAAATGTCCTCCAAAGTTGAATGGGGAATAAACTAACTCTTGCTTTGAAGAAAGATATTTCTCCAGAAAATCTGGAGACAGGAGGGTGTTCTTAGTCCTTGGCAGTACAGTAGAGCCAGGAGCTTAAACTGGAGTGAGATCAGAATGAACACTAGTGCCACGCCAGTGGAGCCACTCCCAGTTTACCCTGTAAGTGGCAGCAGAATCATGCCCCAGGTTTCTAATCGGAGAAACCTGGGTCCTCTAAAGGGGCTTTTCTCCTCTGTTTACCTTTTTAAAGTCCTATTTCTTACTTCATGTGAATTCCCCTAATTTCAGTGCTCACTAAATGTAGGGCCCAGATTACGGAGCTCCTGTCTGCTTTCCCCACCGCCCTGTCCTCTCACACCATCCTACCCCAAACTCTCTTCTCTAAGGAGCCTTATACCCCGTCTTACAATGAAACCAAGACTCAATGGGACCCTCCATTGTCATCCGTTGGGTGAGCAATGCAAATGACCAAATTTCTTCACCCTAATCCTGCCCTGCCTGCTCCCCTTTATTTGTTGCTTCTTCCTGCTGCTAGTGTCTTAATTTAGGAACAGGTGGGCAGCCCTTTTCCACCCTGTTTTACACTTATTCATACGAGTAACTCCATTAAAGACTACTGGGAGTCAGTGATGCCTAGTGCGGAGGGCATTGGACGGGGAATCAGACAGACCTGCGTTCTGCTTCTGACTTGTTGTGGGACCCGGTCAAGTCACTTCCCCTCTGTTTACTTTGTCTATAGCTCCTTGGGGCAGGGGCTGTCTCTTGCTATGAGTGTCTGCAGCACGCAAGACAATGGGGCCCTGATCCAGGTGGTGTGGTGACAAAAACAAACTGTCTGCTCCTTGGATTTTAAGTCCTTCTGGGCAGGGACTCCATCTTTGTTTTGCAAAGCACCACGTACATTTCTGATGCCTTGTATATAACATATAATTACAAGGCACGAGATGGGAAATGAGCTTTGTAAGCTTCCCACCCACACAGCTCTATCAATACACTTCAGCCCTGACCTGCAGTACTCCCTGCTATTCCAGTGCTGGGCTCCCACATACAGCTCTGCTGATGCTCCTCCTTCTTCCAGTGGCATCTCCGGTTTTCCTAGCTCATATCACCCACACAGCTCTGCTAATCAGCCCTGACCCACAGTTCCCATTGCTAGTCCAGTCATCAGCCCTCACCGAGCTCTGCTGCTGCATCTCAGTCCTGACCCCCGGTCCCGCTGATAGCCCAGTCCTGGATCCCATCTTGGGCAGAGAGAGAGGTTGCTTAGTTCTCTACAGGAAAACCTGACCACCCAGCCCTGCCTATGCTGAGCTCTGCCTATGTCACACAGCTCTGCCCAGTCCTGATGCCCCATGACCCTGCCCAGACATGACCACCCAGCTCAGCCAAATCTGATACCTGATTTACAACAGTCTCATTATCCTGTTCCAGACCCCTGCATTGGGCAGGACGGTAAGATGCACTCATGGTGATCAGTGGGATTTTTGTGACAGGGATTTAGCACTAAACCTTCCCTGCTGAATTTCATGCATCGTCATTTGCTTGCAGAGGAGATACAAACGAGTGATGGAAGAATCTCTAAACCGGTTTGGAATTTGGAGCCATGTGAGTCTCCAGAAGTTTGGCTGCTTCGCCGAGCCTCATCCAAACTATTGGGGCTGCAAGTCTGTCAGTAATGTCCCAAGAAGAAGATCCCTGGGAGGTAGGGGGACCATATTTCCCCCCCAAGGGAAAACGGGATACCGCGTAAGGATAGCCCAAGTCCTCTCCCCCTCCCCCCCCCCCCCCCCCTTTTGGGGCGGGGGTCGCGCCCCCCCCGCCCCCCCCCGCCCCCCCCCCCCCCCCCCCCCCCCCATGTATGGGGCTGGTGTCGCTGCTCACACGAGCCCTGCCTGCCCCCCACCCAAGCCCTGCCTCCCCTACATGTGGGGCTGGCATCGCTGCTCCCACACACACATTCCTCCTCACCCCACTTTTTTGACAAAAATGGGTATTTGTCCCATTGATCAGTTGGCAAGAACAAATGGGACAAATGTCCACTTTTGCCAAAAAAGTCGGGACCGCCGGGACAGGGCTTAAAAAAGGGACTATCCTGGCTAAAACGGGACATGTGGTCACCCTACTGGGAGGTTGCCACTCAGGAGAGCAGCCTTTCACTCAGGATTCCAGGGATTTCTGCATCCATCCTGGACCACAGTGGGAGGCTCATAGATCAGCAAAAATGAAAGCAAAAGTTTGCCAAAAACTTTTTCACACCTCCAAAAAGAGTTGGTTCAGAGATGGCCCTGAGACCCAGTTCTTCGAAAGAAAGAAAGAAAGAAAGAAAGAAAGAAAGAAAGAAAGAAAGAAAGAAAGAAAGAAAGATCCATTGATTTACCCCAGCAGAGGATCCAGCCCAGAGTTGTGATTCAGAACCAAACTTCCCCGTTGGTCAGCACTGGGATTCTGATCCATTCCCACCCCCAGCAAATGTTCGGGTGGATTTTCAAAGGAGCGGTTTTGCTCCCTCATGCCTCACTGAAACCCAGGTGTCCCAAAGCCTAGTGCACTAGTAACCCATAGGGCTCTAGCTCTTTGTCAATGAATTCATCAGTATTGATTGGAGCTCTGAGTCACGCTGCAGCCTCTGTGGGTGTGCCAGCTCTGGCCTTCCCAAATGAAGGGCCAGCTTAGGGCTCAAGTGCCATTGATTCCAAGGGGCATTAATAAATGAGGCACAGAGCGGCTAAGTGACTTGCTCAAGGTCACACAGGGAGTCTGTGGCAGAGCAGGGACCTGAACCCAGGTCTCCCAAGTCTGAGGCAATTTGTTTCCCTGCTAGGGGGCTCTGTCCATTTGCCTCAGACCAGCCTGTTCCCCCAAATAAGCTGAAGGCCAGCCACAAAGCTCGTGAGGCTGTGTGTGAACCTCTGAGCCACCACGCTGGGCAGATTCCATTGGAACTGCAAGCAGAGTCTGTTATCCAAGTGAAGAGAAGATCTCAGAGGAGGCTGAGTCAGGAATAGGATAACAGCTCACGTCTCCAGGTGATGAAGTGGTGGGGCGGCAGGGCCCTAGACAGGGCTGAAAGGGGGAGTGTCCTAGGGTAGCAGAGGTGTGGGGTAATCCAAGATACCCGCAGGACTCTAGCACTTGGCAATACCATTCCTGTCTGGATGGGGAGAGGATTGATTTTGGACCTTGGCTTGGGAGTGATCTCCCAGGAAAAGCCAACTGTAGCCAGGAGCAGAGCTGCTGCTCAAAGCATCCCCTCACCTGTGCAAACAACACCCTGCCCTGCTTGTGCAGAAAGGGGCAGTGTTTAAAAGCTTCCCATTATCCTCCAGTGCAGCTAGGAACACTCCAGCCCGCTCTATTGATTTATCAGGACACCACTAAGCTTTTAGCTCCCCCAGCTTCCTTTACCTTCCCATCTGTTTTTGCATCGAAGTCGTGATTGTCCAGGTCCCCCAGGGACTTGCCTTTGAAAACAGCTTCCCCAGTCTGAGAAATTAACCCAGCTAAGAAATAAATAGCAACAAAGGACTTTGTTCAGGCCCATCAACAGACAACAATGCCAAGAGTGCAATCTGCTTTCACAGAATTATTATTTGTATTATGGCAGAGACTATCGTGGCCCCGACCGAGATTGGGGCCCCCTCACTGCGCCGGGCCCTGCACAGGCCCTGACCGAGGTCAGGGGCCCATAAAACAATATAGTCCCTGCCCCAATCTATATAGACAAAGCAGAATTCTCCTTCTCAGAACAGAGACAGAACTATTTAGTGACTTGCCCAAGGTCCCGTACAGAGTCTGTTGCAGATCCAGGAATGGCACCCAACTCTCCCGAGTCCAAATTCAGTGCCATGGCCACAAGGCCAGCCTTCTACTCTGAAGAAAGCTACCCCAAGTGCCCATCATAGCATGCTATCATAACAGTAGTCTCCCACTGAAGTGATCGCATGACCTGTAATGGGAGCAGGATTGGGTCCTTATGTTATTTGCTACAGTAACGTCTCCTCAGGTGCTATCCTAGTGCACTGCCCACGGTCATAGCTTGGACTCCTCCATGGGCATGTCTACGGTGTAATCAGAGGTGTGATTGTCGCTCAGGCTAGCATGGCAAAAATAGCAATATAGACATGAGGATACATGCTTCAAACTAAAANGACTGAATGCTGGATGTTCAGCACTAAAAGGCACAAGCCTCTGTCACTTGAGCCAAATGCTCCTTGGCAGCTATAGTAGGCTCTTATCCTCTTGTGAGAGCCAGCCACTAGAGGAAGAAAAAGCCAGCCTGGATTCATGTGGGTTACATAAACACCATTGCCCTCTGGATACCACATGGTTCTCCCTTGGAGATGCAACACTTGCTGGGGTGGAAGAGAAAGTCCTAGCAAGGGAAATCGCATCTGTGACTTCTAAGCAGCTTCCCCCCCTTCCTCTGCTGAATATCATTACCCAGGCTTCCAGCCCTTAGAATCTAACTTTAATCTTTCAGATACATGGCTTTGAAGGGGTTTTTCTTTCTAGATCTGGAACATGACACTTTCCAGTACCATTTTCCTTCATCCCTTTCATTTTATTTCAGCAAACTATGACAGCCTCTAAAACTGCAGGAATTAAAATACCCAAAGCAGCTCTCTCAGCAACCTCCTTTCTGCAGTCACTTTGCAGTTGCATCCTCTGGGCTTGCCTTGTAAGTAACATCTATTGTTTATGACTGGGATTTAAAATGGGTTCCCATTAACACATCACAGAGATGGGGCAAAACACACACCTATAATCCTTCCCCCCCCCACACACACATCCCATATACCACATGCTGTTACTTTAAAGCATCCATGTTCCTTGGGATTTGGATCTCTAAGGTGCCCATGGCAATTTGTGTCCTAGGTATATTGATGAATTACTTATATTTCCCCTTTGCAGTTTTAGCTGCTGTTTGATATATACTAAATACAGTGCTGTAATTCTTCTTTTCTTCCTGTTGTGAAGTGCCATTTATTGTTGCACGGTGCTGTTGAGCAGCTGCTGTGTTCCACCTGAGAGGTGGCTGCATTTCAACAGTCAGAGAAAATGGCCCTTGTATAAATGTGTTGCCAAGTGCTTTGTGGTCCTTCTGGAGGAATCATTACTTTCCATTGGGTCGTGATTGGGAGGCAAGAGCATGGCATAACAAGAAGCTATTGTCCAGAAGGATGGAGGGGGACAACCTAATATATCAGTAGCTTAAAGTTTAGATAGAGAGCTCTCTCTTTATTCTAGGACTGCATCTTATACCAGTGGTTCTCAAACTAGGGCTGCCGTTTGTTCAGGGAAAGTCCCTGGCGGGCCAGGCCGGTTTGTTTACCTGCCGTGTCCGCAGGTTCGGCTGATCACAGCTCCCAGTGGCCACAGTTTGCTGCTCCAGGCCAATGGGGGCTGCAGGAAGCGGCGGCCAGTACGTCCCTCGGCCCACGCCACTTCCTGCAGCTCCCATTGGCCTGGAGCGGTGAACTGCGGCCACTGGGAGCTGCGATTGGCCGAACCTGCGGACGCAGCAGGTAAACAAACAGGCCCGGCCCGCCAGGGACTTTCCCTGAACAAACGGCAGCCCTAGTTTGAGAACCACTGTCTTATACCAAATCTGCCTTTGCTCTCTTATTTCCTCGTAGGCATTGCCTAACTGACATTTTTTATTGTCATTAAATAGGCACTGCGGATTTTTACTGGCAGTGCTGGGGAAGCCAGGTACAGACTGTTTCTGGGCAATGCAATTATTTTCATACCACGTCTATTTCTTGTCCAACTGATCGTTAGGTCTTTCCATTTTCTCAGCTCCTTCAGGACTCTCCTGAGAAACGGAGCAATACTTTGCACATATCTTTCTTCCTGGGATCTCAAAGGGCTTCACAAGCATTAACTGATTTCCAGAACACCCATGCATGTTTATCCCCATTTTACAGAGAAGAAAACTGAGTCAAAGAAGAGCTGAAGTGACTTCCTCAAAGTCATGCTGAAGGCAGTGGTGGTGAAGTTGGTAAAGGAATGCAGGATTTCTGGTGCCCAGTGCTCAGACAGGCACCCCGGCACCAGAGTGATGAGCGTGTCAGCACTTTAGTGGCAGGGACCATCTGTTTTTCCCCTGTGTTTGTACAGCACATAGCATAGTGGGGTCCTGTTTTGGAGCAGTAATAGGGACTAATGCATAGGGCCAGGATAGAGGATGAGCTGGCTGGCTGCATACGCTCATCATCATTTGTGTTAGAATAGTGCCAAGTCCAGGGTTCCATCGTGCCTATACCCAGTGAGAGAGAGAGTCCCCCTTCTCAAAGACCTTGCAAGCTGAAGAGACAAGACAGACAAGGAAAGGATGCAGACTTACCCCAGGCCACAGGCAGATCAGTGATTAAGTTGAGAAGAGACCCTAGGTATCCTGCCCGCCCTCCAGTGCCTTCATTATTGGACCATACTACCCCACACCTTGATGGACTGTGTCTCTTTTCTGCCATCCACACCAGACCCTCACGTGGTTTTCCAAGTGGGAGTTTGAATCCACAGCAGTGTGCCGGCAGATGTGTCCTATGGGTCATGTATGCAGATGTGGGGGTTGTGCCTGGGTATAGGTATGTGCAAACATAGTATATGCATAGACAGGCCTTGTGCAGTGTACTGCAACAGTGTGTGTGCGTGCGCACTGCTTGAGGGGAGGTGTATCCTTTGCACGCAGTGCTCATGCATTGTGGGTGTTGTTAATGTATGGCTGAGTGTGCTCATATATAGACACATGATGGGTCTTTGTGCAGTGAGTGTGTATGCACCTAGGATGGGCCTGTGTGTGCAATGTGTGTATGTACTGAATTTCAGTGCAGCGAACACGTGAGCTGTAGCAATCCCAGCCATTTCCAGGGCCCACCCAAGGGGTGTGCGTGTGTGTGTGGGGGGGGAATTTAACATACTCAGGCACCATATTTTCAGCAGCATTGACCTGATAATGTATCTGTTAATATGAACGTTTGAGAAATTACCCTGGATCCATAAACAACTTCAGGTAAAGTTACCAATCTAAATTGTGGAAATATTGTCTGATCCCAACACAGCTCCAATCAGGCTTCTAGCTTCAGAGCCCTGTCACAAGGGCTAATTGCAGCTGATTAGCCACAGCTGGCCTGCCTCTTGGTGACTCAGGGGACTGCTGATAGGCTAAGGAGGCTTTTATTGCTAAATCACAGGTTCAAATCCAGCTTGGGATAGCAGCAATGGCAGGTTATACTCAAAGGGCTATTCAGTGAGCCGTGTGAAGCAATGAGTCTATGGTTTCACTCCAGTCCAGCCAACAGGTGTCACTACCACCCCCAGCCCTCTGTTCCTGCAAGCAGAGGTGGCAAGGACTGAATGGGCATGAAGACCAAATGATACCTCCAGCCCAGAGCAGATGCACATTTAATTAAAGCTGGCACTGCCATTACTTGGGCCCTGCAGAGGAATCAGACCCCAAGGCCATCAAGCCAGGATTGAGTTCAATGTGAAAACCATACTTAACAACAAGGTCTTGTCAGAACTCTGGCAAAGGCAAATGAGCTGCTATTTATTTTTTGGAGAATTTGAATAAAAAAAACTGCCCTGCTGCTGTTCCACAGACATTTCTCCTTAATTGGAAATGTTTCTTCTCCATAGATCTCTAAACATTGTGAAGAGGAAAGGTCCTTTTAAAAGGCTAGTCCAGGCTACAAAAAACCAACCAACCAACCACCCACCCAACATGTACAGGTCCCCCCCGCCCCCCAATAAAAAAAAAATTACACTTATTTTTTGGGTGGAAAAGAAAAAAAAAATCCAATTGATTCCTCAACAGTTTGGTGCCTCTCACTACAAAATCCCTGAGTCTTACTCTCTATTTCTGATTTCTGTTGCTTTAGAAGCAGGAAGGGCTGCACATTAGTCATGCTTTTTACCAAGTTACATAATGCCAATTCTAAAAATCGCAGAACACAGCTACATGTCAGGTCTAATACACATTAGATGAAACATTAGTAGCTTTGCTGATCATAAGTTTTTGTCTGCTGAGGGTTTTCCATGCCACACAGAGCAACAGGCTCCTCTTTGGTGTTTGCAGGAGTTGGTTTCAGGAGCTTGGTAGTTAGCTGCAGTGACAGCAAAGAACAGGCTCTTTGGACTTGTAGATATATCCAATGTAGGGCCAGGTTACAGCTTTCAAGTTTCTCAGAACCAAGGTTTTCCTTGGAAAGGGGGCAGCAGGTCTGGATTCTATTCCTTGGTCTTCCCAACCTTGCTGCGTGACCTTAGGCAAATCACTTATGATTCACAGATGCCAAGGCCAGAAAGGATCAGGGTGATCAGTGCTGTCTGATCCTGCATAGCACAGCCAGAGAATTTCACCTGCCACTTTCTGCAGCCAGCCCAATAACTTACGGTTTCACTGACACAGCTCTTTCAGAAACAGACATCTTATTTTGATTGAAAGATCTGAAGGGATGGAGAATCCACCACATGATCTCTCTTGAAGATGCCCAGCTACTTACTAGGATGATGCACCGGGTATTAAAACCTAAATAGGCTTTTGTTCCTCACTGCCTCAGTTTCCCCATCTGCAAAACCCAAATACCAATACTGACCTATTGTCAGGCTAGAATTTGGGGCAGGGACCATTTTTCTGTTCTGTGTTGGTACAGCACCATGCACAATGGGGTCTTGGCCCATGGCGGGAGCTCCTATGTGCTATGGTAATAGAAATATTAAGACATTGTTTGTAAAGTCTGTTGAGATACAATAATAGATGCCAGGGGAGAAGGACAAGGCATTATTAGTGCTATGAGCTGTGGCCTTTTCTCTTTTCCCTTGGTTACATTAGAGGTGCTAACCATGAATATTCTGTGACTCACAAACCTGTTAAAATTACCAGAATTGTTAGGTAAATGAATACGCTTAATTACCGAAATCAGACACATGCACTGCTACAGAATAGCTCCATGACGAGCTTGTTTGAGGTAAATAGCAGATGAGTCACAGGCATGGCAGAGTCCAGGGCAAGCCTGGCCCCGAGACTGGAAAGGGATGAAAACGCAGGGCTAGGTTCTCTTTCAGGCTATGTCCACACTGGCCTTGGCGTGCACGCCTGGTATAGCTACACCAGCAAAGTGCTCCTGGTCTGGATGCAGCTATCGGCCAAAGTCATGCTTTGCACTGGCATAATGAAACCACTCCCTACAAGCAGAACAGGCAATGCCAGTAAAAGGACACTAGGAACTGCTGCCAGCACAGCGGTCGGTAAGGCAGGGTGACCAGATGTCCCGATTTTATAGGGACAGTCCTGATTTTGGGGTCTTTTTCTTATATAGGTTCCTATTACCCCCCACCCCCGTCCTGATTTTTCACATTTGCTGTCTGGTCACCCTACGGTCAGAGATCACCCCCCCCCCCAACCCCCTCCCTGATCCACGTAGAATCATGGGACTGGCAGGGACCTCGAGAGGTCATCTAGTCCAGTCCCCTGCACTCATGGCAGGACTAGGTATTATAGCTGCGCTGGCATTAGGTTGTAGTGTAAACACAGCCTTGGCCTGCACTGCTGCTCCAAATTTGGTAACAGGCCTGTGGGGGAGGTGGGGAAGGTACCATGTCAGAAATGGTTATTTAGCACTTAGCAGCCCTGACATAAATCTGTCAGTGATCTGCAGCCTAAAGGAAGCAGCTGAACACTTTGCAGAGTGCTCCCGGCACAAGTCCCTGCTTTTAATTTTTTTGTTCTTTTAATGATCCACAGACAAGCTTGGGGGGCGGGGGAGAAAGAGACACAACCATGACTTTTCTAGTCTCTGCCCTGTGCTAACTAGGGCTCGGAAAAACCCACGTTTTCTTTCTTCTGAAAGAAGAGGGAGGTTTTTCTACACACTCCTGTGAGCTTGTTAAACTCGGCAGGGAAATCAGGCCAGTCACATCACTCTTAGGTAGTACCTTTCACACACAGATCTCAATACTGAGGGAGGTTGGGATCATTATCCCCCTTGTACAGGTGGGGAAACTGAGGCAAAGAAGGGAAGCAATTACTGAACAGGTCCCCAGTAAAGCTGGGATTAGAACTGAGGTCTCCTGATTGCCTGGCTAGTGTGGATCATGGTGCCTCCAAAAATACAGCAGGAACAAAGAGCCCAATTGTTGAGTAGGACCCTACCCCTCAAGCTGTCCCGTTGAAATAGAAGCGCTCAGCTCTGCTTTGCTAGTGATAGAGGAGATTGGTCTCTTTAAGGGTCCCAGGGCTTTAATTGACCCCATCAAAGGACCCAAAGGCTGGGCTCTGATCCCCCTTCCTCCGCTGGAGAGTCCTTTACTTCACTGCTATGTTCAACTGGGACATTTCACAAACATCAATAGTTTTCTTCTCCCCTCCTGCCCCCCAATCTTTCAAAGTGGAGATTTGCTGAAACGGACCCTTCCCTGCAAACAGTGTCCTTTTTGACGAATCAGCATCTCCCCCAACTACAAGACATTTCGGCGGCGAATTCCTGACCAGTCCTGCTGTGGAATAAGGTGCTACCTAGCGTGAGCGAGAGGCTCCCAGCCTGGCCCCGCAGCGACCAACACAGAGCAAGGGTTAAGCCGTAGCCAATCACAGAGCAAGTGTGCAGGTCCTGCTTTGAGCAGGGGGTGGGACTAGATGGCCTCCTGAGGTCTCTTCCAACCCTGATCTTCTATGGTTCTATGACACAGCATGCGCAGGGCACCTGGCCCCATCAGCACACATCTACGGCTCCCAGCACAATGGCCTGCTTAGTAGGTCTACACTGCAGCTGGGAGACTCACTACAAGCTGGGGTTGTGGATGTCCCAGCTTGGATTCGCTTAGCTTCAGAGCCAAGTTCCCCCTGAGTCAGAACGCCAAGAACGCTGCTATTTTAAGTGCGCTAGCTCAAGTCTACTTGGGCTAGGACATTCGTTCGTAGACATGCCTTATGGGGGGAGGCACAACTGCTTCCCTGTTTCTCCCCCAGTACGGCTCTCCCTCCCCCATGCTTCCTTAATGACTAGCTCCCTTGACACAGCCAGCTGACAAAGCCTCCTGCCCCTGTGGAGGCTACAGGTTTCTGCCCCCGTGCTCCATTGCTCTGACGTTGCACAGGCCTAGGGCTACCATTTACCTTAACGATCCAGTTGTTGGATAGACAAACGGGCACAGACAGCAAGACGGAGACAGCTTAAATCACCAAAACTGGGGGTGGCTAAGGAGATGGGAAATAGAGGTCACCCCCCACCCCTTATGTTCAGGGCTGGTGCAACCCATTAGGTGACCTAGGTGGTCGCCTAGGGCGCTAACATTTGGGGGGCGCCGGCGCCCTAGTCGTCGTCGGTATTTCGGGGGCGGGACCTTCCGCCACTTCTGTCGGGGGCGGCATTTCGGGGGCGGGACCTTCCGCCGCCTAGGGTGGCGAAAAAAGCTAGCGGCGCTCCTGCTTATGTTGCAGTAATTAAAAAAAAAAAATAGATGAGACTCCATCACCCAACTCAGTGACCATTTATGTTCCACCCACTCACTTGCACTCATGGCTGTTCTGGGAGCAATTTGACGGAGAGGCTGAACATCCTTGCCGTTTTGTTTAGGTTACACTTAAGGATTTGAGGAAAGCGGCAAATCTGCACCCGGGGTTTTCCCCAAATGCACGTGGGAGAGAATAGATTTGTTCCCCTTACAGAAAAATGAATGTGGCCAGCAAAACAGGTGGCTAGCGCCAAGGACGGCGCACTCAGGTGGAGGAGAGCACTTCCCAGTTTGATTCTCCTCTCCTGGCACTCAGTTGTCAATGTCAACGTGCAGCGGAAGGGCAGAGTGGAGATGCAACATCATGTTGGGTGATGGTGGGGGTGGTGGAGCAGAGACCAGTGAAGGACAATGAAATGACAGAGGTCCATATGCTGTTAGAGACTGGAAGGTATGGGAGATTGGAGGTGTTTCAGAGAATAAGAAGAGCTGCAGCGCGATGGGAGCAGAGAGAGGCCCAGGGTACCTGCCATACCGGCTATGTTGTTCAGACTCCTGGGTTTTTCCATAGCCTTTGTGAAGAAAATGGACACAAGTGAGGTTAGAGCCAAAGAAACTTCATTGGGCAGAGTCAGAGGTGACCGTGACCTAGATGTGCAGAAACCCTCAGAAGAGCATCATCAAGATCCTACATTTAAAAGGATCCATTCCTGAGTATGGTCCCCTAGAGACCACAGCCCACATCTACCTAAAAGCTATGAAAATAGGGCTCATCTGTGTGGATGAGAATCCTAATCAAACTAGAGGAAAAAAAGTCAGCTCAGGAAAGAACTTTCCCTGCTGGAAAGAGACAACCGTGGACTGGGCTTTCAGTCAGAGGGGAGTAAATTCTAAAGCCAGTTTTGATTCAGCCATGTTCCCAACCTTCTCTAAGTCACTGTCCGTGGATGGTCTTTTACCACAGCATGAATTTTAAGCTCATTTGAAAGTCAAGCATTCACTGAGGGTGAATATAGACTGGAACATTCAGTAGTAAATATGCATTGCTTTGGTTAATTACAGAGATCATCCAAATCAGGGCACAGACACTATGCCATATGACTCATATAGCAAACCAACATCTTGGAAGTTTGGATAACGAGTTGTTCCTAGGGGAAATTGTTTTTTTGTTTTACAAATAACTATGAAAAACAAATGAAACGGGATTTTGTGGGCTGCAAACAGAGAAAGAGGCAGAATTCAACCAACTGATGATTTGTAATGAATTATTCCCTCAGCTCTCATTTTAAATCGAAGATAGCAGCAGCAGGTTTCAACCCTACTATGTTTACATATCAGGCAAGGCTGGTTGGAAAAAAAGAAATCCAGTTGTTTTCCATGAGAAATTTTAAAACTGTCATAAAAAAGATTCCCACCGAAATTTTTCTATGAAAGCCAAAAAGTTTAAGGGAAACAAAAGTGTTCTGGTTATTCATTGAAAAAAAAAAAAAAAACCCAGAAAATTTCAACCAAAATGAAAATTCTCTTTTACATCAAAAAACTCCCCGCCCCTTTGGAAAAAAACGATATGTCGCATTGAAAAAAAATTCTGATTAGCTCAAATATCAGTTCTACTTTTAGAGTCCTCCAGAGTCCACTTCAGGCCTTGTCTTCCCTCGGAAAATCCTGATGCCTAATTCACCCCCAGTACAGCACCACCAGAGGATGGAGCATGTCCATCCTCCACTGCATCCTCCGTGAACGTTAATGACCGGTCCAGATTTTACCACCATTAACACAACCCAAGATCGAGCAAGCTTCCCTCTGCTTAAACTAAGTGTGGCCTCATTCATGACCAGAATTTGTGTCCATTGATAAGATGCAGGGCTCTTGGAATCATTCTGCATTCACCCTCCAGTCACAAAGACAATAGAACCCCACACTGGGGTTATCCCTTGAAAACAGATGTCTATGAGGTGTCCCTCATCACCACATTGAGAACTTCTAGGGAAGGGCAGGAAATCAGTTCTTTGACAGCAAAATCCCAAACTGTTAGTCAGTCAGTTTGATGGTGCCTGGAAACACTCTGTATAAACCATCATGTTTCTGTGTGTAGGTTTAGACACATTTAGACACAAAAGGGTCTGATTCTGACCCCTGATGCACCCCATTCCAATTTCAGTGATGATTCCTTGTTTACTGGGATATAAGCAACAGCTGAATCAGGCCCACAGTAGAAAAGAGGCTCTGGTTTTGTAGAAAGCCACCAATTGGCGTTTGTAAAGAAAGAGATCACTACAGCCAGGTGAACTATTGCAGCAAACAGCTTATTCAACAAATCCAGCCCTTTCTCAGACCACAAGTTGCCTGTTAAGAGGTTACAGTTCTGACTGATTTGAGCCTAAAATATTTGTGAAGTGGCCACTGATTTCAGGTGCCTCAATTTCTTGGTGCTCAACTTGAGGCCACTGGGCACCTGCAAATGGAAGTGCCCAAAATTAGTGGCTCTTCGCAATCATTCAACCAGTAGTTTGTGCAAACCCGTGTCAGCCTGTGGATTGCTTGCTACCCATTATTCTCTAGTTGTGCTGCTTAATTGGTCAGCAAGGTCACAAGCCAGCTCCCTGCCCGGATGACAGTAAAGGACTCTTTCCGTTTACAAAGTTTAGATTTGCAAATTATCCCCAAAAGTTTAGTGTTATTTACTGATCTATTGCACATTCAGTTCTTCATTACACTTGGGCTTTCCCCAAACATCCTGGTGAATTCAGAGATTCCTAAGCTCAGAAGGGACCTTATGATCTTCTCCTCTGACCTCCTGCATAGCACAGGCCAGAGAACCTCACCCCAAACTCTTTACCTCAATCCCTATCCTGGTTGAACAGCTACAGATCTTGTAGACACCAAAGCATCTTTATTCAGGACAGTACTTAAGCACACGCTTAAAAGTTAAGAGCATACTTAAGTGCTTTCTTGGAGAGGCGCCTGTAAATGGGTCTCTGCCTCCTGAGCACCCCCTTGTGGTGGCTCTGCAGCACCCTGCCTCAGTTTCCCTGTCTCACAGGGTTCCTCAAAAACTCCACCCAGTATATATCATTTTAAAACATTCCCCATCTGGAAGGGGGGGGGAGAGGAGGTGACAATTAATGTAGTCCATACACACACTGGCCCTCCAGGCCCCAACCCAGGGAGCCCATAGCCATCTCTCCAGAACAATGCAGCATTCACACCAGCTGGCCCCTTCAGACACCAGTTCTCTCCCTGAGTCAGGTGCCCCGTGCCCCCCTTCCCTGTTATGATCCTTACAGCACTCACCTGCAGCTTCTGACTGGCCTGTGGCTGGCTCAGATGCCTTCACCTGCCCTTCCACTCTCCCTTATATCCTTGAGCCTGGTCAGTCAGTCACATGACCTTCCTGCCACATGACCAAAATCATTTGTCCCAACTGGGGAGATGTGCTGATCTCACCACAGGTGGGGCGCTGAGACCCTTAAGGGGCCAGCCACCCTGTGACAGGGCCCAAGGATGGGAGAATCCACCCCACCCCATAGTAAACTGTTCCAGTGGTCAGTTCCCCTCCCTGCCCCCCCTGTTAAAAATGTGCAGCTGGTGCCCAGTTTGAATGACACCTGGCTTATGTGAGCATTTGTGAATAAGAGGCTGATCAGCAGGCTTCTTTACCAAGGAAGCTGTCTCGGTTCTATTCACCCAGCCCCAAGGGGTATCGTTGTTTTCTAATAGGGCCACAGAAGCACCCAATCCCAAGCTGCTGCTTGGGCAAACCATCCAAGGAAAGTTGCAAAGCATTGGAGGGTTTTGCTATGCTAATTGCCATCAGTGCTGTTAGTTAGGGAGGCTGGTTTCCCAGCAACACATATAGGTGCTAACTGAGGTCAGCCTAATTGGTTTAAAAATGGGTTTGTTGCCAAGGAGCTGCATGGAGGCATTTTATAAACAGAACGGCTGATGGCAGTGGGCACCTTGATGGTCTCTTCCCATGCAAAATGGCATCAGAGGTTCCACCTTGTCCACGTGCAAATACTCAGCGCTCAGTGATGCGCCAGCATGATCACACACGTGCACTGAATGGGGAACAGAAATGCATTGTCACGCAGACATGCACATGGACCCGACAATGCACACGGGGGGGGGGGGGGGGGGGGGGGGGGGAAGAGGGGCTGCATTAACTCACGTACTCCTATACTTCTGGTCAATTACTCACATTCTTGCAACACACTCACGCACAAATACACAAAAACATATGTACTCACCCGCATGCCCTCGTACACTCATCCATGCATATACACCACAGACACACCGGCACATCACAAATAACTCATGCACACATACTGTGCACTCACTTAGCATGAAAAACACATGGATGTTTGCACATCCATGACCCGGTCCATTAACTCACACACTCCTAAATGAATTATATACACATTCTCCCACATGCATAGCACTCAGATCAACACAGACTTATGTAGGTATCACTTCTGCATCACATATGCACATAATCTTGTACGTACATAGATGGCAAAACCCTCAGCTGCTTGGTGCACTAGGCTGATGCAGGATAATGGGACTTAGAGTATGTTAACACTGCACAGTTACCCAGGCTCTTACCCTCCCTACCTTCCACCCAGAACAACCTCTAACCAGGGTTTGGAGGTGTTTGAGCCTGTGGGAAGTTACCCAGCTGGGAGTGTGGGTTAGAACCCAGGCTCTGCTTTAACTCGAGCGGAATCATAGAATAGAATCATAGAATATCAGGGTTGGAAGGGACCTCAGGAGGTCATCTGGTCCTACCCCTTGCTCAAAGCAGGACCAACCCCAACTAAATCATCCCAGCCAGGGCTTTGTCAAACCGGGCCTTAAAAACTTCTAAGGAAGGAGATTCCACCATCTCCCTAGGTAACCCATTCCATTGCTTCACCACCCTCCTAGTGAAAAAGTTTTTCCTAATATCCAACCTAAACCTCCCCCACTGCAACTTGAGACCATTACTCCTTGTTCTGTCATCTGCTACCACTGAGAACAGTCTAGAGCCATCCTTTTTGGAACCCCCCTTCAGGTAGTTGAAAGCAGCTATTAAATCCCCCCTCAGTCTTCTCTTCTGCAGACTAAATAATCCCAGTTCCCTCAGCCTCTCCTCATAAGTCATGTGCTCCAGCCCCCTAATCATTTTTGTTGCCCTCCGCTGGACTCTTTCCAATTTTTCCACGTCCTTGTAGTGTGGGGCCCAAAACTGGACACAGTACTTCCGATGAGGCCTCACCAATGCTGAATAGAGGGGAATGATCACGTCCCTCGATCTGCTGGCAAAGTGGAAACCTGCCTACTTTGCAGTGAAGACACAAGCAAATCACTTGAGTTCTAATAGTCCTCCAATGCCTTCCCACAATTCCCCCCGAAGGACAGAAATTCTCTCGCAATTGACTGGGAAAGAATCCTAGAGCATTTCAGCCCAAAAAACCATGGGATATGCCCAGACAGATACAGGTGAATGCAGAAACAGTGAGGACACAGTACTGAGGGCAGGACTTAGCAGCGGAGATGCCAGGCTAGGCTAACCAGGTTAACTGTGTAGTATAGACACAGCCTGAGGCAGTGGGAGTTAGATGGCCGGACAGACTGCAAAGTAGCACACAGGTGCTGGGTTAGGGGTCTGGCTGCCATGCCTGCTGCCCAACTACAGCCTCGAGGGGATGTGGTCTGCACATCTCATGGCATTGCCAGGCCCTGAAGCCCTCCATGCATATGGGGCAAAATTTACCCTAATACCAAGGGTCAGCACCAGCAGTAAATTTTACCCATAATCTGGTTGGCTGGTGGGGATGCCCACTGCTCTTCTTGAAGAAGTACTAAGATGCTTATGAATCAATGTCCTAACATATAAAGTACTAGATAGGGTACTACAGACCACCAATTCACACTAGGGAACAGGATGACTGGTTCCTTACACAACTATCTATAATGTGTAGGGATAAAAAAACAAAAACAAACAAACAACTGTGACCATGGAGGACTTCAATTTGCGAGACACATGCTGGAGGTCTCATGCTGCCAGTATTTAAAACACCCTTAAAAAGAACAGGAGTCCTGTGGCACCTTAGAGACTAACAAATTTATTTGAGCATAAGCCTTCGTGGGCTACAGCCCACTTCATCAGATGCCTGGAATGGAACATATAGTAAGAAGATTTATATATACATACAGAGAACATGAAAAAGTGGAAGTAGCCATACCAACTGTAAGAGGCTAATTAATTAAGATGAGCTATTATCAGCAGGAGAAAAAAAACTTTTGTAGTGATAATCAAGATGGCCCATTTTAGACAGTTGACAAGAAGGTGTGACGATACTTAACATGGGGAAATAGATTCAATATGTGTAATGACCCAGCTGGGGCCATCTATTTCCCCGTGTTAAGTATCCTCAACCTTCTTGTCAACTGTCTAAAATGGGCCATCTTGATCATCCCTACAAAAGTTTTTTTTCCTCCTCCTGCTAATAGCTCATCTTAATTAATTAGCCTCTTATAGTTGGTATGGCTACTTCCACTTTTTCATGTTCTCTGTATGTATATATAAATCGTCTTACTATATGTTCCACTCCATGCATCTGATGAAGTGGGCTGTAGCCCATGAAGGCTTATGCTCAAATAAATTTGTTAGTCTCTAAGATGCCACAAGGACTCCTGTTCTTTTTGCGGATACAGACTAACACGACTGCTACTCTAAAACACCCTTGGAATTCCTGAACATTATAGATGATAGTTTCCCAACTCAATATGTTGCAGCCAACACAATCCTGGGCAAGATAATGGAGCAGCTGATATGGGACTTGATTCATAAAGAATTAAAAGAGGGTAATGGAATTAATGCAAATCAACAAGGGTTTATGGGAAACAGATCTTGTCAAACTAACTTGATATCTTTTTTTTTTTTTTATGAGATCACAAGCTTGGTTGATAAAGATAGTAGTGTTAACATAGTATACTTAGACTTCTGTAAGGCATTTGACTTGGTATTGCATGACATTCTGATTAAAAACTAGAACCCTGTAAAATTAGCATGGCACACATTAAATGGATTAAAAACTTGCCGACAGGCCTCAAAATGTAACTGTAAATGGGGAATCACCATTGAGCGGGTGTGTTTCCAGTAGAATCCCGCAGGGACTGGTTCTTGGCCCTATGCTATTTCAAATTTGTATCAATGAGCTGGAAGAAAACATAAGATCATCAGTGAAAAAGTTTGTAGGTGACAAAAATGGAGAGAGTGGTAAATGATGAAGAGGCTAGATTACCGACACAGAGCGATACGGATCGCTTGGTAAACTGGGCACAAGCAAACAATACACATTTTAACATGGCTAGATGTAAATGTGCTCATCTAGGAACAAAGAATGTAAGCCATACTTGCAGGATGGGGAGCAGAGACTCTGAAAAAAATTTGGGGTCCTGGTGGATTATCAGCCGAACATGAGCTTCCAGTGTGATGCTGTGGACAAAATGGCTAATGCCATCCTGGGATGCATAAACAGGGGACTCTCAAGTAGGAGCAGAGAGGTTATTTCACCTCTGTATTTAATACTGGTGAGACGGCTGATAGGATATTGTGTCCGTTTCTGGTACCCACAATTCAAGAAGGATGTTGATAAACTGGAGAGGGTTCAGAGAAGAGCCAGGAGAATGATGAAAGGATTAGAAAACCTGCCTTCTAGTGAGAGACTCAAGGAGTTCAATCTATGTAGTTTAACAAAGAAAAGGTTAAGGGGTGACTTGATTGCAGTCTGCAAACACCTACATAGGGGACCAAATATTTAATAATGGACTCTTCAAGCTAGCAGAGAAAGGTTTAACACGATCCAATGGCTGGAAGCGGACACTGGACAAATTCAGACTGGAAATAAGGCATAGATTTTTAAATAGTGAGAGTAATTAACCATTACCAAGGGTCGTGGTGGATTCTGCTTCACTGGCAATTTTTAAATCAAGATTGGATGTTTTTCTAAAAGATCGGCTCTGGGAATTATTGTGGGGAAGTTCTCTGGCCTGTACTCTAGAGGGGGTCAGATGAGATGATCACAACAGTCCCTTTAGGCCTTAGAATCCAAGAGCCATGCCACACCTTTCCTGAGGGCTGCCCTGAACCTCCCCGCCTGGTGCTGGCGGGATGAGTTCTGGACCTGCCGCCGGGGTGTACCTTCCAGAGCCCTGTGTGTAGCTCAGCAAAAGGGCAGGATGTGCACCCACATGCAGGGTACACGCAAAGGGAAATGTGCGCACAGACACATGCCAAAATGGACACACACAGCCATGTTTCAGGATAGCAACAAGTGATTCCCCCACTTCTGCTGCTGAGACGGTTTCAAACACATCATCTGTATGGACAAGGGATTGGGGTCATGCCCTCTGAAGGGAAAAGAGGGGAAAATGCTTCATCTGCGTTAGGACGGGCTTGCCCTTCTCAGGACCAAAGAAGAAGAAGGGTATTATGGGAAGGAGAATTATATTCTCCAGCTTCCTGAAATAAACCATGCTCAGGTTGCAATATTTCTACTGGAACCAGGACCAAATCCCGTTGATGGCTGATATCTGCATTATTCTTCCAACCAAACGCCAATGTCCTGGCTTCCAGAGCTTGTAATAACATAAGTACCTGTCCCCGAATTTGACAGAAGTCTCTCCATGAGCTGGGCTCAGAACCAAAGTACTCTGACTTTGGAGCATTGCCAGGGTGTCCAGTACCAGCACAAATAGCCGCAACGGGAGATTAATTAGGGCCTGAGCAGTCACAGCTCCCATTAACTTCGTCTAGGACTGAGAGCTCTCAGCACCTCTGACAATTGAGCTAGAAGGTTCTAATATTTGGATACAAAGGATCCTCCTAAGCATATCTAATCCTCTCTCTCTCCCCTCTGGTCCAAAGAAACCTCTTTAAATAACAATGTGTGAAACAAAGGCTGCAGTTAGTAGAAACAATCACTAGTCTCCAGGCCAAATGTGTTTCATGAAGTATGTTGAGAAACGGCCATCTCACCCCTCAGAGACCTATCGTTCATCACATCATACAGTAACTGGAAGTCGCATCTCCAAATGAGCATCTTCACCAGTTTTCAACCCAAGTCATGTGATACCAAGTTCTGACCGCACCTCAACCAGGAGGTCTAGATGTTTTGGGGGGACATTAAAGGAATGTGCTGGTCCATTTATTTTCATGCACCACGAACGAGTGGTTACATTGATTCTCAGAGCTAAGCAGGGCCAGGCTGGGTCAGTCCTTGGATGAGAGATCCCTGGCAACCAACGCAGATGCTATAGCAGGGGTCGGCAACCTTTCAGAAGTGGGGTGCCGAGTCTTCATTTTTTCACTCTAATTTAAGGTTTCGCGTGCCAGTAATACATTTTAACATTTTTAGAAGGTCTCTTTCTATAAGTCTATAATAGATAACTAAACTATTGTTGTATGTAAAGTAAATTAGGTTTTTAAAATGTTTAAGAAGCTTCGTTTAAAATTAAATTAAAATGCAGAGCCCCCTGGACTGGTGGGCAGGACCCGGGCAGCGTGAGTGCCACTGAAAATCAGCTCATGTGCCGCCTTCGGCACGCGCGCCATAGGTTGCCTACCCCTGTGCTATAGGAAATAGTATTGGTGATCCAGTAGGGTGGGTGCACTTTGCTTGGACTTGTTAGTAAACCAGTGCCCCAGCATGGTGTTAGGGGATACTGTGCTCTGTTGGGTGAGATGTCCTGACCACATGTCATCATGAAAGATCCCATGGAGGTTTTCACCAGAGAAGGGATGCCAGTGCCAGGGTCCCAGCTAATGTGGGTAATTGCATCCCATCTGCTTACATTTCCCAGTTGCTCCAGCTGGTTACAGTAATCTCTCCCACTTTCGGTTTTAGAGCACCCTTGGAGTGTTGCTCAAGCTATTCTACACTGCCACATCCCACTCCAGAAATGGTGGCATTTCAGCTGAGGGTGATGGCAAGTTACCCCTGTATGCATAGAATTCATACCTTTGTAAAGCCCCTTGTGCTTGCAAAAGGAACCATATAATCAATCAGCAATCATGACTTTATAAAAGATAGCTCAAGAGCCCATTGTAACACGCACTGAAACTTCCTGTTCAGATCCCACTCAACCCTCTACAATTGACTTGTGTGGTTTAAAAGAGAACAGATCAGATCCTCAGCTGGTCTACTTCCAGTTTACGCCAGCAGAGGCTCTGTCTAAAGAGGTTTTCCTGTAAAGGGAAAAGCCCAGTGTTAATTCTTCCTTGTTTTCCCCAACCTGTTTCCCCATCTGTTCTGAAAGTTTACAAATCAGAGCTGGTTGACATTTTTTTTTAATCAAAATATTTGTGAATGAAAAAATATGGCTTCAGGTCCAAAATAAAAAGTTTGCAGAAATTTTTCATTTAGGTCAAAAAACCCTCAAAACCATTTTTTTGGGGGTGGGGAGGGGGGTGATTTTTTTTTAAATCAAAACCCCCCCCAATTTTATTCTTTTAGTCAAAAAATATTTTTATTTGGTCTAGTAAACATTGTTGGGTATTTTTGGCTTACAAAAGTCAATTTTTTTAAAACCAAAAACTAGTTTTGAACACTGAAAAAAAAAATCCTTTTCAGTTTTGCTTTTTCATTTAAAAAAAAAAAAAAAAAAGGCAGGAAAATGTTTATAATAAAAAATGTTTCAACATTTCCCATGAAAAGTAATTGACATTTTTCTTCCAACTCTCCCAAAAATCTGAAAATCCTAATCTCTCTGAGTTTCTAATTCCTTCCTTCACCTGATAAAGCACAAAGCTTCATATGTTATAAATTCCATCTCCTCTATCAATCATAGAATCATAGAATCTCAGGGTTGGAAGGGATCTCAGGAGGTCATCTAGTCCCACCCCCTGCTCAAAGCAGGACCAACACCAACTAAATCAAAATATGCTGCTCCAATTTCCTAGCTGACCCAAAACCTGATCCAAATCCCAATGAAATCAGTGGACTTCAGTGGCCTTTGGATCTGGCTCCTAATCTCCACGTTAGTGGAGAATAACAGAGGGTCCTTCCATGGCAGAGTCACACAGAAGGCTCCAGCTCTCGTCTCTGCTGGAGGAGCTAGAGAGTTTTGGTCTAGCAATGTTGCTTCTATATCACAACAATGGGCTGGCAGTGATGTCCAGTCCCGCGTAGTGTTGGATTAGCCAGTAGCTGTGATGGCAAAGTGAGGATGGAATTGGCGAAGCTACTCAGGGCTCTCTGCATTGCCAGAGAGAGACTGGATCTGGCACAGCGACACAGCACTGGATCCACATTGACCACGGGAAAGGCAGTGCTGCTCCAGAGCTCCTCGGAGCTGGATCAGCCATTGCCACGACAAGGGAAACTGGAGTAAGGTGTGTCAGGTGGCAGCCCCTCTTCTGGCTCCTCCAGAACCTTGTATTCAGGTTCTGGCTGCACTTTCCCCTGCATTCCCTGATCTATGCACAAAGTCACAGGACTGGGACCTCCTTATCAACCTCCTCCTGGTGCTGGCCAAGATGGCCTCCATCGCTGCAGGAGGAGGAAGCTGGGAGGGGGTGTGTGGTGTGCTCTGCAACTGTGGGACCTATTTCCATTCCCTTGTTCAATCACACCTCTGGGCAGAGTTCCTTTGGGCAGTGTCCACTGACGGCCTCATGCCTTTGAGGAGCAGTGGGTGCTCTCCGAGGGTGTCCCCATCTGGTTCCTTGACTTTCAACCTTTGACCTCACTCCTGTTCCTGTTTTCCCCTTCGTTGTCCCACACACTCCCTTGTAGCATGAGCATAGCGGCTACTCCCCCGTTAGTTTTGGGGGGGGCCTTGACCCACCTGTTCCAGGTCTGCAAATAGTACAAGGGGAACTGGAGCGGGTTATTTATTCTTGCCATAAGAGAACACTGGAACTAGACTCTTGCCATTGGATTAGCCATTCGGACTGCAAGAGAGACTGGAACTGGTGGAGTGGCTCACGGCTCCCCAACCCTGGGCACTGCTCAGTGCTGGCTCACCCAGTCTCTAATGCCACAAGAGACAATAGCGTGGCAGCCAACGTTCTTGGCTCACACCAAGGAACGAACGGAGATCCCTACAGGTTGAGCTAAACTGCCTGGGTCCACCGCTGGGACCGTGAGAGACTCATCTCCTCTGTAGGCTGGGCACAGAGGGGAATGTGTAACACACACTGACCCTGCCTACTGGGTTAGAACTAGCAGAGCACCTAAGCACTGGATCATGTTACACCATCAGAGAGAGAGAAAGGGGGGAATAGGCCATGATGCCTCAGTGGCAGATTTAAAAAACAAAGCCACTGCTTAGCGCTTCTGAGCTCTAAACGCAGCAAGAGAGGACGGAGCCAGCAGATCGCTTTATGCAGCTCATTAAATAGGAAAGAGAAAAATCCTGATTTGATTTATTTTCCAAATTTTCAGTTAAGCTCTTTGCAGAATTTGTTTATGAAACAACAACATACAAAGTGATCATCTGATGGACTGGAGGAGCGAGGACCCAGCACGAAACCATCAGACCTGCACGAACCCACCTGGGTCAATCTCTTTGGGCTACTCAGTCAGATCTCTCAGTAACTCCATTGGCTGGATCCTTGGCTGGTGTAAATTAGGGTAACTGGAGCTAGTTGGAAAAGGCCAATTGTTTTTTGCTGGAAATTTAAAAAAAAAAAGTTTCAAAATTTCTCATGAACATTTTTTGTTTTTTCATTGAAAAATTGAAATTACCCAACATTTCAGTTTTCAGAAACAGTGTTTGGTACCGAGGTATGGGTTTTGAAACCCATAAACTCAAAATGCTTATAGAAAACCAAATATTTTCACTAAAAAATGTTCCAATTTCGATTTCTGTTTTTCAATCGCGAAACCTGAACATTTTGACCAAACCCCGCCCCAGCATCACTTTTGTGCTAGAAAACATTTTGACCAGCTGTAGCTGGAACTCCATGGACTTCAGTGGAGTTTCTCCGGTTCACACCAGCTGAGGATCTAGCTAGCTGAGTGGCATCAGAATGCCCTGTCAGGAAGTGGACGAACAAGGTATGGGCAGAGCTGGAGGGTAAGGAAGCTGGCACAAAAGTCAGCAGCTGCAAAGAGAAGAGAAGATACTGGTGGCAAGGTAGTTTCACAGGCAGGTAGTCTAGCTGGATGGGAGGCAGTAGATAAAGCAGACCTGATTCTCTGGGCAAAGTGAGCGTAAAGCACTATCATGTTGAATTTGTAGCTTATTACACATGCTTTGCACAGGTGTAAATGGTTAGACAAGGTGCAGGGAAGAACCAGTGGTTCTAGGTAATGCTGTGGCTAGTGAAGCAGCTAGGTGTGGATGGGGAAGGAGGACCCCAAGAATACAGGTGAGGATTACAGGTAAGAGAAGCCCAAAGGGGATTCCAATTAGCACAGAAAGACAAAGGTAGAGGGAGATGGAGTAGGCAGGAAGGAAATAATCCTAGGGGTCTCCTGGGGACAGATGTGAAAGAGGAAAAAGATCACACAGGTCAATGGAAATGGATCACATAGTACACTGGGCAAGCCCTTTGTAAGATCAGCACATGCCTGTGGCGCGCAGTGAAGGGATGAGCCCAAGGAAGCCAAAGCTCAGGGCAAGGTGGCATTTTATTGGCAACCTCCGCTCCGGCATTCACTTCTGAACAGCCGTTCTCATGCGATGGTGGGGGTGTTTCTTCTGAGAAACGAAGCATTTTGCTTTTGAAGGGGGCTGCTATTGGGGGAGCTAATGGGGAAGTGACTGGGAAATGCCCTCCCCCCGCCTTCCCCCACCCCCGGTGGGAAATCAGCTTTACGCGTCCATACTCGTCCCTCTGTCCTCCATCTCCCCCACCCGCGCTGTCACTCTGTCCACCAGATGCCTCTGGGTCTCGCCTGTACCTTTCCGGATGCCGCCGTCGGCCGTGCAGGAGAAATCGCCGGCGTTCAGCAGAAAGCAGGTGGCCGCCTTCTTGGTTTTGTCCCTGGTGCTGGAGCGCCTCATCGGCCGCTTCTCCTCATGCGAGGACGAGAGGGGTTGCTCCTCGTCTGACAGCACGGTGTTGGCATCGCCGTTCTGCTTGGAGTCTTCAGGGCCAGGATGGAAGGGGGAAAAAGGATGAAAAATATCAATTTTCCAGAGAAATTGACAAGCCAAGATACTTGTCTGCTTGCTCCTGCTACTGGCAACAGGGAGGCCGTGTGGCTGACTGCCCGCTAGCTACAGCGTGGGAAATGGTAGGGCAAGCTTCCCCCTTATGTGGCCCAAGTTGATGTGAGTGGAACTGAGGCAGCAATGGGGTTTGCTGGCTCATCCCCCAGAGAATTTAATGCTGCTCTCCCATAAATCAGAAATAACTTGAGGGGCTCTGCTCAAACCTTCCAAAAAGTAAAAATCCACCATTAGGTAGAGACGGAGGCCACCTTCCAGCAGGGGTACACCGGAGAAGCTCTACTGATTTCATTGGACCTATGTCAGTTTACCCCAGTTGAAGATCTGGTCTAGTAACACCAATGGAGTTGCGCCAGTTTATACCAGCTCAGTACCTGGGCTTTCTGGGCTCAATCCTCAAATCAATCCTGAGGCGGCTCTGAATTACAACAAATAGCCACCTGCAGGATTGGGAAGCTACCCCCCAGCTCCTTTACAATTGTCCCAAGCTACACCCAGTGGATTTTGGCTGAGAGCTGGGTCCTGTGGATGGAAATTTTCTGTTTAGAAGGGAAATGTTCCATGAGTGTGGACAAACACGGGGTTAGAAAGGAAATTCCTGCAACTTTAACAGAGGTGCTCAGGTCCTGTGCTGATGAGTATAAAACACAGGCCTGTAGCAGGCCCCACTATGCACCCAGGAGGGAACGTGAGCAGGGCCAGATCTTCAGTTGGTGTAATTCAGCGTAGCCCTTCAGTGGAGCTACAGCAGTTTGCACCAGCTGAGGATCTGGCCCTGTACATGGTGTGAATTTAGTGCTGGTGAAAGGCACCAGATTAACAGCCCTGGAGGGTGGAGATTCCTCTGTAGGGCAAGTATGATCAGGGGAAGTAGCAGGGCCAGCTTCCCTCACAAACATGTCTCAAATACCACCTGAAGGCACCAACTCCTGGGGCCAGAGGGCAGTTCAGTCTCCACAGCCCATTCAGTCCTTGTTTTCTCTGCTGAGATTGCCAACAAGGCGGCCTGTTGGTGCCAGTTATGCTAGTGTCTTAGGGTACGTCTACACTGCAAGTGAAAGTGTGATTGTAGCATCGGTAGGCATGCCCATGTTAGCTTCAATCTAGCTGGCCTAGGTAACAATAGCTATGTAGACATGATGGCATGGGCTAGCAACCCGAGTACAAGTCCACTGGGGTACATACTCTGGTTGCTAGCCTGTAGCCAAGCCCATGCCACCAAGTCTACACTGCTATTGACACCCATGCTACCATCACCCCTTCACTTTGCAGTGTAGACAGCAGCTTTGTGATGAAGACCCCTCTGCATTGGGAACTGGATTAAGACCCAGCCAACTCACTTTCAGCCGGCCCACAAGCTGTTGGTCACCATCAACTTGCTATTGTATCTATTTGCTGCTTTGATCTACAGCCTCTCACAGCCAGAACTGAGCTCAATAGATTTGAGCCAGTGACCTAGATGGCTCCAGGCCTGCAACAGGCCAAGCTAAGGATGGCTTTTCAACTTTCACTCTGGATTCCTTGGCTCTAAACCAAGCCTTTCCATGCAATTCAAATGCATCTTTTGTCTGCAATTCAAAACTGGAGACAAACATCAGGGGCCAGGCTCCCAACGGAGGCCTCAGAGTGCCTTCCTCTGCCAGCCAGGAGCCTGTAGCAAGAAATCCCAGAGAGAGGCAAACCCCAAGCAGCAGCCACACTGAGCTTAACTACTGCCAAGTGTTGGCACCAGGAGATACAGCACAAATCAGGAGCATGCAGCAGCTCCTGTGCTCCAATGACAGGCTGTGCTCTGAAGACACCCCAGCAGTGATTCCAATCTATTACCCTGTAATCCATTCCATTGGGGGCTGGCTGCTAACCTTTGCACCCCAAAGACACGTGGATGCTTGGTGCTGGATGTTTGCCAGGATCAGCGTCCATTGCAACAACATTTTCAAGAGGCAAAAGTCAAAATGAATCATTTCGAGGTTTGTTGCAATAACGTAAAACCATTTCATTTTGCCTTGATAGTTTTGATTCATTTTGGTTCGACGTGTATATTAAAATGCCAATTTTAACATCAGGCCGCATTTGTGCAATTGGGTATGGTCACGTTGTAACATTATTGAAAGGAAACATTGTTATCGTATTGAAACTAACTGATTTGATGGCCCCAGAATTTTCATCCACGAGAACATTTCAAAATGTTTCACTTTTTGCTCCAAAATTTGAAATTAAAACAAAATTTTGAAATGTCGGAATTTCCCAGGGAATGGAAATTCCATTTCCTGACCTGCTCCAGCCAAAAAGGGTCATTGGAGCAGCTCAGGCAAATCACGTGGCACAGGACAAGCTGGGCTAGCTACCAGGGAACAAGGTCACGACATGGGTTTGGCCAGCTACCAGGGCATAGGAGCACTGCATGGGCTGGGCTAGCTGCTAGCTACCACACAGGCCAGGCCAGCTAGGAAGGTGTCAGGGCAACGCACATGCCAGGCTAGCCCAAAAGACACTGAGGCAAGTGCTTGGCTAGTAACTGGCACTCTCGGGCTAGCTGCTAGCACAGAGGCACTTAGAGGATTTGCTGATGGCTTAGTGCAATTCTCTTAGCTAGCCATTAGCAATGGGAAGCATGGCACACGCTAGCCACCGAGACAGAAATGCCAGCCACGGACAGGAAGCAACACTGAATAAAACTCATCGCTACTACCTTCACTCTCGGGTTAGGCAAAATGGTTAACACACTGGGGTTGCTTCTGATCTCATGGGGGCTTTTAAATCAGGCAGTCCTTCAGTGGAGTTACTCCTGGTTTACCTCAGGGGCAGTGAGAGAAGAATTAGGCCCCACTGATTTACTCCTAATCTATGCCAGCGTGAGAGCAGAATCAGGTCCATGCGGCTCCGTTCCTAGTTGCTTTCCAGGGATTCTGCTTCCATAATGTTGCGATCACCTGAGCCAGCTGCCTCGGTCAAAGGCCTGGAGTCCCTCTAAAAAAAAATCAATACCTGAGTGCCACTGGCCCTTCTTGGGACAGCCTCGCCTTGAGGTGATGGCATCAGGCCGGATTCTGCTCTTGCTCCAGCGTGAATCTGGAGTGTCCCCGTTGAACCATAGCAGTCAGCCAAACACCCCAGTGGGCGTGGACTCTTCCCTAGAGTCTCCATTAGGTGGGACTTACCATACCTGGCACTTTTTCCTCCCTCTTATTGAACGTGAGCTTTTGCATCTCACCTGATCGCTTTCTCTCCACCACCACCTCCTCCGCTGCCAGGGGGCAGGTGTCACTCTGCGTGCTGTTGCGGGGTGAGTTATCCTCGGACTTGCAGTACGTGGGGGAGTCCAGTGGGGCTGGACGGGGTATATGCTTTTTCTTCTTCTTTGGGAGCTTCTGCTTTGCCATAGCTAGTGAGTAGTACATTCCAAAGTTGTTGACGATGACAGGCACCGGCATGGCGATGGTCAGCACCCCGGCCAGCGCACACAGCGCCCCCACCAGCATGCCCGACCAGGTCTTGGGGTACATGTCACCGTAGCCCAGCGTTGTCATGGTGACCACCGCCCACCAGAACCCAATGGGGATGTTCTTAAAGTGAGTGTGTTCGCTGCCGCTGGGGTCGGATGGCTTGGCCCCAATCCGCTCAGCATAGTAGATCATTGTAGCAAAGATCAAGACCCCCAAGGCCAGGAAGATGATGAGGAGCAAGAACTCATTGGTGCTGGCCCGGAGCGTGTGGCCTAGCACCCGGAGCCCCACAAAGTGACGCGTCAGCTTGAAGATCCGGAGGATCCGGACGAAACGGACCACCCTCAGGAAGCCCAGCACATCCCGGGCAGCCTTGGAGGACAGGCCACTGAGGCCTACCTCCAGGTAGAAGGGCAAGATAGCCACAAAGTCAATGATGTTGAGCAGGTTCTTGATGAAGAGCAGCTTATCCGGACAGAAAATGATGCGCACCAGGAACTCCAGCGTGAACCACAGGACGCACACCCCCTCGATGTAGGTGAGGACAGGCTCTGTCTCTACCTTATTCGTCAGCAGGACCCTTGTGGTGTTGCCAACCACCATTGTCTCAGTCACGTTGACATTTCTATTAAAGGCCTCGTGTGTCTCCAGGCAGAACGTCGTGATGGAGACCAGGATGAAGAAGAGCGAGGCGAAGGCAACTACCTGCAAGAGGAAATGAACTCAGTGGTTAGGGGAACAACCCGGGGCAGACAGGGAAGGGGATGAAAGCACTTCAAAATAGACTTCCTTCCCCTTCTTATCAATCACTACAAGGGGGTAGGAGGAAAGATACACACTGTGTCCAAATCTGAGGGGAAGGGTTCAACCACAGGACATTCCTGATGTCGTTTGTATTTCGTACACTCCCTCTGACCCAAGCCCTGCTCTTATCTCCTTCAGTTCCCCATCAAAGCAGACCCCAGAAGCTTGCCCTGCTAGAGGTCACAGACAAGGAGAGGATGCCGCCCCTCCAGTGACACCTAGGAGACTAGCATTGGGTACCTGTCACCCAAGTCACTGCCCTCCAGGACCCGGTGGGGATGTTCTTAAAGTGGTCACCTCTGCTGGGGTCAGAGGGCTCGGCCCTGCTCTACTCTTCATAACAGACCCTGGTGTCGAAGATCAAGACCACAAGGACCAGGAAGATGATACAACTACAGAGCGTTTCACTTCTAGCTCCCCTCTTCATATCAGATTGGGAATCTCCGGGTGGCTCTTAGGCCATTTCCCAGGGAACAGGCCAGGACGTCACAAAGCCACCACGGCCTGACCCTCCCGTTGAGGAGAGGTGATGGACTGAACATGCTGGGGGAAGCTTGCGCAGCTGCTGGGGGTGGTGATGTATCTTATGGGACTTTGGCCTCCAGGGCTTTCAAAATGTCAGCCCAGCACCTCCCACTGGTACTACCAATAAAAAAAGAAGACCCTGATCCTACAGCTAGGCCTCTGCGGTTGAGGTGACCTTGGTATGTTTGTGCCTTTGCATCTCTCTCAGTCCATTTGCTCTTCACCTGAGCTTGCAGCTCCATATGAGAAATTAAAATTCACAATGCCACTATTCGATCATTAGACTCCCCCCTAACTCGCAAAGGGCGATGGTGTGGTGTGATAACGACTCCTTCCCCGGGCACATGGTGACCTTGAGTTAAAGCTGGGAGACCCTGGGCTCATCTTTTACTAGGGTAACCAGCCGGCTCCTCAGTTTGTATGAATGGCAGCTGCTCCATTCAAGTCAGAGTCCCCTCCGGCTCGAGCCCTCCCGGGCCAGAATTTCAAGAGCTCATGTTGCAGCAGCTCCCATTGAGAACAATGGTTGCTCCTCACACACACCCTCCTGCGCACTATTGAGAACAATGGGAGGTGCTGGGTCCTGAACTCAGCTGAAAATCTGGCTACTTCATCCAGATGTCTGAATGGGAGCAGAGGACGTTTGAAATTCCAGCCCCACAGTGGTTTTGACCTCTACCACTATGCTGTCATTCAAATCCAACCGTGGAACCAAATCTCCATTGAAGCCTATGGGAGCATCCCAGGGATGCATTTGACCCCAAGCCCAAAGAGACTCAGGTATATAAGTCATCTGAGGGCTGTTTGGTAGTCTAGGTGAGATCAGTGTTGTGTTCCTACTAGTAATAACAACACCTAGTTCGTAAATAGCACATCAGTAGCTCGCAGAACACTCTTCAAAGGAAGATCAGTATCATTATGCATATTTTAGAGATGGGGAAACTGAGGCACGGAGCGAGGCAGCAACTTGCTCAAGGTCCCCCTGCAGCTCAGAGATAGAATGCAGGTCTCTTGAGTCCTAGGCCAGTGCATTATCCACTAGGTTGCACACACACAAAGCTGCCCAGCAGCAGGCAGACAGAGGTACACATCCGAATTGGGAGCCTCAGTTAAAAAGGGCAGTGCTGAATCGTTATAGAAGGGATGGGCCAGCTCTTCCACTGATGGAAATCTGCACAGCTCCAGCTAAAGCCTTAAATCCCACTCCTCTCCCAGGGCTAGAATTGGCCCCGGATGAGCTCTGAGGATCATGTGCTGGGACACTTGCCATGCCCATGTTGTACCCGTCCTGTGGACTCTGAGCTCCAGGGCTGCCAGGCCAGATCCATTTACAAGAGCTACAATCCGGTGTGACCGCAGGGCGTGTCAAGCTGCAGCAGCTGCTGGAATGAGGAGATGGAGATTCTGAAATGGAACTCCCTCTAGTAACAGATTTGTTTAAGTGTCCATTATGAATTCACATGAAAGGCTGGTGTAACAGCACCAATTAAAAGCCTTCAATTGCTCTGCATGCAAATGCCACATCTCTTGCTGGAACTGATAGTGTTTCTATTCACAGCTCCAGAGTTAAGGATCTGTCTGGGTTTCCATTAGAATAGAGAAATTAATTTTGCTGGGGGGTGGGAAGGGCTTGTAACTCTAGTGTAAGACTCTCCTGAAATTTGTCAGACCCAATTGCAGCAGGAGGGGCCAGATTTTCAGATGGTGCAAATTGGTGTAGTTCTAATAGCAATTTACACCAGCTGAGCAGCTCCCAGGCCCTTATGTCCAGGCAGGATGCTGCTCTCCATTCATGTCTCCACCCCCACATTCTGAACAGGGAGGTAGGGAGAGGTGGGTAAGGGATGGAGCCTGTATAAACAGCTGCCAGAGCTGAGCTGGCACTGGGGGTGGGGTGTTAATTTTCTACTCATATGGAACAGTTGCAAATTACAATTGTTCCAGAGCAATTCCGGCTCTGGGATGATTCTGGAGCAGTGCAGGCAACCCAAACCCATAGGACCACAGGAGGAATCTGGCTTTCCCGTGCTCCTTTGACAGACCTTTAACCCTGGTTTCAAATGCTTAGCAAAGCTCCTCTACTAACAGTGACAGCAGTCAGGCTTCTCATTCATCTAGACCACAAGCAACTGCAAATGGGCCCAAAATAATAAGCTGGAAAGCAAACGCTCTGCAGAAGAAATGGGTTTTATTCCCCAATCAGCCATGCTCAGACCTCCTTCCTGACAGGATGAGTTCATCATGAGTCCATTATCTAGAGCATCTGTTTCCAAAAGCACCTGAAAAGCCTCTGAGCAGAAAAGCCCCAGCCGAGGAAGCTTGCTGAATCTTCTCCAGTTCCTCTATTAACAGCACATACAGGCTTTCAGCTTTGCATGGACCTGATCTGCACTGAAGTGACGTGCAGCATCCTATAGCATTAAACACAAGCCTGATTCTGCTCCCATTGGAGTTGATAGCAAAACTCCCTGCCGCTGGCTGCAACACGAGCAGGATTGGGCCAAGTTAAGTGCTCAGTCTCTTCTGGTCAAGAGGACTGGACCAGTTTGTGTGTCAGACCTTCTCTTGACCACCCTTGTTGCATCAGACCATGACACCGCAAAACAGTTAAAAAAATTACAGGCCAGATCCTCAACTGGAGTGAATCAGAATCAACTTCCAGCTACCTCAGTTCACACCAGTGGAGGGGCTGGTCCTAAATGCCAAGACTTGAGGGCTGCGGGAGGCTGAGAGGATCTGTATCCCAGAGCCCCATCCTGGGCTCCCCAAGGAAAAGAGCAGTTAGAAATGAATGACATCATATCACACTGTGTTCAGTGCAGAGAACCACTGAAGGGAAAGATACTGTCCCACACCACACAGGAGAAGAAGATGGAATGAATGAGACAGAGAGAGAGAGATGGAGAAGGTGGCAGACAAAGAACCTCATTCTGATCTTACCCTACCACCAGTGTAATTTGTCAGCTGGTGAAAACTGATGTAGCTCTGTTGAAGTCAATAGGCAATTAATAGGATCCAGCCCACAATTATTGACTTAAAAAGGACTGACTCCAGATTTATACCAGTGTAACTTAGATCCAAATCAAGCCCAAAAGACCACAGGAAAGAAAGAACAAATGTGATTTTGCTCTCTCTTGCACCAGTGTAAATCTGGAGTGACTCTGCTTAAGACATTGGTGCTACATTGGTTTTAGACCCAACGTAGGGGAGATCAGAATCAGGTCTGGAGAGTCTAAACACAGAAGGGTTGGATCCCCAGCCGGTGTGAATTGGTGACGTTCTACTGAAGTCAGTGGAACTGCTCCAGTTTTATACCAGCTGAGGATCTGGCCCATAATCTTTACCTTGGCTCCAACCTTTGTCTAGTAGCAAGTCAAAGTGTTTTTTTTCTTTTAAAAGGGCTCCTTTCTGAGCCTGCTATTTAGAAGGCCCCAGCATGAGCAAAGGGAGATCACGTCACAGGAGAATTCCAGACCCCCAAATATTTCATTGTGATTTCAAGGTTTAAGGCTGGAGAGTCTTACATGGGCCTGTAGGTTCTAAGTGTCCCATTGCCACTGACTCACACAGTGCCAGGCATGCTCTTTGTCCGCAGAGAGCCTGAACACTACCTCTGAGCTGCGTGACCTGCCACGCTCACCTCACTGGGATGTTGACTCAGATTCCCAACAAGGACCATTGAGATGTCAACATTGTTAAACCACTTCACTGCTGCCTGAGGCCAGGAAGGGGATGGAGCATATTAGAAAGGGGACATAGTACATGTGAATGACCATTCAGTCTGGTGCCACAAGTGGGTGGCCCTTGGGGAGAGATTTTCACCCCTCGTTTCCCGCAATACGCAAGACGGCGCCAAACCCAAGAAGCCTAGCAGAGCCCAGGAGGGCTTCTAAGTCCCACCAAGGGGGCCCAACAGAACACATGGGATGATATTTAGAACGTCTGTATACATTACTGTGAGCAGCACCTTGGCATCTTAAAGTGGGCAGGGCTTATTTTGCAGGTGGCGCTTGGAAAGTGTCCCAATACCTCCCCTCCCCCTACCCCAAGTGACCTGTCTAGAATACAAAACTAGAAAACAGTGTCTGCTGTGCTGAAGCTATGCCCAGCTAAGGATCAAGCTCTCTCCACAGAAGGGGGTGGGGGGCAGAGCATAAACTAGGACCAATCTTGCACCAGGGCCAGGGAAGTTGTACTAGATAGATGAGCTAATGGGTCTATGAGCCTGCGGGCACTGAGGCTGTCGTCTTACCACAGGGGAGAGAGGTTAAATGCTCGGGGGAACCTTGTAAGCAGATGCGGAGTCAGTTGCCAAGCTCTACGGGTGGAGATACTAATAAAAAACCCAACCCACAAACTCTGTGCAGAGCAATACCCCAGCCACTGCACCAAGCAAAGTGCCCCTGAGCTACAATTTAGCTGCCCTAGACAGGTCTACTTTCTCCAAAAGGGGCTCTAGGGTGTCTCACAATCCCCAGGCTGGGGGGGAAATTGCTGCGTGCTGCTTGGGTGCTCTAGCCATTTAGCCAGGTTCATTCCCATCAGCCTTTCTTGCTGCCAGGCTAATGCAGAGATAATGCAGAGCACCTAGCAGAAGGTTAAATACCAAGAGGCTAGGCTGGCATCTCAAGGGAAGCAGCCTGTGCTTTCTCTTGCTACCCCGCTCTTTCCCTCGCGTCGCTTGTGAAAATAGTACGTGTAGGTAAAGAAAAGAAAAGAACCTGGAGACGAGCTGTTCAGAAACTTCTAGAGCAGGACACGCGAGTTCAAGTCAGACAGCAACAAAAAGGCTGAAGGCTCCTCAGTCACTTTAGTGATTCGGTGTCAGTGAAAGATGCCAGGTGGGCAGCTCTGGGGACTCAGCCGCAGAGACGGACAAGGGCAGCATGAGGTTTCTGCCCTGCAGATAACTAAGAGGGGATTTCAGTTATTGCTCCCCTGGGACGCGGGGAGGGCTAACAGCAGCAATAGTCTCTGGGACACCAGCATACTGTCAGCTCCTTGGCCGTCAAACCACCATCGCCTGGCAGCAGCTTCTGATCGCTGCCACTTTGGGCTGGACTTGAATCGGTGATCTGGGGCAGGGGGGAAGGGAAGGCTTCTAGGGCCTAATCTGAAGCTCACCCTGGTCTCTGTGTTGACTTCAATGGCCTGTTGATCAGCCCCTCGAAGCCACTGGCAGTCCCCCTGAGCCATCCAGCTTCTGAAGAGCGTTTGTGCCTTCCAGAAGTAACCCTCAGCGAAAGGGCTGGTTAGGAAGGTGCCTTGGGTCAAGGAGTGGGAGAGCCCATCTGTTCCTAACACTTCAGTCTTGATACTTCACAAGGACTGTGACTCTGCTTGGGAGATCTTCTATTCCCTCCTTCTCCTACACTTTTAATCCAAAGGGAACTTGCCGCTCCAAATCTGGACCCTGGCACAGGAAGGGTTAAGCACTCATGGGCCTGAGTCTCCTCTCATTTGCACTAGTTTTACACTGGGGTGTAACTCTATTGGCATCAGTAGAGTAACAATTGACTCACATTGGGGTTAGTGAGGGAGCAATCAGGTCCAGTGGAGATGCACCTGATTTACACTGGGATGAGAAAGAGGGGAATCAGGCTCCCTTCTCTGTCACCTCCTAGCTCTAATCTCAGCCACACCGGCTCCTCGTTTCACATAGCATCACAGATGCCTCCAACCGTGGACCTGGGCCTTGCACTTGTCCCACCTGGCTTCCAAGATCAGGGAGCCTCACTCTGCTTCCTTTGAACTGCCCTGGGAAAACATCACAGCCCATCTCATGCTCACCCATTGAGAAAAAACATCCAGAAAGACGCTGCTGTTGGGAAGGAAAGGATCAGGCTCCCAGATGAATTAAATAACTGGCTTCTACCCTGCCATCAACAGAGGCAGCTAATAGAAGGGCAGATGTGATCTTCATACACTGGCATGTTTTGACAGAAATCCAAAGGATAATTTTTTCCAGCTGATCCTAAATTATCGGTTAAATCGACGAGTGAAATCTAATAAATTTGACATGCGAGGCACGGGCTGGATAGGCTGAGATAAAGCAGGCAGCAGACCTGCCTGCCCGTTGCAACACAGCATCAGTCCTAGGGACCTAAACTACAGTCTAACAATGGGAAAACTGTGCTGGGCACAGAGGTAACCAGGCAAAACTCTGGCACCGTGTGGCAATAGCACTGTGCTGCAAGGGGCTACGATGGAGCACCGGGGCCACAAACAGGGTGGGAGACGGAAGCCATCAGCTGGCTCCCAAGCCCAGACACCCTGGACTTTGTGATTCTGGTGAAACAGGACTTGAGTAAGCAGGAAACTGGGCCTGTAGCTAGGCAACAGGTAGCTCTCATCAGCTCCGTTCCCCACCCCTCCATCCTGTTTACTTTTTGCTTAGCTTCGGTGAGAGCAATCTATTTCTCAAACTCACCAGGGTGTATGAATGCTCCACCGCTGGCGAGGAGGCCTGCAGACCAGGTGGGATTCGTGAGTCGAGCTACTGTGACCACATGTCCGTCACTTCCCCACCAGCACCGGAGTGCACTAGATTTACTCAGGGTTCAGCTCACATCAGCAGCCTCGGAGCCACTCTGTCACTTCGGGAACACCCCCCCCCTTTCACCTGACCGGGGTAATGCCAGCCCCAGGACAGGCTGAGTCAGCAGATCCGCACAGGGAAGGACAGCCTTGCGATTAGCCTTCTATAGTGCTTAAATGGCCCTGTTATTGGGCAGTGCTATTATCCTCATTGTACAGAAGGGGGACTAAGACAGAGAGAGGCTAAATCTGGGGTGGAGCAGTGTCTTCAATCCAGTTCTCCCAAGCCCTCTGCCAGTGCTCTAACCATTGGACTATCCTTCCTCTCTACGGCACTAGCCAGCAACTCAAAACGTCTGGACTAGCTTCCTGGCTTTGCCACTGACTCCCTGTGTGACCTTAGGCAAATCACTTAACTTCCCTACACCTCAGCTCCTTTACAATGGGAAGAGTAATCCTTCCTTTACTTGTTTTGTCTGCTTCGATCATAAGCTCTACAGGCAGGAACTGTTTTACTGTACAGTATTTGTACAGTTCCTTGCACCACGAGGCCTCTAGACGCTACCATAAGACAAAGACAAAGTCTCCCTTCTACTTCATGTGGATATTGGAGGCTTCCTGCTCCCATATTTCAAGGAGTGTTACTACATGCTGCCATGCTTCACCTCAGAGGTGACTGTATCTTGGTGGTGGGTGACAAATTTTTCTATAAAGGGCCAAATTCTTCTAAACTACACTGCTAGAAATCTGGAGCAACTCCAAGGGTTTCAATGGGCTTATTTTGCATTTACACTGGTGTAAGTAAAGCAGAATTCGATCCAAATGTTTGTAAGACTCTTTGGGATCCTTCAGGATGAAAGATGCTACATAAACACCACCATTCTGACTTGGTCGAGTGTTTACACTCACTTTGCACCGTTGTCAGAGACTTTACAAGGCGTAAGCCAGTGGGGAATTACTCCCAATGAGGGGTGTAAATCAGTATAGCTCCATTGATTTCAGCAGAGCTATGTTCATTTACACCCACTGAGGAGGTGGCCTGCTGAGGCTTAAGTATAACATATTCTCCTTTCCCCTCTCGTTCCCACAGTCAAATAAAGAGCCAAGACTCACTGTGCAAAGACTTCAATAGAGCTACACTGATTGACACATGCTGAGGGTATGGCCCTGTACCTATATATCCTATATAGCTATAGGGGAGTCACCTCCACATCAAACTGGTTACCACATAAGTTCTCCCTGGCCCTAACAAGTCAATTACATCCTCTGAGAAAACAACTTGGGCCAAATTCTGACCTCGCTTACACCAGCGTAATTGGTGCATTTCCACTCAGTGGGTCCCACTCAGCAGTGGTAAAACAGTGTATGGGATAGATGGGGTGTGGGCCCGATTCTCCTCTCACGCTACACTGGAATAATGCTATGAGACCCAATGGAGTTACTCCTGATTTACACCATGGTGAGGGAGAGGAGACTCAGGCCAAGCACTGACAAGTCCTGTCCCAACAAAGAGCGTAGGATTGCAAAACTCATTGCCAAGACAACACAGATGTCAGAGGGGACCTGCTGGTCACACTTTCCGGTTCCTTCTCCTCCAAGCACAGAGTCCAGTAGGCAGAATCATTTGTTTATAATCCAGCTGGTGGAATACCAAGGCCTGGCTCGAGAAGGGCTTTAGAACCCAATCAGATTTCACCACGTGTTTAAACGCTCTTCTAGCCCCCAGCCTGTCAGGTTACAAAGAGGTTTGGATCCTCAGCACAGCTCCACTGACTTCATTACAGCTACTGATGTAGGTCAGAGTAAAGGTGACTATGAGACCTAAAGATGGGTTGGAAACAAAGCCCCAGTTTAAACACCCCCAAATTCCAGTGTGGCTTTTTGGAACGACACCGTTTATGCCAGCTGAGGATGTGGCCCCAGTTTGCGCCCCGTCCTTTAACCACCCACCATAGCTACCTCCTTTAGTTACTCTGTGCCAGTGAGACTGTGGTCCAGGGGATCAGTCACTGACTTGAGAATCAGGGAACCCACATTCTGTTCCTAGCTCTGAGCGATCTGGAGTAGGTGATTTCACTGCTTGGTGCCTCGGTTTCCCTAGTACCATTTGCCGTCCCAAACTTTTGCAAAATGCTGTGAGCTAGTGGAATGGAAAGCATTACAGAAAACAGCCCAAGATCACTGCAGCTCTATGCTAAGTAGACTCCTATTATAAAGGGTAAGAAGGAGCCATTTTTATAGTCACTTGTCTACCTAGCTGCTCTATAGCCTTCCAGCCACTGCACCCAGGACATCAACCTCTGCTCCCAATGAGCTATGCCAGAGGCTCCCTGGAAGCATTGGTGCTGCCACACCCCCTGGCTTGAAGTAGTCATAAAAAATACCAAAGGCATGGTTTCCATCATCAGCACCCCGGCCTGGCAGGGGGGAAACAGGAGCTCAGTGTGAGGGAAATGCAGTGCAAAAAACTCCTAGGCAATTGTTTTAAGCAGAGTCTATTTTGGAACAGCTCTCAAAGCCAGATATCCCTCAGAGCTGAGACAGAGGTTTGGTTCCCTCTTTAGAACGGGTCTCTCAGGAAAGGCTGTGGCTGCCTAAGCATTTTATTCTGGCGTCTGTTGGGTTTCCCTTTTAGTTGAAAGGAAACACTCTCGAGGAGCATCTCACTCGCTGGGTTTGAGTGTGGTTCCTGCCAGGAGCAGGCTTGGAGCTTAGAGAGTCTATTTTTTGTTGCTGTTCCTTTTTGCACCTCCAAAATGTCAAAAACTCTTTTAGATCCCAAGTGTGTCAGCCTGTTGCTATTTACGAACTGGGTGTGACTAGGGGAATGGACGTGCGAACAGGAGCGGACGAGGGAGCAGGGGTAGATGGGGACGTGTGTGGCAGCACGTGTGTGTGTGTTTATATGAGTTGGTAGTGTGTGGGCTTGGGGAGGAGTGTGTGAAGAGAGGCACATGCTGTGGGGGAGGATGAAGATGGGTGCAGCTGAACTTCTGTGGGATTGGGTAGGGATACACTGTGTGTGTGTCTGTGTTACTGTGTACACACGGATGGGTCTGTGTTCATGCATATGGGGGTGTGTCTGTGCCAGTGTGTTAATCGGTATGGATGCTGGTATGCGGGAGTGAGGGAACAGGCAGGAGAGTTTGTATGGGGATGTTCCATGTATTTGAATATGTACAGATGGGTGTGGGTGGGTGCGTTTGCATGAGTCCCCTTAATGTGCACAGATGTGTGTGTGAGCGAGACAGGCTTTGTGGGGGTGTGTTGTGGGTCTGCCCATGTCGGTGGGCATGGCTGTGAGAGCACTCCAGTCCTGGACTCCCTGCTGTAACCTTGTGACATTAAACACCGCTTTCAGCACGTAGATCCACCAAGAACAAGAGGAACTGGATAATCCACCTGCCTCTGGCGCCACCTTGAATTCTGCCAGATCTTAGGGCTGGCAAGGACTCTCCCTGGCAATCCCTCGGTTCCCACCAGCTGTGGGATGGCAGCTGGGGACGCGTGTCTGGGGCTGGCTGCTGATCGTTCGGTGGGTGAAACCACCCTCTGTGCACGGCAGGAGAATTGGAGTAGAGGAAGTTAGAAAGGAGCATGGGTGGTGGGAGGGAGGAAGAGTCAGCATCTCTAAGGGGGGAAACATGGGGAGGGCCGCAATGCAGCTCAGGTGGGGTGGGGGAGATGAATGGGTGAACCAAGGCACCCATGGAGGGGTGGCAGATGAATGACAGGGTGAACCAATGCGCCCGGGGAGCAGATCAATGAGGGGGGAACCAATGCATGTCAATGACCCTGCACCTGCTCCGATCCCTCTCTCCCCACCCCCGCCCCCAACCCCGGGATTGTCTCTCGCAAACTCACCCTTGCTGCCCTGGATGAGTAGGGATCCTCAAAGAGCGCCCACATCCTAGGCTGCCAGTTGCGGCAGCATCCACCCCCTCCTGTGGCCCCAGCAGCCCCCGGCGACCTGTCGTCCATGCCCAGGCGCTGGAGGGCCATCTCCCTGCCCCCTTCCTCCTCGGCCTCCTCTCCCCCTGCCCCGGGCTCGGGGCTCTCAAAGATGTCCAGCGCCTCCTCGGCATCGCGGTGCTGCCGGTAGGTCATCCAGCAGCAGGGCTCCACGTCGGTCTCGTCGATGCCCCAGTAGGTCAGCTCCTCCTCAAAGAGGGGCCCGCAGATGTCGGCGGGGCAGTGCAGCTTGCCCGTGCGGTAGTAGTTGAGCACGTAGGAGAAGATGCCCGGGTGACGGTCAAAGAAGAACTCGTTGCTCTTGCCGTCAAAGTCAAAGTTGCTCTGGGCATCGGGGTCGGCCAGCCAAGCCAGGCGGGTGCCAGGCAACGTCCGCAAGGTGCTCTTGTAGGTCTCATGCCTGGTGCCCCCTACGTTGATGGTGATCTTGTCCGACTCTTCCCCTTTGGCCATCTCTTCCTTCAGGCATGTTTTGGAGGGTGGTTTGTTCCCAGACTTGCGTCCACGGTACGATGAGACACACACCGAGCTGATCATAGATTTAGGTGGATGGGAAATGCCCTCTAAACACCCTTCCTCTAGGGAGGAGCTGGGAGGGAAGGGCGATTGTGGGGGGGAGGCCTGGGGGGAGCTCAGATTTCTTTCTCCCCAACCTCAGACAGCTCTGCCCTTTGGCTGCCTCATCGATCCCTCTCCGCAGGAGGAGACTGGGCACAGGTGGTTGCTTTGGAGAGAAGGAAGGGGACAATATAAAGGCCTGGCACCCTTGCTCCAGACACCAGGAAGCAGCAACAAGGAAATCCCCACCGGGAAGAGAAGAAGAACAGTGACAGAAGCTCCTGCCGCGGCGATGCAGGCTGGAAAGTAGTGGCAAAGGCACTTTGATTAGGGGAACAAATAGATGTGGCTGTTGGGCAAGCCCCAAAAACAAATCTGAGGAAGACAGAGAGAGAAAAAGCGAGATTTCAACAGCAGCAGCAAGTGTCGGTCTTCCTCTCTTTGCTGGCGATGGCAAAAAAAAATCAATCAATCCAAAAATCAGAGTCTTTGGGAAAAGATGAGAGAGCTTTGCTCTGCTTTAAAATAGACCTTAAAGTTTGGAAGAGCTGGAAGGAAAGTGACTGAGATCTATGCTCCGGGAAGATCTCTGGCTTTCTCTCTCTCTCTCTCATATACACAAGATGAGTAGAGACCTGGTCCTGTCTATATTTAGAGTAGTTGGTTCCCTGTGTTTATACTTCCCTCCAAGACAGGCTTAAGAACCAACAAGAACGGCTGGCTTTGGTTTATTCCACCTTCATCTGCTGTCAGACACTCCATAGAATCTGCTTCCCAGCAGACAGCACCGGATGCATCGGGATCCTGGATGGATGCTGAGGAAGAAACACAAAACTCGGCTGGATTTCCCCTCCAGGTGCGCTTCGGGGAGAGAAGGGTTGGCTTGGGAGTCGCTAGGATCTGGGAGCCGGGTCAGTTTCAGGCGGAGGCGCTGTAAACACACTGGCTGGGAGACTTACCCGGTCTCTGTGTGTCTCTCTCTCCGAGGCTGGGGTTTTTTCAGCCCCGAGACGAGCTCACACGCGTGGATGGGTGGGATCCAGGAGCCGCTTGTTTATCGCTCGCTGCCAACTCACGGTCACTTTTTGCCTCGGCAGGAGGGAGGGAGGTGATCTGGGGGGGCTGGGCTGTGGCAGCTGCAGCTTCCTCACACCCAAAGTATCCTCTTGCATCACCCAGCAGGCGCTGGCTTCCCGGGGCTGGGGCACGGGGATCTGTTGCTTCTTCTCTGTGTTCGCCACCTTCCCAGGCAGGGCGCCAGCGAGGGAGTGCTGCAGGTGGCAGCTGCGTCTGGGGTGGAGGCCGATCAGAGACCCGCGGGCAGCGGCACAGCCATGTTCTGGGGCTGGTTTGATGAAATGCCTCCGGCTGCTTGTTGCTTTTATACTCGGCTCCTGCCCTTCCAGCCAGCGCTAGCCCAGCCCCTCTCTCCTCTCCGGTTAACCCTTCCCGCACCGCCTCACAGCTCGCCTTGTATTGATCAGTCCAGCCCTATCCACCCTCATCCATCTCTACCCAGATAGAGATTTTACACCCCGGGACCATCTGGGGATCTGTCAGCACTTTACCCCAATGAATTAAGCCTAGCCACACTCCAGGGAGGGATGGAAATGTAATGATCTCCCTGGGGAAAAGGCAGCAGAGAGCTCTGGAGGGACGGCCCAGGGATATCAAAGCCAGCTACTTCCCGAGGCTGGAGTAAAAGACCCATTGACTTTCCCCACCCAGCTCCATCCACAGCCAGACTAATAGATGCCACCAGCAGATAGAATGGGCTAGATCCTCAGCTGGTGTAAATCTACACAACCCAGTTTGACCTTCTCAGAAGACAGTTAGCAGATAGTCTCCCACTTTCCCTAATGCCCTGGAGCGCTGACATGGGATGTGCCAACCAATGTCCGTTGGCACTCCATTCCCTCCCGGCTAGCTGCACCCTGCAAGGCAAAGGGCTCTTTATCCCTCCCAGGGTATCTTTCAAGATGCCGTGACGTGCCAGGGGAAATTTGAGGTGGGTTCAGAAAGTGCCTGGGCTGACCACCTGTCAGAATTGGTGTGTGCGTGTGTGTGGGGGGGTCTCCTGATGGGAAATCCAACACCAGGCACTTTCTGCTGAAAATGCGCCCCCAGGGGAAAGCTGGACTGATAGGTGTTGGATGGGACCTCAAATCAAAACCTTCCTTTGGCTGGTTTCTACTGACTGTCCAGGGAGAAGCTAAGGAGCCCAGGCACTTTTTGGAGAAAGAATAAGGGACAACTTCCTTTGTCAAGGCCAGTGCCCAAGGTCCTGGGTGAGCAATTTGCTCATGACCTGACTGGCACGGTGAGTGCTCAGCCCCTCTGCAAATCAACCCATACAAATCAGCGGCTTACTGGTGCCATGTTTACCTACATAGTCATCTCTGGGCCTTTAGGAAAGCAGCCGGGTCTGTAGGATCCCCACTGCAGCCTGCCGGAGCTCAAAACCCAGTACAGTGCTGGCAGTTTGGGCTGAGCGGGAGGCCGGGGCTTTCTGGAGACTCTCTGGAGCAGGGCTAGGGGTAACCCCAGAGCTCAGGGAGTGAAGTCTTTCCCTTGAGCATATTGGGCTTTGGGATCCAGCCCACAGTCAGAGGGGAGATCCAGAATGGGCCACATGGCTCTTCTGCCTCTGCAGGGAAGTGATGAATGGCACAGATGGCACTTTTCTCTCCAACCAGGGGGTCATCGCGTATGAGACGAGAAGGAGGGGGGTAATATGCTATGCAGAGGGCACTTAATACAAAGCATAGGAAAGGTGCAATCTACACTCACTTCCTCTTCCCCTGAGGCCCCTGGCTGGTGTGTGCGGGGGGGGGGGAGAGGAGGTGGCCAGCCCATGGTCCCAAATACACCTTCCTGGCAGTGCTGGCCCCGCTCTCCTTTCCTCTTATTAGCATCCGCAGCCCAAGTACAGCTACCTCCTGCATGGGGTTGGAGGTACCTGGCATCCCTCTTTGCAGATCCACAGAAGGATGAGCATAATTTGGCCCTTAGGCTTGAGAGAAAAATGTTCAATTATGGATCAGGTATTAAAAAAAAAAATCAATGGCAGTACTAGACCCAAACTACCCCCCCCCCCACACACACACACACACTATCCATGGTTCACTCACTGCCCTTTGGGGGCCAGATCCTCAGCTGGTGCAAATCAGCATAGCGTTGTAGCAGTCAATGGAGCTACCCTAATTTACACCAGCTGAGGATCTGGCCCTGGGATGCTTTGACTGGGAAAGCTGCTGTGGAAAAGCAAACGCTCTCTCTCCCCTTTCTATGCATAATAAATCTGTCATAACAGGCTACACCCTGCCATCCTTAATGGATGGTTGGCCAGAATGAAGTAGGAGTGAAAGCTGTGGGATGGGACCCAAAATGACAATATTTTACCTTTATATAGTGCCTGTCATCCCCAGAGATCTTAATGCACTGAGCAACCCATACTCATGTGGCACTACTGGACTGCAGCCTCCTCTGGGGTGCAGGGAAGCAGCCAGCCAGAAAACTAGCTCACATCAGGAGGAGGAAGGGAACTGTTGGCCAAGGACACCTGTGCCAACCTGTGCTCTGTCCAAAAATGCCATCAGATCTTTAATGTGCATGCAGAAAGACAGTGAGCACATACTGTCTCCCCCGAGAGGTGCCCTTAAACTGAGTTCTGTGCAGGTATCTACATCAGAAGGATGAAGGAAGGTGTCTCATTCATCTTTCAGATGAGATGTGAAACTGAGGTCTGGCCCACTTGGTCATTAAAGAGTCCATAGAGTAGAAGAGGTGTATTAACCCCACTGCCCTGTTTAAATTCCAGATGATGTATTTACATGCTTCTGACCACAGTTGCAGTGGGATGGATTATTCTGCCTTATGGAAATAACTGTTCTTGCAGGAGTTACTCGGGGTCCCTGTTACACAGTCTTACAAGGTTTCTTCCCCCCCTTTCAGTGTAGGAGCAAGCGTACAGTCTTTGAAGACATGCTCTTTTGCTATTAGTTTTTGTGATGCAGCTTTGCCTCAGGGTAGCTGTTGCAAGTCCCAGGAAAGTTTTCTCTCTGCCCGAATCTCTCTAACTAGAGTCAGTTCTCAGGACTGAGTTCTCCCTGGGAACTGGGCATCGGTGTTTGGACTGAGATTCTTGAAAGAGGGAATTGCTTGCATGCTGCTTGTGACCATCTCTGTTCCAGGACTGGCGTATATAGTGTAAATACACACTAGGTTCTATTCCCAGCTCTGCAGGGTTACCTTGGGCAAGCTGTGTTCCCTTGCCATGCCTCAGTTTCCCCACCTGTGAAAAGGGACGGCCCTCCTTTGTAAAGCACTTTGAGATCTACTGATGAAGAGCACTAGATAAAAACCAGGTATAATTAGTGGTAGCAGTAGCACCCATTAGGAGCTGGGCCCTTCCCAAACCAAAGGAACAGCCAGGATGGGGACATTTTGGAGCTTGGGGACAGTTCATCCTGAGCCCTCTCTCTCTCACACCTGAATTTAGCTTTCCACCAGCCTTGTTGTGACTCCCCCTTGGGACCCTTCTCTCACTTCCTTCAATTCACCCATTTCAGCTGCATTCTGGAAGTTCCCATTCAAAGGAACAGGAAGGGGCTGGCAGAGGCTCTCCTTCCCCAGACAGCACCCCAGGAGGATGAGTTGCGTGCCTGCTTTCGGAGGGACTAAAAAAGGAGGGTGGACTGCACAGCATGGGAGGAAGAAACCCAGGGAACGCCTTCAGGACTGGGGGAAATGCCCTTCATCTTCTGTGACAAGTGGCTCCTACAGGCTCCCATTGATGAGCCCAGAGCATTTGTCCCACTTGACAAGGATACTTCTCTGAGAGTAAGTGTTATACCATAAATTAATAACCCCTGAGAGCTAAATACCCAGTATCACCGTCCCCACAAATTCAAATATCATGCCTGGCATTGGCCGCTGTTGGAAGACAGGATACTGGGTTAGACGGACCTTTGGTCTGACCCAGTATGGCCGTTCTTATGTTATGTTCTTATGCCAGGTCACCAAAAAAAAAATCACAAGATTCTCTCAAAAATCAAGAGTTTGGCTTAAAAAGAAGAAATTTAGGGTTCTTTTTCTTTGCCTTCTGGGTTCTGAGCCTTTAGGTCACACTCCGATCATATTTCCAGGGTGTTTTCCATCACCATGAGAGCTAGATATGTACTTTTGTCTTTTAATGAAAGCCAAGATTTTCACACAATCACATGTCTCCAGGAGCTGGGGCTTGACTAGTCATACTTGGTGTGTTAAGACTTGCCAGAACATCAGGAGAGCTGGCCACACTATGAACCAGCTTCAACACTGAATATCTATGAAGCTATTGGCCAGTGTCTCAGCTCAATGGGAACACACCAACCTACACCAGCTGGGGATCTGAGGCAGTATCTGAACTTCGTGATGATGGAAATCCAAACTCAGCTCCATATCCAAGTTTCGCACATAGTCCTTATCCTTATAAGAGGCCTGGATCCAATCCCTCTGAGGTATTTAAAAGCCAAACATGCATCCAAAGCCAAGTTTTTGCAAATGTTTCTCATACCAGAAGCCACTGGAGTGAGTGGAAACCGGTGCCTGGCATGTAACCCTAACCCCTGCAAGATCTGGGGCCTGGCAATAAAGATCCATCTCTTACCAGCCCTCTTGTGAGTCTACACCCTTATTACAACCCCCTAATGGAATGAACCAAGAACGTGGATTAGTATAATTTCTGTTAGGGTAGTAGCTAGTAACTTCTGAGATCCAGGAGGTATGTTTCTTAGTGGGCAGAGCACTGAACTTGGATTGAGAAGACCTGGGTTCTATTCCTTGCTCTGTAACTGTGGACAAGTCACTTCACTGTTCTGTGCCTCAGTTTCCCCATCTATAAAATGGGGATAGTGATGTTGACCACCTTTGTAAACCAGTTTGAGACCTGATGCAAAGCACTACATAAGAATGAGGTATTATTATTGTGTGAGGTGCTGAACAAACACAGAGTAAGAGATAGAGCCCACCCCAAAGAGCTTACAATCTACCAAGAAGAGGGTGGGTGGGATGGGAAATACCAGGTCAGAGTAGCAGAGATGGGAACCGAACCCAGGTGTCCCAAGTCCCTCTGCATAGGGATGAGGAAGGGGAATAAAACAGGATTGGAGCAGAAGGAAAGGAAGAAGTGAGTGGGCAAGGAGATGAGGAGCACATAGGAAAGGGAGCGAGTGGAGAAGGGCAAGGAAGAGAGAAGGCTGGGCTGATGGTTGAAGGATGAAAAGCAGAGCTGCAGCGTGGGGGGAGCAGTGTGAGTGCAGTAGGGGAGAGAAGCAGTGAACAAAGCACAGACGGGGTGGGGAGGAATTGAGAGAGTCAGGGCTGAAGAAGGATCACCGGGAGGAAGGATGGGGGATAGGCAGAGAGCTCAGGGGTTAAACAGCAGAAGCCGGGGATTAGACATGGGGAGCTTCATAGGAACACTCTGCCCTCTGGTGGGTTTGCGAGGATCTGAAAGTCCTTCATCCCAAAGAGATGGTGCTCAGCACCTTTGCATTGTAACAACCCCCCACCCCAGTGTGGGAGGTCAGCAGGGGCAGAAACCAAGACCAGCTCCAAAGCACCCGGCTCTGCCACTTGAGCTAAAGGAATGACTCCACTAGTTGGCAGCAGTAGTAGGCTGTTATCCTCTGGAGGACCAGCCAACAAAGGGGCACACAACACACTGCTATTCCAACAGTCAGCAGAACAGAGCGGACCCAAAGCACTTTTCTCCCCTTTCTGGAATTACTTCATGGCTCAGAAAGGGGATGACACTCAAATATTTGCTGCTCACTCACTAATCACCAAAACTCAAGGAGCAGAGGGCATGGGAGTCGGGGAGCATTGGCCCTACACCCGCCTCCACACACACACACACACCCCCAAAGGGACCCCATGACCAGTGGAGAACCCTTTGTGGATCCAAGATTGTGGGTGTCATGGGGGGATTTGTGCAAAGGACCCCGGAGGGCAGACAATCTCCCCTCACATTAGGTGCACTGGCCTCTGAGCCAGAACGGCTTCATGACGGATACTGCAGAGCAATATAAACCTATATAGATTAGAATGGCGCTTAGGTTACCAGTGTGTCATGACAGCAGGATGCAAACATCATCATGTCAGGACAGGCAGGCTGGTGGAGGCAGGGCTCCCTGGGTTGAGGCTCTCCCTGCTCTGGAGAACGGGCTCCCGGAATGCACGGCTCTTCTTGGCTGGCATGAGGAGCGATGCCATCACACCTGCCACGTCACTCTGTGTAGAACCAATGTGATGTAGAACCAATGTGAATGAAATTGTTTTTAGTATCATTGTAACTTCTGTTCACCATTTCATTTCTGTTCACCATTTCATTACGCTTGCCATTTTGCCTACATTGTAACTTCTGTGCAATATTGTAAGTCAAAACCCAGTTTAAAATGCCTACTCTATTTTGTAGAAGGCTTGTGCTGCAAGCCCCCATTTTTGCAAGCCATGCTGTAATTTTATTAGTCTAGTTGAGATGTGTGAATGAGGTATGTATGGGTGATAGAATCAACCTCCAGCACCAGCCCGTCCTGATGAGATAAAGTTCAAATCCCAACGGCTGAAGAACTAGACAACAGCCCTAACTCAAGCAAGAAGCATCCACCCTAAAAAGGAACAACAGAAGGAGGATCAAAGCCAGGTCCCAGGCTGACAGTCACGCCTGCAATTGATGGGTGATCAAGCACCAAACCCAGAGGCGGCATGACACAGCGAGACCTAGAGACTTTGAATCCGAACTAAAAACCTATAAAAAGGAAGGGTGAGATGAGAGACTTTGGGTAACGTTCTGCTATCAACACCAAGGAGCATCGGTGCGCGCCCGACAGAGACCCGGCTCCTCCTCGTGCTCAGCTTCCCTAGCCAGTTAGCTGCCACGAGCTACGATCCCAAGCTGCAAACTCAAACTACAATCAGGACTGGTAACTATCCAGCAGCTGCAGAACATTTTGGTGTGTGTGTGTGTGAGTGAGTGCATGTGTATAAGCATTGAGGTATTTGCTAATAGTTACAGATTAATAATAAATGTGGCATCTTTGTCTTGACCCCTAAAAAGTTCCTGTGTAGTTTTGGCTGTATAACATCTGTGGCATCAGCGGAGCAGCCTCGAGCTCGGCTTAATCGGGCTCCCGAATTGTTCACTCACCTCACCGCTCCCGCCCAGGGCCAACATCCCAAAGGGCTTCTGAAAATCCCCCCTGCAACCCTACTGCAGCCGGGGGAGCTGCTTCTTTAGCTCAAGAGTCAGAGGCCGGTGCTGGAGGCCACAGTTCAAAGCCAACTGGCAGGGGGGTTGTAACAGCACGGGATGCATGCCAGATCTGTGCAAACACCCCAGGTGCGTTTCCAAGAGGCCCGGCTTTCTAAGTGTGCAAAGATGGCCTCGTGTGACTGACCTCGGGTCAGGTGCTGCATGAACTTGGGTAAGGCCCTTCATCCTGCCTGTAGGATAGGCAGAATAAGCCTTTCCTTTCCCTGGCTTTTCTCTAGCGAGTGGGAGCTCTTTGGAACAGAGGCGGTTTCTCACTGCTCTGCGTACAGCATCTAACACGAGGAGACGCCTGTCTCAGGTGCTACGCTAATGCCAATCATCCTGGGAGGCTCCTACGCCGGCAGAGCCCGCGGCTGGTGATGCAGGGCGCCCGGATCTTTTAAACACGGCAGCGGCCCCATTTCCACTGCCTGTGCTGCTAATTTAATTGCTTCCCTTTATCAGTCCCCTTCCACTCGAGCCTCTGCTAATAGAGCCTCTCTCGGCTTTTTCTGCCACATAGGTCAGGGCGTCTCTTTATTGCCTCACTCAATTACAGCCTTAGAAGCCGCTCGCCGCTGCGGGATGGACTAACCTGGATCAGAGAGGAGACAGCCGTGGGGAACGCAGCGGTTTGTCATGAAAGGCTGCTCCGGCCTCGGAGGGTTTCAGTCACTCGTGCTTCCTGGGGCTACAGCAGGGCTTGGAAATGGGCAGTATCCCAGGCTGAGATGGCCCTTGAAGAGAGCTGGGGTTACCCCCACACACACTTGTGGCTAATTATCTGTCTCCCATGTGAGGAGGTCACAGGCCAGATGACAACCCAAAGATCAAAGTGCTAAACTCAAAGGCCAACAAGCATTTCCCCCCTGGAGCAAGACCTGCAGGGAGCAGGTAGGGTCCTGCAGGAGACATAAGTCATGTTGAGCTCTTTGGATTTGGAGAAACAAATCTCACCCGCTAGAGAGAAGGGATTTGGCTGCAGCTGCTGTTGGGAGTTATTTAACACACTGGCCAATGAGCTGGCCCCACTGGCTTACAGAGGGGCTATGGCCCCTCCCACTCACTGGCCAGCACACCTGAGCGAGCATGTGGGGGGTGCTGTGACTACCCCCTGGAGCAGAGCAGAAACCACTGCAAGAGCTGTGCCTCTGTGGTGCCCTGGGGTGATGCAGCCCCAGGCGGTTCCTATCTGTGCAGCCCATTACATGTATAGACCCCCTAGGACATTTTTATAGAAGGTGTTTTTTTTATCAAGTGCTAAGACGTCTCAGTCACTGGCAGCTTGTTCTTCAGCTTTGGACCCCGTTTCCGCCAGGGCTAGCGGCATCCACTGGGTCTGTGCCCCCACTGCCCAAGGGCTGGGGTCTATGCTCCTCAGAGGACTAGGGTCTGAATGACGTTATGTACACAGTGACTCCACTGAAATTCATGGAGCTGTGCTGATCCACGCCAGCTGAGGATCTGGCCCACCTGTGTCCAAGAGTGAAAACATGGAGTTTGCCCCAGTGGCCTTGTCCAAAACTTCCCAGTGGCTGGCAGTGAGCCAGTTGTCTGCCTGGTTGCTGCCTTCCACCCCAGAGGTGGCTGCATTTCAGTGGTATTTGGGGGATTCTACCCTAAATTCTTACAGCTCCAATATGGTGCGTGTCCCTAGGCGTTCTGGGCTAGATCCTCAGCTGCTGTAGCTCACGGAAGCGCCATGGCAATGTTCCCAATTTATAACCCACTGTGGATCTGGTCCCTTGTATCCAGCCTTTCTTCCTCATTCAGTCCCGCCCCCCCAATGGATGGGGATTGATCCTCTTCTTTCTCAAGATGGTGAAAATCAGGAGTAACTCCAGGGAAGCGGAAGGATTTACACCCATTTTACATGGGTGTAAGTAAAGAGGGAATCAGGCCCTCAGTGTTTTACTGGTTGGCCTTTTCAAATCCAAATAACGCCACGATTCTATTACAAAGGCCTATTACCTGGGCTGCTGGGGTTGTATTTTGGGGCACTAAACATCCTATGGATTTTGTCCCAGGAGCAAGACCTGGTGTCCAGGCCAAATTCCACCCAGGTGAAATACATCCTGCTGCTCTAAATTCTGCCTGCACTTTCAAACGGATGTAGTAGTCTTCCTGGCCTTTGGCCTGTTGCTGTGCACTGTTAAGTGGGAGCCATGCTTCACCCTAGAAGTGGCTGCATTTTGATGCTTGTATGTATGATTTAGTTAGGGATTGGTCCTGCTTTGACTAGATGACCTCCTGAGGTCCCTTCCAACCCTGATATTCTATGATTCTATGATACAGGGCCACATCCTCAGTTGGTGTAAACCAGTGTAGCTCCACCGACGAAGCGGTGCTGATTTACACCAGCTGAGGCTGTGGCCTGTAATTTGCAGGTCCTGTGATAAAGTGCTCTGAGATCACGTAGGAAGGAAGGCCCAGAATCTCAGGAGGTATTTAGGCTCCTCACTTCCACTGGTTGGAGTTTCTGGGCCAAAGTCGCTATGCAAATTAACAGTTTCTTATGTTATCACAGTCTCAAGGGCATTTGTGTGTGTGTTCTTTTAATGTGAACACACACAATGGCAAGGATTAGTGAGGAAAGTGACTGACTGTTATTTGCAAATTTCAGACAAAGCGGTGAGTCCTGACAGCTCATGCAGTTTGCACAGTGAAGTGGCTCCTAGTGTTTTTTTGAAGGGAGAGAGCGCCCCCTTGTGGCTGGAAGTGGTTTAGACAGACGTGTCAACTCCACCTGTGGTTTAATCATCCTAACCACCCACACGCTAGAGCTTTGGGCCGGAGGAAAACTCTCTGAGGCTCCCCTCATGGAGTCTACCTGGGATCGTTCTGCCCCACCAGCATCCCTAGGGCAGGGATATACCTCCGAGCAAGCCCTGTGGCTCTAAAATCCCCCGTTTCCCACCTCCCAACCTCTCGGCAGCATCTCCCAGTGGCTGGCTTAGGTGGCTCCCTGCCTAATGTGGTGGCTTTTGTGCATCCTAATCTTAGGTGCCTGTCTCTTCCCCATTCACTGACGAGGGAGTCTAAACACCTAACTCAGGCTTAAGGGGTCCCATTGTTCTTCCAATGGTTTTCTAGGCATTTAAAAGTGATGGCCGGTAACATTGTATTGCCACACCTAAGTCCCTGTGTGCTGAGACAGAGGGGATCTGAGTCTACTTGACCCGTATTACAGGCAAGCAGCACTGCGACTGTAAGGGGACTGAGAATGGACATGACTCAGGCAAACAGCCCTGAGACCAAAGAGGGGTGGTTGGGTTCATACCACAGACACACCGCTGAGTCCCTGGAGCTGAGAGTGGGCCTGCTTTGTGAATGCCACAAGCACTCACTCACAAGGAGATCACTGGGGAATGCAGAATAGGCCCCATCAGTGCACGCCAGAGCCTCATGCCCAAAACCAGGGTGGGGAATTGAGAACACGCAGTCTCACTGCATGCCCTAGACACAGATCCCTGAGAACTGGGGTGTCCAAATGGGGGTGTGAGAGGCATTCTGGAGCTCCCCTTTCCCCCCGTGCTCCTACGGGGGGAGGGAGAGGGCAGGGTGAGAAGAGCGCTATACAAGCTCTAGCAAGTAATGGTGCAGTGATTGGGTGCTGCTCATGAAGTCTGCCCGCCCATTCTGCGCTTCCCATCGCTTTTCTCTGTGTGCCTTCTCCACAGCTCCAAATGCTTCACTGAATGTCTGAGCTTTCTCCAAGACGAGTCTCATCTCATCTTCTGGGAGAACCTCATTGCTCCTACAGGCGCCAAGTGCCAGCCAGTTCAAGCAATTCTCTGCCTCGTTTGTGAGTTTGTGGATTCTACTGCCAGGGTTATATGCTTTCCTCAGAGCCTGGCTGATGACTGAAGCACCATATAGGAGATCATGTGGCGATAGACTGAGCTCATTAAGTATTATTTGTACTGCCTGAAGGCCCTGACCTCCTGTGCTAATTGCTGTACAAATAGCTAAAGAGATGCTCCCCCCACCCCACACAGGCAGAGATAGACAGACATAGACAGAGGGTTTGTTGGATGGATGGATAGATATTTATGCTCTCCATTTAACATCTCCCTCTTCCGTCACTGCAGTCAGATCCCTCCTTCAGGCTCAATCTGTATTGCCCTTGTAAGCTCTGCCATGACCCCTTAGTGCCCACTGGCAAAGAGGTCGCTGTTCTGGATCAGCAGCCTCACTACACCCAACACTTTCCTGTCACTGTATTTAGTTGTAAAGAATGCTATGTCAGATCTGAAATGAAAGCCAGGATCACGTTGATCCTTATCCTTATCCTTATCGTGGCGTGCTGTATGGACGGACAATATTTCAGAAGTTGTGTCTATGTACTAGACATATGCTTTAAAACCTGTGTCCCAGGCAGAGCCGGCAAACAGGTCTCCCCCACACAGGAGAGAAAATGTGTCTCACTCTCAGGGCCGCCCTGGGGGGGGCAAGTGGGGCAATTTGCCCCGGGCCCCACAGGGGCCCTGCAACCCCTGGCCGAGAATCCCTTTCCTCACCCGGCGGCGGTCCGGGTCTTCGGCAGCATTTCAGCGGCGGGTCCTTCAGTGCTGCCGAAGACGCGGAGCGACTGAAGGGCCCCCCGCCGCGGAAATGCCGCCGCCGCAGACTCGGAGTGCCACCCGGTGAGTACAAGCTCCCCTGCTTTGCCCCAGGCCCCCTGAATCCTCTGGGCGGCCCTGCTCACTCTGTCGTGTAAATGAAGCATTGTAAGTCAACACAATAGAAGCCCATTTGCACAGGACTCAGCATGAGGTTGTGAAGTCAACATGAAGCCACCAGGCACCATGGAATAGACATTAGGGGGTTTTACTGACTCTGGGGAGAGCAACAATGGAGTATAAGGGGACATCTTTATCCAATCGCGGAGGGAGCCAAAAAGACAGCACTTTTTGCATCCAGGGATGGTGTCACTGGGTGGTTGCTTTAAGTGATAAGCTGCTTTAGACAAGGATTCCAGCCTGGTAAAGTTAAGTTTCGACTTCAAGAAGCATGTTATACTTTTTGTTTTATATGTAACCATTTCTGCTTCCATTATCCATACTCGGTGTCTCTTAAATCTTAATCTTTGATAAAACACATAGGATTGTTCCACTATAAATCTTTCTCCGTGCAATGTGGTTATAAAGGACCAGATCCTGAGTTGTACTAATCAAGCTGGGAACAGCGAACCTGGTCATTACTGTGAGTGTCCAGTGACAGGGGCTTTATACTCCAGGGGGACACTTTGTGAGGGGATTGGGGTACACCAAAAAGCACAGTCGGGGCTGGCAGAGCTGAGGAAATGGAAGTGGAAGCGGCTAACAGACTAGGGGTGTCAGGGAGCTGACCCCAGTTAAGTACCAGCAAGCCTGTCTCTCACTGAAGCCGGGGGGTAACACGGTGGCTCACAGTCCTGGGTGCCCCAGGATAGCATCACAGCTGCTCCTGTTTTTTGTGTGACATCCCCATTCCCCGAAGCTTTGAGTTACCCAGACACGGATCGCAAGAAAGGAAGTCCAGGAGGCGGTGCTTGGTAAGAAGAGACTTTTAATGGGACTCAGTTATGGTTGTTACAGTATCTCTCTCCTACTACACATTTTCCTGCCGGCACAGGGTGTGCTTTGTAAATACACCGGCTATGTTCTACGTGAGACGACGAGTTCTGTGCTTTGCCCTGTACAGTAGGGGTTCGTCAGATATGTGCTTTCCAAAGTTTAATCACCACAGCAGCTCACACAACACACCGCAGTCACTCTAAGGGCTCTTCTCTGCTACAGCTGGGGCCATCTCACCGTGGGGCACGCTGGCCTAAAGGCTTTGCTACTCAGGGTCAGCCCTTGGCTCACCGGCAACTAGACCTCTTCCCCACCTCCCTCCCCTGCTTCTTGGCCCTTGTTTCTGCTCCTCTGGGGCCTGATCTAAAGCTCTTGGAAGCCAATGGGAGTCTATCCATTGTCTGCACTGGGGATCAGGCCCTTGGTTTCCAAATGCAAAGGATTCTGGGACATACACCGGGCACCGTGTTTGCCACTCCACAGTACCACAGTGCCTGCTAGGCTCAGGACAGGAAGAGCCCATGCTTAGGGGAATGGAAAGACTCCCATTGATTTCCAAAGCCTTTTGGTCTGTAGGAATATGTCTACGCTGCAGGTCGTGGGGTGTTTGCAGCACAGGTAGGCATACCGCTGCTAGCTTTAATCTAGCTGACATGGGTAACAATAGCAGTGTCAACATGGTGGCAGGGGCTAACAACGCAAATACGTATCCACTCTCCCCAGCAAGCTTATCTTTGGGCAGCTGGCCCCTGCCGAATCCCAGCCCCCTGTCTTCATTCCTATGATTACCCCTGCTAGCTAATGCCAGCATGGCTATGCCTACCCACCTGCAGTGTAGACAGAACCTGCATCAGGTAGCTGGCCTGGTGGGTGCTGGGTCTGTAATGGCGCCCCACCTCACCTCATTCCCACAGGCTCTCACTGACTAGGAGTGAACAGAACCAGGCGCTGAGGAGCAATTCAGAACTGGTCTGGGGGTGAAGTAGGCAGCCCCGAAGGTCCCCCCCTCTACCAAGGGTTGTGGTGGAGCCTCCATCACTGACCATTTTTAAATGGAGGAGGGATGTTTTTCTAGACGATCTGCTCTGGGATTTATTTTGGGGAAGTCCTACGGCCTGTGCGATACAGGACTTCAGACTAGATGATCACCATGGGCCTTTCTGGCCTCGCAATCTATCAGCCTATGAGGTGCCCCTTGCAGCTGCCTCCTTCACGCAAGGACACCCCTGGCCAGGAAGATTCCCCTCTAGGCAGAATGAAAGGCAGGTGATGCAGAGAGAACATCTACAATAATAAACTCCACAAGATAGTGAGATCTGGCTCCTGTCTAAACGACCTGAGCAAAACACGAGCAAGGTAGGGACTGTGGGATCAGCTGAGTGCAATGCTGAGTCACCAGGTCCTCTATAGGTAATGGCGCAGGGGGATGGCATCACCCAGTAATACTGCACAAGGCCAGTAGGGGGAGATGTGGAGACTCGCTTGTCCCATTCTCGCGGTGGCAGAAATGGCATCCAGTCTGTATCATTCCCAGAGGAATTACACCACCTATTCAGCCACTAACAGGTATTGACAAAGACAATGATGATCTACAGTATGTTACTAAAAGCACCATGCATGGGAATGTTTTGCAGGAAACCATTACCCACCCCACTTACTGCCACCTGGATAGAAATATCACTTCGCAGAGGGGCTGGGCTGCCACTCGGTCCTGCCAGTGGTTTAGCAGCAAAAGGCAAAATCAGCTGTCTGTTCGGGGGACACTTAGCAGAGTCAGACGCAAGCTCCCAAAATCCCGGATCTGGATTCTGAACATCTCCAAAGTTCAGATCTAGAGTTTTGTAAAGAACTGGACCATGTACTAAACCAGGATTGGGATTTTGACCTCCCCACTCTCCCAAGGTTGGAAGTGTTTGGGGGGGCTTTTCATCCTCATTAAAAAGATGGGGGCTGTGGTGGGGCAGCTGCCCCACACAGGCAGGAGAAGGGTTAAGGCAGCCTTGGAGAGGCTGCGCAGAACCCAGTCAATCAGGAAAGGGTTTACTGGGAGAGCCAATCAGGAGAAGGCTTGCTGGAGCAGCCCATATATAAAGGGCTGCTCAGCAGAGCAAGGGGCAGTCTCTTCCTGGAGGGCAAAGGGGGAGGACTGTCTGCTGAGGAGCACCGGAGATACTGTGGGGCTGGGCGGGGTAGAGGAGCTGGTGAGAGTGGAGTTACAAACAGTGCTGGTAGCTCCCAGGCAGGCTGTGCAAGACGGACAGGCCTTAGAAAGTCAATTCTTCCTTAGAGGCTATTGTGCTTGTCGAAGTTGTATCCTGTGCTCGAGTAAACCAGCCTCCCCTCAGCAGACAGGTGCCAGCTAAGTGTCCCCTCCAGGATAGGTGGGGACACTTTCTGAGAACACCCCTTATTGCTCCCCAATCCTCACTGACCCCATCCCACGCCACTAATTCCACAGGGTTTCAACCTATCAAATTTTTGCAATCAGAAAAAAGAAAGTGCATGCAGTCATAATATTGGCTCATCCTCATGTCTGAGAGAGCGCGATAGAAATTGATCATTGGCCATAAAACCCTGCAGCTGATCAGCTTTAACCCTTCCCCTGCCAGGGAGAGAGCAAGATCTGGGAACGTACCCTAGGCCACGTTTGCTGCCATAAACAGACTAAAGTTGGTTGTTAATAGAAACTGAAGAGTGGCTGGATTACAGAAAAGTCTCAACATAACACACACGTAGCATCTATTAACCATAACACACACACACACAGTGACTGCATACAGCACCTAACACTTAAACCCCGCCCCAAACCTAATATATAGCAAACGCCACAAGCAATACTGTACTTCCACGGAAAAAAAATGAAGGCAGCTCCCCCTTGTGGCTCCCCACTGTGGGCAGCGTGGCCGGGCAGCTGCCAATCACACACTAGAATAAGAAATTATAAATATCTCAAATATACAATGAAAATAGATCTGTACAGCACTGAGAATGAAAATAGCCCACGGGTCACTTTGGAATATGTTCGTCATTTAACAGAATTTACACCAACATTTACAGAGCAAATATACAATAGAAATAGAAACTATAGATTATTATGTATATATGTATATAGGTGACAGAGCTGTTCTTCGCCTTTCTACCACCACGGCTGACACACCACAAGAAGAGGGAGGGGGATTGAGTGGATTGGTTGCTGGCTCGAAAGCGTTAACTCAGGAGATGGTGGGCAAGATCTCTAGCTGGCATAAGTCAGCATTGTTTCATTGAAGTGGCTGGAACTATGTGATTTTACACCAGCTGGGGATCTGGCCTCATTGACTCCAATTGGAACTACAGCTGATTGACATCAGCTGGGGATTGCTTGGGGGCAAACTGACTCCAATGGAACTATCACTGATTTACACCAGCTGGGGATCTGGCCCCATTGACTCCAATGGAGCGACACTGATTTGCACCAGCTGGTAGCCTGGCCTGGTGGCTCTACAGGCACAGACTTGGAAGGCTACACTGGGTATAATGCTTGTGCTCCTTTGATACTCCCCTGCTTGAGATCCTGGGGCCCACTGGGAGCGAAAAGACCTGGAGGGGGAGAAATAGAGGGAGTTTGGAAGGACCCACCCCCAATGGGCACATTATTCCATGACTGAGCACAAGGTGATTCCTTGGACCTTTCTCTAAAGCAGCTGGTGCTGGGCCCTGGGGGAGGTGGACCCTGGTCTGATGAGGTGAGGCCATTCCTGTGTTCCTATGCACTGTGGGAAGGAGAAAGACACAAAGGGATGGAGAGAGGGAGAAGGGTGGCTTTGATTCTGACTGCACATGGCCAGCTGTCCCAGCAGAAGCCCTCTACAAAGCTCCCCAGGTGACAGGGACTCCAAGCTGCACGCAGAACAGACTCAGCTCTGATGCCATCAACACCTTGCTCTCCCCAAACTGCCTCTGATCTGCACTTCTGTCCCGTCTGCTGCTCTCCTCGCCCTGCAGGGTGGGGTCAGATGACAGGTTTGCAATTCCAGGCTGAGGTACTGCTCAGCTGAGCGATTCAAATGCCAGGCCTGATTCTCCCCTCAGTGCAAGTCAGGGGTAATGCTATGGAAATCCGTGAAGAGACGCCAATGTAAATGAGAGCAGAAAAAAGGGGGGTCCCGGTCACAGCTGGTGCAAATCACTGAAGTCAAAATGAGATTTCCACCAGCAGGGGATCTGGCTCTGTGTTTCTCCCATGAAGTTTGGAAAAGAGCCAATTCCTAACCCTTCTGATTCCCACTTGGGTTTAAATTCTCTCTCATCTGAGGTGGAAATTTCTTGGGGATGCTGGCATCTATCAAGCGGCTAATGGACACAGAACTGGATCCTTCCAGGGCCATCCTGCAGCTGCTCCATCCCCATCTCGAAGCAAGTGCACCAGCTAGGCAAAACCAGCCTCAGACGCAAAGAACTCAACTCTGCACAGGGCACATTCGTCACTTTCACTCTGCTCCGAAGGTTAGTGGGACCCACACAGTGACTCCTAATGCATCGCCCAGGAAAACAAGGTGAATCGGGGGAAAGAGTCTTCACGGTGATGGTACAAAAGCCAGAGGAAGTGACACAAGCCTTAGTGGCTTGTGGGAACCCAGTGGGTCCTACTGAGCAGAAGTGAAATGGTGTTTGGGTGTAAACGGGCGGGGGTGGGCCTGATTTGCATCTCACGCTATCTTTTTTTAGTGTGTTTATCCTCAACCCCCTGCGAGGTAGAGCAGTGCTGTGACAGCTGGAGAACTGAGGCACAGGGAGACAAAGGCCCAGATCCTGAAAGGTATTTCTGTTGATTGCAATGGGAGTTAGGGGCTCAAATACCTTCCAGGATCGGGGCCTGAGGGACTTGCTCAAGGTCCCACAAGACGTCTGTGGCAGTGCAAGGAATGAAGGTCTGTCTCCCACGTCGTAGGCTAACACCCTAACCCAGAGTCAGCGGAAGATCGCTTTGAATGGGGGTGGAGGGATGGGAGGAGGGCCAGTGAGCATGCAAAGCCAGTGTAACTTACCCCCGTGGGGCAAGATCTCCAGCTGGTGTAAACTGGAGTAACGACGGTGAAATCAGTGGCGCTACACTACTTTACACCAGCATGGATTTGGCTCGTTGGACCCAATTCTGATCTCATCTACACCAGTGCAGATCAGGAGTGTCTCCACTGGCATCAATGGAGTTACACCAGGATAAAACCACTGTCGGATCAGAATCGGGCCCATTTGGCATTCTGTGCAGCCCTCATTCAGCTCCGACGTGAGCAGGTGTAGCTTCCATTGAAAGCAATTGGAGCCGTACCCACTTAAGCTTGAATATGACCCCGGTATATTAGGGGAGGGTTGGGAGCACAAAATAAAGGAGGGGGATGTTCTACTTCATCGTATACCCGTTTGCTAGTTGTCTCTCCAGCTACGCACCGTTCCGCCCCATGGTACGTAAGTCACCCTAACGGAATGCCACACTGGTGCACGAACATGAAATTATGGCCACACTGTTTCTGACTCAGAAGATTGCAAGGGAGATGTACCCCTTGCCTGTGGTTGCTGAGTCATGTGACCTTAACTTGGAAAAGCCCCATGGGTGGCTTAGGGGAGAAGGCCTGATTTTTAGCGCAGGGATAGGGAATCGGGTGTCATGGGTTCGATTCCCAGCAGTGCCACTGCTTCACATTGTAACCATGGCCCAGTCTGTGCCTCAGTTTCCCCGCCTGTAAAATGGCTACTGCGGGGCTCAATTAATGTCTGTAAAGTGCTTCCAGACCCTTGGATGACAGGTGCAATAGAACGGCCAACGGTTATTATTTAAAGGCTCACAGGTTGCATGAGGGAAGCCTCAGAAGAGATGGACTTATGGGCAGAAAAGGTGCTAATGGAAACGAACAAAGCAGCAAAAAGCTCCGGGGCTTTTCACCCGTCCTTCAGTCTTTCCATGTTTCCTCAAGAGGGGATGGACTCTCAGCAGAGGGGAAAGCAAAGGATGAGAGGGGAGAAGGTCTCCCAGTCTTTGCAAGGACAAGGGGAGATCAGCCTGGCCTATGCACTGGCATGAAATACCATCGAGCTGGCGCTAAGTACAACAGGAGTAAGGAAGGGCAGGTTAAAAAGCGTACTTAGATGGATGGGAGAGACCCACAATTATTTCCCCCACCCAAGCCCTAAATCTCACGGACGGGTGTGACAGACAGGGGCTCACCACCAGACATGCCAAGACCTCGCACTAACGTACAGGAGACTCCGTAACACACAGTGCACGCTGCAACCTACGTTTCCATCCCGCTGCAAACTCGGCATGAAGCCTCTGAGCCAACTACACCCCTGCTGTAAGGCCACTGACGTCTACGGAGATACACCAGGGAGGAATTTGGACCCTTGCTTTTAGATGCATGAGGCTAGTAAACAGGAAGAAACACACACAGTCAGCTTCCATTACACCCAGATGACACCACTCTAAATAAGGGCAGAATTTAGATCATGGGACTCTATTTCCTACAAAAGCTAACCCAAGATTGTAATCAGAATCCAATAACCCCAGCTTCTCTCTACTCATCTCTGTATCTAGGAGGGCTAGGGTATATCATTCACCAGTCCAGGGGGCTTCTTTCACACAGTGCATTGAAAATGAAAATCCTGGGGCTGGAGCTTGCTCACAGTTACCCAGTTGCAAATCAGGAACGACTCCAGGGGTCACTCCTGATCTACACCAGTGTCACCCTGCTCAAATTCTGGCCTGTGGACATGGCACATGCTCACACACCTGAAATCGTGGTTGCACCGGAGGTCCTGTGCCACTTTGGATGGAGTAACACTGTATAATAAGTGGGTGTGCTCACTGCAGCTCAGTTTAGAATGAGATCCCACCCCACCCTGACATGACTCACGGACATATTCCCCATGTGTGTCGAACCAACATCCGTACTAACACAACAGATACCAAAGGGTCAGCTAGTTGCTGCCGCTCACTGTAAAGTGTTGTCCACTCAAGATGCGTCTCCGCTGGGTAAGAAATGTCCACTAAATCTGAGCTCTTTGGGTGTCTCCAGAGCTACAAAACCAAAGGAGGTGCCACGACCACCACCCCAGCGAAAACCCCATCAGGTGATGGCTGTCCATCGGGCTATGAACATGGGTGGTCAATGGAATAAGAGCCATCTCTTCTCCTAACTAGGGGAAAACAAGAGGAGGGGGAAGAACTCCAGGTTATAAGAGGAAACGTCTTTGGCTGTCACCTCATTTTGTATCCCTTCTCTGAACTCCCGATGCTTGGAAATCAAGAGATGCTTGGTTTGGTCTCCAATTTTCTCTCTCTGGAAACACACCGATCAAATTTATTGCAGTGTCTTGTTTCGTTTTTTTTTTTTTTTTTTTTTCCCACAAGGGCAGCTGACAAGGGATCCTGCCTTTTTGATTGGAATTGCCGAGAGGGAAATCCAGGGCCCTCCCACGATCCCTTCTTCCCGACCTTGCCCAGGAAATGGCTGCTTACTTGCTAACATTCTAGGAAGGGTTTCTTCTTTTTTTCTTTTTCTTCCACAAATGGACAGGATCCATTCCCCAGTTGCCTCCTCTCCTAGGCGCTGAGGTGGGGTGGGGCGAGGGCTGGTGGGTGGCCATCACAGTTCAGATTCAGGGGTGCTGGCCAAGTGGTACCCACTCCCATAGCGTCCGTTGGGTGCACTGCTCATCTCCATTGGGGAAGCGTTTCCCGGGCCCAGGTAGGAACGGTGCGTGGGCATCGGGGACGGGGTCTCGCTGGGCACTTTGCTCAAGATGAAGCGAGTCTCATCATTGTCCTCCAGGTTGGAGATGTCCTTCATCATCCGGCCCTTCTTGTAGGTGACGGAGAGGGCATTGGAGCCATCGGACATCAGGTGGAACTGACGGAGGATGAAGACCACGGGCAGTGGGAGGGTGGCCAGGATGATGAGACAGATGAGGATGGCCATAGCCCACGTTGGGTAATAGAGGAACTTCTCCGCAGCCTGGAAGAGAAAGAGGCAGCTTCACTACAGTGGACGTGAGTGTCTACACCTCCATGAAGGCACATGGGCAGATGACAGGAGGTTATCACTGTGGAGTTAAGTCAGGGTCATTGAGGTCTTGGTCCTCCAGGTCCTAGAGAGGACCAGGACATGGTATATAGGGGAACTTAATAAAGGGAGGCAGGAGGCCACTGTCTAGCTCTCTGCTGATTCACCTGATGTTTGAGGGAAGGGGGTACAGAGAGATCCATCTACTGTAGGTGTGCTTATCACGAAGGAAAACTTTCCCAAAGTCTGGTTGTCCCTCACCCATCGTCTCCTGCCGACTGTGTGGTCCACATAAGAAGGAAAGGTCAGTTCAGATCTTCAGGGACGGAGGTGGAGGTGGACAGGAAGTCAATTACCAAACACAGTGGAAACAGAGAATTACCAGCCGCTAACCTGGAACCAAACCTTCGCTCAGTGTTTACCCAGGCATTACGCAGGCAGATTTCCCACGAGGAAGGTAAGGACCGAGTGAAAACTGAGTAAGGGCCTCAGGGTTGGAACTGTGGAGGAGAGGACTCACTAAAAGCTGGTGTTCCTGTACTCACCTCCTCTCTGATCCAAGCGCTGTAGCCCGGTGGGTTGACTCCCAGCTGGATGATGCTGGCTGTCATTAGCACAGCCATGCAGAGGGGAGAGATGTACTTCCAGGTGTAGAAGTAGAAGATGTACGGCCGGAAGCCCAGCATTTCTGTCAGTTCCTGCATGAACCTGGAGAGAAAGGAGAGGAAACCCAAATGGATGGAGCACAAGTGTCCTGCCTTCTCCTTTCCCGCCACTTCAGGTGGAAAACTCCTACCCAGTAGCCGCCTCGGTGAACTAAGCATTGGGTGACCCTAGAAACGGTCAGAGGTCAGCTTAGGTCCAGAGAAGGATCCAAAAGCTTCTCTTAGCTTTTTGAAGCTCTTGAGGCTGCAGAGCTGGCCTGGGAAAAGTCCACACGAGGGACTCCTGGAATTTCCCCTGGTTCTGGCGAGCCCCCAGACGCTCCCAGGAACAGCTACCTTGGGACTGCAGCATTCCTGATTCCGGACCCCTCTCGAATCCTCAAGTGAAGGGAAATGAAAAGCAATGAAGACAAGTGGAACCAAACATTTCAGACACGGTTTGGTTCCAGGGTGGGGTTACGTTTTCCAAATTATTTTAGCCGTCTGTACACTTAGACCAAGTTCTAGATCCCCTCTTTATATCCGGGTGAAATGCTATGGCTTGCCTTATATGCAGGAGGACAGAGTCCACGATCATAATGGCCCCTTTCTGGCCTATGGGCCAGATTCTCAGTTGCCCTGTGCTTTATGTGGTATTGTATACCAAACCATAGTGGGTGCAATACACGACCGTTCCGATCTGTACTTCTTTTGCATGGGTGAAGATGACTCCACCAATTGCAGGACCAGGGAGAATCTGGCCCTGTGAGCTCGTGACTATCTGTCGACCCATCCAGGGTTAGAACTCCTTGATGGACCTCTACAAATGCCTTCAGGACTGGCCCATGCTCTGGTCCTAGCCCTGGGATTAGAGAGGGGGGGAAATTGTTGATCCCTGCCTCAAGCTTTGCCTATCATTGCTCCTAACCTTGAGGTGCCACCTCGGGCCAGAGATAGGTGGCTTGGCACTAACCCCTGTACCGTTACATATTTGGAGCAAGAGGTTAAAGGAGAAAGCTTAGGAATCCAGCCGGGCTAATAGAGGTGGCAGAGGTGTCATTATTGCCGTTGCGTGAGTTCTTACTTCTTGGTGCCATAAATCCAGGCCACGGCAATGTTCTCCAGGATCACCACGACCGTGAGCGGCAGCGTGGCAGAGTAATCGTCAAACATGGTGACGAAGTAATTCCCCGAGTGCTGCACGAAGATCAAGCCTATCAGGAAGGCGACGATGCAACAGCCAACTGCAAAGAGCACATGGTCACTGTCAGCATAGCTCCTCCAGGGGAACGCAGAACTCAGGGAGGGGGAAGAATGCGGTTCTAATAACTCCCCCAGCCTAAATTAATACATCCTCAAATCTGCTGACGGAATAGTAAATAATGACAACAACAAGCATTACTGAGCATCGGTGAGTCTGGCAACCTGCTGAGACCGCTGTGGCTACAAACCTATGCTAATGCACCGGTCTCTACTGTTGCCTTGTCCTCCCACTGTTTGCCTCTTTTGTCACCTGGGCCCTGATCCTGCAAAGTCTTATGCACGTGCTTAACTTTCAGCTCTGGGACCAGGGCCGGCTCCAGGCACCAGCTTAACAAGCAGGTGCTTGGGGCGGNCCTCCCGCCGAATTGCTGCCGCAGATTGCGATCACGATCGCGGCTTTTTTTGGGGGGGGGGTTTTGGCTGCCTGGGGCGGCAAAAACCCTGGAGCCGGCACTGTCTGGGACCAGTCCCATTGCAATCAGTTGCAGGAGGAGGAAGGATGCGTCAGTGGTTCTCAGAGAAAAATAGGAAGTTTATTATTATTATGATTTGCATTACAGCAGCAAGTAGGAGCCCCAGCCATGGTCAAGGTCCCATTGTGCGAGGCACCACACATACATATTGTGAGATAGGAATTTCTAAAAGACAAAGGGAGGAAGGGAAACTGAGGCACAGAGCAATAACATGACTTGCCAACTGGCAAGGGCTAGTCAGTGGCAGAGCCAGGAATAGAACCCAGGTCTCCTGAGGCCCAGTCTAGTGCCCTCCCCACAATTCATCTCCCTCTGCTTTGGGATTGCTAGGGACAGCAGCTGCTGTGTTAATATTAAATCATTAAATGCATTGAGGAGAACTAGCAATGAACATGTATGGCAGTGGTAGAAGGCACACTGTGTGTGTCCAAAACACTCCAAAATGCCGAGGCCACTAAAGGTGCAGATCTGGATCTGAAACACCTCCAAAGTTTTGGGTCTGGAGTTTCGGTTCTGGCCCATCTCTAGTTATGACATGTGCTGCTTCAATGTTATTTGCAGTCATGGATCCACAGCCTGGCACTCCCAAGAGCAGAAGGAAGCAGGGTTCTTCCCACCTTCCAAAGGTCGTCATCTTTCCAACCTGCTCCCAGCAACTCAACAGCCAATCCAGTGCCTAGGTAACCCTGGGCCTCACTAGATCCAGAGTTCCATTCCTCCCCCCACCTCCCTCCCACATTCAGCCCCCTCCTCACCCAGGTTTTGCTCAGGATCCCTCTGGGAGCAAGCTCTGCTCCCCATGTCCTGCTAACCTTGGGCCCTTCCTATAATGCAGACAGAGAGATGAGGTATCTGTGCACACTCCTAGGACATCCTAAGGTTCAGTCCTGCTGGTGGAGATGAGATCTGACTGGGCCTCACAAGCCCCCCAACGCTGCTGTCTCCAATCCACCTGCTCGAGTCACCATGCGCACCCCAAGGAAATGGAGAACCCCCTGCCCCCAAGGCAGGGTAGCCAGAAAGAACCTCACCTGTGAAAACTTCCTTCCGCACCTTGAAGGTGTCAATGATAGGGGTGGTGATACCCGCCATGGTCCCAATCATGCTGCCCAGCCCCAGGTTTATCAGCATCAGGAAGAACATCACGGACCAGAAAGGAGAAGCCGGGAAGTGGGTCATGGCTTCAGTGAAGGCGATGAAGGCCAGGCCGGTTCCCTGCACTGACTGCATGGGGGGAGAAGAGGGACAGCTGTGTCAGACTCAGGAGAGAAATACACTGGGGACATGTGCATAAAAACAGACATGCATCTGCAAGCCCAACAGCCACACCTAAACCTGAATCCCACCCCCTGCCCCTGAGCTACCCCTAGCTCTGAAGTGAATGCAAAGGACCGTCCCCAGGCACCTTGTTGAGCTCATCCTCTAACAGGCAGGGGTCCAAGCCCAGCTCCTTGAAGTGATCCTCCTTCACCGTCATGATCACTTGGTACATCTCGCTGTAGTCCTTGGCCGTGAGATGGGAGAAGTTCACGTGGGGCGGGATGAGGTCATGGCTCAGGACATGGGTGTTCAGGTAGCCCAGGATCTTCTCAGTGTTCCTATGGGAAGCAAAGCCAGAGTCACCGATGGAGCCCCAACCCTGCAATGGAGACGAGGTGGGATGTGATCGCCCCCCTATGGGCCAGGCAGGGCACTGCGTGTGGAGGCGGGACAATGGGAGCAAGGCGGGGCATCATCAGCAACATTCTCCCGCAACGTAGGTGCGCTGGGAGGCAACCCTGCCATCAAAAGCACTGATGGTGGTACACTCCCTCTCGTCCTGCATCCAGCGCTAGCCTCCATCTCTGCAGCACTCGCTGTGAGTACAAGGAGAAAAGCTGCCTTGGCTACCAACTCTAGACCGTGATCTCTCTGGGATCAACAAGAGTCAGAGCAGCCCATGCAGCAGTCCCCAGATGCCAGCACTGCTCCAACGCTTGCCCCTCAGGTTTATAACTTCAACGTCGGTAGCGTGACTCATCCAGAGATCCAAAAGCACTGTGCACTTTTTAGAAACTAGGTAGAGCGCAGCAGCTCTTTAACATCACATAGCTACGCACCAGTTGAGGACAGGAAGTAAAAGAGAATCCCGTCTCCAGCTGAAATTGGAGGAGGAATTTAGAATGTAATTAGCCAAGTTGGATTTGCCCAGGACAGTCAGGCCAATACCTCAGCTTTAAGCTTGGATTTCCAAAGGGATGTAAGGTCTCATTAGAAGCTGATGGGAATTGGGTACTTAGCTCATGACTCAGAGAGAAAGAGCACCCCGCAGTGAGTCACCAGCAATACCCTAGACATGGAGATCTCCCATTCAGGCCCAGTATAGCTGCTGAGATCAGCTGCACCAACCAGGTATTATGGTTTCATTTATCCCTGTAACAATCTTTTCATCCCCATTGGGTCATGAGTGGAGACTGAACTGGGAGCTCCTGGACCTAAAAGCATGAGCTTTGAATGCATGCGTTAAAGGAATAGGGCCCAGATCCTTAACGGCATTTAGGCACCTAACTCCCATTGAAATCAACCTTTGAGGATCTGGGCCCAGAAGATACTGAATATGCATCCCCATTTCTGTGGGTTCGCCCCCTGGGTGGGAGACCAAGGCCAGGAGAAGGGCCCTGGGAAGTGAGAGGAATCCACACGTACTCCACCACACATTTCTCATTCATGATGTTGGCCTTGAACCCCAGCACGGCGAAGACCACCAGGGTGGCCAAAACGGAGGTGAAGAAGTTGATGAAGGAGACGAGGGTGGCGTCGAAGTGGCAGTTATTGTCCTGCTTGTTGTAGCTGGAGAAAGCGATGACACCTCCAAAGCCCAGGCCCAGGGCGAAGAAGACCTGAGTGGCCGCCTCTCGCCACACCTGGGGGTCCAGCATCTTGTCAAGCTGGGAGGGGAGAGAAAGGGGGAGGAGCCTGGTGAGTCGCCCCGTCTCCCTGTTCACTCAGCCTGTCGGGTCCAGGGAAACCCAGCACACCCATCACTGGCACCAAGCCAGTGACGTCCCTTATGGTAATGGGTGGGTGGAGGCTCAATATGTAGAACCTTGGGCTCCATGTGCTAGCCGGGGCCATGGGCTCATGCCCACTGCACCTTGGACTATACTTGATCAGGATTTTCACATATGCATATGGACTTGGAGAAGCAAAGAATATAATTCCCTCCCAAACAAACACCCCCTCTAATGAGGGTAGTGGGCCCATTGTGCTTACGTAGCCTATTCCACCCACAGACCTCTAAGAGTTAGGTGTCACCATCTCTAATTTACAGATGGGGAAACTGAGGCACCAAGAAGGGGGAATTGCCATACAGTGACTGAGCTGGGAATAAGAACCCAGCTCGCTTGATGCCCGAGCATGTCTGTGCTCCAACCACGAGACCAAAGTGCTTTTCATGGATTTCAAAGCCCCTTCAAAGCATGTGTGGTTAGCTTCCTTTCAGAGATGGGGAAGCGACTGGCCCAGGGTCACACATTGAGTCAGCAGAGCTGAGAAGAGCACCCAAGTCTCCGGACGTTCACTCAGATCCCCCATCCACTAGACCGTCCTCTCCATGAGCTCCCTGTCTTTAATACCTCCCCTCCCCACTACTATATAGTTACACCCAGGCACCTGCTTTCCTTGCACTCTGCAGCAAGCTCCAATCTTCCCATCAAGACCACTGGCTGCTGACTTGTCCCTTGATGACTATGCTGTGTTTGCTGCCACGGGACCTGGAGTGCTGCAGGTCCCCGCACTGTGTGGAGTGGGAGCTGGATGCTGAATTGCGCTGTGTTTATATATGCAAAGCAGCCGGAGGATGCACAGAGCCATCTCTCTCTAGCTATTTCGAGCACACGTCTCCCCGTGGTGCCTGAGTACCTTAGGAGTGCCCTACGCATTAACATTAATTGAGAGCTAATGCCTGTGTGATTAGCCCAGTTTGTTTTAAATTCTCCCCCTATCACAGCTTCCCCTTTATAATAAAAGCCAGAGCTGTAGGACTGAAGTGTCTGGGTATCTCTCATCAAGCTATCATCATTAATATCTTGCAACAGCTTTGTGGGATGAGCTGATTCATCTACATCTCAGCTTCATTAATTAATTAGCTAGTTAATTACTTGATACGTAACACTGATGGCTGCCTAGGTTTGTAACTGTGGAGGTTTGTCTGCCAGCCAGCATCTGTCAGAGAGGCAGCCCCATGAAGTTTTAAAATGTAGCCCATGTCGACAAGCAGAGAGACTGCAAGTGCCAACCAGCAATGCCCCACCTTGAGCTAAGAGACCTACCCCGCAAAGCATTGCATGCTGGGAGCTGTAGTTTCCTCTAGCTGCACCCCTACATTAAAGATACAGTCTGCCCCACTTTGTGTAAGTTAGGTGTAGTCTTGGGGTTCCTGACTGTTTCAGTGGCACTGGGTTTAGGCACCCTGATCTCCTGTAGGGGGCATGTGTAGCACTGATTGTATGTGCATATAGGGTTGTGTAAGGCTGTGTGCCACTGCATTGCATGCATTTGTGTGTGTGTGTGTGTACAGATGTGTGTGTGAATCTGTTTCCTAGTGTGAACCAACTATATGTGTAAATGGGACTGGGTGTGTGCACAGGGCTGATTGCATGTGTGTAGATGTAGTTGTATGTATGTAGGTGTGATTTTGTGTATGTGTGTGCACCTGCCTATGGTTGATATAGGAAGCAGCCTGCTCCCTCCAGGGAAATGAAGGAGCAAGCCAGAAGGAATGGGAGCCTGTATCGTGATCATGGACCTCTGCCCCTATCTCCCATCCAAACTCATCATGAAATCAGCAGGGCAAGCAGCCTTGGGAAATGGCCCTGTCCCTCTCTGATCAGGCAGAGGGGCTGTACAGCGAGCGCTGGTCACTTACCTTAGGAGTGAACATGTGCAGGATCCCATCTATCGCCCCCCTCAGGAGCAGCCCCCGCACCAGGAAGCAAAGGAGCACCACATAGGGGAAGAGGGAGCTGAAGTACATCACCTAAGAGAAAGAAGACCTAACATGACAAGGACCTGTGCACAGCTACCGTCTCATGACTGGCACTCAGGCAGGGCCCATCCTCCGTTCCCCTCTGCACACAATCCCTCAACAGAAAAGGAGCAGGAGGGGGAGAGAATGCTACTCTGAAAGAGAAGCACTGAGCCTCTATAAGTCAGCATGAAACATGTTGCAGCATTAAGGGGCATTGTGCTGCTGGGAATATTGCCCTTCAACACCTAAACGCCAGTTCTATCTGCCATGGCACAAGGGGGCGCTGTGCTGCTAGGGATGCTGCCCTCCATAGCCTGAACCTATCCCCTTTATACTGTAGCATGGTGTAACAAGCCCCCAGTACAGTCTCTCAAAAAGATTTGAACCTACCACCTTTAGCACTGACCTTTACCACTGGAACAGCCTCCATTTGGTTGTAGCAGTAGTAGGCTGTTATCCTCCCTATGACCCGCCACTAGGGAAAAGCGGGGATGCAACACATACTTGACTGGCACGAGGGAGCCCTGGGCGGCTTATGCTGACTACCTGTGTAACCGGGGCCTATTTCTAGTGCTCAGGTGAGCATGCATTAACAGAGTCCAGTGTGTCACACTGAATCTGAGCAGGGAAGTTTGGCTGTTAATGCTCCGCTTTTGTTCTCCGCTTGCTGCAGAGCATCTGGTGCCTCTTTGAATTGCTGGGATGGCAGCCTGGGGACTCATTGCCCTGAGTTACGGGGACACACAGTGTTCCGGCATCTCAGCTGGGATTTTACCCTTCAGAATTCCCTCGCCTTGTTCAGCGATCAGACGCAGCCTTTTTCATAGCGCCAAACGTGAACCTCATCAAAATGTTCATTGCAGCCTTCTCCCCAAGCCTCTGATCCAGCCCTGGTTGTGTCCGGTGCCTAATTGGTGCTGCCTGCCAACCCAGCAAGACAGGCTGGGCACTGTGGCAGCTTCCTCGGAGCAGAGTTTCCTCAGCAAAGCCAAGGGCAACTAGCGCAGAAGGTCAAACCTCGCTCTGGGCCCAAATCATCATACGTGGGTGCCCAATGTGTCATAGTCAGGCGCCTGGCCTGATTGTCACAGGTGCAGAACATGCACAAGCCCCCCTGAAGTCATAGGGACACAGGACTGGAAGGGACTTCCCAGGGCATCCATTCCAGTCCCTGCTATCGTAGGCAACCCCATTCATAAAGCTTCATCTTAAAACCAGCGCGGGTGTTGGCCCCACTACTCCTATTGGAAGCCTGTTCCGAAACCTCACTCCTCTGATGGTTCTAATTCTAGTCGCCAGCCTAGATTTATTCCTGGCCGGTTGATCACCATTTGTTCCTGGGCCAGCACGGTCCTTTAGCTTAAATAGCGTTAGTCTTTTTCACAGCTGGTCAGTGGGGAGCTTCAGGTGGCCAGAACCTCAGAACACCAGCTCATTTCCATTAGGGGACCTACAGGCTGAGATCTCGACATGGTGGCAGAAGTTAATACCCTATCACACACCAGGGGTATCTGCGGAGGCCAGTCATGATGGTTACATCAGCAGGGCCACATTCCTAGAAGGAATAAACTCACCAGCTGTAGAAACTTCCTACCTCCAGGCACAAGCAGCTGCAGACATTGCTACCTTCTCAGACACTCCACAGCTACACTGCTACCCAGCTGCTCTTTTGCAGACACTCCCCAGCCCTGGTCGCATTTATTCCTACTATCCTTGGTGCCTGTAACATCACTTCAGCCACTGGCAGGAAACAAGACTTGTGGCTCTGGCCCTTGCTGACCCTCACCTTCCCTGAGGACTGAATTCCTTTGATCACGGCCAATCCCACGATGCTCCAGGCCATCAGCAGGCACAGGGTCATCTTCCAGTTGAGCCCTCCGCTCTCTGAGATGGAGTTGGAAATCTCCAGAGCCTCCCGGTACCAGAAGTAGGTGGTAGCGGAGCTCTTCTCACATTCTGCCTCCACAACTGAAACAAACAAGGGTCACGAGAGTTTGGGTTGCTGGAAAGCACCCCCATCCCTTGAGGGTAACATGTCATTAAGGACCCGCCTAAGTCCCAGGGCAGCCAGCCGTGATTTACAAATGTGTGTACGGCATTTGGGGGATTGGATCTTGGTTCATTTTTAATAGCAAAGAGGGGATAGAAAGATGCTAACAAATGAAAATAAGACGTTAAATAAATGGTGCAATTTACACCTGCCATAAAATATTCCCAAGTATACCAGGGAGATGTTCAGATGTTACTAAACACGCTCTGTATTGGGCTCTCAGGAACCAGCTAGATGAGCGCTCCGAATGCAATTACCAGCTGCCAAATTCATCTGCAATCCCGATAGTAGGCATGCCACAGTGGCTGTCACCTTAGAGCAACCAGGCCAACATGTCCCAACACAACATCATGTCCCACCAGTGGGGAAATACCCACAAAGAGACAGCAAGTGTCCCACGTGTTGCCACATCCCAGCATCCCCTAACCATGAGCATCCCCATCCAGTGACAACTATCAGCAATGGAAACTACCCACAACCCCAGAAGCAACTCCCCAGATCCAATGCCTTGTCCCAGCAGCTGGAACCATTTGCAACCCTAACAGCTCTTGTCCACGTCCCGTCTCCCAGCACCTGCCGAGCTGGAGAGACAATGAAATTACTCACCGGCCACTGTGCCATTTTTAACGATGGGGCACTCGCTCCAGGGGAGCGGATACTGGAAGGATTTAAAGAAGTAAAAGATGCTCCAGCCGATGATCACGTTATAATAAAGACCGACAAAGAAGCAGACCTAGGGGAGGGAAAATAACACAGTGTTTAGATCCCACATGGTGCGTCCCTCATACAGACCTGACGCTGACCAGGAAACCCTGGGACAACAAGGCAGCTGGGGTGATGAGATGTGGTAATCTGGGCCTGATCCCAAAGTCTAGTGATGTGAATGGAAAAACTCCCATTGACTGCAATGGGCCAATGGATCAGGCCATTAGAATGTTCACTTCCAATGACCATGAGAGATCCAGAGCTTTACTACGTTGGACCTTCAGAAAAAGCAAATTTTAAGCGTGAATTCCAATTCTTCAATCTCATTCTTCAATCCAAGGTCTAACATGGTCCACTGGTTGAGAGCTGAAGCAAGACCAATTCAGACTAGAAACAAGGTGCACGTTTTTAACAGTGAGGGGAATTAACAACTGGAACAACTGGCCAAGAGCTGTGGTGAATTCTCTGGCCCTGGCCATTTTGGAATCAGGATTGAATGTTTTTCTAAAAGATCTGCTCAAATTCAAACAGGAATTAATTCCGGGAAGTCCGATGGCCTGTATTATGCAGGCGGTCAGACCAGATGATTACAGTGGTCCCTTCTGGCTAGATAATCTATTCATTGCATCTTCCCCGAAGCGTTTGCAGTTTGTGCTGCGCAAGCTTATTAAATACGTGTTGTTGTCTTTTGCTCTTTACGCAACAGAAACAAGGTAGAGAAACCACACAGGCACGTCTGGGTCCCAAATAACTGTGTTTACTAACTATACACAGATAGGACGGGCCTAATCACAGACGCATTGCTGCTTGTTTCTGGCACGTTCTAAGACACAGAACACAGCGAGGTTAGCAAACTGTTTAAAGGGACACTACCTTATTTTCTGTATGCTACAATATGTGATTCAAGCAGGGAACGGGCCCAACACCACCCAACCCATGTAACTAACAGACACACAGCAATCCTTGGTGAAAATTCTTACTGCATTATCCTCAGTCTGAGCTTTATTCAGAGAAGAAATTAGCAGAGAATTTCATCTAAATCAGTGTGATCACTTTGCTGTCTGCTCCTAAGCTGGAAGCAAAGGTGACATTGGCTGAACGAAAGATTCATCATGAATGAATCGCTCGGCTGTAATTACATTCCAAACTGGATTCTGAATTGCCTGTGTAACCCACTGATCAGGATGTGTTGTGGGTGTCGTCCTCTGCACCTGATCCGCAGGGGACATGAGTCTGATACAGCCCTAATTTGAGAGGCTGGCTTTTTAGCTCATGCTGTAAAGACTCATGTTTTAAGCTCCCGGTTCAATCTCTGGTGTTGACCAAGGTGGCAGGTGTCACACGTGTTTTTCAGTGAAGTTGCTTTTGACACGTAGTAGCCAAAGCTAAGAAATGAAAAGTTAAGGAAGAAGCCAGCAGCTCTGGGCTGCATGTCTGAGGCTGTGCCTGGATTAACACAGTCTATACTGGTGTAATGGACATCACACTCTGATCTCAAACTCCTGCAAAACCCACAGGGAATTGCTAGTGATGGTAGTGCTGTGTGCTCCCGGAAAACCTGGAGCCAGGAGATAATGAGGCTAGAATGGGAGCCATTTATTACCACTTTACAATTGCACCTGCTGCAATGCACCACAACCAAATGCTCGGAGCTCACCTGCAAGGGACTATCTCTGCTAGGGCAATCCAGGATGAACCCCCTCACCCCCATCATGCCCTGGAACTAAGGTGAGACTCTCTATCCATTCAGAGACTATCCAAGGGATTGATTCTGTGAGGTGTTGAGCATCTCCTAATGTCCATAGGCTCCACTGAGGGCACTCAGTAGCTCTCAGGAGATGCCCAGCCCCTGGCTAGATGGGTCCCTGCTTGTGCTGAGACTGCCAGGTGAGACTGCCATGTTAGCCCAGACTGAGGTGGAGCGTTGCACCCCATCACTCACTAGACTAATTATGCAAATGACATTGCACTTGAATTTCTATGTATAGGAATTACCTCCCCTGCTACCAAATTGCAGCCACCTCTGGGGTGGGACGTGGCAGCTGTTTAACAGCACTCCTCACTGCCCAACAGGCCAGGGGTGAAGAATACGATATCCGCTAGCTATGTAGTGGCCCACACTGGCGTCTGACCAGGACATTGGGGAGAACACCCTGACTCTTGCAATAAGTGCTATGGGATTTTGATGACCACAAGTGGATACAACCCTGGTTTTACATCTCAACATCCTCAGACAAATACCTCTTCCCAGGCTCCAAGACGACTAAGGATGCCGCCGTGGCAGCTGGAAGTCTGTCTTGCTATTGCTCCAGTTACCGTAGCTAGGAACCCAGCTGTTTGTGGCCTGCAATGCCCTCCCTGTGACTGGACAAAGAGATCAACCCTCCTCCCCTCCCACAACCACACGTGGCAAAGGGTGAAACTCATCTGAGCACTCACGAGACAGCTGGCGTATCCAATGCCCCCCAGGCGGGGGCAGATGTAATTCCACACGCCGATGCTGCCCCGGCGGATTCTCTGACCCACGGCCAGCTCCAGGAAGAAGAGAGGGAGCCCAATGATGATGAGCAGCACCAGGTACGGGACCAGGTAGGCACCTGGCAGGAGAAAAAAGGGCCATTACAGATCCCACCTGCGACTGTGAGAGCCAGGGTTCTTCCGCGCCGTGGGACAGACGTGGAGGGGGAGAGGGAGGAGCACAAGGGGGGAGGAAAGAGAACAATCTCAACCGTGATGTCTCACCAGCCGCCTGTTCATTATAACCCAGAACCATCAGAGTCACCCCCTGCACCTGTTGTTTTTCTTACACACTGACAGGCGCCTAGGATACTCGTGTGCAGAGGAAACAGACACAGAGACACACAGATGTTTACATGGACACACCCCCAGCCACACCCCCACACCTGATGGGGCTGACTAACACAGTACACATGGACACAGGAGTGTGTACACACACACACACACACACACACTATTCTGGCACCTACAGACACTTGATTTATCCATCTGCTTTCACACTTGTGCTTGGCACAATGCTAGCTTCTGCACTCGAGTGAGTAGCTCCTAAGAGAGCTGAATGGCAACTGAATGGCCAGGCTGGAATGGCTTTCAATAGAAACCCTATTAATCTCTGTCTAATTGGGGAGACCGGAGCGAAATCAGCAGTTCAAGGAGCGTGACCAGATGACCACAAAGAACAAAATGACTCACGCCAGAGCTGCCTGCTGATAAATCACCCAGGCATTCTGGAAGGCTCACAGCAAAGAGGCCGTTTTTCCAGCATATTTCTGATTCTTACTGCGTGGGAGGCTGTGGATATTTAGATGCAGATTTCTGATGCTGTTCTGGGACACCAAACAAGGACACTCATGCCTGGTTGGCAGGATGGGCTGGCTTAGAAATAAATATATAGCAGCCTCGTGTCATTACTGACCCAAAGCACCTTCCGGCAGCGAGCAGAGCCTCAGCGTGTTACCAGCACACACCTACCGACTGTGCTTGTGCATCTTCCCCTCCCGGACACCACAATGCATCACACTGAAGCCGCCCCTGCTGCTGATCCTGAGTGACGACAGCACAGTCGCTTCTCTGCCCCACTGAGAGTCTCACCCTGCTCCCAATGCAACCCCGTGGCTGCACCCAGCCCAGCAGCCTGACCGTTATCCACCATAAAGCCATACCCTGCACACAGGCCTGGATTAGCCGCTGTGCACTTGCACAGGGGGCCCCCCGCCCACTGACACAAACCTAAGCGGCGCTTTGTAACCCTGTGTGCCCATTGAAATGTCTCTCACTCAAATTTGGCCTGACCACTCCCCACCCCTATCCTGACAGAGGGGCGGCGGGGCCAAACCTGAGTGGTGTGGGGCCATGGGAGCAACCGGAGCTGGGCAGCAAGGATCAGAAGCAACTATTCTAGCCCAGGATGGGAGCGGAGTGCTGCACTGGGGGGTGCTGGTGAATGGCCCCCTGGAAGATCCTGGGGTGGGCAGCTGAGGGGGTGGGGGTGAGTTGCTGGTGGGCTATAGGACGAGGGAGTGGGGGTGAGTGAGGGATGTTGGGGGGCAGAGGGGCAGGGGGATAGGATGTTGAGGCCGAGTGGGGCATGTTGGCAGCTGTGGCCAGTGGGGACGAGGTGTTGGGGGCTGCGGTGAGTGGGATATACATCAGAGCGGTTGGGATGTGTGGGGGGATGGGGGCGCTGTCAGGATAAGTGGGGGCTGGTGGAGGGTTTTTGGGGTATATGTGGAATGGAAGGGGCATTCTGGGGTCTGTGGGGCGGGATGGGAGGGCATTATGGGGGGCTGTGTGGGGTGAGGATGGGGGAAATTCTGGGGTCTGTAGGGTGTGGGAGGGGCATTTGGGTGTTGGTGTGTTGTCTATGTGGGGTGAGGGTGGGGGGTATTCCAGGGTCTGTGTGTGGTGGGAGAGGCATTTGGGGGTTTGTTGGGGAGGGGGATGTGTGGGGTAGGGTTGGGGGACATTCTGGGGTCCATGTGGGGTGGAGTACATATGGGGAGTGGGCACTTTAAGGAAGGAGGGGCAATTTCCATAGTGCACAGGGCCCCCAAATTCTTTAATCTGGGCCTGCCTGCACCTCACACTACAGTCTAGCTCTGCCGCTGGCTGCAACTTGTCCTCAGGTTACCACTGCACCTGAGAGAGCTTCCCCGTCACATCAGCCCAAATCACAGAACCCTGCCTTATCACCGGCTCGAATGGCCACATGCGCTCAGCGGGACAACATCAGCCGGTGGCCAAACGACAACATCACTCTGATCCTAGGACAAAGGCATTTATAGCACTCAGATACTACAGTGATCAGCAGTGACAAAGGCTTTAGAAGTACAGAGAGAGAGAGAGAGAGAGAGGGAACAGTCTATGAGCTGATAGGGAGAGAGAAAGAGAATCATCTTTCATTAACAGAAAGCAACTCCAGTACATGCACCCGAGATGGTAACTTCTTCTCATCACTGATATTAAGGCTTCCTACTTGCATAGTCCCTTTCATCCAAGGATCTCAAAGCACTTTACAAAGGTGGGTGAACTTTACTATCCAGTTCCCATTTCAATCAGCGCCACCCAGAGCTGCCGGATTTCATTATCAACGCTAAACACAGCTTAATGCATCGGTCATAACCTTATTGGGCCAGATTCTCAGCTGTTGCAAATAGACATACTCCAAGATATTTGGGAAGGGAAGAGTTTAGTGCAGAAACTGCTTATTATTGAGATGGGAAACTAGAAGTTTGGGATCTAGAAGGGTGGGATTGTTTAGTCTGCAGAAGAGAAGAATGAGGGGGCATTTGATAGCTGCTTTCAACTACCTGAAAGGGGGTTCCAAGGATGGATCTAGACTGTTCTCAGTGGTACCACATGACAGAACAAGGAGTAATGGTCTCAAGTTGCAGTGGGGGAGGTTTAGGTTGGATATTAGGAAAAACTTTTTCACTAGGAGGGTGGTGAAGCACTGGAATGGGTTACCTAGGGAGGTGGTGGAACCTCCTTCCTTAGAGGTTTTTAAGGTCAGGCTTGACAAAGCCCTGGCTGGGATGATTTAGTTGGGGATTGGTCCTGCTTTGAGCAGGGGGTTGGACTAGATGACCTCCTGAGGTCCCTTCCAAACCTGATATTCTATGATTCTATTCTATGATTTACACCATCTGATGATGGGGTCTATTATTTCTAGTGCAAACCTAGTCTCTGCCCCTGGTGCTATAACCTCATCCCACGGTAAAGCTAAAGCAGCTCACTTATCACCCTTTTAGCTACTCAGAACCCCTTGCATTCAAGATAAGCCCACCTCAACACACAGTCCATCACAGCACCCCCTAGTACAAACCTGCCCGTTGTACCCAGGAGTATAGTACTCTGCTTTCTCAGAAGTCTGCACGGGCAATTGCATGCACCAAATGCACACGTGTTCATGTCTAATTTGCATGTGACAATGCTCCGATCATGATCGTAACCGTGGCAATTGCACATGCCAATCAGGCAAACACATTGCATCATTGTGTGTGCTTTCACTCAAGCACACAGAGTTCTGAAGATCTGGGCCAATATCACTCTGTTACCAATACAAAACTGTTCTCTGCAACATATGCACACTTGGTTACCAGGATAAAATGCAGTTTGCCGCCCCCACACATCACAGCATTTCCAACACATACCCTCTCATTGTACCAAGGAGCACGCCCACCGCACACCGGCTCTCTGCATCCATTGCTCTCACATCATCCTCTGGCTAACAGGACCCAATGGCACGCAGCTAACCTGCACGCTGGCCCAAATCAGCCGGGTACTTAAGGACATAATGATAATAAATAATATTGTATTGGAATATAATGCAGCTGCATTCCCATCATATACCCTTGCTTCGGCTGGGGAAACCAAAGCTACAACTAGCAAGCCAAAGCTTTCAGATTCTCAAGCAATCTCAGCGATCTTAACCATGATTAGGAAACTCTGGACATTGGCCCATGCCTGAAAATCCTTCAGCTAAATGGTGAAGGTCTCTCAGCTGGTAAACCTTCCATTCTCCAGCCCCTAGCCTCCAAACAGAACATGGAAGAAATCTGCCTTGAGGAGACACATGTCGACTCCCAATCAGCCAACCGCCTGAATGTCAAAGGTTATGACCTTGTGCCATACTTTTTGCATAGCCAACATGGCTGTGCTACCTATGTTGGAGCAGATCTTGCTGACACAGAACCGCGCCCATCAAATTCAGACCTCTGGGACATTGTGAGAACTGGTCATTTCAGAGAGGCAAATGCGTACCAGCCCCCTAACCAATCCTGGCCTACCCAAATATTCTTCATAAACTCCCATGCCCTGTCATTTATGTTGGAGATTTGAATAGTCACCACACCAGTTGGGGATACAGGGGGTCAGATCAAAACGGAGTTGACCTTTTGGATCAGGCTTCACTCCATGACCTTCACCTTATCCTGGCCAGACTAATGAGGTACTGTTCATTCTGCCAGATGGAAGCAAAACTACTCCCCTCCCCTCACCTGAAGCACCAGCACAATCAATCATCCACGTCAAGTTATAAGCCAGTGCACTGAACAACTTCTCACCTAGTCAACACCGTCCGACCTTTGCCACAGCTGGAATAACCAGAGCCTCACTGGAACTGGCCCAGCTTTACACGTTTCACGGCTCGCCACATTGCTTGGAACGGCTCTAGCGAAGAAGCTGACACACAGTTCACAAAAGCCATTTACAGAGCTGTCACCAGAGGCTATCAGACCTACACCCCCTGCCTAGATGAGGTGTGTGCAGAACTCCTCAAGCAACGTGCAGAAAGTGGGCACCCAAAGCACCACCCAGCCTTTTAGATATTTCTAGAAGAGCAAGATGGGATCAGGCTACCACAGAACTAAACGTGCTAAGATCCAGCCGCAAAGCCTGGGCACTAATCAGAAAACTTGGTGCAGTTCAGGAGCTTCCAGCATGGGGCTATCCCCCAGTGTCTTCCAATCGCATTGCTACCTACCCATAAAGGACAAGAAGCTTGAAGGAGAGGTGAAGAAGAAATGGTGATAATACAAACAGCGCATACCTGAAACCAAAGCAGATTTCCAGCCTTTCACCACATATGAAATAGAGAAGTGATCAAAACACTGAAAACGGGGAAAGTCTATGGGCTTGCTCATCTCTCCCCCAAATTCCTGAAGAACCTAGGACAAGCTAGCAGGCCATGGCTAGCCATCTTTCTAGCTCAAGTCATCCAGAAGAATAAAATACCCAGGAGCTGGTGTAGAGTAAAAGTAATAGCCTTGCCAAAAGCAGAGCGAGACCACCCACTTGTAACAAGGTACTGCCCCCTCACTTGGCTACACTGTGCGTACAGATGACCGGAAAGGCTAGGCCTGCCGAGAATTGGTGGTCCCCTGAGTGTAGATCAAGCCAGGTTCACACCACACCGCAGGACCTGTGATCAAGGGCTGGCACTCACCGCCTGCACCGAGAGTGGTTTCCAGCCCAGGCAGAAGACAGGTGCAGTATCCCTCGAGCGCACTGCTGCACAGGGCACAACCCGGCATACAGGCCGACTGCACAGACTGTCTTTGGCCCTGCCAAAGTGGGTTGTTGTGGCTGTGGAACTGTTGCTGAGAGGCTGCTGGTTCCAAGTTTCACTTAGGCAAAAACACAGCTCCTGGAGGCCCCAGAACAGCCGTCTACGTCAGGGCTCAGAGAGTCACCATAGTATTAACTGACTATTCGTCAGAATCACCATCGTAACCATTTATCTAGAACCCTGAAAATGAAGATGGTGCATTATGGAGGCTGAACAGGGCAGGTTCCCCCCTCTGAAGAGCTTATAATCAAAGGCCCCATTCCAGCAAAGACACGTGCTTAACTTTCTGCACTGAAACAGAACTGCTTGCGCTGCGTACAGCTCAGCACACACAGGACTGGGGCTTAGCCAAACTGACCTATCTTAGGCACTTGCCTGGCCCCCATCATCGTTAATGGATTGAGCCTCATGACACTCTTGTGAGGCTATTACCCCGTTGTGCAGATGGGGAGCAGAGGCACAGAGGGACACTAAGTGTCTGACCCAAGGCCACGCAGGAAGTCCACGGCAGAGCAGGGATTTGAATCCAGGCCTTCCACTAACCACTGGACCATCCTTCCTCTCTAGGGGACAGAATGTATAAATATGTGAAGGAAGGAGCTGGAAGAGGGGTAGGGGAAATTGAGATGAATGACAGGACCACAGACAGCGGATATGGGAGTAAGGAGAAGTGACAGCAAAGATGTAGGTGGGGACAGGATGAGACAAGGTGAGGATGGGGAATGTGAATGGGCCGTGGGCCAGATATTCAGCTGGTGTAAATTTAGGGAAACATTAATTAATTAGGGAACCCCCCCCCAAACTGCTGTGACATGGGTCAATGTTATTATACCCATTGTGCCAATGGGGAAACTGAGGCACAAAGTGGTTACGTGACTTGCTTTAGATGATGTAGCCAGGAAATGGCAGTTCTTGGAATACAACCAGGAATCCTGCCTGCCCCTTCCCCCCGCCCCCCAGTCACGGCTCACACTCTGAGCCTGGTTCTGATCTCCCTTACAGTGTAAATCGAGAGGTCCTCCATGGACGTCACAGGGCCAAATCTTCAGCTGGTATAGATCAGCATAGCTCCATTGGAATCAATGAGAATGGAGAATCTGGCCCAATAATTGCATTCAACCTCCTCCTTGTTACCAGTACAAACCCACTCAATGCAACCAATGCATATCACTGCAGATGCAATGCATGCATATCAGTGGGTACACAATGTAACCCGTGCATGCATATCAGTGCGGATGCAATACAGCCTGTGCACACATATTAGTGCATATGCAATGCAGTGCAAGCCATGCATGTCTATCAGAGTATTCTCTCTTTGACCCAAACTAGGTCACTGTTCGCTATGTATGTGAGATCACAAGGGGAATCAGGTGATGGGGAAGTGCTGGCACACTGGAGCTGGCCTGAGGTGCGCTCCATCCAATCTGGGATCGAAAGGTGAGGGGCGCGTGAGCAGACCCGGAGTGTGAAGTGCTCATTGTACAGGTTCAGCTAGAAGGATGACTCATCACCGAGATGATACTAGGGACATTTTAATTATTGAGATTATTGCAGCCTTCACTGCTGAGGAGATGCTGAATTATGCAGTGCTGGGAATAAGGACAACAGGGAGGAGGGGAAGCTTCAGAATAGGCTCCCCAGCTTGGTGACTTGCAAGGGGGTGGGTAAACTGTGATGGAAATCAGAGTTTGGGTCCTGCTGCCTGAATTCCACACCAGGGAATTTAGCTCTGACGGAGCATCTGAATGTGAGCTCTGGAGATGGGTTAACGCCATTCTGCTGCAGCTTCCTTCCACACGCTGAAAGGTTATCACTGCAGCACAGAGACACCGAATGCCTGATCTTCCAAGGTGCTGTGCAACCTCCACTTTTACAGTAGAGCCTCAGAGTTGCGAACACCAGAGTTACGAACTGACCCATCAACCACACACCTCATTTGGAACCGAAAGTACAAAATCAGGCCGCAGCAGAGACCAAATTAAAAGCCAATGCAATACAGTGCTGTGTTAAACATAAACTACTAAAAAATCAAGGGACAGCAGCATTTTTCCTCTGCACAGTAAAGTTCCAAAGCTGTATTAAGTCAATGTTCAGTTGTAAACTTTTGAATGAACAACCAGAAGGTTTTGTTCAGAGTTAGGAACAAGCTCCAGTCCCGAGGTGTTCGTAACTCTGAGGTTCTACTGTATTGACTTCGTTAGGTGCTGTGGGTGCTCGGCGCTGCAGCAAACTGGGCCCTAAGGGCTAACCCAGCGGGCTTGATCCCGCCCTTTGACATTAGTGGGCATCATGTGGGGTTATATGAGAACAGAATCTGGTCTGCGTAATTAGGACAGGGGCTGGGTGGAGGGGGTTGGGTTGGGCTGGGGAGGGTGAGGAGAAGCCTATCTAAATCATGGATATATTTTGCCTGTCAATACGTAAAATTGTAGCAATTATCAACTGAGGATCTCAAAGCACTTTAGAAACATTAGCTAACCAAGNGAGTAACTCCACTAAAGTAAATGCAATGGTGTTGGTGTCAAACCAGCCTGAGAAGAAAATCAATTCTCCCAATTGCATAAAAATAAAATTCAGGTGTCTGTTTCCTTGTACAGAAGTCACCATTAAAATGCCAGCGTTCACCTACATTGTGATGTCTGACGTCACTGCAATGAGGCTTTGTTCTACTCCTGCAAAGAAAAATGGCACAATAATGTGCTCATAACTGTGAATAAATGCTGATACTCTCTAATGGAGATAGATAGATAGATAGATAGATAGATGTGGCGCATGGGGATAGATAGATAGATAGATAGATAGATAGATAGATAGATAGATATGGTGTATGGGGATAGATAGATAGACAGATAGATTAGATATTCATTTGGTGTTGATTTCAATGGATCTATCTAGGCTGGTTTACACCATTTGAGGAGCTGACCCCATAGGTTGACCTGGTTCAAAAATCTAATGCAATTTGCTTTCCTGTAATATGGAGTATAGAGATGAGCGTATAATTGATTTTTTTGTTCCCTGGCAATTTTGGAGAAAAAAAGTTTCATGTCAACCTGAAAACAAATATTTTCTAACTTTTCAGCAAATAGAACAGTCAAAAAATGTCATTTCAGGTCAAACAAAAGGTTTAGTTTCACTTTAATGCTTTTTATAATAAAATTAAAGAAAATTTTGAAAGAAAAAAATTGTTCCAACCTGAAAAAAAAAAATCAAAACATTTTTCGGTTTCTGGGATTATTTTTTTTTCCAAACGAACAAGTCAGTAAAACAGACACAAATTCGCTAAAAGTTTCTGTATCACTGAATCTGAAGTCTCCCCCCCCACCCAAAAAAAGCAAACCAATTTCAGACAAATAGTGGCACAGCCTTCAACTCCCAGTAGGCTAGGGGAGGAGATCAACTGAGCGAAGTCTGCACTGCAATAAAAAAACCCGCAGCACCGAGTCTGAGAGCCCAGGTCAGCTGATTCAGGCTCGCAGGGCCCGGGCTGTGGGGCTGTAAAATTGCAGTGAAGGGTTCAGACTCAGGCTCTGAGNTAGATAGATAGATAGATAGATAGATAGATAGAGGGGGTGTATGGGGATAGACAGATAGACAGATAGATTAGATATTCACTTGGTGTTGATTTCAATGGATATATCTAGGCTGGTTTACACCATTTGAGGAGCTGACCCCATAGGTTGACCTGGTTCAAAAATCTAATGCAATTTGCTTTCCTGTAATATGGAGTATAGAGATGAGCGTATAATTGATTTTTTTGTTCTCTGGCAATTTTGGAGAAAAAAAGTTTCATGTCAACCTGAAAACAAATATTTTCTAACTTTTCAGCAAATAGAACAGTCAAAAAATGTCATTTCAGGTCAAACAAAAGGTTTAGTTTCACTTTAATGCTTTTTATAATAAAATTAAAGAAAATTTGAAAGAAAAAAATTGTTCCAACCTGAAAAAAAAAAATCAAAACATTTTTCGGTTTCTGGGATTTTTTTTTTTTCCAAACGAACAAGTCAGTAAAACGGACACAAATTCGCTAAAAGTTTCTGTATCACTGAATCTGAAGTCTCCCCCCGCCCCAAAAAAAAACAATTTCAGACAAATAGTGGCACAGCCTTCAACTCCCAGTAGGCTAGGGGAGGAGATCAACTGAGCGAAGTCTGCACTGCAATAAAAAAACCCGCAGTCTGAGAGCCCCAGGTCAGCTGATTCAGGCTCACAGGGCCCGGGCTGTGGGGCTGTAAAATTGCAGTGAAGGGTTCAGACTCAGGCTCTGAGACCCTCCCCTATCACGGGATCTGAGAGCCCAGGCTCCAGCCTGAGCCTGAACGTCTACACTCCAATTTTACACCCCTACAAGCCTGAGCCCCTCTGAGTTAGCTGACCCGGGCCAACCACAGCCGTGCCAGGGGTCTTTTCTCACAGTGTAGACATACCCCATATGCATTCCAAGCATCCAGATAGTGCATGTGGGTTAATCCTGCCCTTGGCTATGCATTCCCACCTGCTACAGATTTCGGCAGGAGCTGGATGCGTGCAGGAATTGGCCCCCTCTCTATCCCAGTGGGGTTGTGTTGTACTGAGCTGGCTGCGCCCATGCCCGTGGTCTCTTACCTCCGCCGTTTTTTTGACACAAGTATGGAAACCGCCAGACGTTCCCCAGCCCCACCGAGTACCCGATCTGGGCCAGGATGTACTGCAGTTTGCTGTTCCACGCTGGCCTCTTCTCAGAGTCCAGATCTTCCTCCACGTCCTTCTGCTTGTCCCAGGCCTCGCCCGTCACGTTCAAGACACTGCGCTTGTAGTCCACGGGCTCCTCGTGGGCCAGCAGGTCGGCCACCGATTCGGTGACATGCTCGCTGCTGTGCTCTCGCTGCGTCACTTTGCTGTTCTTAGGCATTGGGGGTTTGCTGGCTCGGCAGCCCCACGCGTCGGGATGGGATGAAAGGGGGGCAGCAGGAGAGGCAGGCTCTAGCTTTGGAGATCAGCCCCCTCAGCTCCTGTTCATCAACGGGACCTGCAAAATAGACACGCCAATGGCAATGAAAAGCAAATGGTCTGTTTGGCTTTGCTGTGATGGGAGATGCACACTTCACTTGGGGGGTGGGGAGGCGGATCACCTAGTTTGGGGAGGGGCTTCACCTGGTTTAGATGGGACTACTGGTGGCCTCCGAGCTGGTGTGATAGCCAGAGGCCAGATGGGCTAGCCAGAGGCTTCAGGCATCTCACGGCATCGGGGACCTTCATCTGGTCCAGATGGGATGGCTAGGGCTAGTGGGGACCTGCGCCTACTCTAGGGTGCACTGAGATATGACCCACCCCTTCCTCCATTTATCTGCCCACAGACTCCTGCTCCATCTGATTCCACAATATTCGGTCTGCAGCCACCGACTGCCTCCTTCGAGGCCTGACAGGCACATCCAAGGGTGGCATGATCCCTGCTCTCCTCCAGTGTCCCCCGTTCACATGGCTGCTTCCTGGCCAGCACCTTCCACATCCTGCTTGGGTTAGAGCCGAGGATGGGCACTGAAAATATTGTTCAAGACAAGAACAGGCATCAGCTGTGTTCGTTTGACAGCAACAACAGCCAGAGTTCTCTCTCTCTGCTGACGTTATCAGAGCAATTGAAATAGCCAGGAAGCCTATAGCTAATTCTTCCAAGGCAGTTTTACAGCAGATAATGTCTACAGATCATCGGCACGGTGTACAGAGCCATCGATTGTGCCTTCCCCTTCGCATTGCAAAGCTGCTGCTGCTGATCATAGGAACACATCCTCAGCTACTGCAAATCAGCACAGACCCATTGACTTGGATGCTGCTCCAGCGACCTACATCAGCTGGGAATCTGGCCCATAATGTTTCAAAGATCTATGGTGTCAGCGTCGTTTGAAAGTGTTTCTTAATTAAAATGACGAGGGGGAAAGATTTTTCAAAGCAGTTTTCACCAGTGTATTTCCAGGGCAGTAATGACTGTCCGGTGGAATTGTACTATTACAGGGAACTCCATCTTTTGAACTAACCTGTATTCAGCATATTCTGCATTGCACAGGGACCTGACCCCATACTGGTCATACATGGAGGATTTGCATGATGACAGCATCTAGACGCCCTGGCCAGTATCAGAGCCCTTGGTGCTAGGTGCTGCACGTACACAAAGGGAGAGACGGGCCCCACCCCCAGAAGCTCACAGTCCAAAGAGACAAGGGGGCGGAGGGATAGCTCAGTGGTTTGAGCATTGGCCTGCTAAACCCAGGGTTGTGAGTTCAATTCTTGAGGGGGTCATTTAGGGATCTGGGGCAAAAATTTGTCTGGGGATTGGTCCTACTTTGAGCAGTGGGTAGGACTAGATGACCTCCTGAGGTCCCTTCCAACCCTGATATATTCTAAGGCAGACAAGAGGCAGAGAGAGTGGAAGTGATGTGTCCAAGGTCCCCCAGCAGGTCAGTGACCAAGCCCGGAATAGCACCCAGGGCTTGAGTCCTGGGCCCTAGCCAGGAGCAGAGCTAGGTTTTGCAGCTAGGGGTGGCGATGGGTCCTTGGTGGTGGGCTGGAGAATGAGCCCACCCTACACTCACCCAGCAGCAGCAGCTCCTGTCCTGCAGGACTGGGCCTGGCTCCCCGCACCAGGCATTTTGACCTGGTGCACGGGGCTCCAGTGCCATTCAGGTGTGGCCCATCACGATGACGGGGCAGCTGGCCCAAATTTGAGTGGATGCCGTTGCAACTTGGTCACAGGGTTGCAGCACCATACAACCCTATTGCCATCTCACAACACCTGGAGTGGAGAGCTGGGCCCAGCCTCGCGGGATGGGAGCTGCCACGGCTGAGGAGTGCTGGGTGGACTCGCTCTCCAACCCTGCCTTGGCCACAGGAACACACTGCCCGTGGTACCCACACACCACACCCAACTGCCACCCTTACTCATGCTGGCCCAGGTCCTCAACTGGTGGAAACTGGTGTAACTCCACTGAAGTCAATGGAGCAAGACCAATTTACACCAGCTGAGGATCTGGCCTGTTGGGCAGTAACTTAGGGTTCAGTCCTGCCCATTCTGAAATCAGTGGCAAAACCCCCATTCATTTTAATGGGGTGGGATTGGGCCCTTCCTCTGTGATTTGCCCCAATGAAATAAATAGGATTAGTTGTGTAGGAAAGTCCTGTTCAACGTGATCATGAGCAAGAACCTAATCTTTAATAGCTGTCCAGGCTCATCTGGGGGGGGGGGGGGGTTGGTCCTGCTCTGGGCAGGGGGTTGGACTCGATGACCTCCTGAGGTCCCTTCCAACCCTGATATTCTATGATTCTATCTCCTGCCACCAATGTTCATGTAGCAGGTGTTTTCCAAGAGCTTCAGTGCATGTCGTGGGCCAGATCCTCAGCTGGGAGAAGCCAGCAGAGCTCATGAGACATCATCTCTTCCAGATGTGCTAGCAACTCCGTGAAGAGGATCCTCAGTCAGGAGCTGGCAGCCAGACTCCGAGCTGATGTCATGGGAATAAATCTGTGCTCTGATCCAGTGACCTGTCCTTAAACGCTTTAGGACATTGGATGAGCTCGTTCTACTGATCCAGGGCTCCCAAAACCTGACAACTAGCAGGTCTCTGCCAGGTCTCCTGTCACAGAACACGACCCAGAAACCCTTCACATCAGGATCGGGTGATGCTGGGCTGCGCAGAGTAGACACTAGTCCTGGGCTTTGACATTCCAGCCCAGCTACCGATCAGAGAGCTGCAAACCACACAAATCCACTGGATTTTGTTGCTCTTCTACCAGGCTTGAAATGAAGGTGCTGACTGGTGATGTGCATTTGCAAAACCACCTCCCAGTTAACATGCCCGAGGACAAACAGAAATTTGACCCTAATCCCACCAGCAGCAAGCATTGGCCTTCACTTCCCACCCTCTCCATAGTGGCAGAGGTATGGGCTGTCAGCCAGACAGAGACACTCACTTGTGGGAATGTGCATACATAACATAAATGACACTGGCTCAAAGACTACGGGCCCTAACCTGCTCCCACTGAAGTCAGTGGTTTTCTCCCTTTGGCTTCAGTGAGTGTTAGATCTGCCCTGTGTCGGTGTCTGGGAATATTTAGACTTTTTCTTCTTTACGTTTTCTTTTATTTCCCTTTTCTCAGCCTCTCTTTTGGTTTCTTTCTTAAAAGCGATCAATTTTCTTGAAAAAAAAAATACACTTTCCAAAGAGCCCATATTCTTTCTAATATTGCAGGGGGCCTCGCATCTTCCCCTGAAGCAGCTGGCGCTAGACCCCCCACTTTAACCAGTTTTACACCAGAATATCTCCACTGACCTCAATGGAGTCTCTCCTGATTTACATCACAGGAGTTAGAGGGGAATCCGGCCCAATAGAGTTACTCTTGACTGACACCGGGGTGAATGAGAAGAGAACATGAAAACCGCGGAGAGACAATACACAACAAGAAACACCAATAATGTTTCCTGGCACTGACATAGAAGAGGTCGGCACTTCACGTATCTTGACAGCATTATAAGCAGATCATGAGGAAGAAGACATTAAAGCCAGCATAGCAAAAGCCAACCTGGAGAAATGGAAATCTTGCCCTCCAAACTAACCTTTGACTAGTTAACACCCTTGTTAAGTCTGTCTTGCTATATGGTGCTGAAACATGGAGACTTATTAAGATCTTACCAGGTAAACTCTGAGTTTTTATAAACTGCTGCCTCAGACAAATCCTCAACCTCAGGTGAGCAGAAAAAAAAATCACAAATGAAGAACTTTGGAGGAGGACAAAGCAGAAACTGATAGGCCAGGAAATTGAATGAAAACAGAGGTGGCTAGAACACACATGGAGGAATGACCCACACCACATAACAGGACAGGTGCTGGGCTGGAATTCCTGAGCAAGAGGCAACAAGGTAGACCAAGAACAACTGGGAAACACAACAGGAGAAGAACTGGAAGTCACCCCGACGGCATGGGAAGAAGCTACGGCGGGGTGAAGGCCCTGTGCTCCACATGGAATAAAGAGGCATGAGTAAGTGAAGAACTAAGTAAGGAGTAAGAAAGTCAAGAATGAGAAGAGAATGAGGCCCAGTGGAATTACTCCTGATTTACAATGGGGTGAGAGAGAGAGAAACAAAGCCTTTTGTTTCCTTACAGATCTGTGCATGTCAACTCTATGGAGCTTTATCGGTAACAATAACCACTTTTTCCTCTCCTCCTTTCTGTTTATTCTGCCTTCTCTCCTTTTCTTCCACTGAAAAAGTGTGTGTGTGTGTGGGGGGGGGGAGACTACCTCCTGCGTCTGCAGTTTTCTTCCGAGTCCATTTGCCCAGACGCCCACTCCTGATCTGCTGACAGATCACTATGTAGCACGATACCACTTCTGCATCCCCTTTGGGCTTTGCATTCTCTGCACTGCTCTTCCTGGTGGCCTTTCCCTTTATTCTCCCCTGTCCCACTCGCTTTCTCCTGGGAATCCTCTTCCCAGCCTTGGGGCTTTTTCACAGGGCTTACACCAGAAGGGATCATTCGATCGTCTAGTCCAGTGATTCTCAAACGTTTGCATTGGTGACCCCTTTCACACAGCAAGCCTCTGAATGTGACCCCCCTTATAAATTAACAGGACAGGTGCTGGGCTGGAATTCCTGAGCACAATTAAATTAAAAGCACAACTTTTTATATTAAACACTTACAAATGCTGCTTGAGGCTGGAGGCTGACAGCTCGCGACCCCCACGTAATAACCTCACGACCCCCAGTCTGAGAATCCCGGCTCTAGTCTGACCTCTTGTACAGCACAGGTCATTTCCCCCAGTGAGCCCTGTATTGAGCCCAGCACTTGCGTTTGGCTAAAGCATCGCTTCCAGAAAGACATCCAAGCTCGATCCAAGCTATCAGGAGATGGAGATTCCACCTGGGGAGCTTGTTCCAATGGTTAATCACCCCCACTGTTAAAAATGTGTGTGTCATTTCCAGGTGGATTTTGTCTGGTTCAGCATCCAGCCGCTGGTTCTTTCTCCCTGTGCTATCCAGCTCCCCTGCCAGTATAACTAGGCCAGGCAGCAACCCCTCTGGGCGGGCACATTAAAAAATCAGGGCCTCCCTCCCCTGGGTCACATAACCAACCTCCCTGTCAGTTCCTGTGCGCGACTCTTGCTCTTCCTGTATAATGAGCAGGTCCCTTTAAAAAGGGGCCATGAAGTAAGGTCATTGGCTCATGGAATATCCATCACTAGAGCAATCAGGGATTTGTAGCAGCCTCCATGCTAGTGAGTCCACAGAAAGATTTAATCAGAGCAATCAGCAATGCATTAGACCCGACTTACAATTTATTACCCAACAACTGGGGGGAAATCAGACAGGAGCCTGGGCTCACAGCCTGCTGTATTTCTCATAAGCCTGGACAACGGCTGGCAAAATGAACAGCCCAAGTTCATTCTGGGGCTGCTAAAATCCAAAAATAAGATGGTGAATAACCCCTGAGGGAGGTCTCGAAAACAGGCCACTAGATTGGGCAGCAAGAGATCTGGGTTCTAATCCGAGCTCTGTCACTGACTCACTGTGTGACATCAGGCAAGTTACTTGTGGGCAAATTTTAAAGGTATTTCAGTGCCTACCTTTAAAAAAAGTCAGACCTGTCCTCACTCTGTGCCTCATTTTCCCCCCTCAAATTTTGTCTGGCTTATCTGTAGACTATAAACTCTCCAGAGCAGGGCCTGTCTCTTACTATGTGTGTGTACAGTGTCTAGCCCGGTGCTCTCAGTTGGGGCCTTTGGGTTCGGCTGTCACACTATTCAGAATAAGCCTGGGACATGCAGCTAGCTCTGTGTGTGAACACGGGATGACACATATATGCCTGTGAGATTGGAAGGCGATGCAGAAGAAACAGCTTTGCTGCCCTGCTGGCGGGAACGAGGGACTGGTTAGCTCCTGGTAGACAGTAAATAGATGCCCACCAGGACATTGGGTGACCTCAGCAGAGAGTCTCAGGGTTGAACGGGTCTGGGCTACCTCTGCCCTGGTTTTGCCAGGGCCTCCATCACTGTAGTAGCTGGGCACCACTCACTCATTAATGAGAGAGATCTAGCCCAAGATTTTCCAGAGTGACCTTGGGGGGGAGGGGGGGTGTCTCAGCCTGAGACATCGAATGCCGCCTGGTTTTCTGAGGGCAGACACTCAGCACTGTCTGAAAACCAGGCCCCTTTGACGTGTCTCAAGTTAGGCACCCAAAATCACCAGGCACTTGGGAAAATCATGGCCGAGGTGACTTCCTTGAGGTCACACAAGCCAGGCTTGGAGCCTAGATCTCCTGAGTCCCAGCTCAGTGCCTTAACTGCAAGCCCATCCATCTTACAACACTGCTCAGCGACTGAGGAAAGGATTGTTGGCCTGACTCTGGTTGCTATGGAGCAGCGAGGTGTCCACCCCTCACAAACACCATCACTCCACCCGGGATCCTTATCAAAGAGACCAAAGACTGAGAGGCCCAGGGCTGCTGACCCTTCCTCTCACCCTCTGGAGGATGGTTCCCTCCAGGCAGGGCTGAGGCACGTGGGCAGGATGGGAGGAAGCTTGTACTGCTGGGGCTCCATGTTCTGTGGATAAACAGGGGGATTTGATTCTCCAGAGCTGTTAACCTGGCACCTTTCACAAGCGCAAAATGATCTATCACATCAGTCTTGCAAAACTTCGCCATCACCTGTTCCTTTCAATGATCCTTTCGATACTGTCTCATTTCTATGGTGTCCCCCGCTCTTTAGGAATTCAAGGCAGGAATTACTAGGATTTTTCCCTCCCCTCCTCTTTCCTGCTGCTTCATTCACAAGCCATTTGGAGATAGAAATTCTGGGAAACTCCTTCTACCATCCCTTCAATCAGAGCCATGCCCTGGAGCCCTGGTAGTTGCTGCCTGCATTTGACAGCCAGGAAAGCTAGCCGTTTCTCGGATTGGTTTCTGCCATCTGGCCATGCTGCCAGGGCGAGGGGAAAGAATCAGAAGAGCTCTGAGGTCTGCTGGGGTAACTCACCCAAATATAAGTGAATGTTCTTATCAGCTGCTAGTGCCAGAAAGTGATGCCATTAAACAAAAAGGGACAACTTCATTCTTGGGGCAACTCCACTGACTTTAGCTGAGTTACACTAGGGACACCAGAGTTTTCAAGTGATCACTTCCCAGGGCTGGGCAACTTCAGAGAACCTGGTGAACCTGGGGGCCTAAGGTAGGCTGCTCAGTTCCACATCCGGGTGCCACACCGGGGTGCCAGTTGGTGAAGCTGGGTGCCCTAACTTATACCCCAACTTGGGCACCAATCTGGGCTCTGCTAAGCTGCTTTGTGCTACTCTGTTGCTGCAAAGCAACCTTAAACCCAACTTTGAGGACTTCCCGGCATATTCCCTGGTGCGAGAGAATCCTCCATAAGGGCAGGGCCACCACAGAAGCTCCTGAGTCATCCTCCAATTCTTGCCCATGGCTCAGAGGACACAGCTGACAGAAAGGGACCGTCTCTATGCCTAGTGGATAGAGCACTGAACTGGTACTCAACAGACCTGCGTTCCATTCTGGGCTCTGCCACTGGCCTGTTGGGTGACCTTGCGCAAGTCACCTCCCCTCTCTGTGCCTCAGTTTCCCCATCTGTCAAATGGAGATAATGAGACTGATCTTCTTTGTCAAGTGCTAGATAAGAGTATTATCATTATTTATTATGCCCTGGTGATCCGTAGGCATCCAAATAGCCCCTTCAGGGTATAAGAGACACAAGGTAGGTGAAGTAATATCTTTTATTGGACCAACTTCTGTTGGTGAAAGAGACACATTTTTGAGGTACACAGTGACCTGAAGAAGAGTTCTGTGTAGCTCAAAAACTTGTCTCTTTCACCAACAGAAGTTGGTCCAGTAAGAGAGATTACCTCACCCACTTTGTCTCACTAATGTCCTGGGACCAACACAGCTACAAGAACACTGCAAACAAGCTTCAGGCTATAGGCAGCTGATATAAGTTAGAGCAGCCTTCGGGCTGTTCTGAAATGCACAGGGCAGGGAGAGAGGAGTGTTTGATCTGGCAGTTGGCAGCCCCAGGATCAAATGAGAGAAAAGATAACATAAAACCCCTCCCCTCCTGTGCAGCTGCAGAAAGGCAGAACTCCAAGCCCTGGGGCTGCCACCCTCAAACATGGATGTATGGTGGGGTCCACCATTGTATTGTTCTATGCTCAAAGCTCCCCACACTGCTGCTTGCTGCAACTCACATCCCCTCCTTACCTTGCCTCGTCTTTCTGGCTCAGATACAGTCACATAAAGAGATAGACTGGACCCTCCTTGGACCAGACCATTGGTTCAGCAAGTCCATTATCCTGCCTTTTCATAGAATCATAGAAATGTAGGGCTGGAAGGGGCCTCAAAAAGTCATCAGGTCCATCCCCCTGCACTGAGGCAGGACCAAGTAAACCTAGACCAGCCCTGACAGGTGTTCATGCAACCTCTTCTTAAAGGACTCCAGTGATGGGGATTCCACAACCCTTCTCGATAGCCTATTCCTGACCTTAACTATCCCTATAGTTAGAAAATTTTTCCTAATATCTAACCTAAATCTCCCTTGCTGCACTTTAAGCCCATTACTTCTTGTTCTACTTTCAGTGGTCATGGAGCTCAATTGATCACTGTCCTCTTTCTGACAGCCTTTAACACATTTCAAAACTGTTAACAGGTCCTCAGTCTTTGTAAGATTAAACAGGCCCAGTTTTTTTAACCTTTCCTCCCAGGTCAGGTTTTCTAACCCTTTTCTCATTTTTGCTGCTCTCTCTTCAATTTGCCCACCTCTTTCCTAAAGTGTGGTGGCCAAAATGTTGTTGTAGAAACCCATCAGGTGTGGGGTATCCTGCCTGCAGAATGGCTTCAACGAGAAAACACTATGTCCCATAACTGCAGAAAGCTGGGTTTCTGGTTCAGGCAGTAGGTTCTATTTCTGGCTCAGTCTTAGACAAAATCATTGTAGGGCCTGATCCAAAGTCTGTTGAGATCAATGGAAAGATTCCCAAGAATTTCATTGGGCTTTAGAAACAGGCTCCTATCTATTCTTTCAAAGCTGTAGATAGAGAAAATGTTTCTACCTGACCCTGTGTCAATCATGCCCTGAAGCCTAAGGGTTCATGGCACTCGGCTTAGCATAGGATGCTCCTTTTGCAGGCAATTTTTCTGCTGTAGTAACTGCCATGGAGTTGTGAGATATTGGCATGAATGGCACGTTATTATACAATTAAACTATTGTATCAATCTTGACAGAATATTTAAACGGCTTCACAGTATCGTTTTAGGAGACTCCTGATCCAGCAGAGCCCAGAGATCTGACACTGTAGCCTAGCAACGGATGCAGAGTGCAGCTTAAAATAGCTTTTCTAATAGAAGCAGGAACTGAGCCGGTGAACTGTGAGCTTTCTTAAGGGGGCAGAATAATGAGGTGAAAGGAAGCAAAACAGTTGGAAAATTGCTCCTTGCCAAGCACCTGTTTCCCCACCTTGCTGCTCTTTAACCCTTTCAGCAAGTCGTTGGCATCTGTTCAGGAGTTCAGCCACTGCCTGACCTGCAGTCCTCGGCTTCTAAGTCATCATGGGCCAAATGATGAGATCTTTGTTCAGGCCTTATTCAGGGAAAATCGGTGCCATTTTCAGTGGACATTTGTCTAAATAAAAGAGACATTTGCCTGAAAACTACATAACAACTTTTGATTAAAATATAGGACGTGGTTCTCCTCTCACTCATCCTGATGCAAATGAGGAGCGACTCCATTGGGCCTGCTTCCCCCCTCGCTCACGCCAGTGTCAATCAGGAGTAACGCCACTGAAATCAATCGAGTTACACTGGCGTAAGCAAGAGGAGAATCAGGCCTGTGAAATAGAAAGGACTGACCAGGAAGTACTAAAGGAGTGGATGGTAGTGCTGTCCTTGGTGCTGAAATGTGCCCATGGGCTCCAGGGTTAGCTGCAGAACAGTGAGGGAGATTGAAAAGTGAGATCCTTTCCTACAGGGCTAACCAAATTTTGCCTGGCTGAGTGGCCTGTTGGGAGAACCCTGTGGGCAGCACCTAACCTGCACAGATTTCAGCCATCCTCCTCTTTAATATGAAACTCCTCAGCTCTTTTCTTCCAGTCTCGCCATATTAGACTAGAAGCACCTTTGGGTGGCACTGCTTTCTGTTTTTAAAAACAGGTGTCATAAATCAGGGGCCAGGATCTGATTTCACCCATGCCAGCATACATCAGAGAGAGCTGTATTAAAGTCAACATGGCTACATGGGCCAAATTCTCCGCTCAGTTATACTAGTGCAGCCCCACTAACATCAAGGGAGCATAGCAGAGAAGAGAATTTAAGCAAGCACCAAGGTGAGCTGAGAATCAGGCCTGAAGTGCACTTCCATCCATTCCCAGCACCCTCAGCATCCCAAAGGGCCAGATCCAAGGCCTATTGACGCCAGCCAGATCCTTTCCATTGACTCCAGGCTCAAAGGCCAGGCTTCCCCTAATTTGAAAGTGCGTTTCAATTCCAGCATTTCCACCACCATTGATTGAAAAGGGATTTAATCAAAAATTCATCTTCTAAAACAAACAAACAAAGAGATAAAGACAAGTCTGATCAGCTGACAAACATGAGCCTTTCTATTCCGATTTGCTATATAAAGCCCATGTTACTGACAGATGGGGACTTTGTTTACTCAGGCCTTGTGGCATTAATTTTCTTAAAATGTGCACGTTCTCTGTCTTTAGAAGAAAGACGAGGGCATTTCTAGCTCTCGGGTTGCAGTAACCGCACTTGGAATGCTCAGTGGTTGCCGCATATTTGCAGTAATATTTCACATGTAACGGCTGTGCTGGTTTTTCGGTCATCTGCCTGTGGAAAGAGACCTATTTGCAGACAGGACTGTAGAATTCCCCATGGCAAGGCTGAGAGAATTTGCCAGCTAAAGGTGGTTCCGGTGCCGTGGCCGGAATCCCTAAAGGACTCATCAGAGAGCATATTCTCATTGTGTAGCCATGTCACATGATTAAAGATTGCTGGGCCAGATCCATCCCTAGTGTAACCTCACTGAAGTCAATGGAATTATGCCTGGGATGAATTTGCACCTGTGTCATATAGGCCCACCTTTGGTGCTTCCTAGCTTTGTCCCTTGGGTCTGCTCTATCCGCTTTAGTCTGCTAAGTTACTTGTTGCTTAGTATTGTTAGTACTGCTCGATATTATGTGCACCCGGTTATATGTACTGTCTGCCTTTGTGCTGATAGTTTTACTCCAATAAATTGTACATGATGCTGGAGCTGAAAAATGCATTTTTACCATCCAGAAATATAGATAATGGAACAATGTGTAACTCCTACTGTATTCCCTCCTCTAGCATCCTCCCTGCCAAAGGGGTGCTTTTCAAAGACAGAGAGGGCAGCCCGGAGTCCAACTCCCATTGGAAGACAATAGGAATTGGGCACCTACCTCCCATTTGTGCCTTTGAAAATCTCCCTCCAGAACTGTAAATAAAACATAACTATGCAAATAATGTAGCCCACAATATATGTATATTCAAACAGGAACACAGGGATCATCATGCCAGAACAGACCAGGGGCCTGTATCTCATCTCTAGCAGTGACCAATACCAAATGCTTCGGAGGAAGGTGGAAGAAACCCGGCAGAAGCAGTGATGGGATCCTCTGTCCCAAGGAAAAGTGTCTTCCTAACTCTCATATATCCAAGATCTGATTTAAGCCTCCAAGCAAAGAAATTCAGAACATAAAAGTGAAGATAGGGTCAGCAGTGACTTTGGGAACATGGCACCTTCTTACTCAAGAGATCTGCTCCCTGCTGGGATTCAGTCTATTACAATGGTTCTCAATCAGGAAACCCTTTTCTGTACCATGCCCCCTCCTGGAGACTCTCTCATCTAGCTGGGATCAAGCCAGGACCCCCTCCCATTTAGTGATATGGGAAGGGCAGAGTGGTGGTTACTTACTGGCAACTGTTCATGACCTGCAAGTTGAGAACATCCACTCCAGAGTCAAATCTGCTGACTTTAAGTGACAAATATTAGTCTTTATTCATTACTTTTCACTCCTGCCAACCCTGCAGAGCCAATACAGCTCTAGGCGAGCGAGTGGCAGCCTACTTGGGCTCGTGCATCGTTAACACCGTTGTTAACTGTTCGCTGATTGCAGAATCTGTATTGCTAGCAAATGACATAGGAGCTGGAAAGAAATTCAGCTTGACGATCAGAGTCCAGCTGGGACTCTGAAGGCCTAGCAGTTACAAAAGTGACCTTATTTCTAATAATAACTTTCAATGGGAGTTAGGCGACTAAATACCTTTGAGGATCTGGACCATAGAGCGTAAGCGGTGCATAGGTATTATGCTGGCCCTCCGAACAGGGGTGAATGTCACCCTCTGTGAGTAAGTTTGGTAGAGAGTTAAGTAACATGAGCCATTTTCATAGTTGCTGCCCAGAACGGACCTGTCTTTTAAGAAACTGAAATCCCACCTTCAACCAGGAAATTGCAGTTTAGGGGCCTGATCCAAAACCCATTGAAAAACTCCCATTGACTTCACGGGGCTTGGATCAGGCCCTAGAGGCACAGGATGCAGGGTTGGCTGGTGTCTGAGGACTCCTGGGGCACCTAGGTGCTGACGGCGAGCAGGAGCGGCTTACGCTGCGGCTGCCTATGCTGTCCTAGCTCTATGGAGAGCCAGAGGGGCCCAGTAGCTATGGGTATGTCTACCCTGCAACTAACTACCCACGGCTAGCCAGAGTCAGCTAATTTGGGATTACAGGCCTTGGGCTAAGGGGCTGTTTCATTGAGGGGTAGATGTCTGAGCTCTCGGACCCGCCCCCATCACGGAGCTCCAGATCTCAGGCTCCAGCTTGAGCAGCTACACTGCAATTAAACAGCCCCTTAGCCCGGGCCAGCCGTGGGTGTTTAACTGCAGTGGAGACATATCCCATGGGACCCACTCTGGTGCCTTCCATCAGCCTGAAATGTGAACGTTTACAAGGGAACGTGCTCCGCAAAATAGCTGCCCAAGGACTGGAGGCTTCTGGGCAAGGCTCCGCACGCTTGCAGCAGCACTAAGGGCTTTGAACTGTTCTCACAACACTGACACCGTGTGTTCCAGTTTAACAAGCCCCATTAAGCCAGACTTCCTGCTCTGTTATGAATTGTTTAGTAGAAGAGGGAGTTGCTGTGCTGTGCATTGCCTCCCTGGGTTTCTCAGGGCAGTAGCCAGAGATCTATATAATGTTGGCTCAGCGTTCTGTCAACAGCAGCATGTTGGGATGGGCCACTGCCTGATGGGATAGTGTGGCCCACCTGACCTGGGAGGTGGCACAGATTACAGCAGCCCCTCCGGCCTGCGCATGGGCGAGTTATTGGAAACCAATTGAAACCTTGGGCCTGGAAAACTCCTCTGACACTGCTGTGGAGTAGACCACTTTTCTCCAAACCCTTCCCAGACCCCTCTGCTTCAGCATGCTACTAACAATACTGAGCAGATCTCAAAGCATTTTACAAAGGAAAGTAGCACTGGCCCCATTCTACGTGTGGGGAAACTGAGGCAGGGAGGAAGGAAGGGACTTACCCAAGGTCACACAGTGATTTTGTGGCAGAGCTGGGAATAACATCGAGGTGGCCTGACTCCCAGGCTGCTGCCTTGCCACTTGACCCACCCTCCTGCCCTAGGCTGCCTCCTCTTCTCATCCTACCTTGCCCTGGTGGAAGCCTCATTCCCCCCAGGTTCCAGAAGCCTCGGAGATGACCAGGGAGAGGAAATCTGTCCCTGGGAGGTATCCTGCCTCTGCCAGGCAGTGTCCAGCGAACGAGGCCTAGAAATCCAGCATGCCTGTGCACCCCTAGCCAGCGGGCCCTTAGAAACAAGTCTTGTAACCAGCTGTGAACTGGCAATCTCTATCATTTGAATAAGCACATGGTGTGTTCCCAGTCAGCCTGCCACACAACTCAGAGAGAGAGAGATCCCAAAATCGGAGAAGAATAACTATACTTAGCACCTATCATCAGTATGGACAGGGCCCCCAGCACCTCTGCTTAATATGTTTCTCTTCCCCAACACCCCTGGGAGATACAGCAAGGCTATTATCCCCATTGTCCAGAAGGGGGAACTGAGGCACAGAGAGACCAAGGGACCCATCCACAGTCATACAGGGAGCCAGTAACAGAGCTGGAGGTTAAACCCAGATCTTCTGCGTCCCAGGTTAGCGCTCTAACCACTGGACAATCCTTCCTTTCTTTCCCAGCCTCATCTTCAAAGCTCTGTATGGACACGTATAGATTCACCCTCCCGGTGCCTCTGTGAGCTTGGCAAGCCAGAGTCATTATCCCCACTTCGCAGATGGAATAAACAGAGGCCCAGAGACCCGCTGGATGTTACAGAGGGGAGCCAGCGTCAGAGCAGAACTTCAATTGCAGGAGTTTGATAGGAATTGAACAAGGAATCGAGGAATTAGACTCATGAGAGTCGCAGGTGTGTTTGGCCCCTCTTATGGAAGCAACCCTGGAGCTCTTTACTTAGCCCACACTCAGGGAAAACTCTCATTGATAATGGGGGTTTGCCTGAATAAGAGACTGATTAAAAACTTCTGGGCGCAGTCACCTTCTCCTAAAGGAAAACCAGCTGGAGGAAGCAAAGAGGGAGGAAATCACCCCCAGTTGTTTTTGTCATGGGTTCCTGCTCTGCAGAGCAGGCTGCAGGGCCTTCTCATGATCCTCGGGGATCTGCACAGATTCTGGGGATCAGTGGAAAGCCAGACCCATTGGCATGGAAGGCTCCACACTTCCGTTTCATGCCCCATTCCACTCTGCTTCCTAGTGGCACGGCTCCCTTGCGTGTGCCCATAACTCAGATCAGTCACTGACCTTATTCGGAAGGGAGGCAAGACATTTTTCAAGATCAGGAAGAACTGAGCGACATGTTTTTTTGCCAGGCAGATTTCATTTGGGGCCCACTGCGCTTTGACGCTGCCTCTTTAAGCCTGTGACTGCTGCTGTGACACATGCCAGCGTGCGAACGTGTTCCCAGCCACCTCGCTCGGAGGGTGATAGGCACTGCCGAAAAATGTCAGCCCCAAGCTAGGCAGAAGGGAAACAGATCAAAGCAGCAAAAGGCATTTTTTATAAGGACATTACGGCCTGATACTGGGGCGCTTTGCCATTGAGTTGCATGGCTGCAGGATCAGGCCCTAAATGCTGCTTTAATGGGCTTATCAAGGTTTAAAGAGGAAGCCATTTATGCAGGGGGGGAGTTTTAATTGGCCTTGTTCCCTTTGTACCACAGGGCCACATTTCCAGAATGTCAGCCTCCTCTTTGGCACCTGCCAAAATTTGCATTTTATGCTCCCAGACGCTACAGCGATGGGCAGCAACATAAAGCCCCAAGCTAGATTTTTGCCTCCAAGTTGTGCATGAAGATGGGCTGGTCAGAGATGCAAATGCTGAGACTTGTGCCCACAATTTATGGTGCAGGGACATGTGCCCAAGTGGCGTTTGCACCCACAAAAAGAGAAGTCAGGCCTCAGCTCCTTTAAAAAATGTCCCCCTTATGTCCTGTAGCGACTGGTGCCCACATCTATCCTCTCTCGCTTCACCCTGCAGAGCTGTCCGGTCGGTGCCTCTCCTTGTGACACCAGAGGCTGGCGTCTCAGCCAGCATAAATAAAATGAATGTAGTGGTGATATGCTAATTTATACCAGCGGTGTCTCTGGCCCCAGGATATTTGATGCACTAAGAAACAGCCTTTGTTTTTCAGAATTTCCCACTGCAACACTGACTGCCTCTACCACCTTTCCTCAGAGGACCTCAAAGCACTTTTCAAGGGTGGGGTAGTGCTACTGGAGTGAAATACCCACGTTCGTTTCCTTCGCTCCCTGTAAAAATGTTGTTAGGGGATAGGAAACATTCACATACTAATGGTCTCATTCTCTATAGGGGAAACTGAGGCACAGAGCAGTGAGGTGACTTGCTCAGGGTCATACAGTGAGTCAGGGACAGGGTAGGGAAGAGAACCCAGGAGGCCTGACTCCTCACAGCCCTCTGCTGGAATCACTAAACCATGTTTATTTTGCTCCCAGGTGCACGCTGTGCAGCTGCAGTGTTCAACTCTCCAAAGGCATGGACCAAGGCCGGATCCAGAGGCCAGAAGGTGCCCAACTCACTAGCGAGTCCATGAAAAACCAAGAGTCACTTTATCACGGTAACAGGGAAGGGAAGATCAAGGACACAAGGGGCAAGGGAGTGTCGGCAGTGGGTAAGGCCACGGTTATCTATGGTGGATCTGGGCCCTGTTCCGTCCTTATCCACCCCAGCTCTCCCTATCTATTGTTTGTATTGCAGCAGCACCTAGAGGCTCCAACCAAGATCAGGGTCGCATTGTGCCAGGCACTGTGCAGACGCATGGGAAGAGAGAGTACCTGCCCTGAAGAGCTTCTGGCCTAAATATAGGAGACAAAGGGTGATTGATCCCAGTTGTACAGATGGGAAATTGAAGCAAAGAGATTAAATCAATGGTGTTAGGAGCTGGGCCTTAGTGACTTGCGCAAGGTCACACCAAGTGTCTATGGCTGAGCAGCAAATTAAACCCCAGTTCCACAAGCCCTAACCACAAGCTCTGTCTCCCTCTCAAAAAGCAAACTCTACAGGATAGGTCATGAGAGCAGGACTGCAGCGTCATGGGTTCAAATCCCAACTGTGCCACAGACTCAGCATGTGACCTTGGGCAAATCATTTAATCTACCCAGTGCTGCAGCTCCCCAGCGATAGAATGGAGCTAATCCTTCCTTTCCTCATGGTGGGTGGGGGGGTCACGAGGACAGAATCCATTGCTGATTTGAAGGTCCCCAGATACTACAGTGATGAGAGCTAGATAGCTCAGCCCTAGAACTCAAAATGGGGGGGGGGAACATTGTGCGCACACAGGCACAGGGGAATGTTGCATCCAAACTGCACCATGTGGTCCCGAAAGGAGAATTTTGCCCGGATTGTGGAAGCGAATCATCTCCTGGAACTGCTTTTACTGCACATCCCCTGGTCTCCTCTCTCTCAGAACAACCGCACGTACAATCCAAGCCACATCACTTTGCCAGCCAAACAACGAGAAGGGCTGCTGCTCTCAGGGATGCCAGGCTCCAGATCTGATCTTCCTTCCTTCCTTCCTAGCTGGCCCCATTGGAACACTGCTATCTGGACTCATTAGGGTTTCTCCCCTCACCCCCAGACCATCTATGCTAATTAGTTACATTTAACCAACGCACGCGACAACAAAAATGACAGGCCCACTTCTAGCGTGACTCAGTTGAAACAAATGGCGGGCACACTCTGTCCCCCATGGCGGGGTGAGTGTGTTAGTTGATTTACACTGACTCACCAGGAAAGCCCGGGCTCCAGGCAGCTTTGCTAGCTTTAGCAGCGGCAGGGGATGATTTAGCTACCATCAGGTGCACCTCAGCAGCTTGGCTGAAACTGGGGGGGGGAGTCAAATCTCAAGAGGGACAAACCATCCTTCTGAGGTGGATCAGCTGTGTGCCTGGCGTCGGGGGGGCTTTCCAAAGAGAATTAGGCACTCAGAGCCTAATTCTTTCTTGCCCAGGCACTTACCCTAGGGCAGAGGGGGGACAAAATGTTACCATTCTGATTGGATAGCAACTTACATTCACTTTGCCCTGAGGCATCCGACCTTCATATACAACAGGCCTATAAATACCTGGATAGATTTAAACAACGAAATCCTGTGTCCTCTGCGTGGATGTTACTAATGATGCTATGGCACTTCAACTAACAGTAGGGGCTCGGTCAGCAAAACCTTCCCACGTGCTTTGAGTTCCTGCTCCACCACCCAGGTGGCTGCATTTCATGCATATGCCCTGATTTGGGATGCAAGGTGCTACCATGTAAAATAATATTCTTAGCTCTTTACTGAGAGTCCATTGGATAAAGCCCCCAGGAGCCCAGATGAGGTGGTTATAAAGGAGTATCTCAATGTTTATCATCCCATAACAACATTCGGAAAAGGGGAATTTTCATACTTCATTAGTCAGGAAGTGTCTGGACAAGTTTAATCATCTGATTTGGTCTCCTTTCATCTCTCATTTGGTAATATGCAAACATACATCAGCTGCAACAATGTGACACTGAACTTGAAGCCAGTTAGAGCCAATGATCATATGATTCCTTGCACGCTGCAAGCTTTATTACACTCACAAGATGATATTTTTCCAGCTGGAGCAGAGGAGCGCTCCCTCCCCAGTTAACAGCACTAACTTCAGATTAATGACCTACCCTGACAGCAAACTCCTCCTGGAAAACTGCACGTGAATGGAGTTCTAATACAGCTGATGCATCTCAAATCACAGCTTCCCCATTTCCAATCATCTTCGCCTATTGTAACACAATGAACCTCTTCGTGTGTAAACAGTAATGGCCAGACTGATCTAACTCACACTGGAGTAAATTCAGAGCATCACCACTGAACTCAGTAGAATTACTGCAGATTTACACTGGTCCACCTGATTGTAATAGGCCAGATTCTGACCTTACAATGGGTTTACATTGATGTGACCCCATTGGAGCAAATTCTCCTCTCAGATTGGTATAAATCTAGAATGACCCTGGAGTTAATGGTATATTCCAGATTTACACCAGAAAAGGTGAAAGCAGCTTTTGGACTACTGACATCAGTGAAGCTGCTCCTGATTTACACTGGAGCATGGTAGATCAGAACCAGGCCCAGAAGTTTGGTCTCCTTTCGATCAATGACATTACAGTTCTCAGAGACTTTAAGGCCAGAAGAGACCATCATGATCATCTAGTCTGACTTCCTGCACATCGCAGGCCACAGAGCCTCACCCACCCACTCCTGTGATAGACCCAGTTAAACTAGAGTCCAGTCTTCCTGACCTATTCACAGCATGTCCGGTGAGATACTTTCAAAGCCACACCAAGTGATTTTTTTTAATCACAGAACCATAGAAACGTAGGACTGGAAGGGACTTTGAGAGGAAGGATCAAATAAACCTAGACCATCCCTGACATCCAACCTGCTCTTAAAAACCTCCAATAAAGGGGATTCCACAAGCTCCCTTGGAAGACTTTAACTGCCTTTATAGTTAGAAAGGTTTTCCTAAACTCTAACCTATATCTCCCTTGCGGCAGATTACACCCATTACTTCTTGAATTTCTACTTTCACCATGTCTGTGTAAGCTCAAACGCTCGTCTCTCTCACCAACAGAAGCTGGTCCAATACATGATACCACCTCACCTTATCTGCTCCCAACTGTCAATTCCCGGACCCAGGTGGGTTTGCCAGGATGTGGAAGCAAGCATCAGATCTTCAGCTTTTAAGCAGGGGCACGGTCTTCACGGGTGCAAGCCATCATCGCTTAACCCAGGGCAATGACGCTCTGCTGATTTACGACAGCTGAGGATCTGGCCCAGAATGTGAGACCTAGAGGAATGTGTGTCCTTGGGAGTGCCCAGTNGCATGCAAATAAATAACTAAATACAACTCAGGGGCTGGAAATTAAATATTCATTATGGTAGCGTGTGCTTTCTGCCTCCCTCCTCAATGTTATAGTCAAGGTCACGCTGGCAAGCCTGGAGCCTGTATGTAGTTCAGCAGAGGCATTTGGGAATTTGCAGGGTTGTTTCCTGATGCTGGGTTGTGGATTCCACTCAGCCCCACCAGAGGTACCAGCCAGCTTGCCCCAGCTACTGCAAAAACCATTTGCTCTTTTACATCTCTCTCTCTCTCTCTCTCTCTGACTTTCTCAACCATCCCTTCGTGTGTAACTGCTTCGCCTTGTCCTTTGTGGGTATTTTTAGATTCCAGTTGACCCTTCTTTCCTTTCTCTCCCTCCCCACCCCCTTAAACCAGCCCCTCCCTGATTTCCTTCTCCCCAAAGAGGTTCGATTCCCCCTTCAGCACCGTAGCCTAGCAACTGGGGTAGAGGCGGGTTGTAATGGTGGACTAAAACAGGCGATCCCCTGTCTGAAGAGATGCTCCCTGGGAAGGGGGAGAGGAGACCCACCGAGGGGAAGTTGCGGCGATACAGGACATTGTAAGAGACAAAAGCCCGGGCACTTACTTACTGATCTTGTGGCATAAGGAGGGCGTGAGTCTTACCTCTCTCCCTCGGATGCTGCCCAGTTGTTGGGGTGGTAACAGAGCGCTCCTCCGGGATGCGGGGAGGTGATCAGAGCGGCTCTCCCACGCCCCGGCACCCACACTCGCCCAGCCCCGCTGCACCTGACCAGCTCCTGAGCTTGGAAATTGGCCTGCAGCGCGGCGCGTTCTGACGCACGGATGAACTCCCCAGATCTCTGCGCGGGGCTTGGACCCAACCGCACTCCTCCAGCGACAGCGTCTGTCCACGCCGGTACCCTCCCCGCTGCAGAAAGCTGGAGGGGCTCCGGTCTGCTGCGGAGCAGGTCCCACTCCGCTCTGCTCAGCCCGTGTGGAGACACAGCCACATCTCCGCCTCTGCTCAGTCCCTGGGCAAGTTCTGTCACATCCCTCTGGGTCTCAGAGCGACTTTCTGGAGAGCCAGCTACCTCTCTGCCTGCGCCCGGATCTGCTCCGACCCCGAGAAGAGCAGCTTTCTCTCTCCCCTCCCTTTCAGAGAGGGGGGGGACAATCTTTTAGCTGGGAGGGGGTGACGCAGGCTTGAGTGACTTGGAGATGCACGTCAGTGAGAAGCATTGGGCTAGCGGACAAAGATCGGCTGAGAAGCGAGCTGGAGATATCAGTGCGTGGGAGCGAAACCCACCCCTTCTGGGACCAGGGAGGGGTCCCGCGGGAGCTCTGTGGCTTTTTCATAAATAGGCCCCCCGAGTGCAAAACGATTTGGCTGGGGTGTTTGCACAAGAAGGTGAATTTGCGGTGCCAGACCTTTTAGGTGGGTATCCTGCCTTCACCTGAGGTCAATGCCTGATGCTTCCCAGAAAGGCAGAACCTTCCCCTCATGCAGCTAGCCAGGGAGGCAGCTTTGCACATGGAGTCCTTCCTGATCACTGTGGCAAAAGTTTCTGCCCTGAAACATCAGACTAGATTGCCACTAGCTTGTCGTGATGACAATGTTGCGGTTCTCTAGCACCTTTTATCTGAAAAAAACCCATGTACTTTATGAACCTCACCGAACTCAGTGTCGTCGAGTTTAAGGCCAGAAGGAGCCCCAGATCATCTAGTCTGACCTGCTGTATATCACAGGCCACCAACACCACCCAGCACTCCTGGGAGGCAAGTTATTATTCGCATTCCCAAATGGGGAAAGTGAGGCACAAACAGGGAACGTGAGCTGGGAATAGAACTCAGGGGACAAAATCTATTCTCAGGAATACCAGTGTAAATCTGGAGCCTCCCCTTGAAAGTCGATGGAGTTAGGGCATGGATCCAAAGCTAATGGGCTTTGAATCCAGACCCAACCCTGCATTTACACTGGTGCCACTGCAGAATTTGACACCGCATCTCCTGACTTCCACAAGGGCCCTCTACCTCAGCTACAGATGTCCATACAGATCATAAAGTTATCCAGGTAAATGGTTCTGTTGAAAGCTTCTGATCCCTATTGACGGGTTATAATGAGGCCTCCAGCTGTTTATAACCCCCCCCCCCCTCCAAAAAAAAAGTCACAGCTGAACATTTGATGTCCGCTCTTTAGTCCAGGCAACCCCTGAGTCTGGCTTCTCATGTTGGACTAACTTGTCACTCAGCTACTTTTGCTGCTCCAATCCACATATTATTATTTCTATAACAGTATAAAGATCAAGGCCCCCTTGTGCCAGGCGCTGTACATACACATAGCAAGACAGAGTCCCTGCCCCAAGAAATTACAATCGAAATAGACAGCCAACGGAAGTATTACCATCTCCCTTTTACAGACGAGGAAATGAGGCCCACGGGGACTAAGGGTGGACCAGCTCTGGTTTACGTCTGCACTTTTGAAAAGCCTAGGTTATGTGACTTGTCCAAGGTCACACAGAGAGTCTGTGGCAGAGCTGGGAATTGCCCCAGATCTCTTGAGTCCCAGCCCAGTACCCTAATCACAAAACCAGCCTTCTTCTCTAACAAAGTCTCATAGGAAACCTGCCAGTTGCTAGTATGAGGAATATAACGGTCCAGAGTCCTTATACAGTAACTCCTCACGTAACGTTGTAGTTATGTTCCTGAAAAATGCAACTTTAAGCGAAACGATGTTAAGCGAATCCAATTTCCCCATAAGAATTCATGTAAATGAGGGGTTTAGGTTCCAGGGAAAAAAATTTCACCAGACAAAAGACTATATTATATATATATATATATATATATACACACACACACACAGTATAAGTTTTAAACGAACAATTTAATACTGGTACACAGTGATGATGATTGTGAAGCTTGGTTGAAGTGGAGGAGTCAGAGGGTGGGATATTTCCCTTACTGCTAAATGATGAACTAGCAATTGGCTGAGCCCTCAAGGGTTAACTCTCTCACCCTGCAAGGCAGCAGGAATGGAGGGAGATATGCGCATTTCCCTTAAGTACACTGCCTTGTTAATGAGATCAGCTTGCTGAGACCGCAGCTGCTGCAAGCTCCCTCTGTCCTGAGCCCTGCCTGGTGTGTCCCCCCTGCTCTATGGAAGATGGGGTAAGCTGGGTGCAGGGGGGAGGGGGACACCCTGACATTAGCCCCCCTCTTCCTTCCCTCCCCCCCGCACAGCAAGCAGGGGTCTCGGGGAGCAGCTCCAAGGCAGAGGGCAGGAGCAGCACATGGTAGTGGGGGGAGGGACAGCTGCAATTGCTAGCCTGCTGGGCAGCTGCTGCACAGGGAACTTAGGGGAGCGGGGAGCTGATAGGGGGAGCTGATGGGGGGCTGCCGGCCCACCCTGGTTCCAAGCCCCCACCAGCTAGCTGCAAGGGGCTGCTCTTTCTGCAAGCAGTAGACAAAGCAGGCGGCTGCCAAACGAGGTTAGACGGGAGCATTGCACAACTTTAAACGCGCATGTTCCCTAATTGATCAGCAACGTAACAAACACGAAACAACGTTAACCAGGATGACTTTAAGTGAGGAGTTCCTGTATACACTCTGAGCTTATAGTCATGATAAGAGAGAAAAGTAGAACGAGGCTGACCAACTCCTGAGTTCATGGGCCATATGAATTATCCAAGTTTCTTTTTCCAAACATCTCTCTAACTCTCCAGCAGAGCTTTTCTATTTCGTTATTTACACACATTTGCAGCTCAGTAGGCACAAAACTATTGATTCTTCCCCACTTTCATGGGGAGAATGATGAAATCCATCAAATACGAGAGGCCTTGATCCTGATTTCCCTCTCTCTGACCCAGGGGAGAAACTCCACTGGGCCAATCCCCCCCCACTAACCCTGGTGTAGATCAAGAGTAACCCAATGGGGCCTGATTCTCCTCTCACTCATCCCAGCTTAAATCAGGAGTAACTGAACTGAAGTCAATGGAGTTAAACCAACACAAATGAGATGCAATGTGTGCTGCTGGCATGATGGTTCAACCACCATTGCTGCTTTCCAGGCAAAATTATCCTGCCACCGCTGGGCGTGCCACTCCTGCCAGGCCAGGCTAAACCAGGAATACCACCATTGAAATCCAAGCAGTCACACTGATGTAAGTTAGATGTGAAAGCAAAATTGTACCCGGCATGTCTCATCATCCGTTCTATAAAGGGCTGCTTCACACAGAGAAAACAACTCATGCCCTGGAGTCTGCACTGGCTCCTGGTTATTTTCCAGATGGGAGTCAGGCTGTTGGTTTGCATTTTGACCCATAAAGCCCTAAACAATGTGGATCCTGGCGACCTGGTCGCCTCTCTCTACACATGACATCAGAGGAGGTGCAGCCAGAGCCAAAGGCCACTGAAGTTAATGAAGAGTGTAACAGGGTGACCACCTCCAGAGAACCCCCTCCTGGTCAGGGGTAGCTCTGCAGCACCACTGCCTCAGTTTCTCTTTTGCAGGGCTCCTCAGAAACTCCACAGTACGTTTTGGCTACTGCAGTGACTTGGCCTCCTCCTAAGCCATTAACAAAATCCCACCCCTTCCAGGGCATACAAATCCTAAAACAAACAAAACCACACAGACTTCAAGCCAGTTTCAGACAGGGCCAAGCTCCTCCTTTCTGAGGGTCTGGTCTGTCTCGTCAGCCCACCTTCTGTCTCATCTTACAGCCCTTCCCAGGACTGTTCAGTGCCTCCACCTCAGCTCCTCCTAGCCTCCTTCACGTTGCTTTTAAGTGAGCATCCACTCCCATAACTTGCTTCATAGAATCAGAGGGTTAGAAGGGACTGTAAGGGACCTCTAGTCTAAACCCCTGCCACGATGCAGGACTTATTGTGTCTAACCCATCCCAGACAGACGGCTCCAGACTCTTTTTGAAAACCTCCAGCGAAGGAGTTTCCACAAGCTCCCTAGGCATCTGTCCCATCGTCCTACTCTTCTTACAGTTAGGAAGTTTTTCCTGAGGTTTAATCTACATCTGCTGTGCTGTAGTTTGACCCCCATCGCCTCTTGTCCTGCCCTCTGTGGCCAGAGAGAACAACTTTTCTCCATCTTTTTTATGTCAGCCTTCCAAGTATCTGAAGACCGTTATCATGTCCCCCCCTAATCTCCTCTTTTCCAAACAAAACATAGCCAGTTCCTTCAGCCTTTGCTCGTATGGCTTGTGTTCCATCCCTCTGATCATCTTTGTCACTCGCCTCTGGATCCTTTCCAGTTTCTCCACATCCTTTCTAGACATTGGTGATCAAAACTGGACACCGTACTCCAGCTGAGGCCTAACCAGCGCTGAGTAGAGCGGTACTATCGCCTCCTGTGACTTGCATGCTATACCTCTGTTAATGCAACCTGAAATTGCATTTGCTTTTATGCAACAGCATCATATTGCTGAGTCATGCTGAGGTTGTGATCCACCCAGGGCCGGCGCTCCCATTAGGCGACCTAGGCAGTCGCCTAGGGTGCTGCTATTTTGGGGGCGCCTGCGCCCCCGCCGCCCGTAGAAATTTGGGGGCGGGACCTTCCGCCACCGCTGTTGGGGGTGGGATTTCGGGGGCGGGACCTTCCGCCGCCTAGGGCGCCGGCAAAGCTGGCGCCGCTACTGGATCCACCACAGCTCCCAGATCCTTCTCAGCAGTGCCGCGGCCAAGCCAGTTATCCCCCATTCTGTATCTGTGCATTTGCTTTTTCTTCCCTACCTTACATTTGTCTTCGTTGAATTTCATTTTGTCATCTATAGCCCAGTTCTCCAATGTATCAAGATCCCGCTGAATCTTAGCTCTATCCTCCAAAGTGTTGGCAATGCCCCCAGCTTTGTGTCATCTGCAGATCTTTTCAGCATGCTCTCTATTCCTATATCCGGGTCATTAATAAAGACGTTAAACAACACCAGACCCAGAACAGATCCCTGTGGAACCCCACTTGAGACCTCCCTCCAATCTGACATCATTCCATTAATAGTTACTCTTTGTTTGCGGTTGTTTAACCAATTATATATCCACCTAATGGTAGTTCTGCGAAGCACGCATTTCTCCAACTTACTTATCAGAACATCATGTGGCATTTGTGCTTCCTTCTCTTCCCAAAGAGACACCGCCCAAGGCCTCCTACCCTATCTGCCCCAGAGGCTTGATTGGGTCACATGAATTTCATTTTCCCAACCTGGGGAGAAGAGTTGGCTGTGTCATAGGTGGGACTTAAAGCCCAGCCACCCCATGTCAGCCGGCTTGGATGCATGTGAGATCCAAAGTTCTAACACAGTGGGTGACCATCCATTAGGGGGACTCAGCCGGCACTGTGACCACATGATCATAGCTGGATATAGTTCACCATCTGAGCATGCACCGTGGTTCTGTTAGGGTCCACTCCAAAACGCATTGAAGGCAGCGGGAAGAGTCCCATTGACTTTGGATCAGGCTAGCAAATGCTCTGCCTGAGCTGAACCAGCCTTTCATGCCACTGAGCCAACTACTGTTGGGTGCTAATTAGAAGTGAGACAGTGACAGCTCAGGTCAAATGTGTCCCTGCTGTAACTCCACTGAAGTCAGGGGAATTATGGTCGAGATGGAGTTGGCCCCATTACATCTCTGGCTCTTCTGTCCAGGAAGGCTGTCGTACAATCAGGGTTTGTCATCTGAAACCAAAGTTATAAAAAGCACATGGGAGAGAGGCCAGGATGCATTTACGACTCAGACTGGGACGCATTACAATGCATTGAGGAATTTCTATTTCTGTGTAATTAAATCAAAGTTCAGAGTCAGCAATATCCAAACCGACTCCGGTGCAGGAACTCAGCTCAAATTCAGCAGCCCTGTGCAAAGTCCTGTCAGACCCACCAAGGTGACTGACAAGCATCACTTTATTCTATTTGTATCCCTTTGCAGGGTGGATGTCAGTGTTTTTTTCTGCAGTGGGGGGTGAAACATGCCAGCCTATTTAAATCCTGGGATGGTGGGTGGAGCCCACCAAAGGGACAAAAGGCCCACCCCCACAGATGAGGTTTGGGGGCCTAGCACCTAGAAATACTGGGTTGCCATCACTGGAGACTGAATCCTTTGTGTATCCACAATGCAGGCAATGACACATTACCCTACTGTGCACCTCCACTTTACCTCATTACCCTACCATGTGCCTCCAATCTCTCTCGGATGGGTAAGAAAGAAGTCCACATGAAGAGCCTTCAGTGTGCATTCAAGCCTCCATTTTGTAGCAGGAACTTGACACCCAGACTGGGTCTGGGAAGCTGAAGTGGGGCCATCAACCCTGAATTGTTTTACCCTGGTAGAACTATGGGGTTTCTACCACTGGCTTCTAATGACTCTCTGCCCCCCGGCCCTGTCCATGCTTGTTCTTAAACTATTGGGGGCCTGATTCTGATCTCCCAGTTAAAATCAGTGGAATTGCCCTGGGGCAGATGGTGTCACTGAAATCAGAATCTCTGCCTTGGTCCCTCTACTAATGGGGTGACAGTGGGTGGTTGTGGGGGTGCTTGTGTGATGTAGACACGTTTTCTTAAACTAAAGGATCCATGCTTTCCCTTCACTATAATAAGCCAGATCTTCAGCTGGTGTAAGTTGGCATCACTCCAATATGACAGCTTACAGCAGCTGAGCATCTGGCCCGTTTGTGTGAGAGAGACAAGGGGCCTGTAGGGGCATTGGAGAGGGATTTGGTGAATGAAGAGTTTAATCAGCTATTTAGGGCATGACTCTTGGTATGCCAGAAAAAAAAGCAGCAATGGGCCTAGGTGCAAGGGATGGACTCAGATATGCCCATGTGGGACACCACCCCTGGGTCCTCTGACATTCTACTAGGTTTGAATGTAGGAACCATGTTGGCAGCATCTGCCCGAAAGAGACATGGGACCAAAGGATCTGTCCCCCGGCAGCCCCAGCTTCTTTCTGTGCTGCCCTGGCAGGCTGTCCCCATCCAGAGAAACCCAGCCGGCGGGTAGCTTGCACTACCGAGAGCAGGGCCGGCTCCAGGGTTTTTGCCGCCCCAAGCAGCAAAAAAAAAAAAAAAAAAAAAAAAAAGCCGCGATCACGATCAGCTCTGCAGCCGCCGCTTCAGTCTTCGGCGGCAATTCGGCAGCTGGTCCTTCGCTCCCAGCGGGACCAAGGGACCCGCCCCCGAAGACCCAGACTTGCCGCCCCAAAAACAGCTGGAGTGCTGCCCCTCTCCGTTGGCCGCCCCAAGCACCTGCTTGCTGGGCTGGTGCCTGGAGCCGGCCCTGACCGAGACACCCACACCAGCCACCACTCCAGCCAGATGTTCCACCAGCAGAATCTTGGCCCCTAATGTTGAAAGTCTGGAGGATGCTCAGGTCATGGAGGTGATTCACCCTGGTCTTTTTTTCTCATCCCACATCAGCTGAGTAAGGAGTCAGGATAGATTTATATTCTGGCCACATGTTTAGCCCCAAAAATTGCAGGAGTTCAGAAATGGAGAAGCAGTGAGAGATTCCCCCGCTCTGCTTCTGCGTTCAGCCAACAGTTGAGACCAGGTGTGGGGGCAGGTTTGAGAAAAGCCCCCGTCTTGTCCTCGCACTGGGGCTAGCTGGGGCAGAGTCTTTTCAGCCAAGGGCACTCTTGTCTATGCCGTTTGCATCTCCTGAGTTCATTGACCTTCAGAGCACACTGCAAAGTCTGTTTCTTTGCTCAGCCTTTTCCTGATTGATTGAGCAAAGTGCATTAGGGGGAAGGGACCTGCAATTTTAAGGGGGGAAGGGATTGTGGAGAGCTATTTTATTATTGTTGACATGCCATTTTAGATTGAACATAGTACGTACTTATAAATGATCACTGTATAAGCAGCTAGAGGGAGAGGATGGTCCCATTATTATAATTAGGGAAAACAAATAAATACAGTAGCTTTGGCTTTGCATTTCTATAGCCTCCTTCATCTGAGGATTTCAAAGCATGGATATTATTTAACTAACACCCCTTTTTTGCAGCTGATTGGATCCATGTTACAGCTAGGTAAACTGAGGTACAGAGCGGTTATGTGATTTACCCAGAGTTAAACACTGAGTGATAGTTAGAGCTGGGGATAGAAGCCACTCCCCCACAGAGCCAGGGCTAAACCCAGGTGCCTCCCATAACCTGTTCTAACCCCAGACTGAGGCCTACTAGCAAAACCAAAGAAACAGTCTATGATGATGAAGATGGTGATACCAATGAGGGAAGCAAAAGGTGCAAAAAACAGGCAAACGGCTTTGCATACATGGTTAACATTTAATTTTTGTAAAAGGACAACTATAAGGAATTTGGCTTTGATCAGTCTGTCTGGAATAGGTTAAAGACAGGCTGAGACAGAGAAAATTACAGTGAGCCTTGTACTTTTCCAATGTCAGTTAATGTACGTCACCAAGAACCCTCTGAATTAATTCAGAGAGTCCGTGTGAGTAATGCCTCTCCTTAAAGACCAGTACCTTGGAGGCACAGCAAAGATTGAATACAATAGTCTAATATAGACGCATTTCCATAAATGCACAAACAGCAGCCTATAAATAACTCACCGAGTTTACAGCTGCTCTCATGTGATCCTGATCCCTGCATCTTCTGCTGCCATCTATCACCATGGTGACGGCATCACATGGCCACCAGCCATTCATTCACAGCAATTTCAAGCGGTCATAGGGAAGAGGGGGTGAAAATAATGAATGATTTTAAAAGATCAAATTTCCGATCTTTGAGAGGAAAATACAAAGTGCCGGTTTGATTGGGAACGTGTGACGGGAGAATGACGGATCCTCCTCAGAAAGGAGGCTGGAGAAGCATGTTGATGGGCACTATCTAAATATGATAATAGACTAGGAGAAGGAAGACAGACAGAACCTGTTCCAGAGCTTAACCACCCTTATACGTAGTTTATCGTTTTTCCCAATATCTAACCTAAATCTCCCTTGCTGCAGCCTAAGGCAAGTCCTTGTCCTCCTCTCGGTGGACATGAAGAATTGATCACCATCTTCTTTGTAGCAACCTTTTACATATATGAAGACTTATCAGTCTGCTCTTTTCCAGACTAAACGTGCCCAGTTCTTTCACCCTTTCCTCACAGCTCATTTTTGTTCCACTCACCTAGACTCTCTCCAATTTGTTTACATTTTTCTTAGAGTTGGGTGCCCAAAACTGGATGCAGTTCTCCAGGGTAGACCTCCCCAGCACCAAGCAGAGGAGGGCAACTACCTCCTGTGTCTCCCATTCCCTGTTAATACACCCCAGAATGACATTTGCCTTTTTAGCAACAGCATTGCTTTGTTGACTCATAATTAATTTGTGAACTACTAAAACCTCCCGATCCTTTTCTGCAGTACTACTGCCTGGCTAGTCATTCCCCATTAGCACTTTTCATCTATGGATCTTAACACACTGTACAAAGGGGGTCAGTATCATTAACCTCTTTTTATAGGTGGGGAAACTGAGGCACAAGGAGGTCAAATGGCTCACTCAAGATTATACTGTGTGCCAATGGCAGAGCTGGGAGTAGAACCCAGATCAGTTAAATCTCTGATCTGAATGTTCCCAAGGCCCCTTCTCAGAAGAGGGGGTCTCTGGGGGAAAAGGGGGTCACATTATCTTAGAAGAGGCTGAGGGCCAAATTCTGATTTCACGTACACTGGTGAGAATCAATACTTACTTCCCTGAAGTCACTGGTTGACATCCTAGCTAGCTCCCTTGAAGTCAATGGCAAAACTGCCATTGACTTCAGAGGAGCCAGGATTTCACCCCTTACTGTAATAATCAGCTTTCATAACAACACTTCTCAATAGCAGATCTCAAAGTACTTAACAAAATAGATAGTTATAATTATCCCCATGTTACAGATGGGGAAACTGAGGGACAGAGCAGTGAAGAAGTTCAGCCAGCAGGCTAGTAGCAGAGCTAGGAACAGAACTCGCATCTCCCTGTCCCACTGCAGTGTGCCATCCACTAGGATGCACTGCTTCCCCAACCTAGCCTCTCTATCAAGGTATTTATTCTGTGCTCCGCACCATTATCAGCTTACCTGAGAGCAGAATTTGGCAGTGTGGCATTAAGGGACTTAAGTTACCGCAAGGCAACACAACTGCTGAGGTGAATTAAGGGATAACTATCGACAAGAGAATCTGTAAAAACCTGGTACAGTTGGGACAAGGATTTAGACCTTGAACGTTCATGGGAACCTGATTGGAACTATCTGAACCTCAACAACAACAATACGCTTAGACAGCGAGGGTCCATAGCGCCGAATATCCATAGCCACATCGCGTGGCTTCATTCCAGGCATATAAAAGCTCCACGGGGTTATTACTGAGCTGGTGCAGCCAGGTTAATTGCGGACAATCGTGGCCACTGCCAGTCCATAGCCGGGCAAATCCCCTGTTGACTTCAAGCCCGATCTTCAGGCCTCAATGCGCGGTGTCTATCACCGAGGTGGGTACCTGACCATAAAGCACAAGCCGGCAATGACCAGTGAGGACTTCAATCCTCTCCAGGCCTCATCTCAATAATATATCCCTATTACTGCTAAAAATCAAACCATCTTTTGCTCAATAGTCGCTGCTGGCAACACACATGAAAGGCCTCCTGCTGTCTTGTTTAAGCAGCATCCATGTTTCAGATCCGTATAAGAGGATCAGAAGTACACAGGTTTGACAAATCAGTCAAATTACCTTCTTTTGAACCTCCTGGGGCTTCAAAACTGGGATGAAAGCTTTGTGAGACGAGTCTTTTTCCCCGGGGGGGGGGGGGGGGGGGGGATTTCAGGCAAGTGTCATGGCAACAGGCAATCTCGGGGGAATTCAGCCTTTGGAATCAGGACAGGCAGATGAAAAAAAATGATCTTTAAAGGAAACTGAGGTGAATTTTTCCAAACCTCAAAAAAATAAATAAATCCAGTTTGAGTTCAGACTGAGGTTTGTATCAGTTCTTGATCTTCCAGACAGTAGGTAGGGGCCATGAATCATTTCCTTGCCCTACCCTCCATCCCCTTGGAGATAATAGCAAACCATGGAGACAGCTACAGCTAACTCGGGCCCACAATCACAATTCTTAACCAGCTAATTGTGCACCGAGACTTGGCTCTGAGTTTCGATTGCTAACCAGACAGGCCAGCCAAACACGACCCTGCAGCTGCTCACTGGTCGTCGCTACTTTAACAGACGTCACCCAGGAACAGCCGGAGGCTTGTTAACCAGCTAGCGTAGTTAGCAAGGGACAGATGGGCGCCGGCTAACCCGTCCGTGCAGCTCAGAGAGGAAGCACAGGGAAACCGCTCACTGCTGGTTAGATGGGTGCTGCCAGAATCTTGGGAAAAGGAGCAGGGAAGCTGCAGAAGCAGAACTGAGGAGCTTTGGGAGAAAAAGCCCCTAGCTTTGGCTGATGGATGCTCATACTTCACAGCTGTCATGTGATTTTTCCAGGGTATATTTTAAGCCTCATCTTGACGTCACACCTTCTTCTCCATCTCCCTGGGATTCTGCTCTGTATATTTCCAGGAGAGCAGGGGCCAGAGCTTCACCTGCAACTCCATCCTCTTTTCCGGTTGGCAAGGCACTGGATAACCTGGCCATAAAACAACAACAAGGATTCCCAGAAGGGCTTTTTCTTTCCCCGTCTATGGGTATTGTCCACACTGCAAACCACAAAACCCCACGCCAAAACAGAACACAGCAGCAGCTCTTAGAACCAGGCTCCACAGACTGCAGCTCACACTCCGGCATTGAAAATAGCACCATAGACATTCCCACTTGGCTGGAGCTGGGGCTCTCAGACCCACCCCCTTTGCCAGGTTTCAGAGCCTCAGCGAACATCTACAGAGCTATTTTTAGCACCGTAGCATGAGCCCGAATCTGTAGATTGGGGCTGAGAGACTTGCTGCTGCTGGGGGTGGGTGGTTTTTTGTGTTTTTTGCGTTGTTGTTTTTTTTTGCAGTGTAGACTTACCCTTGGTCCCTCAATCACTCCTGCTGTCTCTTTTTCCCTGGGGCATGGCAATCAGACCCTCCGTTCTTCTTAACCACTGCACAGAAAGCCTTATGTCTCAGCAGCTGAACAGAGCTGGTGATGAGGGAGTTGATACTTAATACCCCCCTCTGGTAGAACACGAGTTGGCTGGAACATGAAGACTAAATCACCAAGCCAGATGACTATTCTTTATATCAGGGTAGCCCCCCAAGGGAGAATCAGCTACAGCATTGTGCTATGCTCTGTCCATACACACAGCAAGAGACAGCTCCCGCGCTGAAGCGTGTACCGTCTAACTCGGCAAGGGGTGGAAATGAGGAGTATTATCCCCATTTTACAGATGGAGAATTGAGGCACAGAGACATTAAGTGACTTGCACATGGTCACACAGGCCATCTGTGGTAGAGCCATGGTCTGAAGGCAGAACTACTAATCCCAGCTCCGGCTCAATCCTGCAAATCCACCGATCTCTGGGGAAGCCCCACAAGCAGCATCAGGCGGGGTCAGGGCGTGCACCCCTTTGTGCATCGCTGGAGAGTTTGAGAGCATGGTGCGCTGGTGTGGTTTTGTCCATTCTGGCAACGTGGCTGCTGAGCACGCAACGTCGTTTTTGAATAAAATGAGCAGCTGAAGGCAGGCCAGACTTTGTGCAAAATGTCACAATCTCACAAACTCCACTCTACCATGCCTGGTGCAAGGCCATCACCATGGTCACTCCGGCTGGTGCAACGGTCCTTAGTAGACTCTGCATGTTGGATGATTTGAGGCCTTAGCCCCAAGCACACCCTTATTCTCAGCAGAGTGATGCAGCGAGATTAGTTTGTGTGGTGAATTTAACAGCAGGGCAAGGAGCCAGGTTAACAACTATGGAAAGAACTCTGCTTATCCCCAGCATGGGCAGCAGTAGGGTGCACGTACAGACCCAACCTGTTAGCGAGACTCATCCCCTGACATGCAGAGTCCACTCCTAAGCAGAAGGCAGCTCACTCCTCATGTCCGTTCCATCCTCGACCACTGGCCTGTCTGATCCCAGGCTGCCGGTGAATGCCAGGTGTGGGGCTGTGGTTCTGTGATGGGGACACCCGAGACCCAACACTTCTTTCACGTGCACCAGTGTCAACCAGGCATCCACAAAGTCAGTGGAGTTCGCAGTCGATGTACATGAGATCAGAAGGACTGAACTGAGACCACAGATTCATTTCACACAGGCCCCTCCATAGCTGTCGGTTGGTAATGATTTGCCATCTATTGTCCTGGATCAGTAGAACAAGCTCATCCAATGTCCTAAAGCATTTAAGGACAGGTCACTGGACCAGAGCACAGATTTATTCCCATGACATCAGCTCGGAGTCTGGCTCATGATGATGTCTCATGAGCTCTGCTGGCTTCTCCCAGCTGAGGATCTGGCCCACGACATGCACTGAACCTCTTGGAAAACACCTGCTACATGAACATTGGTGGCAGGAGATAGAATCATAGAATCATAGAATATCAGGGTTGGAAGGGACCTCAGGAGGTCATCGAATCCAACCCCCTGCTCAGAGCAGGACCAATCCCCCCTCCCCGATGAGCCTGGACAGCTATTAAAGATTAGGTTCTTGCTCATGATGACGTTGAATAGGACTTTCCTACACAACAAATCCTATTTATTTCATTGGGGCAAATCACCGAGGGAGGGCCCAATCCCACACCCTCAGGTACTGGATGTTGAAGCCACGGCACCGTCAGCTTCAGTATGGTGTAGGCCTGCCCGAGGAATTACCCAGGGCTCCGGACGGGGCTGTACCGCCCACCGTAAAGCCCGTGCTGCTGCAGCTGTGCTGCTCGGGCCCAGGCTAGCTCGGGTATGTCAACTGCAGCTACAATCACAGCCCATGACTGCAGTCTAGCCAGACCTCCTCCCTAGGGCCTCACACTCTCTTGCTGCTTAACAGCCCTCTCTTCCTGGCCAGTCCCTGAGTTTTACACGGGGGATCGCCTTAGTCCGAGGCTGCCCGCAATGGCCTAGAGAGGGTGAGCCTCAGTGTCCACCCTCCTTTTGTGCAGCTGTTCTGTAACACAAAAGCAGCTTGGAAAGGTCAGGCAAAGGAAAGGGCTTGAATCCACCCTGCAAGGCTCCGGGTGCAATTTCTAAAGGGCACCTTTAGCTCGCTCTCTCTCTGGGGAGTTTCACCCCGAGTGCTTATGTAACACCAACAGACCCTGGTCATCAGCGGGTGGGATCGAACCTGGGACCTCTGGAGCTTAGTGCAAGAGTCTCTACTGCATGAGCTAAAAGCCAACAGGCTGTTAGCTGAGGCTGTAGAGCAGATTCAATCTTTCTCCCAGTGGTCGCAGTGCCACTAGATGGGAGAACACCACACCCAGTAGGTGTGTGGGATACACTTATATATCAGCTTACGCTGGGCAAGCCACGAGCACCTTTCAGCATCACCCCCGACTGCAGGTAGGTTCAGAGGATCCGAGCTTTCGCTGTAGATCTCACACCAAAGCTGTTCTGGGTCTACTCAGAGGATTCCAGGATCACCTGACTAGAGTTATCCTGGGTTCATTCAAAGGACAAAGTGGCTGGTAAAGCCCATCCCAGTTCTTGGCCTGGAAATAATCATCTACAACAAGGCAAAAGCGTTCAGAAGGGAGAGAGGATGTAAGGAACTTGAACTCGGAAGGAGATTTTGCTGTATTAAGGGCTTTCTCCAGTCTAGTCTAGAATAGGCTAAGGCTAGCCTAGGGGACAGGATGGCACTGAGGTGCATGAAACACTGATGGATGGGTCTGTGTTGTGGTCCCCTTTGCCAGTCCACACTGCAAATCATCTGACTTTAAGGCTGCATCTACAATGAGGAGTTTCTGACATTGCTAGCACTAGTGTAGACCAGTGGTGGTGTTTTTACCCTTGTGCCATCTAACCTTGCCCAAAGCAGGCCCAGCTAATGGTTCCAAAGCAAACAAACAAACAAACAAACCACACCAACCTGTGTCCTGTCCACACCAGCGTTCCCATCACTGCTAGCACTGCACCAGCAAAGACAAAGTCCCCAGGCCTGATTCTCCTCTGATGCCAGAGTGGATCCCCAGCAGAGCAGGTTGGGAATTTTTCGACAAAGTGGGTTTTTGTCAGAAAATGCAGATTTGTCAAAACTAAAAACGTTGTGGGAAAATATCTGTTTTGGTGAAGCTTTAGTCCAGGAAGGTTTCTCAGTCCAAGCTAGGGTGACCAGATGTCCCGATTTTATAGGGACAGTCCCGATTTTTGGGTCTTTTTCTTATATAGGCTCCTATTACCCCCCACCCACTGTCCCGATTTTTCACATTTGCTGTCTGGTCACCCTAGTCCAAGCATGAAATCTCTGGTGAAAATAAAAGAGAGACAGACAGACAACCCAGAGCGGCCAGTTGGGTAGGGCACCCATAGGGGAAACGCAGGTTCAAGGCCCTGTTCTGAATCAGGCAGGACAGGAACTAGAATCTGAGTTTCTCAGTGAGTGCCCTTACTATTGGGATATTGGCTATTATTGAGTGGTGGATCTGTCTGTCTGTCTCTCTCCCCCCACCGCCACCCCTCCAATGCAGGATGGCAAAAATATTTGAAAGCTCAAATATTCACAAGGTCAGAAAAAACATTTCCTGCCCAGCTCTAACAAGAAGTGTTTCTACTGAAGTCAACAGAGTTACACAGAGCTGTAAGCGAGAGAAGAATCAGGTTTTACACACAATTTGAACTTGATTGTGGCCAGAGAGAGCTCTAACATGCTTTGGCGGATCAGGGTAGACTGAGCCAAATTGGACTGGAACAACCAACTGTAACTGAGGCTAGTTCTGGACATTCGTCTAGCCTGGATTGGCCCATTAGTTCTAGCCCCCCGAAGTTCAGTCCGTGTTTGAATGTGATTTTTAAATACAGTTGTTTAGCCAGTATAAATGGGGAAATTACTGATTGCTAGATCCTCCTGCCCTGCTGTGCTAGGCACAGTATAAACGCACAACATAGCCCAGATCCTCCAAAGGTATTTAGGCACCTAACTGCTATTGCTTTCAATGGGAGTTAGGTACCTGCACATCTTGGAGGATCTGGGCTATACTCCCTTCAGTCTAACCTCCAGTCTTTCTAATGGCTTTGGACCTTGCAATGGGGCATGGAACTCCACTCCAGCAGAGACATTCTTCCTCGTAAGAACATGCTTAAGCTCAGCAGTTCCCTTCTTCGAGACCCAGCAGCTGTGCTCAGACCTGTACAAGACATATCTCCCGCCTTCCATTATTCACTTTCCGGTCCCCTTTCTATCCCCAAGCTCAGCAACTAGGAAAAAACCTTCTGTACCCGTCTCAGAAATCTGCAAAAATAACACTAAATCCCCTCCTTCCTTCTGTTCCGTTTGGATTTCTTTGTAGACGTCTCACAGGGTGTGTCATAAAGAACATTCTTCATTCCCTACCAGCTCTGCATCCCCGTTCCAGGGTCACCTCCAACGGGGGACCTCCAAGGAGCACTTACCTAGGCGCTGGAGAAAGCAGTCTTCATCATCCAGTACGTGGCACTCTCCCCACTGAACCAACACCCCAGGGTAGTGCTAGGGGCACCATGCTGCAGGAGGTCATGTGAGGAGATGTAGAACAGAGGCTTGACTCCCAACCACCTGTGGATAGGAAAGGTCTCAGGGTCCTGTCCACAAGAGGCAATATCAGCAATCCCATTGTCCCAGCCAAATTCTTACATCCCACCTCTCTGCTAGTCTTCATTTCTCCTCCCGTTTCACAGCGGCACAGACTTTCTGCTGCGTCCCACCCCCAGATGCCTTTCAGCGACAGGTGGACAATCCCTGTTCAGATACAGGGTTTAAGAAGTGCCAAGCACCTGCAGAGGTGTCCCATTGATGACCATGGCCTCATCCCGCCCTCCCTCCTCCCCCCACACACACACACCTCTTGCTGCCCCTTTAGTTAGTGCAAGGCCTGCAATTATGCAAGGTCCTGCCATCAAAGACTTCTTAGTCCCATGCCCTCCTGTGCATCCACTCAGGTGCCAGACACAACCAGGCCCTCAGTGATCTTCCCTGTTGCAGGGACCAAAGCAAAACCAGGAGGAGTGGCTTATGCAACAGGTTTCAATTCCTTCCCACCCCCTCCCCACCCCACAATGGGGCCACAAGCTCAAGTCCCAGCAGGGCATTTCCCCTTTTGAATGGGGCCTTACAAACCAGGGGCATTAGAGACCACAAGGTTCTTTTCACAAGGACAGGGGCTCTCCCGCTCGGACTGGGCTGAAAGCTCACCCGTTCATACAATGGACAACTGTTTGGTGCATCAGTTGTCCACCTGGCTGCTGCCCTCTCCCCCAAAGGTGGCCGCATTGCAGGGGCTCTCTGTGGATATTGACATGCATCAAGCGTTGCACAGGGACGTGGCTGGAGAAATTGGTGGCCCACGTTAGGACCGAGCAAAGAGGTTCCTCAAGCAGGCACAAAGCAAGGATGCTTGGAAAAACTGGAGGTGCAAGAAAGAATCTGGAGCAGGGCAATGGCAGCCCCTGCTCAAATGGCCAATCCCATAATTCCCTGGTTGTGGAGCTTGACCTCGGTTGATTGACGCTGACTTTGATTAAGGGCCATGCCTGTCCATAAAGGAATTTAACTACATCAGGCTCCCCCGAGGAGGGAAGGATCCGCTGTCTAGAGCAAGGCTGCTGATTGCACTTAAGAAGCAAATGGACAGCACTTTAGATCAGTGGGAGCCCTGTATCAGTGAGCGCTTTATGGCTCATGCCAGACCATCATTACCAGGGAATTTATTGCCTCCTAGACAGGACCAGTTGGGGAGGGTGGCAAAGGGTCTGTTTAAATCACCCTGATGGGGGCAGCGGGCAGTTGGGACTAAAGAGGAACCATGTTGACAGTATGATTTCAAGGTCCCTGTCAACCTTTCCTTTAAGCTTCCCCCATTACAGCTTCATTAGCTGTGATTTACAACCTTTCCCAGCCAGCGCTCAAAGCCGGAGCAGGCAGCAGGAGGCTCAGGGATAGCTGCTGGGAAAGCATCGGGGCGGTCTGGAACAGGGATACATGAGCAGAGCAAAGATCACGGTTCTCATTCCCAGGGAGGTAGCATGATGCAGTGGCCAGGAGACTCGGGACACCAGGGTTCTGCCCCCAACTCAGCCACTGTCCTGCTGTGTGCATCTTTAGGCAAGCTGCATCCCTGCTCTGTGCCTCAATTTCCCCAGCCTCTTTAACCCTGCTACCATCTGTCAACAGCCACTCCATGCCCCAAAGTGGTTTGCCCCATCTCACACCCCAGCCAGGTTGCTTATCGTCCCCACCCCTTCCAGGGCCATAAAGAAACCAATAAATCTAATGCCCTTAACCCAGGGCTTCATCTACACCCAGGGATCAATAATCCTTTTCTCCCCTTGCGTCAGGGTTGAGGGAGAGGGAAGCTTTGCAGCCCATCCTTTGGGATCAGCAGGGAAACCCAGGCCCTCCCTCTCCTCTGGGTTCCAGCCCAGGGATCCTGGATTAAGCAACTAGGGTCTGCTCCCCCAGACTTGATGCTGCTTCCCTGGGCCACTTCCTACCTTCATCTGCCTCCCAGTCCCTTTCACAGAACAGATCCGGGGCTGGAGGCTCCAGCTCCCTGTGCCACTTTGTGGCTCACGCAGCGTTGCCTCAGTTTCCCTAGTCAGCTCCAAGTGTTCCCTTCTCTCCTGCTACCCTCCCCCTGCAAGACCAGTCCTAAAGTTCACACTCCCTACTGCAGCTCTCCTCAACTCCCTGCAGTCCTTCCTTTATAGGAACTGCCCAGGCTGGTTCTCCCCAGCTGGGTCTAATCCTTAACGACCTGTCTGCCACCAGGTGCCACAGAACAGGCTAACTGAGCTCCCTTTAACCCTGTCACTGCCAGTGTGGGGTTTTATACACCCCATCGCAGGCAGGTTAACATGGGCAATGAGAGAGGAGGAGTCTTTTCTGGGAGAAGGGCAGTTGGGAGAGAATGAGCAATGATGGGACGGGGGAAGGAAAGAGAAAACGAAGGTGGAAGAAGAACAGTGGAAATTAAAGGAACGAGGAAGAGGAGGAAAGGGAGAAAGAATAGGGCTAAAATGCACTGGTGAGACAGCAATTCAGTGGAAGTTAGGAGCCTTAATACCTTTCAGGATCTGAGACAAAGAGATGGTTAGAAAATGCCATTTTGTCAAAATCAAAATTTTCTGCAGGAACGTGTCAATTTCAACCACATTTTACTTTTAAAAAAAAATTGAAAGGAAGCATTTTGGCAAGGTCAAAAAGTTCTGCCCATGTGGCTTAGGACACAGGACTCTGTTCCCAGCCTGGCCACTGACCTATTCCATCCCCATGGCTGTTCCATTTTGACAGTTTGGGAATGGAATGTTTCGATTTGGGGTTTTGAAATGAGTTTTTGTTGCAAAAAATTTATTTTGTTATTTAAAAAAAGGATTAAATTTTAAAAATTGTAACCCAACCTTTGACTTTTATTGAAATGAAACCCTTCGATTGGCCCAAAACAACATTTCACTTCATAGGAAGTTTGAAATTTGACTTTTTTTTTTCTGATTTGGAAAGAAAATAAATTAGGAAATAATGGAATTTCCTGCAGCTTCCAGGAAGTCCCCAGGTCTGTCCTTCCAGCAGCTCAAACTTCATAAAACAAATAAATGCACAGAGATGAGATGGGAAGGGGGGAAGAGAGGGAGTGAAAAGTGTGTGGGGAGAGGGAGCAGCAAAGGCTGAAATAAGAAAAAGAAATGAGAGAAAAAGCCTAGAGGAGGAGACGTGAAAGAAAAGAAAGGAGAGGGGAAGTGAATGAAAAAGAGAAGGGAAAGGGAAAGGATGGGGGCTGGGGAGGATGCAAGCTGCTGGAGCCATCTGTCATGGGCTATTGGATTCTTTGTGTGTGTGTCAGTTCTGTTGCCTGGGCTTTGCTGTGAGAGCTCCCACCCGCTGCCAGCTGGTTCTGGGAGCCAACCTGCAGTCACGCTTCCTTCCTACCATGCATACGCACACAGACTGCCGGGGGGGGGGGGGGAAGCACAGAANATGGAGGTTGAGACAAGCAGCACTCCTGCCCAGTGACACTCCGTGGAAGGTGAGGGGGCTGGTTTCTCCTTGGTTCATGGAATCAGCTGCTGCCCGACACCGGCTCTTCCTCCCACACAGGATGGGAGTGAGACCAGCCGCTGGGTGATGGAGCTCCTCCCTCCAGTGCCACGTGTGAGTGGACTCAGCGAGTGTCCCATTATGCCTCTGGTTTGCTGGCAAGGCAAGGCAAGGCAGTAAGGTCGAGGGACTCGGGTTTGGATCTGGGGCCTGCAAAGAGCTTAATCCATGTGCTATGAGGAGATGGCACAAAATAGTCCGTGTCCTCTTCTAGGACTCATAGGATTCATGCCAGATATCACAGAGGACTCCATCACACCTCTGATAGAACTGGCTGGCCCTACATTGCCACTAACAAATCCAGTTCCTGCCCCTTCCACGCCCATTCCTCTAGCTACCTCGTTATCCTGCTTCACAATCACTTCAGAGGGTGGGCTAATGGTAGGGGGGCGGGAACCTTCCTGCTCACTCCAGAGGGTGGAGCTAGGACTCCTGGGTCCTATTCCCAGCCCTCACTGTGTGACCTTGGGCAGGCCCCTTTGTATTGAGTCTGTCTCCTTTTCTGGCCAGTGTCCCCTTTGACAGCTTAAAGTGTCCAGGGCAGATCCTGTCCCCTGCCAGGCCCCTTTGCACTGCTGTGGTGGCACAAAGGCGCTAGAAAGCTGGTCTAACCTGACACCTGAGGCTTCCCCTAGCACTAGGAAATCCATGGTTCATATAGCTGGCCCCATGCCAGCCCCATTACATCCCCTGCCACCAGGGCCGGCTCCAGGCACCAGCTGAACAAGCAGGTGCTTGGGGCGGCCACTCGGGAGAGGGGCGGCACGTCCAGCTATTCGGCGGCAATTCGGCGGAGGGTCCCTCACTCCCGCTCGGAGCGAAGAACCTCCCGCCGAATTGCTGCCGCAGATCGCAATCGCGGCTTTTTTTTTTTGGGGGGGGGGCAGCAAAAACCCTGGAGCCGGCGCTGCCTGCCACAGAGGGCATGGCTGAACACGGCAGCACTCTGATGATCCCTGGCTACTGTGACACACCCACGGGGCCCAGGACTAGCTGGCATAATGTAGAGCAGCCCCAAGGATGCTTTAAGTTGCACCAGGGACAGAATCAGCTCGGGGATTGAGGGAAGTGAGGCAGAAAGGTGGTAAAAAGCTACCTCTGCCCCTTCCCTGCGGCCTCTGCCAAGCACAGCTCAACCAGAGCCCAGGATTAGGGCCTCAGTGTCTTGGCTTCAGCACCTGCAGAATGAATGTAGCAGTTAGCCCTGCATGAAATATAGGATGCAAAAGGCAAAGAGAGATTCAGAAGCATTGTGAGGGCTATAGCACTTTGAGCCCTCCCAGGGGAAGGAGCTAGGGAAGGGCAAAGAACCAGGATTACCCCTCGTCCTGGCCCACTCCTTGTTCTTCCTCATTAGTATTTATATTCCAGTAGTTTGCCCATTGTCCCGTTGCGCTAAGTGGTGCACAGACACATCGCGAGAGCCAGCCCTGCCCTCCAGAGCTTCGAGTCTGAAGAAAGGAGTCAGACCAAGTAAGAGACTGTCCCTGCTCTACACAGTGTTAGACAAGACATACCTCGAAAGGAGGATTATCCCCAATTTACAGACTGCAATCTGAGGGTAAGCTTTAAAGGCCCAGATTCTTGAAGGCGGCTAAGCACCTAATTCACATAGAGTTCAATGGGAGTTAGACACCTAAATACCTTTTGAGGATCTGGGCCCTAACTCCCTTAGGCTCTTTGGAAAATCCCAACCTGTGTGACTTACCCACGGTCATACAGGGAGTCTGTGGCAAAGATGGGAACTGTTCAGTCCTTGCCTAACCACAAAAATAGCTGTTTTCATCTGGGCCGGACTCCCTCAGCCACTCAGTAGCTATTCCAGCCACGTTGCCCACCCCTCTCTCCTCCCACTCACTTATGCCCTTCCTGTCCTGTGTTCACCCGACTCTTCCTCCCCTCCCCCTCTCCATCCCACAAGCAATTGGATTCCCTCCTATAAAGCCGTTCTCGTTTTGACAATGACCCACTTAGCCGCAGCGCTCGCATATTTTCCGGGGACGGAATGTTGACTTGCCTAAGAGAACAGATCGTCTAAACAGCTGCTGGGCCACACATCAAAGCATGGGAGAGTGCGAAAAATCACTGGGCTGTCAGGGGGGAAAAAAAATCTGTTGGCCAAGAAGATGCTGCGGAGTGAAACTATGGAATGAGGCTGCAGCTCCAGCCTCAATGACCAGGCATGTCCCAGGGGACCAGCTAACACATCCAAGACACGCACTACAGTGGCCTAATCAGAGATCTGTATGGGCTCATGAAATAGACAAAATAACCCATCTGGCTGCTGAGTAATAGCTACTCTGAGCTTATACTAGCTACAGCTTGTGGAGAAGTAAAGGGTGGTTTTGTGAGTGAGACACTGGACTAAGGAAATCTAAGCTCTGTCTCTACCCTCTGTCTGTGACCTTGGCCAAGTCCTTCAAAGGAACTGTCTCTTACTGTATGTTTATGCAGGTCTTAGTACATGAGCTGTTGAGGTCCCTAGCTGCTACCATAATATGCATAAACTGTTAGGGAACTAGTTAAGATATGCACAGTGAGCAATTTATTCAGTGAATTCGCCCTTTCTTTCTCTGCATCTGTGGGGTTTTGCTAATTTTTTTCCACCATTCACAATTGCCCAATGAACACTTTATCCAAATAAACATCAGCCTACTGGCTATTCCTCACTACTCCAACCATGGAGTTGGTCATGAAGATCACATGATATTGCATCCACTCTCTGCCTGGATGGCCATCACTTTGATCATTTATGGCGTGAACATGTGGTCTCGCACAAACACTCTTGTTTGTCTCAGAGTGCATTGGTCGACATGAGCACATCTGGATGAACACGAGCTTCCCCCAGTATTCCCATCTGCTAAACCTCGCCCGATTGAAAGTTCACAAGCAGGGAAGAAAAGGTCGCCAATACCACAGAGTTTAATTTACCAGTTTGAGTCAGACAGATATTGGTGGATCCATTTTTATAGAGTCATACACTTTAAGGTCAGAAGGGACCATTATGATCGTCTAGTCTGACCTCCTGCACAACGCAGGCCNGAATTTACCAGTTTGAGTCAGACAGATATTGGTGGATCCATTTTATAGAGTCATACACTTTAAGGTCAGAAGGGACCATTATGATCATCTAGTCTGACCTCCTACACAACGCAAGCCACAGATTCTCACCCACCCACTCCTGTAATAAACCCCTAACCTATGTTTGAGCTATTGAAGTCCTCAAATCATGGTTTAAAGACTTCAAGGTGCAGAGAATCCTCCAGCAAGTGACCCATGCCCCACGCTGCAGAGGAAGGCGAAAAACCCCCAGGGCCTCTGCCAATCTGCCCTGGAGGAAAATTCCTTCCCGACCCAAAATATGGTGATCAGCTAAACCCTGAGCATGTGGGCAAGACCCACCACCCAGACATCCAGGAACGAATTCTCTGTAGTAACTCAGATCCCACCCCATCTAACATCCCATCACAGACCATTGGGCATATTTACTGCTAATAGTCAAAGACCAATTAATTGCCAAAATTAGGCTATCCCATCATACCATCCCCTCCATAAACTTATCAAGCTTAGTCTTGAAGCCAGATATGTCTTTTGCCCCCACTGCTCCCCTTGGAAGGCTGTTCCAGAACTTCACTCTTCTGATGGTTAGAAACCTTCATCTAATTTCAAGTCTAAACTTCCTGATGGCCAGTTTATATCCATTTGTTCTTGTGTCCACATTAGTACTGAGCTTAAATAATTCCTCTCCTTCCCTGGTATTTATCCCTCTGATATATTTACAGAAAGCAATCATATCTCCCCTCAGCCTTCTTTTGGTTAGGCTAAACAAGCCAAGCTATTTGAGTCTCCTTTCATAAGACAGGTTTTCCATTCCTCAGATCATCCCAGTAGCCCTTCTCTGTACCCGTTCCAGTTTGAATTCATCCTTCTTAAACATGGGAGACCAGAACTGCAAACAGTATTCCAGATGAGGTCTCACCNCTTAGCTTTTTTCACGGCCATATCACATTGGCAGCTCATAGCTATCCTGTGATCAACCAATACTCCAAGGTCCTTCTCCTCCTTTGTTACTTCCAACTGATGAGTCCCCAGCTTATAACAAAAATTCTNGATCACATTGGCGGCTCATAGCTATCCTGTGATCAACCAATACTCCGAGGTCCTTCTCCTCCTTTGTTACTTCCAACTGATGAGTCCCCAGCTTATAACAAAAATTCTTGTTATTAATCCCTAAATGCATGACCTATTACTATTACTCCAGTTTACAAGGTGATCCAGATCTTCCTGTATGATATCCCGGTCCTTCTCTGCATTGGCAATACCTCCCAGCTTCGTGTCATCCGCTAACTTTATTAGCACATTCCCACTTTTTGTGCCAAGGTCAGTAATAAAAAGATTAAATAAGATTGGTCCCAAAACCGATCCCTGAGGAACTCCACTAGTAACCTCCCTCCAGCCTGACAGTTCACCTTTCAGTACGACCCATTGTAGTCTCTCCTTTAACCAGTTCCTTATCCACCTTTCAATTTTCATATTGATCACCATCTTTTCCAATTTAACTAATAATTCCCCATGTGGAACCGTATCAAATGCCTTACTGAAATCGAGGTAAATTAGATCCACTGTCTAAAAAATCTGTTACCTTCTCAAAGAAGGAGATCAGGTTGGTTTGGCACGATCTACCTTTTGTAAAACCATGTTGTATTTTGTCCCAATTACCATTGACCTCAATGTCCTTAACTACTTTCTCCTTCAAAAAATTTTCAAAGATCTTGCATACTACAGATGTCAAACTAACAGGCCTGTAGTTGCCCAGATCACTTTTTTCCCTTTCTTAAAAATAGGAACTATGTTAGCAATTCTCCAGTCATACAGTACAACCCCTGAGTTTACAGATTCATTAAAAATTCTTGCTAATGGGCTTGCAATTTCATGTGCCTGTTCCTTTAATATTCTTGGATGAAGATTATCTGGGCCCCCCGATTTAGTCCCATTAAGCTGTTCGAGTTTGACTTCTACTTTGGGTGTGGTAATATCTACCTCCATATCCTCATTCCCATTTGTCATCCTGCCATTATCCCTAAACTCCTCATTAGCCTCATTAAAGACTGAGGCAAAGTATTTGTTTAGATATTGGGCCATGCCTAGATTATCCTTAACCTCCACTCCACCCTCAGTGTTTAACGGTCCCACTTCTTCTTTCTTTGTTTTCTTTTATTTATATGGCTATAGAACCTTTTACTATTGGTTTTAATTCCCTTTGCAAGGTCCAACTCTGCATGGCTTTTGGCCTTTCTCACTTTATCCCTGCATGTTCTGACCTCAATAAGGTAGCTTTCCTTGCTGATCACTCCCATCTTCCACTCCTTGTAGCTTTCTGCTTTTTCTTAATCACCTCTCTGAGATGCTTGCTCATCCAGCTTGGTCTTCTACTCCTGCCTATGAATTTTTTCCCCTTTCTTGGGATGCAGGCTTCTGATAGTGTCTGCAACTTTGACCTGAAGTAATTCCAGGCCTCCTCCGCCTTTAGATCCACAAGTTCTTCAGTCCAATCCACTTCCCTAATTTTCTTAATTTTTTAAAGTTAGCCCTTTTCAAATCAAAAACCCTAGTCCCAGATCTATTTTTGTTTATCCTTCCATTTAGTTTTAACTGAATTAGCTCATGATCGCTCGAACCAAGGTTGTCCCCTACAACCATTTCTTCTATGAGGTCCTCACTACTCACCAAAACCAAATCTAAAATCGCATCCCCTCTTGTTGGTTCTTCAACTACTTGGTGAAGGAATCCGTCAGCTATCGCATCCAGGAAAATCTGAGCCCTATTATTATTACTAGCACTTGTCCTCCAGTCTATATCTGGGAAGTTAAAGTCTCCCATGATCACACAATTCCCATTAGTATTTACTTCATTAAAAACATTAAAGAGGTCTCTATCCATATCCAAATCAGATCCCGGTGGTCTATAGCACACCCCAAGCACTATCCCAGGGGAGGCTCTAGTAGCTTTCTTCCCCAATGTGATTTTTGCCCAGACAGACTCTGTCTTATCCATTCCATCACTTCTTATTTCTTTACAGTCTACCTCATCATTGATATACAATGCTACTCCACCACCTTTGCCTTTATTTCTGTCTTTCCTAAACAGCACATACCCTTCAATACCTGTACTCCAGTCATGACTACTATTCCACCATGTTTCTGTTATCCCTATAATATCTGGTTTCACTTCCTGCACCAGTATGTATTTATTATTTCTATTACCGTATTGCCTAGGAGTCCCAGTCATGGACCAGGCTCTGGTTGTGCTAGGTGCTGTACAAACACAGAACAAAAAGAACCACCTCTGCCCCAAAGATGTTACAATCTAAGTATAAGGCAAGTGACACTAGAGTGACAAATATACATGAGATGAGATGTACACATGGTCTGGATCATCAGTCTTCAGTAAAGATCCCATGGCATTTCCCACAAATGTCCGGGTGTTAATTCCACCGTCTTGGCCCAATTACAAATTTCATTCATTCCATTTTGCCTCCCAAAATTTCCCCCGTCTGAGACGTTCAGATACTACAATGATGGAGGACCGCGTAAAACTTGCTATAGACTGTTTCAGTTGGATATTCAATTCTCCATTTCCTTAGCTGATGTGTATTGTTGCAATGCTCTGTTAATAGTTGCAATGTTCTGCCCCAGAGGTGGCTGCATTTCAGAGGTGGCTGATGCAAATTCCATCCTGTCTATAACGTCTGTGAAAGGCGTTGCAAAATATAAGAACTTTGTTAATTATAACAATGTACAGCTCTTAATCTGAACTGGATGATGCACCCAAAATTTACTGATGGAAAGTGCTATGAAAGAGCTAGGTATTAATCAATTATTATTGTTATAGGACTGTATCTTTCCACTCATAAAACCCAGGGCATCCTGTGCATCAGCTTTTCGTCATGATATTAAAATGCTGAACAGGGATTCATCCATGATGGAAAAACCCAAGTGCATCATTCTCCCTGTTATCCGAGGGATTTGCTGCATCCCCTTCATTCTCTGATCACTTTGGTTATATTTGCCTTGCTTGTATCTGCTGATTTTTTTTTTAGGAGTCGGAGTGAAAGCAAAGTAGGTCAGTGAGAACCATATGACTGTCAGAGAGATTTCTGCAGGAACAGAGAGGCAGCACAGAGAACAAGAGGAGTAGGGGGGAGTCACAGCCTATGAATGTGCTAGATGAGCGGGAGACCCAAACCAAACAGAGGAGGTTTAATAAATTTAATAAATTTATTAATTTTAAAAATAATAAATTTTCTTCCAGTGAGTAGACATCAGAGCAGGACAAGCGAGAGGGGGCCTGTGTTTTATCACCCCCAACCTTGCAGAGCATCTTGAATCATAGAATCTCAGGGTTGGGGAAGGGACCTCAGGAGGTCATCTAGTCCCACCCCCTGTTCAAAGCAGGACCAATCCCCAACTAAATTTAAATTGAACACGAAACAGGGCTGGGCCCAAGGTGGAAAGTTCAGATCCAGAGCCAAATAGCCTCAAAAAAGGGGAGTGTTTGGATAGGTGGAGGGATTGATACAGGCCTATCATACACACAGAATATAATACCTACATATTGCACTGATGGGCACATTAAATACGAGAGAGAGAGAAAAAAATTCCTTTAAACCCTCTGATATGTTCTCAGGGTATTAAACGATGACAGTTGTGTATAGCTCCTAAATCCTCGGGAATACAGGAGCTAGTCTCTCTCTCGGGCATAGTGTTTACAGATCAGATTATTGCCACCTGCTAATTAAATGCTCTGCTGTGGGGCATTAAATTTCATTCCTTGGGAAAGTTCAGTGTTTAGAGGGGAATTTAGCAGGACGGAGCACTGTTCCCTTCACCTTGCAGGCTCAGAAATTAGGAAATTGCCTGGCTGGATATGAGGAGTTTGTCAGTTTCCCCAAGCTGTGTTCTTTGGTCATGTCGGCACTGAGGGGTGAAATGTTCGCTGTAAAACTCACCTGGTTTGGGGATTTCATTACATACCTGGAGCTCCGAATGGGTTTGTGAAGGGTCTGCGGCTGCAGCAACTCTTCCTTCTCCTCTTCCCTGCTGGGGGAACCCCTGTTACAGCACGGAGTGGCCTCTGGCACGCCCCGGGTGAGAAGCCGCTGGGTACATAGGAGTGCAGGGAGGCCTTGGACCGGCACAGAGATGGAGCTTCTGGGCAGATGGGAGCTGGATTTTTAGTCAGGAAACTCCATGATTTTGACTTTTTTTTTCAGTTCTGAAGTGGAATGAAAACAAAAAGTTTCAAAATTTCCTGAGAAAGGAAATTCTGGTGGTGGTGGTGGTGGTGGGATTGTTTTAAGTCAATTGAACATATTTCATTCCGCTCCTGACTTAACAATGTTATATTCTATTATAAAATACGAGCTTTAAAAAATAGAAAAGGAAAATCATTTTGAAATGACCAATCAGAATGTTCGGTGACAAGAAGAACGCTTTGACCTTCTCACATTTGTTTTTTTATTTTTCTGTTGAAACGAAACTTGAGCAAAATTGACACCTTTCCGCTAAACGTTTTGCTTTTAAGAAATTGGCATTTTCTAATGGGAAAAAAAGGTTCTGTCAGAAAATGTCCAACCAGCTCCACTTCTGAGCATGCAGCTATAGCTCAGGCTAATGCAATCTGTCTCACTCCAGTGACTGGGCCACGTAAAGAAAGACTACCACCTTTAAACAAACCCAGCCGTTCCTGGAGCCCAGGCAGTAGAGGCGTGTACTTTTAGACCCACAAGAGATTGGTTCAGTCCCCACCAGGCCCGATCAGGGGTGCCCTTACAGAGCTGCTTACTAGTTGACAAGGGATGGATCACTTGCTGATTACCTGTTCCGTTCATTCCCTCTGAAGCACCTGGCTTTGGCCACAGTCGGTAGACAGGATACTGGGCTAGATGGACCTTTGGTCTGACCCAGTACGGCTGGTCTTATGACAAGTGGACCACTCACCACCTTCCTTTCAATGTAACAATCCAGAGAAAACTCCCCTCAGGGGATCCCCAGAGCCCCCTCTCCTGTGGGTTTGGTGAAGTAACCTAGGCCCATCAAAAGAACCTGACGTATGTTTGGTGTCTGGGATGTTTTCCCATCATCTTTCCCTTGGTGAGAACTCTACAGTCCAATGTTTCCTCTGCCAATTCAGCCTCACCTGCTCTAGGATTCCTGAGCGTCCCCTTCCAAACAGTTACCCGGAGGGAACGCCATGACAAATTGGGAAGATACATCACACTGATCATTTACTGAGCAGCTTAATGAAATCAGCTTAGCGCATAAACGTGAAAAAGCAGCAGTGGGATAAAATCAGGCCCCGAATCCTGTGACAAGTTCTGCCACCAAACTGCAGGCAGGGTTGGGCTGATGTCTCTGCTGGAGTCGCCCTCCCACCCTGGATTCGGTTTAACCGTCTCCTTCCAGAGGGCAGTTCCCCTGAGCGCAAAGTCACTTACAGCCCCTCTCCAACAGGACCCAATGTGCCCCCTTCTCTTCAGAGCCCAGCAAACTCCTCTGAAGCTTCCTAGCCCGTTCCACACCTCTCCAGCAGGACCACATCCCCAGCGACACCCTTTTCCCTGAGACACCAGCCACGTGCTCTCCACATGAATACCAGGACATTAAGCGGTCTCCTGAGAGGGGAGCAGGGGTTTTCTGGTGGCCTGCAGCACCTTCCATCCTCACTCCTAGGGACTGTGGTCACCCTTGTTCTGGGGAACCAACAGGCTCAGTCTGAATCTCCTGCTTCTTCCTCATCTCAGGCCCATGTGGGGTTAAGCTCTTGGGGCACCCTCCCACCTCCTAGTTTTCCCAGTCCATCCCTGAGCTAGCCTGGGCCTCCTCAAGGTGCAGGAGATACGTTGCCATCTCTGCCATGTGGTGCAGGCCCAGAGCAAGGAGGTCTCTCCCTGCAATGGATGCACGGACGTGTTTCTCCAGGACAGTCGATGCCGCAGCATATGGGGCCACACGGGGAGCCTTTTGCAATTGCAGGACTCCTTGGCACCAACTTGCCCAGGGGCCTTGGTGGCTGAGTTGGCTCAGCCTCAGGCCTGATGTAAAGACCGAGTGAAACCTAAGGATTTGGCTCTGCTATCTGTAAATCATTTTGAGATCCTAAGATGGGAACTGCCATATGTGACAGATGATTAGATAGCTAGATATAGACAGAAAGCTGAAGAATTATTACGAGCATTACGACATAAAAATACCACATTGAAAACAAATCCAGGTGGTTGTGTCACTGCTCATTAAACAGAAGTTAAAGCTTGTTCTGAAAGAGAAATCTCCCACCTAGCCTTCTGTTCAAAGGATAAAGGGCTGAGGGTGGAAAGCAATTGAGGTAACGGAGCTCCCGTTGTGCTGGGGTATGGGGCCTGGCTGACTTCACAACAGGTTCACATGGTTGTAACTATTGACTTCAGTGGAGTTGCTCCTGATTTACACCAGGTGAGTGGAGGGAGGGGGGTCAGGCCCAATGGAGTTACTCCTGATTTACACCATTTCAAAAATGCCTTCTTTTTAATTAAAAATATTTTAAAATGGTCAACATCAAAAAATGAAACATTTTGTTGGACCCAAAATGAATTTCTCTTCAACTTTTCAATTCACTGAAAATTGTGAAATGTTTCTATTTTCGGTCTGACACACACACACAAAAATCAACTTTTTGAAACTGCAAATGAACCAAAAAATCCATTATTTGCCCAGCTCTATTCCTGATTTACACCAGAGTGAAAGGGTAATCAGGCCTCATGGAATTACTCCTAATTTACATCAGGGTGCATGAACTGGGCTCATAGCCTGGCAGGTGTTTTGGGGAGATGGAACTGTCTTGCTTTCTTATTCTTTCCATGGCTATCGCAGTCTCTTAATAGGGATTGAGTGCCTCAATTTTCTTGGTTTAGGTAGCTAAGGTTTATGGCATAGAATAACTTTCCATATAGCATTTTACCGTCTAATTGCCTCACTCAATTACCCAAGTAATGTAAGCAAAGATAATTGCCAAATTGAGACATATAATCACACAGTGATTGCGATAATTAGGCTGGGAAATTGACAAGTGAAACATGTTCTGAAACTTTGGGAAATAACCGCGCCCAGGGAGAAGAGTGTGTTTCAAAAGGTGCCTGTATGTGTCTCAATATATTGTCATTGAAACCGGCCAAAGTGATTAGTTCCATTCAGGCCTTTTCTCCATCAGAAAGCCAGACTTTGTTTAGATAAGATTGGGAGCTCTTTGACAGGGACCGACTTTTTGTTCTGGGTTTGTACAGGTCCTAGCACAACGGGCCAGGACTGTAGAATTGCCAACCCCAACCATTCAACAAATGATGAATCAGCCCCCCCACCCCATGAAATTGGCTTTAAAATCATGAGATTTAATAAACAGTAGATGTGGAGCTCTTTTTATCTGCCTGGTGGGGTTGGAGCATTAAGGGGTCATGTTTTCACGGTTTTCTCTGCAACCAGGAATGCTAGAAATTTACTTTTTTTTTTAATGAAAGCTGTGATTCTCATGTGATCACAGGATTCCAGCAGTTGCAGATTTAATTTTCAAACAAACACTGTGATACTCATGAGAACTGGCTGCACAGTGACTGAGGTACCTAGGCGCTACCAGAACAATACCTAGCTCTTTTAATCGGTAGATCCCAAAGCGCTTTACAAAGGATGTCAGTATTATTTCGGTTTTACAGATGAGGGAAACTGAGGCAAAGAGGAAGTGACTGGTCCAGGTCATCCAGCAGCCCAGTGGCTGAACCAGGAATAAAACCCAGTCTCCTGAGTCCCAGGACAGTGATCTATCCACTGGGCAACACTCCCTGCCAATCAAAATAATAATAATCAAAATGGTGTAGTTTTAAACCAGTTTAGTTACACTAGTTCAAAGCCCTGAGTGGACGCTCTTATTTCAGTTTGAACCAGGCTTATTTCAATCTACTATAATCAATTAGGAATTAAAGCAAAATAAGCCACAGTAAAGCCAAAATATAAATGCCCTTACAGAGGTCTGGAAATCAGTTTCACTGGTGCTGATATAGAGAAGACCTAAAAAACCGGGAGAGAAGGGGAAAGATCCCCTCTCTCCTGACCCAATACACCTGACCCAATATGGCCATTCATGGTCAAGTGACCCAGGAGAAGACATTTGCAAAACTGGGTGGGAGGGATTTTTTCCATCAAATTTAAAAGTAATTTCAAAACAAAAAGTCAAAACATTTCGTTATGAAAAATGTTTAAATGAAACATTTTGACTTTTTGGAGATCGTTCTCAACCACAACAATTTGCCCAACTTGACAACCATTTGCAGAATGTTTTAGTTGACCTGAATCTGCATTTTTCACCCCCCAAAAAAGTTCTGGGCAAAAATGTTCACACCTAATTCTGCCCAAGCCTCCCCCTCCCTTCAGCCCCATGGGGAATGGGGCGGTTAGAATGCCCCAACACAGCCCCGTGTCTGCAGCTACCGGAACTCAGTCTAAGAACAAGGAGCAGGCTCTAGCTTGGATCAATGCATGGCAGCTTCTGGCTGGGGTCAGCTGTCAGCTTCAATCCAGAGCAAAAGGGAAGCGGGATGGAGGGGGGGGGGAGAAAGAGAAGCAGGGAAATTTGTGGCCCGCCTGTCTTGGCCAGGGATACTTTATGAGCAGCCTCTGGGGGGATGTTAATGACTCAGTGGAAAGATAAATTATAGGGACTGACCGGGCTGCTAACAGTTTGGGATTGTTACAAGTTAATTACGTTAAAGGGGCAGTAAATAATTTCCCTGCACAGATGAGAAAAGGGAGGGAGGGGGAGGGAGGGATTGAGAGAGAGTCAGACTGAGGCTGATGTTTTAAAGGTAGCTAAGGGAATTAGGTACTCACCTTCAATGTAATTTGGGTACCTAATACCCACAGGTTCCTTTGAAAAACCCATCTTAAATAAGTAAAAGGACTGATCAAGACCCCTTTTAAGTCAGTAGAAGACCCCATTGACACCAATGGACTTTGAAACAGGCCCATAAGGAGAAAGCTCAGTGTGCCAAATCTCACAGTTTTATCCCAAATCTCACAATATATGGGGTTACTCTTAAAGCCCCAGCTCCCGGAGTCCGGTGATTTGGTGAGAATCTCAGCTTTTATTAATTGGGAATAAAGATACAGAAGTTTCTAGCCCTCCTGGAAAAGCGTCTCCTAACAAAGGCACCAAAGCCAGAAGGTGAATAAACAGAACCCAACACTGAACATTTTTTAAAACCTCCTGCCTGTTGAAGCCAAGCTCATGATTTCTGGGGCCTTAATCATGGTTTTTGAACACCTGTGTTTGGTGAGACTGCGCTTATCCCCTAACCCCAGGCTCTTTCCCAGGGGAGAGTGATCTGGTCAAAGGGAAATCATGAGCCAGGTGGGAGCAATGAGCTTAGGGGCCATGTTTCTTCTCCAGAACCTCCAAACAGTCCTCCATCCCCAGCCTTGCTGCTTTCAGACTGTCAGTCACTGCAGGCTGATGGGGCATGAATGTCCCCTTCTTAACACCAGGCAGCCCGGCTACATCCCAGACCCTAGAGAGACACTCAAAACACTAGACACCTCTCTCCCATCTCCACACACACAGAATATACAGGTTACTTCCCACTGGCTACCATCTCCTGCACGGGTGAGGCTCAGGGCCCAGCTACAGAGCATTCACTTCTTCAGGCATCCGTTTCAATCAGGTCAGACTTTCGCCCTTTGCCCTGGAATTCTGTGCACTCAATTTCATCCTCATTCTCTGGTGTCTTTCTGCCACTAGGTGTCACCCGTGGATCTCTGCACAGAACAATCAGTCCTCAAGCGAACACTCAGCCTGGACTTTTCCTATTGAAACATTATCTTCCCTGTTTCAAGTCAGCTGATATTTCCAGGACACAGCCTCCAGAAACCTGACCGTTCTGCCACTGAGCTCATGCGACCCTCCTGAGCCAGAATCGGAGATGACCCTGAGCCACCATGAATCGTTATTTATGCTGCAATAGTGCCTCGGGACCCTAATCGTGGAGCAGGACCCCACTGTGCTCGGTGCTGTACGAACAGAGAAAAAAAAGAGACTCCCGGCCCTAAAACATTTACAATCTAAGCCATGACTTTGGTAGGAGAATTCAAACCTTCTCAGTGTTTGGGGGTGTTCGGCTCCAGGGTGGCGATTCAGTTCAGCAGAGAGAAAAGGGACAGCCACAAACATCAGACCAAGATTAAGATCCAGAATTCCCCACTCTGTCCTTGAGCTGAGGATAAACAGGGGTCTTCGGCCTCTAAAGCTGGCAATCTGGCAAATTCTGTGGCCCCTCCCTCAGCTGAGGGGGTGGCTCTTTTGTTCCTGGGGCGTCCGCCCACCTTCCCAGTCATCAGACAGGCTGGCGCATGCATTACAAATGCAAACATGGACAAAGAAAGAACTCCTTAGACTGTAGACTCTTTAGAGCAGGGGTTATGCCTTCCTATGTGAGGTCCGGTCAACAGCCAGAAATGGCACCTATTTAACTAGCTCGAGCACCGTCAGAAATGATTGGCCTTGATACAAGAATTACATTCTCTGGTGTCGGTTATGTCAGGCTAGAGATTATCATAATGGTCCCTTGTGGCCTTCGTATCTATGAATCTATTCTATTAACTAAATCAGTTTCGTTCCAATCCATTGTGTGGGCACAAATCAGTTTAGAAAAATCAGTATCTGTTCCGAGTGCAGACTAGTTCTGACTGTACAGTGCTTTGCACAAGAGGGTCCTGATTCTGGCTGAGGCCTTGTGCACGGCTGCAAAAGAAAGAACTTTCTCCTATGTGATTCCTAGACACCCAGATGCAGCCTGTATCTTCACTCAGCCACTCCAGCACCTCTTAGAGCTCTTTGCATTATGTGCTTGCTGAGCTATGAATTCACTTTGTAAAAACTTAAACCAGTTTCATTTTTTTTCTTTTAAAAAGCATGAAACTAGATACCGCAGAACGTGAAATTAACGGGTCCGGTTCATTCTGTGCTCCACCCGCCTCAAAATGACGAGTGCAAATTAAATTTCAGCCTGGCCCCTTTCGGAATGGAGCGGAAAAGGAGGATTGCTGCTGATGGTGGCAAAAATATTTTTGGCGCTATCCACCCAGTCTGACTGTTGGGTGCAGCAATGGGTGAGCTGTCCAGTCAAATTCCTCTGTCACAAATGTAAACATTTGGTCTTTATTTCTTTTATTCATTCTGTTGGATTTATTCTGGAAAAAAAAAAAACCACCTAGCCCAAGCTCCAGCTGCTTGTTATCGAGTCATTCGTAGTTTGGGGGGCCCACTCCTGCAAGGTGCTGAATGCTTCGGAGGGGTAACAAATGACCCAGCTCTGGTTGAGAAAGATCCCTAGCTGATGTAAATCGTCATAGCCCCATTGATCTGCTCTGAATTATTATTTATCATTTGTATTGTAGTACTGCGTGGGACCCCCAGGATCATGGACTAGAACCTCATTGTGCTGGTAGCACTGTACATTATTTATTAGGTGTATTACGGTAGCACCTGGGTGGCCAGTTATGGGCCAGGACCCCATTGTCCTGGGCACTGTACATTATTTATTAGGTGTATTACGGTAGCACCTGGGTGGCCAGTCATGGGCCAGGACCCCATTGTCCTGGGCGCTGTACAAACACGACAAAAAAATAAAAAACTAGAAAAAGACAACCCCTGCCCCCCAAAAGCTTACAAATCTAAGTAAAAGGAGGGTGCCCTGCCCTTCTGGGAAGAGGTCAATACGTTGCACTATTGGGCATTACTAATGTAAAATTCCCAGCTCTTTGCTGGACACTGGCAGGTTCACCTGGGAGAACTGGCAGGGTTGGGCCTCTGTGTCTTCTGTCCCTCCATCAACTCTGCTGCAGCAATGGAGAAAGATCCTCATCAGGGCTCAGCCAGGGGCTGTTGCTGCCACTGCACCATAAACACTTTATGCTTTGAGTCCCCAGCAGCTCTCAGCCCATTAGTCCCTGTAAAGTCAGGGGACGTCCCAGGAGAGGCCTTTAATGGGCACATTAAAACACTTTTCAGTTTCAAAGGCTTAGGTGAGTGTTTACTGCAGTACAGGGACCTTTAAAAAGCAGTTTCCCCCCTGCTTTGCCAAAGGTTTGTTTAAATCCTTCTCAGCCACAATGTCCGTCCAATGGGGGGGGAAGAACAGGAACATCCTGAAATGCTGCTCTCTCATCCCGGGAACCAAATGGGTTGACAAAGACCTTCCCCAAATCTGAATGATCTCAGTCCTCCTCACCATAATACATAAAAGCAACTTAGAATCATCCATGCATTTAGAGTCACCATCCCTGTCGGGTAGGGAAGGATTATCCCCAATTTGTTGATGGGAAACTGAGGCACAGGGTAGATTTAAGTGACTTGCCGCAGACCATACAGGATGTCATTGGCTGAGCTGGGAACTGGATGGAGGCCTCCTGGTCCTAGCTCACTGCTCTACCCATTAGACCATTCTTCCTCCCTTACCAAATCCTCCGCAGACTTGAAAGATAATTAACTCCTTCTTCTACACCTGGTATTTTTAGAGAGGGTGAGACCTGAAAACAGAGGGCCAGATCATCAGCTGCCATCCATCAGCCAAGCTCTGTTGAAGACCCCAGCTGGGGATAGGTCCCTCAGTGTATTTCTTCCTGGTAATAATATTTCAACTTTTTAAAAAGATGTTTTACCTTGTAACAAAGCTAAATTGGAAACATCTCTTTCCACTCCCATGGCCAGTTGCCTGGCTGTGAATTAAGATCATTATTTGCCCCAGGGTGTGGCAGTTGGGCAAGCCCAGATGGCGCTATCCCAGCAGCACTGGCTTGCCCCCATGCTAGACTCTCTGTGGCACATGGGATCTTCCCGTCATGCACGAACATCCCCACTCAGTGCGACGCACTTGGATACCCACTGCATTGCTGCTGAGGTTTGCCTGGCGACACTCATGACATCCATTCATTGCCATGGTCCTTTTCAGCTTGTACCTGTGTCTTTCCCCACAGCAGGTAAAGAAAAGGGCAGTTTTGCAGCAGAAACAGGGTCATGTGTAGGAAAAGCAAAGAGGCAGAGCGAGATTCCTGTCTCCAGCGTCTGGAACTACATACAAATTTACTGGCTGTGTGAAATGGCCGCAGTGAAACTCGAAACAAGGTGAAACTCAACTGGTTTCATATTACCTTGCAAACTCAAAACCTCAGAGCAGGATGCTTGAAAGGGTCACCCGGGGTCAAAACCCTCCAGAGCGGAGATAGCCCCACATTGCAGGCCTTGATCTCAACATTCTCCAACTCTATAGGAAGTTCAAATGCATATTCTTTGTGGGAGGGGAGCAGGGCCCCACGGGCCAGATCCTCAACTAGTGTAAATCAATGTAGGGCCACTGAAGTCAGGCGGTAAGGATCTGGCTGCAAATTTGGATCTGAACTTGCAGCTCGGGTCCATCCCTATATACAGGGCTGGCTCCAGGCACCAGCCAAGCAAGCTCGTGCTTGGGGCGGCAGATTCTACAGGGCGGCATTCTGCCCAATCCTAGGGCGGCACGGTCGCTTTTGGGGGGGGAGGGGGTTCCGCCGATCCGGCCACCCTGTAGGGGGCGGCGGCGCGGAGGAGGGGAGCGCCCTGCTGGGAGCGACCTGCGCACTGTCTGCCCCAGCCGGTGCCAGGTCTGCAGCAAGCCCGGCAGGACAGCCCATGCCCTTCCCTCCCCGCCGACTGGAGTGGCGCGGAGCCCTCCCGGCAGGCAGCGCGGCGGTCGGGACCGCGTGGCGAGCGCCCCACTGAAGCCCTGGCCGCCCCCCTTCTCTCTCCCCCCTGCACCCTGGCTCCGGCCACCCCGCAGTTTTTCCCCTGCTCTGCCGCTCCGGCCGCACCGCAGGTTTTTTTTTTGCTTTGCCGTTCTGGCCGCCCCGATTTTTTTTTTTTTTTTTGCTTGGGGGCGGCAAAAAGCCAGAGCCAGCCCTGCCTATATAATAGAACAGAACCAGAACATCAGAACTGACTCTCTATCCCCTTAAACTGTGGGGAGGTTTGGACCCTGAAAAACCCAAGCTATTCAGGACCTGAGATTGTCTAGGAAGCAAACCACTCAGTGGAATGTCAGCAAAAAGAACAAGGAGTCCTTGTGGCACCTTAGAGACTAACACATTTATTTGAGCATAAGCTTTCGTGGGCTAAAACCCACTTCATCAGATGCAATGTCACTCAATTGCTCTAGATTAAACTCCCGGCTCCCTGGTGCAGCTTGTAAGAAGAGTTAAGGAGAAAAGTCTTCCAGAAATGTGTCCCCAGGCACCCATTGCTCTGGGAATTCTGAGATATTGTTAAAAGGTACTGGAGATCTCAGCAATGAGAATGGGTTAAAATTTAGCCCAACTTTAGAACAGAAATGTGGACTGAAACTTAGTTACAGTTTTTTCCCTTCCCAGCTTCAGCCAGGACCAGGGACCTGTGTGGAAACCACTGGTAGCTAGATAATAGCGGAAAGTCAGCAGTGCAAACAGATTCTTTTTGGTTCAATAGGAATCTGAAAAATAGGGATATGGGGGGAGGGGAGAGAATTGTTTCAGGTCGAACAATTTTCTGAACATTTGGGCAAATTGAAAACTCAAAAACATCTTGTCAAGAATCAGGGGGTAATCGTGTTAGTCTGTATCCACAATTTTGGCTGAAAAAAGTTTGCCCAGCTCTACACAGTAAACAAAACAAAAAAATCTCACTGCCAGCAGCAATTAAAGACCATACAGCATCTGACTCTACAGGAGATAGGCAGAGTCCACACTACCGAATGCCCTCAAGTGTCTCTGCTGCAAAGCTTCATCTCAAGAGGCTTCTAAGCCCAGTTTTGCAGAGAGTTGTGGGAAGCATCTTCAAAGCAACCTCTGAACCCTTCTGAAGTTCTCCCATGCGGAGAGTAGAAAGGAAGCTGTAGTAGCTAAGGGACTGGATTGGGACACAGGAGATGTGGTTAATTCCCAGCTCCGGCACAGACTTCCTATGCGACCTTAGGCAAGTCATTTAAAATACCCTCGTCTCAGTTCCCCTTCTGAAAAATGGGGATAAAATTTCCCTGCCTCAGTGGACTATTGAGAGGATAAAACCCATTAACAATTACAAGATGCTCAGAAGCTATAGCAAAAAGGGCCATATAAGCACCTCCCCAGGTAAATGCCACCTAATCTAGGCTGTGCTGAGCCCCCCATCTCTCTCTGATTCCTGACTTATCAGTGAGCAGGAGGGAGGTAACTGTAACCAGCTGGCCGCTACTGGGGGTCTAGCCATTTCTGACCGGTCTGTGCTAGCTAATCTGCAGCCTGTCTGCGCTCACGCTTCCCATCATCCCGGCTTTATGAGTTCAATACTGGCTTGGCCTGCACTCGCCACTGTCTCCAGAAAGGCCAGGAGCAGGCAGGAATGCGTTTCTGTCACACAATACTCCTTTCGGTCCCAAGCATTAGGGTCGGGGGAAACTCGGAATCGGATTAGGAATGAAAACACAGGCTGTGTTTATTTTAATCAGTGGCATGACAGGGGCTTTTCAAAGGGGGAGAAGGGAGAGGGAGCTCAGGGGCAGCTGCGCTTGGCAGTAATGCCAGCCCTGGGTCAGCGCAGCGCCAAGTCCGGAGTGCACTAGCAGGTCAGATCGGAGGAGCAGATAAGGCGGTCAGTAAGGAGGAGAGGGGATGGTTGTGGGGAGGGGGTGGGGGAAGAAGGAGAATGGGAAGCAAAAAAAAAAAAATCGACAGCTGGTTGTACGAGTTCAGGGGAAAGGGAATCACAGGCAAACCCCGCCCTGGAGCAACATGGCGGCATCTGGGAAAAGGAGATGGATCCTCAGGGAGAGCTTAATGCAACTCAAGAGTTTCCTATGACTGACTAGCTGGCAGTGACTAGAAAATGGAAAGGACGAAGAGAGACCAAGTGACCCCTTATCACCATGGACGCAGCAGGGCTCTGCACTGTGGACCCCATGCTTGGAGAGTCCAGGCACCACAGCTCTGGGATGGGGAACGCACAGAATGGAGCTGGTCCCAGCTTTGAGGGAACATCTACACAGCAGCTGGTAGAAAACATCCCAGCCTGGGTAGACAGACTTGGGCTAGCTCCCCTTAAGCTAGCATGCTAAAAATAGCAATGTGGACATTGTGGCTCTGGCAGAGACTTGTCCTAGTCACCTGAGCTCAGACCCAGGGCTTCAGGTGGGCTAACCCGAGCCACCCCCTGTGCTGCTACCAGCGAAGCTACCAGGCGGCTGTCTACCCATGCTGGTGGGCTCACCCTCAGCTGCAGCATAGACATACCGAGAGAGGGCCCAGGAGGGGGGATAGGGTGGGGGCTCTCACGCTGAGAGCCCCAGAGGTGGGGTGAGGGGATGATGTTGGGGAATAACCTAAGATTCCTCAGCTCCTCTGTGGCTCGCTGGGGCTGCGAGTAAGGAGACTGGAGGGAAGGCCATTCCTTAGTGGGAGCCAGGAGGACAGATACAGTGAGGACCACCCGAGAAGGTGCCGTGCTCAGCTTTGGTTCACACCAATACACCTTCAGCATCTATGCTCCAAATTAAAGATGGGCAACCTGGCTTGGAGCCACCACCCTGCCACCCAAGCAGCTATCAGCCATCAGAAACCCCTCAGGGAGTGGTTCTTACTTCACCCGCTCCACTATGTCCATCCCTCATGCAGAGCTGGGCTATTCTGGGCATCAGTTAATACAGTAGGGGACAGGAATGGCAGATGAGGGTGCTGCTTTGACTTTGAAAGCAGTCACCATCAGGTGGCCTCTGTGAAACAAGTTAATGGGACGTAGTCGGGTCAAGGTGACCACATCACAAAAATCATCCTGGCCTGATCTGCTCTGCCTGCGTGCCCCTAGAGATAGCTCCTAGGCATTGGGGTGAGGCAGACTGGCAGGGTGCCCTGGGGAAACCTCTGCCCTGATTTACCTGTCCCGGGAAAGGGGGAGGGCCCTTGTCCTTCAATCACTGGAGACAATGGCAACCCTCTCATTGACGTCAGTGGATGCAGGACTGGTCCTGTCAGCAGGGGACTCAATCCCGGGGGGACTCACTTAGAGCTGGGTGGAAAAATGGAATTTCCCTTCTTGAGGGAAATTCCAACATTTGGGAGGAGGGAAGTCGTTCCAAGCCAGAAACAAGCAGCAGCAGCAATGTTGAAATTTGCCAAGCAACAAGAATTCTGAACAAATTCATATCAGGACTATCAAAATGTTTTGTTTCAACAAACGTCAAATCATTTGTTAGCTGTTGGAACAACTTACTATGGGGGCATGGTGGATTCTCCGTCACTAACCTTTTCTAGATCAAGATTGGAGGTAGGGGTAGGCCCTAGTTCATGTTTTGTGATTTTATATTATATTCTAACCATTTGTTTCCATCAATCACTCTTATGCAAGAAAGAATACAGGTTCCACTAGAAACAAATCATCTTCTTGTTAATAAAAAAAATCTGCTCTAGGAATTATTCTGGGGAAATTCTCTGGTCCGTGTCAGACTAAATGACCACCGTGGCCCCTGCAGGCCTCAGAATCTATGAAAAGGTCATTTCATTACAATCATGTTGAAATGTTAGAATGTAAAATAGTAAATATTTTCTCTTAAATATCATTTATTAATTTTCATATGTATTTTATGTTTTAAAGTCAAATAAATGATTGAAAATCTTTTCACCTTATGAAATCAAGAAGGGTCAAAGTGATTCATTCTTTTTCCCTCATCACAAATTTCATTGCAATCAAAAAAATTCCCACAAAATGTTTCAATTCTGATAAAATTTGCATTTTCCAATAGAAAACTGTTCCATGGGAAATTTTTCAGCCAGCTCTCCTCTCAATGCAGCACCTTTTGGCTACACTAAATTCACACTATTTTTTGTGGGAAAGGAGGGGACATTCAAGTTCGGATCATTCTCACCCATGTTTCTATGACTCCCCAGGGTGCAGGGTCCCTGACACTTGGGCACAGAGTTTTCCATTGCTCTGGAATAGCCTCCTATCGCTGCATCCTGCAGGAAATCGATGCTGATGGGAGGGCACCGGGAACAAGTCCCGGATTTTGAGATTGATGGATGCTGAATGAAGCCACCGACTGACTGGTTCTCTAGCAACTTGGACGTGAGTGGACCCAATTTTCCTCCATTCCCAGGTCACTCAGGTTAAGAAACGAATCCAGTCACTGCTTCATTTCTATTGGCTGAGAGAAATGGACTCACCAACCCAAAGTTCCCATGGTGAAAGTCTTCTTGCCAGTGATTGGTAGGAGAATTCCAGCTGGAATTTCAGCTCCCGGGAAGAGTTTGTGTCTTGGGGATCTAGAAAAATCACCTTCTGACATGGTAACATGAGGCACCTTCATCCTGGATGCCATCTTGGCTAATACACCAGGGATTGAAACAGGAACATGGAGAGCTGCTACCAGTTGAGCTAAGGCTCCCTAGCCTTGGCTGTGACAGACTGGTCTCCTCCGTGGGTGGGCACGGAGTGGGACCCGGTATACACACTCATCAGTGGGTTATGCTGGGATCATTGAAGCAGTTGAAAGGAAATAAATTAGAACCGCTTATGCCCTGTTCTGGATACACTTCTTTCCAAGCTGCGTTAACAGGGGCCAGTTGTGCTCAGATCTGGCCAAGGCCTTTAGCAACATGACCCCAGCAGACACTGCTGCTGCCTCTAAGTGCCCCAGTCTAGCCCCCTGTAACCACGACTGAGCCCCCCCTGACAGTAGCGGCGCCAGCTCTTCCGGCGCCCTAGGCAGCGGAAGGTCCCGCCCCCGAAATGCCGCCCCCAACAGCGGCGACGGAAGGGCCCGCCCCCAAATTTCAACAGGCGGCCGGGGCGCCGGCGCCCCCAAAATAGCAGCGCCCTAGGCGACCGCCTAGGTCACCTAATGGGTTGCGCCGGCCCTGCCCCCTGTGCACACATGGCAGGAGATAGCCCCGATCCTAAAGAGCTTGCAATCGAAATAGACAAGACGTGATTAATTACCCCACTTTTACAGTGGAGGAACTAACAGGCAGAGATTAAATGACTCACCCAAGGTCACACTCTCCGCCAGAGCCAGGGACCGAACCCAGCTCTCCCATAGCAGTGCCACCCCCACAGCCATGCTAGTCTCTCCAGCAGGGGTAACCTCCTCCCTTTCCTCCTTGGCCAGCAGAACCTGACCCCCTTGGGGAGGAGCAGATGCCACAGACTCCGACATAGGGACCCAGCTGTCCTGCTCCCTCTGAGCTCCCAGGCGCATACGTCCGCCTGAGCCCAGCCTGCTCATGTTCTCAGTGGGGCACACCGCCCCGATGCTGGGCTGGCTGTCCAAGGCACAGCGGAGGCCCAAGGACAGCCCCATCTCGGTGCCTCTTCACCGTGGTGATGGGTGCCTCTGAAACACAATAGGCAGAGAGTCTGCGGGTGAAGGATCATCCCTGCAGCTCGGCCTCCATGGGGTCGTCCCTGCTGCACATGGGCCCATGAGATCAGGGACCCAGGAAGGAGAAGCAAGTGTCCTTATAAACAACCAGTGCTCGCTGGGTTTCCCCCATCAGTGGGGTGAGTCCCACAGGGTGGTAGACATGGGGCATTGGAGATGGATTGAGAGGAGCTGCCTGAGACCTGGGTGCTGTTATAGCTGAATCAATGGGCCAGCTGGGCACTGATTAGGGTGACCAGATGTCCTGATTTTATAGGGACAGTCCTGATTTTTGGGTCTTTTTCTTATATAGGATCCTATTACCCCCCACCCCCATTTTTCACACTTGCTGTCTGGTCACCCTAGCACTGACAGACCTGGTCACTGTAGCCCCTGGAGGGTTTCCACACACCCCTGCCCCCAAAGATTCAGATCTGACAGATTTAAAACTACCAGCCCCAGGCTGGCTCACTCACCCTCCTCACCCCTAAGCCTACAGCTTTCCCTCTTACCTGGCATCAGAGCTCCGCTCAGCTCAGGCCCCTTTCTGCAGTCGCTGGAGTCCCACATTCATATGGAGAGGAGGGAATCGCTTTAAAAAATTAGACCAGATTGTCAGCTGGTGTCAATCACCATCGTTCCATTAGGGTCAACACTGAGTTGATTTACACCAGCTGATGATCTGGCCCGGGGCTCCCCCACATTCCCTCCTGCTGCCGGTCTTTGACTTCCCCCGCCCTCCCCTTCACATCCCCTCCCTCCAGCCCTTGCCCTGGGCCTCCCCCTCCTCCCTGCTTCGTACCCAAGGAAAGCTGCCCCCAAGACCCTTCTGCACTTTATTTATTAGAACAATAAACATGGGCTTTGCCTCCAGGTGCTCCTGTGCATTCCTGAGTCTCCCGGAAAAGCCGGAGCAAGCAGCCGGGTGTAGCGTGGGCCGAGAGAGCAGGGGCTCCCGGAAAAGCCACAGCAGCTTCCAAAAATAGACAAGTGCCCTTGAAGAATGTCATCTTGAATCAAGCCGGTGCTGCTTCTCCAGCCAGGAGACTCTCTGATCTATCCAAGACATCCCCTGTGGCTATCCCCTCTGCCGGCTGGCACAAGATGGAGGCTGTGCGGTCCCCTGCCTGGGACTGATGGGGGAAAGCCAGGCCCCTCCTGGGATCTGTCTCAGCACATCTGTTCTGATCTAAATCTTGTCGGTCCCCAGGCAGGGAGGCCAGGAGAGGGAAGAGAGACAGGTGACGGAGAAAGCAGAGGGAGAAGCTGGGGCATGGGAGAAGGGAGGGCAATGCCAGAGGAGGCAGCAGGGGCATGAACAAGGGTCTGGGTGGGGCGGGTTGTAAGCAGTGGCCTGGATGCAGGCATGAGAGGCAGCAGGGAAAAGGAACAAACTAGGGCATGCAGGGAGGAGGGTCCTGAACAGAGACATGAAAAGGAACAGGGGCATAACTGGGGGCATGGAAAGGGGCAGGGCATAGGAGGGGAAAGGGCACGCATGGGATTATGAGAAGGGGAGGGACATGAGGAAGGGCATGGGAGGGGGCGTCGCTCCTGCCCCGATGGGGGCAGACTAGAAAGTAGAAGAATGGCCATACTATACTGTGTCTGCTTATCCAGGGGCACCGTGACAGGCTTCTTCTGAGCTTAACTCCCAATTAAATCAGGGCTGGGCTGGTTTCATGCTGTCTGGGAGCAAGTTCCCACACTGACTGAGGCCGCCAGCATCACCCATCCCATCCCAGCAACCGGGCAACTCACATCCAGATCCCGATCTCCACACGAGTCGGTCATTTCACACACACTGGGCAGGTGACCCCAGGTGGGAGGCAGAGTGCAGCATTTCTCACCAGTCCCCAGGGTCGCCCAGAGGATTCAGGGGGCCTGGGGCAAAGCAATTTCAGGGGCCCCTTCCATAAAAAAAGTTGCAATACTATAGAATACTATATTCTCGTGGGGGCCCCTGCGGGGTCCGGGGCAAATTGCCCCACTTGCCCCCCCCTCCCCAGGCAGCCCTGCCAGTCCCCCACTCCTCCATCCCCATGTGATTCATCAAATCTCTCCCTCGCAGCACTCTTGGCAGAGCATGGCATCAGAGTACCATCTGGCTTCTTCAATGAAATTGACGTGAGATTGGGTTAGATGTCGGTTAGACAGCCAAGTTATGCTGCAGTGCATCGTGTTGCACTGGGCTGTAATTCACTGCACGGCAGACAGCCTAGTATTGTGGTGTATCCCATTGCACCGTGGTGTGTTTGTGCTGCATAGCTGTAGAAGGGAGGTTTAGGCTAGACTTTAGGGAAAGCTTCCTAATTGTCAGGGTACCTAAGCAGTGGAACAAATTACCTAAGACAACAAGGAGTTCGGTGGCACTTGAAGACTAGTCTTCAAGTGCCACCGAACTCCTTGTTGTTTTTGTGGATACAGACTAACACGGCTACCTCCTGATCACAGCCTCCTTAGGTAATTTGAATCTCCATCACTGGAAGTTTACAAGAACAGATTAGGCAAATACCCCTCAAGAACTTGCTTAAAAAACCCCTCTGACTGCACACCCCTAGCTGTCACCCACCCAATATGGGGTTCCAGTGTGGGGAGGTATCAAACAACTACAACCCATACGCAATAGGGATCCCATCCCAAAAGAAATCTTCCCTGAACCCCCACTTCTGGCCTTCAACCACCCACCCAAACTCTCCAAGCTCATCATCAGACGCGAGCTCCCCACAGACCAGGACACACCGACTCAAAGTGGCCCCAGACCCTGCCAGAACAGCAGATGCAAAAGCTGCAGACATATAATCTCCACTGCTACAATGATCAATACCCCACACAACACACCTTTCAAGATCCATAGAGCCTACAGATGCCTATCGCAACATGTGGCGTACCTCATCCAGTGCACTAAAATGTCCTAGCAACAGCGATGTGGGTGAAACCAGACAATCCCTATGTTCTTGAATGAACTCACAGGAAAAGAAGACAAAAATTATAAGAATCACCCGTGGCTGAACACTTGTCACAAAGCGATCACTCTAGATCTGACTTAGTCCTCATCCTCAAAGGAAACCTGTATAATGCTTTCAAAAGATGAGCCTGGAAATTTAAATTCATAACTCTGCTAGACACTGAAAATCAGACTGAACAGAGACCCTGGATTTATGGCTTGTTACAACAATCAGTAACCCACTAACCCGCTCTTTTTGACCTATGACTGCAGAGGTGTTAACGGGCCTGTAGTAGAATGAGACTCACCGGTGCGGCACCTCCTGCTGGTTGTCCTGCAAATTAGCTCACAGCACCCTCTGCTGGCCAGCGGCTCACCTGCCTCAGGCCCCCCATGTCCCTCCCAGACCCCAGTGCCCCTTACCCTGGGGTTCTGCCCCAACAAGACCCCCACTCTCTGGGTCTCCCCTCCCAGGGGAACCCCCAACCCTCTATCCCCACCTTGCCTCAGTGGCTACTGCCAGTCACTGTCTAGCCCCCGCTCCCTAGGGCAGACTGCAGTCTGTAATGGCCACTCATCATTGGCAAAGGGGATAGGACCTGCTGCCTTTGCCTATTCCCAGGCTGTATCTCTGCAGCCCCAGTACCTCTGTAGGCCTTCAACAAGGCCTGCAGTTTTACCCAGGCTGGAGCTCCCTTGCCCTGTTCCCCAGCACTGCGGCGGTTCAGGTAGCTTCCTCTCAGGGAGCTGGCCCTTCTCCCTCCAGGGCTGGAGAGAGACTCCTCTGTCTTCTGGCCCCACGGCCCTGATTGGCATGGCCCCAGCTGTGGCTGCCTCCCCAATCAGCCTAGCTTGGCTGCTTTTAACCCCTGTTCTCCTTGGAGTGGAGCAGCTGCCCCACTACAGGGCCACTATCTTGAATGAGCCCTTAGAATATGTGCTAACTACTTATGCTAAACAAGGTTTCACCTTGCCTTTAGCTGGGACCTCAGAGTATCTTTCCTAGACCTGAAGAAGAGCTCGGAGTGGCTCAAAAGCTTGTCTCGCTCACCACAGAAGTTGGTCCAAAAAAGATATTACCTGACCCACCATGTGTCTCTAATATCCTGGGACAAACGCAGCTACAACTACATTGCATAGGCAAACACCTGTCAGGGATGCTTGGATAGTACTTAGTCCTGCCTCAGTGCAGGGGACTGGACAAGATGATCTATCGAGGTCTCTTGCAGTCCTACATTTCTATGATTCGATGACTGTAAGCTTAACATTGCATTGTATTATATTGTATTGCACCACATTTTCTTAGGGCCAAGACCATATCTTATATATTTGTAGACTGCCAAAACATCTGGAATAATCAATGATGAACTATTAATTATGAATTAACAATTATTAGTCATTAAGTATGTCTCATCCTTTGTCCCCTTGACTGATTTCCAGCTAGTAAGCTATTTGACAGACTTCACCTTTTCTCCTTGGCACAAACTGTGAGCAGGTCAACAAAATTCTTGATTGTTATTTTTATGATGCATATTCTCATCGCACCCACGAGCCCCCAGTCGTGATTGTATTCATTTCTGCTGAGCACCTGCAACTCCCATTGACTTCACGTGGAGCAGCAGGCGTGGGGCATTTCTGACAAGCAAGTCCTCAGGACCAGATTGTTAAAAATCATCGGGTGCTCAGCTCTTTTGGAAAATCTGCCCATAATGTCACAGTGGGAGCTGAGCCCTAAGCAGGGGCGGCTCTAGCTTTTTTGTCGCCCCAAGCACGGCAGGCAGGGAGCTTTCGGCGGCGTGCCTGCGGGAGGTCCGCCGGTCCCACAGCTTCGGCGTACCCGCCGCCGAATTGCTGCCGAAGCCGCGGGACCGGCGGACCTCCCGCAGGCAAGCCACCGAAGGCTGCCGGACTGCCGCCCTCGGAGCGAACAGCCCCCCACGGCTTGCCGCCCCAGGCACGCACTTGGTGCACTGGTGCCTGGAGCCGCTGCTGGCCCTAAGTGACTCACATGGGGCTCTCAAGCTTTGAAACACCAGAAATCAGGGCCCACTTTTGAAAATGGTAAGTCTTCTTGCATTTACTCAAGTTTCCCTCACGTTTCCTTTCTCCAGAAGGTATTGCCTTGCTTTGCCACATTCATCAGCTTTCACCTATCAAAAAAAGCCCACCTCTGGTCCACTTTTTACAAGACCTAATTCCAGTGTGCAGGCCAAATTCCAGGTTGTACAATATATTCTGCTTCCCTAAACTCCTCCTACAGTTTCAGTGGGGTACACTGTTCTTCTTCACCTCCTCTAATAAACTGTTGTGTCACGTTGCTAAGCAGCTGCTGTGTTCTGCCCCAGAAGTGGCTGCATTTCAGTAGTCGATGTAGTGATTCCAAGTATAGGCCCACCCACTGCAGCCTTTACTCAAGAAAAACTCTTGTTAAAACCAACGGGGAGTAAGGACTGCAAGATTTAGCCCATAAGGGGTTTGGGGATCCTTAGTATTAGCAGTTCATACTCTGATGGAGTCTGCAATCTGGTGAATGAATTGTAAGATACAATTAAATGACCACTAGTCTGAGGGACATGGGGGAAAAGATCTGATCAGCAGTGTCAATTACCTTCTTCTTTGAATAACCCTTTCCACCATAAGAATGAAACTCACAACACTGGTACCCTCTTTGACCCCTAAACTCCGAAAGAAAGAAAGAAAGAAAGAAAGAAAGAAAGAAAGAAAGAAAGAAAGAAAGAAAGAAAGAAAGAAAGAAACCCTGCCAAGCAAAGTTTTGACCCTGAAAAGGGAGAAACGCCAGAGACTCCATAAAATCCACTAGGGACTCCACTATTGGTATTGATTTGCCGTGGAAGGCACCCAGATACTACGGTGACAGGTGGCATGATAAAACTCTGGATAGATACTGGAGCAAATCTATTGTTCCTTACTAGAAAATTCCCTTTCCCCGCAGTTGCATCCTGCATCACAACCCAACTAGTCTCCGAAAACTCAGGCAGGATTTGATTGCATTATTTGTTCATGAGAAACTGGTCCAAGTTCCCCCTCTGCTTTGCATTCAGCTCCTGGGGACATGTGGCTTTCCTGGATTTCTCAGGACAGATGTATGGACCGGGACACTTTGCCTCCTTGCCGTTAGCAGTTAATAGGCATGGCTCTGCTCTGTGCGGCAAAGGAAGCGGGATTAATCCTAAGGAAAGCCTCACCCCAGAAATGCTGAGCTCATGTCCTCTATGAAGTTATTGAATTTACTTCCCCCGCTGAACTCCGATGAGCTAAAAGCCCCCAAGGGGAGAACATCCAGGGAATATTTCAGCAAGACCGAGCCCGGTGGCTCTGTGGGACGAATGCAACATGGTATCACAGCTGGGACCCATTAAGTACCATCCTTTGGATGCAAGAGTGCAATCTGTTAGGTCACAGGAAACATGCTTTTGAAATAAGGATGTGGATTCTTTTCCCTATCAGCCTAGAAACATCTCCCTGAAAACCAGGCGTCTAGAAACTGCATCTCTTTGTAAAAATACCTCTCCAGACAAAGCAGGATTCCAAGAGCCTCACGCTACCAGAATCAGTGGATCTCAACCATCTGCCAATGCCATCCCACAAAATACTGAGTCCCCTTGGGAGGGTGCTGTAAAAATCCCTATAGATAGATAGAAGAAAGAGAAAGCCATGGGGAGAGGGGATGTTCAGACAGGTAGAAGGCTCGATTCAGGCCTCTCTCTCTCTCTCACACACACACACAAACACACACACACACACACACACACACAGAGTGAACTTGGTGTACTGCACATTAAAATGTGGTTAGACAGATAGAGAAGATAGATGGATGCCCACCATCTGACCATATCAGCCTCCCAATATACCAAATCTCTCATACCCATCTCCTGCCACTGCCATTTCCTCCCAAAAATTGTTAGTATATTTATTTCTTAGCCAGGAAAATGTGCCACACACTTTCTAGCCATAGAGGCCGATACAGTCCCTGCTCAAGTAGTCTGCAATCTAAGCTCTCTGGCTACCTGCCAGTGCTGAAGCCCCCAAGATAACTACTCCATCAGACAATGCCTCTCCAAGTGATCCACTCCCCTAGGTATTCGCTCATCAACGATTCAACTCACTCACCCGTAAACGCCAATGATCTGTCTTAGCTGGTCAAAAAAAAAAAAAAAAAAAGTGGGGGGAAAAAGGGTTTTTTTTAATTCAATTTTCCCCTCCTATCCCCACCATAAAAAAATACAATGAAATTTTGAAAATTTTTCTAATGTTAAAGGGGGGAGATTTTGCCAAGAATTTATCAATTTTTTCCCAATTTTTTAAAATGAATTTCGAATTTCATCAAAATCCCAAATTTTGACCAATTGCAGTGAGACCTGTTCCTTCAAGGAGCAGATCCTCCAGATACCTTTTAAAGGGTCCTAATTAACCTTAACCTCTGTTCTCTCTCTGTCTCACTCCTTCAGAGGAGACATGAACAATTAAACTGTAGGGAAGGGAACTTCCCAGGCCTTGCGTGGAAAGAAGTCATCCACAATTCAGATTTCCTTCTCCTTCCCTATGCCTGCCTTAGAGGCTTAATCTGAAAATGCTGTGTGTTATACAGTACAGAAAAGACGGCTTTTTTTTTATTGCAACTTGTCAAAAGGTCATAGAGGCATATTCCTCGGGCTTGCCCCCTGCTGCTCAGCAAGCTTTGAACCTGCTTCAAACTCCCTTAATGGGCTTAACCTGCAGCAGGGAATGTTTAGGTTTAATATCAGCGGGAAACATATTGGGCCTGAAATGATCTCACTTAGGCTCTGATTTAGCAAAGCACTTAAGCACGTGCTTAACTGGAAACACACAAGTAGTCTAAGATGCCACCACTGTGCTTAAAATTAGGCATGTGCTGAAGTATCTTCCTAAACGGAGGCCATAGGCCACTGCACCACTGCATGCATCCGATGAAGTGAGCTGTAGCCCACGAAAGCTTATGCTCAAATACATTTGTTAGTCTCTAAGGTGCCACAAGGACTTCTCGTTCTTTTTGCACCAGGGAAGTTACCAAGTCACTTCAGTGATTACAATCATGACACTGCTGATTTACACCGGTCGGAGTGAAATCAGGTTCAGATACTACAGGCCAGATATTCAGATGGTGTAAATCCCCCTTGCTCTTGTGTCTTCTTCCAAGGAGCTATGCCTGTTTACACCAGCTGAGGATCTGGCCCTATAATGCTAAGAAAATAATAGCCAAGGGAAAAGGTTCGGTAGGGTCATCAGCCTGAACCTGAGAGAGGGATTCGCTCCCATGTCTATTTAGATTTTAAGCTGCTGTGGTCTGGGACCTATTTTGTTCCTGTAAGGAGTCATCATCATTAATTATTATAATTGTAGCATGTAGGGGAGCCCAATGGAGACCAGGCCCTCCTTGTGCTCAGCGCTGTACATAAAACAAGACGTCTCGTCTCTGAAAATCTTACAATCTAAATACACTAGTCAGACAAAGGGTTGGGGGGAAGGGATATAAACACAAGCAAAGCGAACAATGTGATGGTTTGCAAACACCCTGTTAGTCTGCAAACTTTGCACTCCTATGGGGTAATAAGAAAGAATGCAAGAATAGGAATCATCTGTGTAGTGATGTCTTGCATCTGTTAACGTTCCAGGTGTTAACTGCCCCCCCCCAACACTTCCCCACTCCCCAAAAAATCCCTTTGAACTAGTTTTTTTAAGGGGAAGAAGGAACTGTCTTTCTATTCATCTGTCCAGCTGTCTATGGATTTATATCATAATCATCACAGCAGTAGCTGAATAACTTAAGAAATGAGATAAATCTGTGTCAGTGGTCTACACAAAAAGACCTACATTATCTAGTCTTGTGGTTAAGACACAGCAGTGGGCCTCAGGACTCATGGGGGCTAGCCCCAGTTCTGTCACCAATTTGCTAGGTAGCTTTAGTCAAGTCACTTCCTGCCTTTTGGTGCCTCAGTTTCCCCACTGGTAAAATGGGGCTAGTGATGCTGACCTACCTCCTCTGGGTGCTGTGAGCCTCAGACACAGATCATTATTATTTCACAAATGGCTTTTCTTACAGCCTGCCCTGGGATGGGAGGGCACCAACCACCACAATGCACCAGCTGTAGGGGGAGAAAGGAAATAGCCCTGTGCTTACGAGAAAAGCTACGGGGATCAGAATTGCCCCTCGCAGAGCAAACAAAAGCTTGGGCTGCGTCCTCAGCTGGGGTAAACGGATGCAGCTCCATTGACCTCCCTATTTGTGTTACGATCTCATTCAAACGACCCAGGGGCATCCAGAGTAAAGCATGTGAGGCTTGGGGGCCCTCTCTATTGGGCTGGCGTGTGCTGTTCCTATTTCACGAGAGACGAGCAAGTAGCCTGAAGGGCACTTCTCAATGTGCTTCCATTTAAGAAGAAAGCTCTGCCTAAAATAAACCATCCCATTTCCAGCTGCACTTGGCCAAAGCAACTCCTGCGGGCCTGATTCTGCGCTCGTCAGCGTCACTCCATTGACGTATGCAGAGCTCCTCCTGCCTTCTGCCAAGATCAGTGAAAGATCACCAATTTCGTCCCCAGGGGTGAAGTCCTGGCCTGAGTGAAGGCAATGGCAATTGACTTCATAGGAACAGGCTTACAGACGCTGGCAGAATTATCAGTGTTTTGGCCGGATTTCATCTTTGTCTATAAACGTTCTCATGCCCGAGTCTCCTCTCACATACATCAGCCATATGCTGGCTTACCAATTTCAGTGGAGTTACTCCTGATTTACACTAGGGTGAGTGAGAGGAGATTCAGTTTCAACTGGTTTATGAGACTGATTAAACGGCATGTCTGGCTCTCCCCTGGATTTTGGGCTGGATTTGATTTTCCCTTCGCTGACCCGTTCCTTGGTTGAAGTAATGGGGACCTTAGTCCCATGAGCTACAAACACTGGGCAGATCCTCAGCTAGCATAAACCTGATTGACTTCAGAATCATTGCCGCTACACCAGTTTATGCCAGCTGAGAATCTGGCCCACTGCTCACCTTGCTACAAGCTGGCCCAGGGCAGCACAGGCAGGCAGAGCAGAGAACGGTTTGAATGGTCATCACCATCTTGCACTTGCAGGAGCTCTCTTCCTGCGGCTGCCGGAGCTGACACTTGCCGAGGAGCTGTGGGAACATTTGCTGCAAGCAATGAGGCTCCTGGTGCCCTAGACTTTTGGGGTCCAGTTGCTTAAGGGTTCAGTGAAACAGTTTTATTTCCTAGCATGTGATCAAGGGAGCGGCGAGACATGGAACCGCCTGAGGTTCATTGCCAAGATATTTGTAGTTGAAAGGTCAAAGCTGTTTCTGGTCTCCTTATCAGAGTTGGCCGAGTGAAAGGGAAACCTCCAGCTATGTGGGTCGGGTCATCCCGGGGACAGCGCAATAGGGCATCGGAGATACGGCTCTGATGGGAGAAGGTGGGGGGAAAAAACAGGAGACAGGAATTTCTCTGGGAGCAGCCCCACCTCTGGCCCTGCAACCAAGAGCCCTGGCCACAGAGTGAAACCAGACCCTCCCCATCACCCTGGCAAGGCGAGCAGCCCACGCAACCCCAGGGTCCAACTTACCACCTACAAAAGCCAAGCAAAATTAAGGATGTAGGGCCAGACTGATCCCTGGAGTAACACCGCCACAGCCAACGGGATTACACCAGCCATGGAGCTGGCCCAAGAACAACAAATGCTGGTTATCAAATTATTATCCTTCCCCTAGAAGGATCTTCTGTATCTGGGCCAGATCCACTCTCTGTCTCATTTCAAGCCTCAGCGCCTAGAAACACCTCTTTCCTCCTGGTCTTCCCTGCTTCATTTCCCTCTGTCAATTGACTCAGCCCAGATCCTGAAGACTGGCTCTTCTGGACCTACTGCATCCCAGGGAGGGGGACATAGAATCATAGAAGATTAGGGTTGGAAGAGACCTCAGGAGGTCATCTAATCCAACCCCCTTCTCTTTGTGTCTCCCCAACCTAGGGCCCCCAGAAGCTGGTCCAATCCCAAGGAGCAACTTAGAGCAGCCTCAGCGATGGGATGGCCTCCCAGGGGCTATTCCAGCAGCAAGGGATGGCCAGAGCACAGCAGCACACTAGCCACACTGCAGCGTAAGTTCTTTGGGGCAGGGACTATCTATTATTCTGAGTTTGTACAGCGCCTAGCACAATGGGATTGCAATCTCTTTCAGGGCCTCTGGGGACTACAGCACTATAAATAATACCAGCCATTCAGGAAATCTTGTGGTAAGAGTTGATCTGGACAGATTTCTGCCTCTTGGGGTAATGTGTTTGAGAATAGGAATGCGGTGCCCCAAACAGCCCTGATTCAGCCTTTTCCTCTCACCCTAATCCAGATCAGAAGCCTCTTCTCTATGCCTCCATCCAGGCAGTAATGGGCCTGGTGTAAATGCAGCACCCGAGCACCTACTTGGTCTGTTCTTGAGCTTTCGTTGCATTTCCCCATACCGGTTTCACAACAGCATCCTTCAGCCCAGAGTCAGCAGTCAAATGCTGCTCGTCTGTGCAGTTCTGCAGAAGAAATGCTCAAGGGATCTTGCAAACTGGGGCTCTCTTACTGTATAAATATAAATAAAAGCCTGATTCCCACCAATATCTCCATGTCTGTTTCATTAGAGGCTGCCTGAGCTTCTCCACCCAGCTCCCTGCACACCATAAGCCAGCAGTGGCTGGAAGTTGCACGCATTTGATACATGGGAGTGCTGAGCGGCAGTGAGTCACTGGATACTTCAGGGGTGAAGATTTGAAACAGAGATTGGTTTGTATTTCCTGGGTCTGGTGCAACAGCCCTTGACAGACCATATGCTTTTCCCCTGGCCCTTAATGTTCTTTGCCTTGTCACATTTCATGCATTCTGACAGCTAGAGAGATCTTTAGCAGGCTGATTGCTTGAAGTGGTTATATTCCCAATTTGGTCAATTATCAAACACAAAAGGCCTTCACTGCTTGCAAATCAGAATGAGCTGGGAGATCTCAACCCGGAGCGAAGGGGCTGGGGATAAATAGATCTCGCGCCTGAGTCTTAGCTACTCCATTCCTGCATCTGGGGCAAAGGTGACTTTGAACCACCTTTGGGTTCTCCATATTCTGATACCATGCAGAGGCCAAACCCTCCTGAGGCTGCTCTAACTTACACTCAGCTTGCCATGGCCTCCGGGAAGCAGGCAATAGCTGTAGTGCAGTCATACCGTTGCCACCTCCCTTCCACCGGGAGCTGGATGAAGAGCTGGCTTCAAGGCCTGTATAGCAGCCAAGAATCTGAAGAAGAGGGTTTTTTACCCACGAAAGCTTATGCCCAAATAAATCTGTTAGTCTTTNCACCGTTGCCACCTCCCTTCCACCGGGAGCCGGATGAAGAGCTGGCTTCAAGGCCTGTATAGCAGCCAAGAATCTGAAGAAGTGGGTTTTTTACCCACGAAAGCTTATGCCCAAATAAATCTGTTAGTCTTTAAGGTGCCACCGGACTCCTCGTTGTTTTTGTGGATACAGACTAACACTGATACTTGATACCAGCCAAGGAAGCCCCCTGCACCAGCGTGCAAATAGGCCTTAGTGTAAATGAGAATCGAGCCACCAAATTTTATTCCTGACTCTACCATTGACCTTCTGGGTGACTTTGGACAAGTCACTTCCCAGCCCTGTGCCTTAGTTTCCCCATTCGTAAAACAGGGAAAATAATGTTCATCTGACTTCGTAAAGATCTTGAAGGTCTACAGATGAAATGCACTAGGTAAATCCAAAGTAATGTTTGGACCAGACCCCCCAGCTGGGGAAAATTAGCCTGGTTCTACTGATTCCCATGAAGCTTTGCCAATTTGAGGATCTGATATATAGTTATTAAGAGAGCAGGTTGGAAAAGGCCAATGTTTTTGGTTTTGTTTTGCAGGAAACTTTAAAACATTTTTGCTTCATTTTTTTAATTTCCCATGAAAATTTGTTTCGTTTTCAGTTGGGGGGAGGGGTTGGAGGGGGGAGCGGGAGGTGCAACAAAAAAAAAATGAAAATGTGGGGGTTTCAAAAGCCATAACATTTGGGGGTTCCTTTTGTTGGGTTTTCCCACACCCTCCCCCTTTCCGGTGGCAAAATGGACAAAGAAAATAAGGAAAGGGTTCCCTCATCTTTACAATAAGGGTGTTTCCATTGTCTGTTAGGGTTATAAATTCTCTGGGGCAGAGATTCTCTCCTACTCTATGTATGTACAGCACCTGGCACACAGAGCCCCAGTCTCAGCTCAGGCCTTCTACAATACAAATAATTAGGAATGGCTGACTGGTCCTCTTTCTCTGCTCTCCCTGGGGCTCAGGGGATCTGGGCAAATTGACACAAGGACAGCGGTCTGTCTTGGGGAAGACATGATGGACAGATCTGCTCTAGCCTCAGGGGTTGCCCGGAGTCCTGTCTGCATTAGAAGTTGGGCCTAACCCAAAGTCCTTGAAGATTCTCATTGACTTGAATGGGCTTTGGATCATCAGCCCATTGGTGTATTCAGGCAGCAGACGGGGTGGGGAGGAAGAACAGTGCAGGCCCCAGTCCTGCCCCTATTTAGATCAAAGGGGATTTTGCCCCTGGTTTCAAAAGGGCCATAACTGGGCTGCTAGAATAGATCTTCAGGCTGAACTCAGAGACCTCTCAAAGCTAGCAGTCAATTTGTCCTGCGCACATCAAGGTCCCAGCTCCATAGTCTGCAGCTAGATGATCCTTAGGGCAGAGACAAAGAAAAGGCACCGACAATAGAGAGAGCAGCTCAGGGAGCAAGGTGTGTCTGCATCCCACCATCCAGAGGCTCCTTTGGAACTGCTCCCCACCTGCTTCACCCACAACCATAAAGGGATCACTCACTTTCAGGTGTCAGTTAGTTTGTAAAATAAATCTTCCCCCTTCAGAAGGGAAGGAGTTTTTTTAAGGGCCAAACACAAAACAGAAGACAGCAGGCTCACCCTTTCAATTTCACTTGAACCCTTTATTGTTTTTTGGTGCGATGCTTAAAGACCCTGGGCTTGATTCTCCTGTCACTTTCATCGGTGCGCCTCGATCTATTTTGAAAGGGCAACTCCTGATTTACACCAGTCAGAGGAAAAGGAGAACCAGGCAGCTCTGTATAACATCTCTTAGAGTCTCCATATGTGTTTCAGTTTGGTGTGGAAACCTCTTCCCCTCACCTAGCCCTCAACACAATCAATTTTCTACTTACATTTTAAGGGGGTGGGGGGAATATTTTCTGGCACTTTTTTGGCTCTCTTTTGGCAATAATTACTCCCAGATTTATTAGGGATTTGCGGTGGAGGCTGCTGTCCCTAGGATTTCAGAAATGCCACTCATCAAACTAGAGGTGCATGGGCTGTGATTTATGGAGCGAGATTTCTTCTGTCCAGGGGTGTATAATTTACTGAGTTCTGGAAATGCCTTGTTAGTGATGGGGAGAATAAATCTGTCCATCCCCAGTGGTGAAAAAAGCCTTTCCCAAACCAGCCATGCATCCTCACACAGCACAGGTGCCTCCTTCTTTGGAGAATCACCAGCCAACAAGGGATGGGATGGATCCTCAGCTGGGGTAGACAGTATAGCTCTAGTGAAATCACAAGGCTGCACTGATTTACACTAGCTCAGGATCTGGCCCAAAACAAGATAAAATTCAACAGCGCTGTAGGAGACAGGGTAAGCTGCATGTCGGGCGAAAGCTCATCAGGAAGCGGGTGAGAGTGGGCGTGCGGTGAGTGGCAAAGGAGCGTAACTTATGCTGTGTGGGATTCTATGGAGAATAACGGGACAACATAGTTAGGTGGCCTGATTCTGCTCTCATTTACTGTGGTGTAAATCAGGAGAAGCTCCACTGAAGTCAGTAGGTTAGGTCCTCAGCTGGTCTAACTCAGCACAGAGCCAGGATCTGGCTCATTGGCTTTAAACTGGTGTCACTGCATCAATGTAAGGGTGAGGAGAATCAGGCCTAATAAATTACTCATATAAGTTTGATTCTTTACTTCCACTGATTTTACACCAGTGGAACCCCATTGATGTCAGTGGGGTTACTCCTGATTTACAACAGGATGAGTGAGACGGGAAATCAGGCCCTTTATTACTATCAAGGTACAAGGGGAGGGAACTAAGTTATCCTAGACACCCCATGCCCCGTTTAACTGATTTCCTTCCTCTAACCTCCAGCCCAGGACACAAGTTACACCTGAGCTGATTTGGCCCCATACATGTAACTCCATTGGAGTCGCACCTGCTTACGCTGCAACCAAATTTGACACATTCTGTACACCCATTGACCGCCAAATCAGCACAGCACACGGCTTTGTCACTTCCACACACAGCCCAATTTCCTGACCGACTTACACCTGGAGGCCAAATTCTATTGTCAGTCACAGCAGAGTAAAACTGGAACAACTCCATTTAAATCAGTGGAGTTACTCTGGATTCACACCAGTATAGGACAGATTGGCCGCAGTATGTAGCATACACCAACTGAGAGTCTGTTCATGGTGATGTAAGTCACCATAGCTCCATTAAAGTAAGTGGAATTACAAAATTTTCACCAGCTGAGGACCTGGCCCAGAATGGTGTATGCACTCCAACGCTGATGTCAATCTGGAATGACTCCACTTAAATCAGTGGAGTACATTCAGCCCACAGTCTTCCAGGTGAGATGTATCCATTTTAACCCTCACTGCCTTTGGCTTAAAGCCAGGCCATTTGTGCAACTGACCATTCACACTGTGGCTGATTTAAAACTGCATGTCAAGCTTTTATTGGGGGGGGGGGGGCGGAGAGGAAGACGGGGGGGGGGATGAGAGAAACTCTAAGGAAAAAGAAATTGAAAAGACTGATGGTGGCATGACCAACCCCTTTCCAAACCACCCTGGCAGTCTCCCATGTTTCATGTACTGAGTACAAATCTTTCCCTGTTAGAGTGTGAAACACTCAGGGAAACACTGTTGGCTTTGTAGGCATTAAACTTTCAGTTTTGGAACCCTGCTGAGTGCAGTTTACATAAAGAGAGGGAGAAGGAGAAGTTCTTTGAGGAGGGGAGACGCAGCCAACAAATCCCAATGTGGCGAATCTAATTCAGTCTTGCAACATAAAGCAGAGTTTATTGGTCCAAATTATCCAGCTAGACAGGCATTAAACTGACCCAGCTCTCCAGCTGGCCATAAACCAGCATAGCTCCATTGACTTCAGCCACTGGGCCAGATCCTCTGCTGGTGTAAATCGGTATAGCTTGCACTGACCTCCATGGAGCTATGTTGGTTTACTCTAGCTGAGGATCTGGCCCTCTAGAGAGCATGGTTTGTCAAGGGCCAGAGGATGAAGGGCTAACTCTGCTCTCAGTGATGCAGGTGTAAATCTGAAGTCACCTCACGGATTTCAGGACAGTCACTTTGGATTTGCACCAGTGAGACTGACATCGGAACCTGGTTCCAAGTCATTATTCAGGCAAAGTTCTTCCAATGAGTGTTTTGCCCAAGCAAAGGCGGAGTAGAACAAGCATTTGGGTTTTGGCTCTAGAGTTGAAAGGAGACTGGAAAGTGGAAGTAAAAGGAGGGGAAAACACTGGGTCCTGCTGGAAATGTTTCCATTGGTCTCCAAAGGTGAAGGGCAACTCATTTAGGGAACTGGGAATCTTTGGGCTCTGTTGTGAAGTGGGATCACCCAGCAGCAGGGCCGGCTCCAGGCACCAGCTGAACAAGCAGGTGCTTGGGGCGGCCACTCGGGAGAGGGGCGGCACGTACAGCTATTCGGCGGCAATTCGGCGGAGGGCCCCTAACTCCCGCTCGGAGCAAAGGACCTCCCGCCGAATTGCCGCCGCAGATCGCAATCGCGGCTTTTTTTTTTTTTTTTTGCTGCCTGGGGCAGCAAAAACCCTGGAGCCGGCGCTGCCCAGCAGTCCTTGAGATGAAGGGATTTAGACCTCCATGTATCTGTTCAAACTAGACCAGAGCCGGTGTCTTGGATTCAGCACTTCAGAACAACCATCTTTATCATTTCAATCCATCTGTAGCCATCATGGTCAACAAGCCAGTAGAGATGCTCCAGTTATGCACCTGCATAAGAGAAAGCAGGCTCAGGCCTGGAGTAAAGACTTCAGGAACTGGGCCTTGATCAGTTATACTTTTCAGTGTCTGCCAGGCCAGTCTAGGTCTCCACCAGTGGCAAAAGGCTTGAATACTGCATGCAGATGTGGTCGCCTCATCTCAAAAAAGATATACAGACGCTCCCCAGGTTACGCAAACCCGACTTACGGAAATAGTTCCGTAAGCTTCTTTTTTTTTTTTTGCGTAATTGTCGGAGATACGTTCCCGACTTATGCAAAATTTGACTTACGCAAGGCATTCCAGAACGGAATGCTTGCGTAAGTCGGGGAGCGTCTGTATTGGAATTGGAAAAGGTTCAGAAAAGGGCAACAAAAATGACTAGGGGTATGGAACAGCTTCCATATGAGGAAAGATTAGTAAGACTGCGACTTTTCAGCTTGGAAAAGAGACAAGTAAGGGGGGTATGACTGAGGTCTACAAAATCATGACGGGTGTGGAGAAAGTAAATAAGGAAGTGTTATTTACTCCTTCTCATAACACAAGAACTAGGAATCACCAAATGAAATTAATAGGCAGCAGGTTTAAACCAAACAATAGGAAATATTTCTTCACACAACGCACAGTCAACCTGTGGAACTCTTTGCCAGAGGATGTTGTGAAGGCCAAGACTATAACAGGGTTCAAAAAAGAACTAGATAAATTCAGGGAGGATAGGTCCATCCATGGCTATTAGCCAGGATGGGCAAGGATGGTGTCCTTAGCCTCTGTTTGCCAGAAGCTGGGAATGGGCGACAGGGGATGGATCACTTGATGACTACCTGTTCTGTTCATTCCCTCTGGGGCATCTGGAATTGGCCAATGTTGGAAGACAGGATACTGGGCTAGATGGACATTTGGTCTGACCCAGTATAGCCATTCTTGCCCCTGGGACTCTGTCATAAGAAGCTCTGATGTCTAGAACGTAGAAATTTTACTTTGAGTGGATTGGTTTGCCTCACCTCCTTGAGGAAGTTGAGAGAGAGAGAGAATAATGTGTGTGTGTGTGTGTGTGCACATATGATTATAGTATATTTGGGTATAGTTGTAATATACATGGGGAGGGCATGATTATAATATATGTGTGTGCACAAGTGTGTGTAATAATAATATAGGAGAGTGTTTGTTTCGCGTGTGCACGTGATTAATCTAGCTCTGATATAACACTTTTCATCCGTAGAGCTCAAAGTGCTTTACAGAGGAGGTCAGTATCTTTATCCTCATTTTACATATGAGGAAACTGAGGCACAAGGAGAAGAAGTGATTTGCCCAAGGTCACCCAGCAGGCCAGAGCTTGGAATAGACATGTCTCCTAAGTCCCAGTCCAGTGCTCAGTCCACTGCATCGATCTGATTATAATATAGGTGTGTGCACATGTGATTACAGTATACATGTGTTTATGTGCATGCACATGGCTATCATATACACCTCTACCTCGATATAACGCTGTCCTCGGGAGCCAAAAAATAGTACCGCGTTATAGGTGAAACCGCGTTATATCGAACTTGCTTTGATACGCCGGATTGCGCAGCCCCGCCCCCCCCCCCCCGGAGCACTGCTTTACCGCGTTATATCAGAATTCGTGTTATATCGTGTCGCGTTATATTGGGGTAGAGGTGTATGTGTGGGTGGCTGTGAGATTATAATATATTATAATCACACACACAAATTCATGTGTGTGTGCCTAGCTATATTATACATGGATGTTTGTCTGAAATTATAAGGGGTATGTTTGTGCTTTCTTTGTGAGCCCTGAAAATGGGATAATTACATACTTGTCAGCCTTGTTAAACAACAAATCTGGACTCAGCTTTCTGGAACCAATGGATTTCCTGCTGAAATCAGCTCAAGGGGCTCCCTCTTCTAGTCACAATGTGATGTGACACGTTATTACAAACAGTCAGCGAGAAAAATCTCCCTGGGTGTATTAATAACGTTCTTTTACTGCCCTCAACACGTGTTCCTGGAGGAGATCTTATTTCAGGGAAAGGCTAAGCCTGTGCAGAGAAACACCGGACCAAGATCGCCTCCAATCGTTGTTGGGGCTTGTAATATGATGTTTCCATGTGGAAGAGGTTCTTAAATGCAACATAGATGCTAATGGAGCTACATCGATTTACACCAGCTGAAGGTCTGGCCCAAGATGTCTCTAACTCTTCATCCAAAGCTTAGTTCAAATAGAGGAAACATATGTATATTTGCAGGGCTAGACTGTAGGCAGCTTTTCTGTTATCTCTGCATTTTTATTTTGTGGCACCTAAATGTGTTCATGTGGGACACAAAAAGACCCCAAGATTAGAAAGGCTCAGTCTATTTAGTCTGGACAGAAGGACAGGTCAGAGGTCTATAAAATAACCATTGCTACAGCGAAAATTAAGCCTTTGACCATAAAACCTGACCCAGGAGGACAGGAAAGGGCTTTCTGAGATGAAAAGGCAAAAGACTTAAAAGAGATTTTTTAAAAATACCTTTTTAAACAATATATAGAGAATTGACCTTTGGAACTCACGGCTGCAGGATATTAGTAGAAAACATATGTAGAAGGGAGGACTCACCACTTCAGCACCCCCTTGCAGCTGGGTGTGGCCTGTCAATTCTTTCCTCTAGCGCCCCCGGCCATTAGTCGCTCTGGTCCAATAGTTGTTTGCCTCTCCTTATGAATGAGCTCTCCTTCTAGATCACATTTAGTTTCCCCACACACACACACACTCACACACTCTTCTGGGGTAAACAAAGAGTCCGATAAACTAAACTCCAGTACACATAGCTCTTCACCCCTACCAGGCTTACTCACCTGCAGACCCTCCGCCTCTTCCGGGCTGTCCTCCTGCTCTGGTGCAGAGTGGCACTTCTCAGGGCTATCTCCCAGGAGGCCCAGCTCCAGACTTAATGGTCCTTTTGCCCTTGGTGCCAGGTTGTTTCCACACTGCTGTTTCTGGTGGCCATAAGGGGAACCCAGGCCCTCAATCTCCTCTAGGCTCCAAGCCAGGGACCCTCTGGCAAGCAGCTAAGATCTGCTCTCTCCAACTCCTCACTGCTTCCCTGGACTCCTTCCTTCAGGCCCTTTCCTCCCTAGGCTTATTGTACATCTGCCTCCCTCTAGGCCTTTCCTCCACTCCCTAGCAACCAGAGCAGGACTGCAGAGTCCTTCCCTTCATGCCCTGCAGTCTCCTTCTCATGAGGGCTTCCTCTCTCTCTGCTCCCACCCAGCTGAGCCTGGCCCACTCTCCAGCTGCAACCAGGTGCCTTAAGTGAGCTCTCAAGCTCCAGTTAACCTTTTCAGTGCCCGAGTGGGATATATACCTCATCATGCGTATAATAATAAATAATAGCAATAATGAATACGAAATGATGGGTACTTCCTTGCATAGCGCTTTCACCTTGGCATCTCAAGGTGCTTGATGAAATAGGTTAAAGAAGTGGCAAGTGATGTTCAGAGGTAAAGACCAGGCCCACATAGGAATGGAATGGAAGTTAGGAACCTAAATTCCTTTCTGGACCTGCGCCTAAGTGACGTGCCCAGGGTCACACACCAGGAAAAGAACTCTTGTCTCCTGACATCTGCCTCCCCTGTCAGGCAGGCAAATTGTTTTATAAGATTCCAAAAAATGGTTTAAACATTTATGGGCCAGATCCTGAAGCATGCGGCGTGGCAGCCCCTGTCATTTTACCCTAGCTTGATGCCATTCGTCTTCCTGTACAGGCCAGATACTCAGCTTGATTTCAACGGAGCCCTGCTGATTTGCAGGAGCTGAGAATTTGGCCCTTTCTGTGAAGAAGAATTGTATCAAGCCAGGATACACTGATAAGAGCTATCAATCCTCATCGCTTCCGGGTATAAACGATCTTTAACTGGGACACTGCTATGAGAAACGCCGCTGCACACAATGGTACAGAACTGCACAGTTAGATACACTATGGGATGGAGTCTTATGCTGTATTTTGACCATCTGATGTAAGCCTAGGTCACCAGCAGGATAAAGGCCTACGTGAACCATTGTGTCTGTTACAATGTGGCTCTCCCTCTAGACCTATCACAAATTGGACACATTGTCCATTCTCCTGAATGGTTCTCTGGACATCACACAACTTCTGGTGCCATTTGTCCCTCGTTCTGCACCCCAGCTCCAGAGCTCCCCCGGAGACACCTAGGGGGCTCAGAGGACCTCACTGAGGCAAAGGAAGAGAAGTTATATGAAATGCAGAAGGGAAACCTTCCCTCTTCTCGCTGCTTCACGTCCCCCCACCCCATCCTTCCTACTCTGAGCAGGAGCAGAAGCAAGACCTGAGTCAAAGAGCTGGCCAAATACACCTGTTTGTTAGCCCTTCCCAGGCCAACTGAGATACCTTCCCATCTGGAGAGGAGACTGAGCCAAAATCTTGGATCCAAACACCTCTTAGCTTGCAGGATGTTTGGTTTCCATTCTGGAGCTGGTGCTCCAGATCCAAACTTTGCAGCAACTCCCTTCTCCTATAGTGGGCTGAAGCTTAACTCAGACACTCCGGGCCTTGAGCAGACGTTTATGCTTAGATCTGTACCCAGACTTGAACGTCACAGCTGGGGCCAATGGTTGGGTTGGCCAGAACACTCAGTGATGCTCTCACTCTGCTCCTATTGAAATCAGTGGGAGTTTTACCATGGCTGTCAATAGGAGCAGAGTCAGGCCAGGGCTTTTGGAAATTCCATTCTCTCTCTATCGGTGTCAAACCAAAAACCTGGATCCAAACAGCCCTGAACTTAAGGATAATTTGGATCTGGAGCTGAATTATGCAGCTCAGGCCTCTCTCTGTTCCCATCACAACACAGCTCACCCTGAGTCTGTGCTCTCATGCAATCATAGTTTGTAGCAAATTGGGGTTTGAGCTGATTCAAGGACAGCATGAAAAACTGGAAAGATTAAATTAGGACTCTCTCCTCCCCCCCTTGACTTTAAAATTAATGTAGCAAAGCCGCTTCAAACAAACCAATCTGGCTTCAGGTTTCCCAGCAGAGACAACAAAATCGCTAAGCATCAGGGAAAGGCTGCAGCTTTATTCTCAGTGGGCTCTGAAGGAATGTGATTTCATTTGGGGTTTGAGATAGTACAGTGAAATTGACAGTGGCTTGAGAAAAGACTCATCTGCTGGATGTTATCCCCTGGACCTGCTGTGAACTGCACGGGTCTTTCCGGCTGCTCTCTAAGAGTGACTAACGCTGAACGCATTACAGGAAGGAGCAGGGGAAAGCGAGAAGGGCAGAAAAAAGAGAATGAATCCCGTTCATGGAGTGTATTCCTTTGTGTATAGAATCAGGCTGACCTCTCAGTGCTGCACCAGCTCTGCTAAATCAATGGGAATTTTGCCAGTAGGTTGACCACCAGGCCCTTCTTTGACGATGTATTGAAATGCATTAAAACTGATCTTAAGTACCATTTTAAACCTTGGGTTGAAGCTCATGACGATTGCACATTATACTTGAGAGCAGTGGAAATGTCCACTTCAGTGAAAAATACATGCTCTGCTAAGGGAATGGTGTTTCCCTAAAATGTCCCGTAAAATAAAGCATCGTCCCTTATGTTTCATGTGGTTTTCCCTTATTTCCATCCAGCAAAGCTGGCCACCCTACTTGCCACTGAACATAGGACTTGCCAGACTGGATCATATCAAGGGTTTCATCAAGTCTCCAACATTGGCCAGTGTTAGCTGCTTCAGAGGAAGGTGCAGGAAACCTGGCAGGAGGCACTGATGGTATAACCTTTCCCAAGGGAAGGAGCCTTCCTGACAGCAGTCAGCTAGAGGCTGGTTCACACCCTGAAGCAGGAGGGTTTTTAGCCCTTCCCAACCTCTTGGTCACTTTTTAAAAATCTTTGCTCTTCTAACTCAGTGTATCAAGGTCCACTCACCACTCAGCACCCCTTTGTGGCCAGGCACAGCATCAGCTCTCTTGTGGGGCTCAGGCCCCCCTGCCGACAGTCACTCTGGCTCTGGAGGTGGTTTCTCTGCCAATAACTCATCCAGTGACTCAGTCCTCCAGCCAGGTCGTTGCCTTTAGTCCACCTTTTCCTGGGTCACTGTCGTGCAAACTACAAATCTCCAAAATGTCTTTAACACAAAACAAACCCTCAGTCAGTTCTTGGGTCAGCCTGACCCCCCCTTGCTGGGCTCGACAACCGTTGCTGCCCCTTCCTTGGGGCTGGTGGGGGAATCCAGTCCCACTCTGTACTCTGGGTTCTGGCCCATGGCCTTTTGCTGCACACCTAAATCAGCTCCTTTACATGTATTGCAGTTTTTGCTGGGCCACTTCCTAACCTCACCTCTGGGTCTCCCAGTCTCTCTTCTCTGTTTGAGCAAGATCCTACCCAGGCCTCCCTGCCTGGAGAGCGGTCCTCACTCTCTCTGCTTGGCCAAGGTCCCCTTGCAGCTGAGCTCAAAGCGCTTTACAAACATTCATTTATTTAACCCCCCAGCACACCCATGAGACAGACAAAGTATCATTCTCCCTGCTAAACAAATTGCCCAAGGCCAGTGAGAGAGAGTAGGGAAAGAACCCAGGAGTCCTGGTTCCCAGCCTCTGCTTAGTCTTCTGGACCATGGCAGCTCTTGCACACACCAAAACAAACACGCATGTGGCAAAATTAGAATGGAAAACAAAACCTCTTCAGTCCTACCCAGAAAGATACCAAAACTGTGCTCTATGCAGTGTTGCTGTAGCCATGTTGCTGTAGCCATCCTGGTCCCAGGATATTAGAGAGATAAGGTGGGCGAGGTCATATCTTTTATTGGACCAGCTTCCTAAAAGATATAACCTCACCCAACCTGTCTCTCTAAAAGTGTGCTCTGATTTATAGGAGAGAGAATGCCAGAGGCTCCAGTCCTTAAAGAAAGCACCTCACCAACCCTCCCCCTTTGCCATCCCTCCTTACGTAGACACAGACACACACACAATATTCTGCTGTAATTCCAGACAGTCTCAATCCAATCCCTCTGATGACAGTTTTCTGTGAGGAACACATAGATGCAAAAGGCACTTCCATATGTAGATTATTATTAAAGAGCTTTAAATACTAGCAGTAAACCCTTTGAAGCATTCATTCAAACCAATAAGGCTTTATAGGAGTTATACTATGTTTAATAATACGTAATGATTTGTTGCCAGGGGACTTCCTATTTAGCAATGATTTATAACACAGGACAGGAGGTGGGGGAAATCTCTGAAACTACAGCTGTTGTGAAGGAATCCAGCTTGGAAAGTTAAATGGGTAATAATGGATTAAATAGAAAAAATATTTGGAGAGTTAAATATATGTCAAGTAAAAAATAAATATAAAACTCTTTCTTCCAGCAGCTATATTTTACTGGAAGATTAGATAGATAGATAGATAGATAGATAGATAGATAGATAGATAGATAGATAGATAGATAGATAGATAGATAGGGTGTATGGGGATAGATAGATAGATAGATAGATAGATAGATAGAGGGGGTATATGGGGATAGATAGATAGATAGATAGATAGATAGATAGATAGATAGATAGATAGATAGATAGATAGATAGATAGATAGATAGATAGATAGATAGAATGTAAAGCCTTTCAGGAAAATATCTCTAGATCTAATACCTCACACACAAAGCTCATGCACTCTATCTATTTCTCACTGATGCTCCTTGACACAGGACCCAATTCAGCAAAGCGCTAAAGCACACCCTGAACTTGATTCACGTGCTGAAGTGCTTTGCTGAGGCTGAGTTTTAACTCTCCAAATCTCTTACAGAAGGTCCTGCGGACCCTTACGCACCGGGTCCACTCACCTGAGTAAGGATGACTCACTTGTGTGAGGCTTGCGGGCTCAAACCCTAATTCTGCCTCTACCTATCGCGGTGGGCTTCAGTAAGATTGCCTGGGATCTAAGTGTGAGTGTGTTACCACTGTTGTAATCCAGCTACTATTTATTCACTTCTTATGCTTTAGGCCATGGCTACACTACAGAGCCTATGTTGTATACCCACCCTGGCCTAGCACAGCCCTACCCTGACAGCAGGAAGAGTTCTGCCATTAAAGGAACACTACCTCCCAACCACTAGCTGTGCCACTTACCTGGTTTTCTCACCCCCTGCCCAACACATAGCTATGCCAGTCTGTTTAAAATGTAGACCAGGCCATAGTTTCACTAAGTCCTTCAGCTGTTTGTGTTTATAGAGCTGTAACTATCGTATTAACCCTGTAATGCCTATGAAGCTATAAATAGACATTATATTCTCTGGTCCATGGGGGACCTGGATTCCAACCCCTGCCTGCCTAGCCCACCTGCAAACTATAGCTCTGTTCTCAGCTCCCTGCTAAGGGCCTGTTACCAGCATAGGGCCTGCACCAAAGTCCTTTTGAAGTCAGTGGCTTGCTTTTCCATTGACTTCAATGGGCTAAAGGCGCAGACACATGGCCAGCAGAGCACATATCCTTCCCTCCAGGTGTAATTAACACAAGACTTTTCGCCACAGTTAAGTCAGGCAAATATTTCCCTTCCCTCCTTGCAGAGTGTGTAAGGAGCTGCATTCCCCCCTCCCACCTGCTTCTTTCACGTTGGTGTCAGTGCTTTGATTTGTGACAGGATGGCTGGTGTTATTCCCCAAGACTAGTGAGCAACGTGCAAGAGCATCCCCCAACCCTCACCCCCCAGACACCTGAAGCTTATTGTCCTGCAACCATTACTCATCCCTGCCCACAGGCGTTCGCCCCTTCACCCAACAGGCACTTGAATGCCCGCTTGGATTGGAAAGCTCAGAACCTGATGTTCATAAAATGGGGGAAGAAAACAGCAGTGTGGGGTGTTGTTTCTTGTTCTGGTTGAATTGCTTTTGATGCTCATTTTTTCCTCTCTTTTTTTCTTTCTTGATGTTCGTTGAGGGGGGGATTTGGAGAACTTCGGAAGAAGAAGAAGAAATGTATTGTATTGCAATAGCTGCTCCTGGGAGCCAGTCAATGGATCCGTCGTGCTAGGCGCTGTACATATAACAAAGTGTTTGTTTTGTTGATTGGTTGGTGTCTCTCCATTTGGGTTTTTTCTTTATTTGGTTTGATTTTGTTTGCTTTTCGTGTCTGGGCGTTTGGATTGGGATAATATTTTTGTTTTGTTGGCACGATTTGTATTTGTTTCCTTGGGAAGTTTTATGTTTCTTTTTATATTTATTATTAATTAGTATTATTATTTCTGGCTGATTGGTTAGTTGGGGGATGTTTGGCTGGCGTTTGTTTTGGTGAGCTTTGGTTGGTTGGTTTTATTTTCATATCAAGGCACTTTTTTTATTTTTAAACCCTGAAATTTTAGGGGGCGATTCTCTTTTACTCTCACTTTCCAAATTGTATCTTGTTCGGAATCGAACAGGAGACGGACGGTTGCGGTTGCAGTGGAAACTGAAAACCAGACACTCAACCTTGAACTCAGCCTTCCCCAGCCCAGCGGATCCTGTCCCAGGAAGACCGTGACCCCCGTAAGGGAAGCAGGATAGCAACATACCGAATACAGCAAAGCCAGCCAGGCCGGCGATTGCTGCCTGCGGAGCGCACCGAATGGGCAGTGCAGGCCAGGCAGAGGCCCTGGCTAAAACAGATCGCCCTTGGCAAAGAAGAAATGTGCCTAGGGGAGGATTAACCCGACTTCTCACCTGCCCCGCGAATGTGTGGGGCGAACACAGGCGCCGGGTGAAATTCGGGCTCCCTGGGAGCCCATGGCAGTGATTGAAACGGGGCCAAGAGTTCGCCCGCAGTCTGAAGACGGCAGAGGAGGGAGCCGCCCTCAAGGCAAGGAGCAGCGTGTCCCTGATGGAGTTTAAAGGAAGCATTTGTCCTCCTCTGGTCTCCGTCTTCCCCCGCCCGCAGTCTCTCCCAGCCGGTCCCCATTTTGCAGGCCCTGGTGTCTGTTTCAGGGCGCTCCCTGGGTGGGTCTCATGCGAGGGCCGGTGCGGCATTCAGGGTAAGGATTTACCTCTATCCATTTCCCTCCTAGATCGTGTCAATTGCATCACACAATGCTCCCCCCATTATAAGGCGCCCCTCAGGGCACAGTGAAAAGCGAAGCCCGTCTTTCCTGGGCTGCTTTAGCTTGGCTGGGAGGCAGTTTCTGTCGCTCCAGGTAGAGGAAGAAGCTTCGCAGTTGGGCCCCTCTGAAATAAAGTTCCACAAACCACTGGGTTGTTTTGCTGTCTTTCCCTCTTGAAACAAGTACTAATTTTTCAAACGATATTTTCTCATTTTGACCGCAATCCTCTCTGTAGCTGCCGTATACAATGTGGAATAATGCAAGCGCTTCCCATGGGCATCTACTCCATAGACTGTGAGAGCGCTACACTATACCAGAGCACACATCTAGCTTGTGTGTGCCATATGCATCATATGTGAGCTACTCGGTTATAATATCTACTATGTAGATTAGCTAAACCAGGGGGCTAATTACGTGCAAATGATCTGAAGGAAAATTGACCTGATTGACTAAAAGAACAAGGGGAGATGTGGGGAAGAAAAGCCAAAAATCTCATCTTCCTCATCTCCAAGATCCAGTGGAGCGGGGCCAATGAGACAAGCAGCGTAATCGGAGCAGAAGCTGGTTCGGTTATTGGCGTCTGTTAATTAAACAAACAAAAAAATGATCGTGGAATTAAAACACCAGCCGCTGACACAAGCCCAGAGAAAGCCATAACGGGACCCTCAGCCCAGCTCTTCCTGCCAAATCCAGAAGATCCATTTGAAAGCGGGAGCTGCTGGGAGCTCTGGGTGCTTTCCTGTGCTGGGATGAAAGTTTAAACAAAGACAGACCCGGCGTGGGTGACTGGGCCGCACATTTCCAGCCAGTCCCAATAAGGTAAGGGGGGAGCGGTAGAGCACTGAGTTCCCACACGTGCGGGCTGTAATAAGGACCACCGGGCTGTATAGGGAAGGCAGGACAGGCCCAGGGGAAGTCCTGGTCTCTCTGTATTAGCCCAAGGGGCAGGGCTGGGATTAGAGGGTTAATAAACTTGATGGGAGACACACGTGACTGGATCCCTAGTGGTTTAAGTCAGGCTGAGCCGGGTTTTCTGGGGGGGGGGGGTTGCGATCCCTCCCCACTCTGAGCTCAAAATCAGCGCCGCGGCTGGGTCCCCGCAGCCCCGTTATCTGCCAGCCATGGAGGCGCAGGGCTGCCTCTCCTTCTGCCCGACCGCACCCCCGCCACCTCCCGCAGGCAAAGCCCCCCCAGCTCCAGGCCTGCCGCGGCGCATCTTCCAGGGCAACCAGAAGCTACCAACCCCCCCTCAGCATCACCCGCTTCCCCCGCAGCAGCAGCGGCTCAGCCCCAGGCCGGGCCGCTACCCGGACACTTACCCTCCAGCCCAGGAGAAAGTGGCCCACAAATACCTGGAGTCCCCCAGCCCGAGCCACCACGCGCTGTCTGTCAACGGGAAGGCTTTCTACCAGGCCGTGGCCGAAGGTAAAGGGGGTCTGCGCCCTGCACTGGCCTCCCGGGGGCAGGAATAGCCAGGGGTGGGTACGAACGGGCCGTGCTGGGAGCTAAGGTGATCTTGCGCACAGGCACCGAGGGCCAGGGCTGGGGCAGCAGGACTCGGGGAGAGGGGGACTGTGTGACCTTAACCAATCCCTCTGAAAAGTGTCACAGAGCCACTCCTGGGGTGGACGAGCCTTTTATTAAACGCATTGCCATCTGTTTCTCCGCTCTCCCCTTCCTTCCTGGGATAGCGCTTCCCTTTTCTCGCTCTCTTTCTTCCCTTCTTGTATGTCTGTTTCTTTCCTTACTTTCTTCTATTTCCTTCTTTCTTGTCTCTCCTTCCTGAGCTGTTTCTTCCTCTCGTTTTTTCTTTCTTGTATGTCTGTCTCGTTCTTTCTTGTATGAGTTTCTTTCTTATCGCTATCTCCTTGTCTTTCTTGTCCAATTCCTTGTCTTTCTTGTCCTCCGGTCTTTCTTTCTTTCTTGTCTCTCTCTCCTCCCTTCCTTGTATGTTCCTTTCTTTCATCTCTCTCGTATACTTATTTCTTTCTCTTCGCGTTTTCCCTCGGAGCCAAGTGATTGTATTTCAGGCACTATACAAAGGTTCTACGCTTTTCTCTCATGGCTTTCTAGAGCATTAAGCAGCTCATCTGAACATGTGCAATCTGCCCCGTCTCCCTCCCATGGTAGAACTGTCCCGTTTTCTCCTCATTTCATTCGGTTAAAGGGTCGATCCTGCAGTCCTCAGGCAAATCTCCCGTTGAAGCCAACCCTGAGTCAGAGCTGCCAGGTCGGGGTTTCAAAGGGATCTCCGAACAAATTGCAAATTTCCACCTCTAGCTTGAAAGGGGATGTGGGGATGCGTGGCAGAGGAACAGGGGATGTATTTGAAGTTAAAATTGAAAAATAAACGTTGTTTGGCAGTTCGCAGAAATTCCTCCTAATACTCCAGGAAAACCCCGAGTCTCCTTAGCATCGGCAAGCACCCAATTTTATAATCCTCACGGGATCAAACGTCCTCAATTTTTTAAAAGATATACATTTTAGAAAAAGCATTGCATAGAGCAAAGAAAGATATTTTACATATTATTTCTTGATCATTCTTCTTTCTTTTCTCTCTTTCTATTTGGCTTCTCTACAGTCCAGGCGTTTATTCTGTAATCAGCTAGATCAGAAATCGAAGGAACTGAAGCAAAAGTATTTTTTTCTCCATATTGTGCTGACTTCACATTATATCCCTCCTTTCCGCATCTGTTTCTTTTTCATTTCTTTATTTGTGTGTTTTAAAATTCACTTTCTAAAATGTCTAAAATAATTTTTAAAAGCCCTTCCTGACATGCTGGAAAAGTTCTTTCCTTCATCTTTATATTTCATTCTATTTATCTATCGCTGGATGATGGTTTTCTTTCCTTTTCATCTATCGATCTAAATGTTTACATATTTGTTGGATTTTAAAAATAATCCGTCATAGACACAAAAGGTTCCCCTCCACCCCCAATGTGCTGCAATATTAAATTTGGCAAAAGGTATATTGGGAAACAAAGGAAAACAGAGAGACATGTCTATTGGTGACTGAATGTTGCCTATGATTTAACAAGGCGAAATGAGCTAGATCAATATATCAAGAGGTCAGATTTCGTTTTATGGACCCAGGGCAGCACCCAGGTTAGCCTAAATTCTTTACTATTCCACTGTTAAGTATCACCATGATCAAAATTGTGCTTAACAATAGATGTGTGAACATACTGGGTTTTATTATCATCATGATAATCATCTGCGATTTGCAAAGCTGCATAAATCATGCAGCGAAATATTATTGAAATTCAATAGGGATTGCGCTCCTACCAGCAAAGATTTAACGCACGTGCTTAATTTTACACGCAACGGGTGAAATCCTGATTCCCAGTGAAATCAACCGAGAGTTTTGCCATTGACTTCAGCGAGGGCAGAATCTCTCCATTATAGGACAGCCCCGGCCCCCGTGTAAGTAATTCACAAAGTTCCCATTGACTTCAGCGGCGCAGGGTCAGATTTAGCGAATCGTTCCATTGAAGTCAATGAAACAGTGGGCAAAGTTAAGCGAGTGGGTGTTCGGACTTCTGTGAGAATTATCCAGGCCTTTCTTATTTCTCCAGGTACGGGCTTTACCTGGAGAAATAAGAAAGGAATATTATACATCTATAGAAGTTATAGTGCCTGTAATTTCTACAGAAAACTGTTGGAAGGAACTGGATGGAGATTGCTCCATCCTTTGATCCCGTGTAATAACCCCCTTGTATCTTCCTCGCTCAGGCGAGAAAGCTGTTATTGAAGGCTATGGGAATGAGGAGCTTTATGGGGTCGAATCCGGGCTCCCTTGGAGTCAATGGGATTTTTACCATCGGCTTCGATGCAGTCAGGATTTCACCGCAACCTGTGTGAACCCGGGCGTTGCTTTTTTTTTTTTTTTTTTTTTCATGCAAAGGGAGGATCGCACAATGATTTTCTCCACCAGCAAAGAGTGTCGTTTCAGGAGCCGAGCAGGGCAAAAAGAGATGGGGGGAAATCAGTGCAGAAAATAAAGAATGGGGAAAGATGAGGCGGGGGGCGGGGTGGGTTGTAAAAGTTTGTAAAAGTTCCGCGCTTCTTGGCAATCGCACGAAGCTTTCGAGAGAAGAGAAGCTACTTTCCTGTCCTGCCAATTCGTTGCTCGCGTTTGTGTCCTTGTCTTTTCCCCGGATAATTGGCATTTGGGGCGCTATGAAACCCCCCCTATTTATACGCTCAGTTTACTGCCCAAGAGGATTCGGACAGAGAGGGGTTAAAACACGGAAGGCGACTAAACGGCGTTCTAATGCTTTGAAAATCTGCAAAGCCCCTTAGGATCCTTTGGCCTGAAAACCATTCTGGATATTAATGCCTGGTGATCTATAGCGTTAGATAATGAGGAATCCAAGCCTACCAGTGTGCAAGCCAAAACACACCGCTGGGGGATAATAATCTAATCTAGAATAGGATTGTTTTTATCCTATTATTATTTACTAATACCTAGCTCTTAAAAATAACCAGACTTGAAACTGATAAAACACAAACACTCTATAAACGAAGGATAATACTCTATGAACATTAATGTTAACAATGCAACCTAATAAAGGGCAAATAACAAACAATAACAGATAATATAATGATACCTACCAGCACAATGAACTTTGATGCTGATGACAGTAGGAAAATAAGAATAGAATAAATAACAAACAAAATATTACACTGCTAAAATAATTATCCAGTATAATAATAATCAAATGCTAATTAATTATAACAATGACTATTGCACTGATGTTAAAATAATCGAATAACAAAACATCAGCAATGAGTTTCAACCATAACAATACAGTTATTGTTATTCTATCACTCCATTTCCACCTTTAAATAACCTCTGGACTTCACTGCCACTTATTAATTACTGTTGTGGTTAAAAAGTGGCAGTGAGTTCCAACGGTCAATGATCAGTTATTGTTATTATTAAAGTGGCAGTGAGTTCNAAACGGGGCATTTGTTGAATCTTTCATTAAAGCTCATTTATCAGGCCCGAAGCGGAGGAGCAGGAGCCGCTCCCCGCAGTCCCAGAGCCTGCAAAACACAAACGCAGCTCGGGCTTATTGTCCCCACGCTGATCCGTAAAGCTGGGGAGGAGAGCCCCTTTCCTGGGGCCAGAGAAGCAAGCATTTCATTCTGCGTTTTCTCCTTGCTTTGTCTGCTCACCTAGGGGCTATAAACTTCACAAATCAACACTCTCTCCTAGCGTAGTACGGGCTTCTTGCTGTAGGATCTAGCATTTGTGCGTCTAAAAGATATCCACGCAAATCAGAGACCATTCGAATCCCATTTGGAAGAGCAGTGCCAATATTTTGGCTATAAGCCTTCCCGTTTCTGCGTCTCCGTTATTTAGAAACCATTTTTCAGTGGCTGAATTAATTTCAAACCTCTATGTAGGTCTATATATTATGTATTTCCGTGTAGGAATGTCTGTCCATATTTATATCACATCTACACATACAATTCTGTTAATCCTCAATCTCGCTCGGTCTAAAGCCAAACAAATATATGTACCGGGATAAATAATTCTTCAGCTGAAAATAATTTATGGCTCATGCAAAGTCAGAAATTTCGCTGTATTCTAGGTAGAGGTTAGTTCGTGTTTATAGAGTCAAAATGCTGTCATTGCTCCGGCTGAATTTTATTTGGATTTGATCTTTTATTGTGTACACACACTTGCATTTATCTATACATATATACACGTAGCAACCCATCTCAAATGATAGATAGATTAGGTAGCTATTAGTGCTGGTCAAAAATGCTGATTTTTTTCACCAAAAAAAAAAAATCAAACAAAACGAAACATTTTAATTTCATTTGATCATTTGGGGGGATTTTTCCTGGTTTTGATCAAGCAAAAACTGGGGTGCGGGGGGGGAGGAGGAAAGTTATTTGAAAACAAAAGTTTCAGTTTTGGGTTTCTCATTCGGGAAAAAAAAAAGCCCAAGCAGATTTCTTTTAACCCAGACTAACATTTTCCATGATCATTTTAGTTTCAGTTTAAAAAAAAAACAATTTTCGGGGGGGGGGGGGAATGGTTCAGTGGAAATATTTCCATCCGCTGATTTATAGACACGGGCACTTCTCTGAGAAAGGCAGCTCTCTGTCTGTGTGTTTCACATTGATCCCAAGTGCACACTAAATCTGTTTCATTTTACTGTCCTTTCCCCCTTCTCTTTCATCAAACTCACTTAACACCCTGACACTTACCTCCTAAATGAGCCTAGGTGAGGATTACTAGAAACTCAGCCCTGAAATGAAAGGACCCGTTGCTTCTCTAAGCACAACATAAATTCTGGGAGGAATCTTTCTGCGAGTCTCCAATGGACTGTCTTGAAATATTTAGTTCTTAAAGCCAAATGTGGGGCAATCCCTAGCCCTTGATTTCCTTCCCTGCGAGACAGGGTCAGCTGTAGGAAACTATTTACTACGTGGCCCTTCATGTCTGCGCCCTTTGAATCTAGCCCTCCTGATAAAAAACACAGTTTGAGCTTAATTAGAAGCAGTTGGAATGGACGGACTCTTGTAGACTGGCAGGCAGCGGGCTGTGTAAACAACTCTGCCCCTGAGAAAGGGGAAACAGGTACCACAAACAGAGAGGGGCGGGGGGGGGGAGAAAAGTTCTGGATGGAAGAAAAATGGCAGCCCCCTCCCCGCTATCAGGAGACAGCTGTAGTCAGAGGTTTACCCAGAAGCCGCAGCGCTGAGCCCCAAATCATGTTCTCAGCTCCCCCTTTAAAAAGAAAACGGGGGAAGTTTCTGGTAGAGGCGAATCTTCTGCCCAGGCTCGCTGGGGTTCGCCGCTGAGGAGGGGCCGGGGGGCAGAAACGGGCCCGCCAGTGCGGAGGGACAAGCGAGCGATTTAAAGTGAGGGAGTGAAAGAGAGGGAGATTGAGAAAGTTTGACTCTTTCCTGCTTTCTTCTCGCCCCGTCTTCCCCAAAGCTGATCTCTCTCATGCGGGGTGGCTTCCTTGCTTGTCTTTGGTACAAAAGCAAGTCGGGGAATTACAGCTGTCCCTGGGATTTAGCAAGGACAGACACAAAGCTCCAGCGCCCATAACAGTCCTGGGCAGAAATCATTCAGTCCCTGATGACTTTTCTGCTCCGTTTATTTTCCCAGCGCCCCATGAGATTGCGTGGGACATACAACAACAAAACCCTCTCCGATTTTTGCTTTGGCCAAGGAAGGAAATTGGCTAGGAAGGAATTCAGTAGTCAAGAAAAACTGACTAGGTGAAATTGACTAGGGTTTGATGCCTGGTTAGTCCCAGGCTGATGTGGACAGGTCGAGGTCTCTTACGCGCCCAGATACCGCGGTGATGGCTGCCTATACAGGCCTGTATCACATTTCCCGTGCAGCTGACCACATTCCCCCCCTCACGGCGGAAGGGTTTCTTTCTTGCCCCCATCCCTTGAATAATGGTCTCCGAGTTTTTCCACTTTAACCCAAGAATTGTGCAGTTGTTCCCCAGCGGCTAACCCTGCCAGCTTCACAACCCGTCTGTATTTTCTGGGTCAGATAGCCCATCAAAATATACACGGATAAATCTCTAGCACGCTCTAGCCACTTCTTCTCTCGTCTGTGATTTTTTTATTACCCTTCCTCCTTCCTGTCTTTTTCTTTCAGCCGATTGATTGATTGATTGATTTAGGGTGTGTTGCTGTGTATAAACCCGCAGATCCCATGGAGATGGGATGCGTGTTAAAGAGAAGCAGCTGAAGAAAAACGGCAGGATCATTTTGTTGATCAGATTTTGTGGGGGGAGGCATCACCGTATGAACCTAATTTTTGAGATCAGTTCAGCCCAAGCATCTTTCCCTGCCCAACAGAACAATCTCCCATCTCTTTGCATAACAGTTGGGGGTCATCCCCTAGTTCTGAATTTAAAAATAGAATCTCAGCTAAGGGCATTGCTAAATTTTGTCTCATGAATGTTTGCCTCTGTTGATACCTTGGGAAATAAAATGGAGAAAACCCGTTACCTTTATTTTTATCCATCCCAGGTATCTAATTTCATTGCTATATCTGTAGCTATTTATTTGAAATAGCTAGATAAACATAGCTGTGGAGAAAAGAGAGAAAGATCCCTAAAGTGTCTTGTTGTCTACCCCCAGAGAAAACATTTCCCGTGGTGGGAATTAATCAAAACAAACTGACTCAGACTCGGCTGTTGGGATAAACCCCAAATTGGTTTAATTAAGGGGGGAAATCCCTAAATAAACCCACTTCCTAGTCCGGGGAGAGAAGGAGCCGATTCGAATTAGAAACCGTTTAAGAGGAAGGAGAAAAAGGGAAGGCGCTGGGTTCCTATCAGAGTTACGTGCACGAATTCCGATCGATTGAGTTTTGTAATTTTTTTTTAATCAAAGAGTCGACCTTCCCTTTTCAGGTTTAGGTGCAAGATCCCGACTCTAGATCTGGTGTAAATTCGGACCCTGGAAGGCCATTCTAGTGCTCCAGAAACTCTTGGGTGTCCTTGTTTTGTTAAATTAGGTAGAGGAATGAAATGGGAAATTGGGTAGGGTGCTGAGAACGGAACGAACAAACCAGCCGGCTGACAAGCCAAGAAAGGAAGAGAGAAGCGATGGGAGGGGAAAAGAAGGGAAGGGAAAAGGGGCAAGAAAAGACAGAAAGAGGCTACAATGGGTCAATTCAAATGAATCTCGTGCAATATTTCAAGGTAAACTTTCTGCTTAGATGGTTCGGAGTTAAAGGCACCCAGCGGGCTGGGGTCAATCACTTTCCAGCAGATATTTGAAAGGACCTTTCTCTCCAGCCCCTTCGCTCCCAGCTGCTCAGACAGACCGTTCTGCGGTTAACCCTAGCGCCAGCGGCCACCCTGCAGCACCCCCCCTTGGCTGAGTCCTATGTGAGCCCAGCTAAAAAACAAACCACTGGGACGGAATGGGGATAGTCCGCAAGGAAGGAACCAGGCACCAGACCAGACCCTGTGTACAGGATCCGTCCCACACACTCTATACAGGATCCAGGGTCCCTCCCATTCAATCCATACAGGATCCATCCCATACAGGATACCGGGTTGTCCCGCACAATCTATACAGGCTCAAGGGTCTGTCCCATTCAGTCTATACAGGAGCCATCCCATACAGTCTATACAGGATACTGGGTCATCCCACACAATCTATACAGGGTCAAGGTTCTGTCCCATTCAATCTATACCGCATCCATCCCATACAGCCTATACAGGATCAAGGGTCTGTCCCATTCAGTCTGTACAGAATCCATCCCATACAGTCTATACAGGATACCGGGTCCATCTCACACAGTCTATAAAGGATCCAGGGCCCCTCCCATTTAATCCATACAGGATCCATCCCATACAGTTTATACGGAAGCCAGGGTCCATCCCATTCAACCTATACGAGACCCAGATAAGCAAAGAATATTGGGCCTGATCCTGCCATCACTGAAACCCACAACCCAAATCCCCATTTGCCCCCAGTGGTGCAGGATCAGGCCCAATATCAAGAAAGCAAGCACGGGCCAGTTAAAACTCTGTGCCCTGGTGCCCTGTCTGCTGGAGAAAGAGACCATAGTGTGGAGAGGAAACCCCAGAAGGCTGGATCCTGTTAGGAAGGGAAAGCATTCCCTAGAATGAAACCAGGACAGGAACTTCAGCCCCAGGGCTTCCTCTGTGTATCCCCAGCCCCAACTTCCATGGCTTTCACATCTGCTGAGACCAGGTCCTCTTCCTCCCCTGGGCCCCTTTACCCCATTTTCACCTGCTAAGAGTCATAGCCTGCAGGTGAGTTGAACCAGGTGTGAGGAAAGCAGCAGAGAGGAAAGCAGTTTCCTAGCAACTCCTTTCCCCTGGGGCATTGATGGGGTAAAATGTCCTGGGCACTGCAGAGCTTGATGAAACAGGGCACTGAGCGGGTTAAATGGGCTGGCATTGCAGCTTCAGGGTGGGCCCCACCGAGAGCCCTGGATAACCTGGGAAAGCTTTGCCTGCCCACACTGGTAACAGTGCAGGGATTGAGGAGTCGTCGAGATTCAGCACCCAGAACATTCCAGGCCTGACTCCTCAACACACCAGCCTTTCCCTGGAATGGGCAGGCCTGGTTGCTGCCCCCTTTGCAGCCTCCCTCACGCTGGTATTTTAGACTTTTGCTTCTGACCAAGAGCCAGGTCCTCGGCTGGCGAAAATCAACAACATTCCACAGATGGCTACGAAGCCAATTTCCACCCGCCGAGGAGCTGGCCCCAGAAGACCTTCCCCACTGGTGCGGTTCCCTCTTGTGTTCTGCTTGTCACCGTCGGCAGCCAAATCCGTGTGAAAGAGAACGCTCCTGGCTTGCGGCTGGAAAAGGCAGCCCGAGTTCCTCTTTCAGTATGTGGCTCTGATTTATTCCCTCTAACACATTTCAGTACAAATTCCAGACACGGGGTGGGGAGAAAAATGCAACACAAACATTTGCCCTAGATTCCCCACGGGCTGTTTTCTATAAGGCAATTCCTCAAACAATTGATGCGGGCTAGGAAATGGACGCCCTGGGTGGTGCCATTCAAAGGCGCTGGGATGGCTTTCATGGGGGAGTTTTTTCCAAATAGTTTCCGGAGAAAGATTTAGATCTTTGGGGAGCCCCTGGCCTCCAGCACGTTTTCAACAGCGGTAGTTCAGGGGTTGCAAACCCAGGGCGTGCAAGAACGGAGGCGTCTCCAATCGCCAGGGTTGTGCAGCGTGTCTGTTTGCCACCACACCAGGCAAGATACTGCTCCATCGGTGGCGAGACAGATATTGTGTCCATCTAGTCTGGAGATGGAGAAAGGGTAGGGGGAAGCTCTGTAGGCATGCTGGGACAATCTCATCTTGCCGGTGCTTCAGGACAGATCCTCAGTGGGTGTAAATAAGTGCAGCTCCATTGAAACCATTGCTGATTTACACCCGCTGAGGATCTGGCCCTGCAGGTGCAATCTGCCTAATTCATCCTGCTCCCTAGCTTCCATTCATCTCACCTACCCCCCTCCTTACTCTTCATTTCACACCCCTAGCCTCCTGCTTCAGTATCCCTCACCCATCCCACTGCTAAAGACTCAGAGACCCCTGCAGCAGCACACAGCTGGGCAAGCCCTCAAATGAATGGTTCTGTGTGCCCTCAATTCCTGCTGGAGGCAAGGGGATCAAACAGCATCAATAATTGTCCTATAATCATAAGAATGGCCATACTGGGTCAGACCTATGGTCCATCTAGCCCAGTATCCTGTCTTCTGACTGTGGCCATCACCAGGTGTCCTAGAGGGAATGAACAGACAGGGCAATTATAGTGATCCATCCCCTGTGGTCCACTCCCAGCTTCTGGCAAACAAGAGGCTAGGGACATTCAGAGCATGGGGTTGCATCCCTGCCCATCCTGGCTAATAGCCATTGATGGACTGATCCTCCATGAACATATCTAATTCTTTTTTTAACCCAGTTATACTTTTGGCCTTTACAGCATCCCCCGGCAACAACTTTCACAGATTGATTGTGCGTTGCGTGAAGAATTGCACTTCCTTTTAAACCTGCAGCCTATTAATTTCATTGGGTGACCCCTGGTTCATATGTTATGTGACAGGATAAATAACACTTTCTCTTTCACTCTCTCCACACCATTCCTGATTTTATAGATCTCTCTCATATCCTCCCCTGAGTCATTTCTTTTCTAAGCTGAACAGTCCCAGTCTTTTTAATCTCTCCTCATGTGGAAGCTTTTTCCACCCCCTAATCATTTCTGTTGCCCTTCTCTGTACTTTTTCCAATTCTAATCCCATCTGTTAAATTGACAGGAGATACACATGTAACATGCTCTAGGCCAAGGCAGGTAACAGACTCTCTCTCTGTTTTAGGTACATACGTGGCCCCCATCACATTAGTACCCAAGTGCCTCACACTCTTTAAGGGCTATTATCTCTATTTGACAGAAGGGGAACTGAGACACAGGGTTGATTGACTTGCCCAAGGTCACACACAGAGGTCAGTGGTAGAGCAGAGAACTGAACTCTGGTCTCCTGAGTCCCTGGCTACTACGCTAAAAGGTGTTGTAAAACCTAGCCCTTCATTGGCTTCCCCCAGGAGAAAACCCAGGCCCCACTCGCTGGCTCTGAGCTTTCATCTATTCCCCAGCAGAGGAGTAGTCTTTCCCCTCTGGGTATACTGCAATCGTTGGCAAGATGGATTCGGACCCACTCTTTGTCCTTGTGTGTCTTCCCCCTTTTAGTGATTTCATCCACAAATCCCACCAGCCCCGCCTTCCCCACCCCACGGCTGAGCCATTCAGTTGCCAGGAGTGCTTAATTCTTGCCTGACGGGGCACAGAGGAGATTTCCCCCCAGAAATACAGGCCCTAATCTCTCTGCACCCGCCCCAGACCCGTGGTGCTGTTTCAGTGTTTAATGGGGAACCTGGAAAAACATGTGCTGCAATAATCTATTCAGAGCCCCCAGCCAAGCTCCCGGGTCCGGAATAGTTTAGAACATCCATAGAGAGCAACGCTTGAGGGGTGGGGGCAGCAGGCAACAGCATGGCTCTGCGATTGTTTAACCCACTGCTCTGTGTGTTCACACTGCAGCCAGAGAGAAAAGCGCCAAAGGGCAGGAGTACCACCCTGTGCCCACAGACTGCAGAGCTCCGCTGGAAGAAGCCCCTGATCTCAGCTGCTCCCCGGCTGCGTCTCTGGGCAGCTTGAGGGAGCACATCTCCCCCGAGCTCACCGACACCATGGAGCTATCCAAGAACAAGAACAAGAAGAGGAGGAACAGGACAACCTTCAGCACCTTCCAACTGGAAGAGCTGGAGAAGGTCTTCCAGAAAACCCATTACCCCGATGTGTATGCCAGGGAACAGCTGGCACTAAGGACGGACCTAACAGAAGCCAGGGTTCAGGTAAGGGAACGAGAGGTGGGCAGGGTCATTTCTGCAAGGTCCTTTCCACAAAGCACAGTGACCTTTGCCTCCCTCCTAATAGTTTCGCCTGGGATTGTACAAACCAAGCAGGGGCAGGTCAGGTTGGTACTTGGATTGGAAGATTGCCAAGAGATGCTTACATAGTGTGGGTGTTCCGTCTTCTATCTCCGTAACGAACCCAGCCTGCTGCTATAGGGCGTGTGCTGCCAGAGTGCCAGCTTTGGAAAACTGAGGGGCCACAGGCATTTGGGCTCATTAAATATCCCATTGTGGTATTTTGGCCTAGAGGAGGGTGGTTAATCCCAGCGTCCAGGGCAAATTCCAGTCTGGATAATTACATTCTAACTGATCTTTCTCTAGCAATCATCTCATTTTCTGAAATGGTCGGCGTTGTACAGGACCTAGGTACAAGTCTGTCTCCCTGAAGTCCGCCTGTATTTTCAGATGGCTATGAAAGTCATCTTTACTTCTTCTCCTAGAAGGCCAAGAAGCATTCCTGTAGTGTCTGCTGTTAAACTTCTGCCACATTCCACCCCCGTAATATCTTTTATTGGATCAATTTCTGGAGCCCATACAGGGTATCGTCAACCAATTACAACCCCATAATCGATGGGGACCACATCCTGAAAGAAATCTTCTCTAAACCCGCTCCTCTGGCTTCAAACCCCGCAGACTCACCAAGCTCACTATCAGAAGCAAGCTTCCCACAGACCAAGACACACCAAGTCAAAGCAGCACTAGACCCTGTCATAACAGATGCAAAACCTGCAGACATATCTCTACTGGTGCAATGATAAATCCCCCCCTCCCCCAACAGACCTTTCAAGATCCCTGGGTCCTTCATATGCCTATCACAACATGGGGCGTACCTCATCCGTTGCATCAAATGCCTCAACAACTACGTGGATGAAACCAGACAATCACTATGCTCTCAAATGAACTCACACAGAAAAAAATCACAAAAGACAAACACCCTGTCACCTATGGGTGAATACTTTTCACAAAACGACCACTCTATAGGTGACCTCTCAGTCCTTGTCCTCAAACCTGCACACCACCATCCAAAGACAAGCCTGGGAGCTTACATTCATAACTTTGCAAGACGCTAAAAGTCATGGACTCGGGATTTATGTCTCATTACAAAAATCTGTAACTCACTAACCCTCCTTTGTTCTCTGACTGTAGAGGTGTTAATTGCCCATTTCATCTTGAATGGTCTCTTGCAACATGTGTTAAATGCTTATGCTTACCAAGCTGTTCCATCTTGTATTTAGCTGTGGCTCTGTGTGGCTCAAAAGCTTGTCTCTTTCAACAACAAAAGTTCGTCCAATAAAGGATACTACACCTCATCCACCTTGTCTCTCTCATATCCTGGGACCAACATGGCTACAACAACTCTGCAAACAAACCCTCGGCCTTCTTGTTCAATGTCTTTCTTTTAATAACAGCACCATCTTGCACTTATATAGCACCTTTCAATCCAGCTAAAGGGTTTCTACCACTGGCATCCCCAGGACGTGCATAGGGACTGGACTGAAGCGGATAACTTATCCCTTCGCTGAATGGAAGGAGACCTCAGCATACAGCCTGGAGCAGCCCAGTCTTTCCCCTGGCACCCCCTTTACATCAGCAGGGTTAACTCTCCCCAGAGGCGTTGGCCTGTGGTTTCAGTCTCAGGTTGGAAAGCCAGAAAAGTTGGCTTGCAGGAATGCCCGCAGGAATGTGCAAAATGAAGTGAGTGCAAGTGATGATCGCAAGCAACAGGAGAAACTGGCGCTCAGAGCTACAAACACACATCTGGACAGGAATCCACGCAGCCTTGCCGCTCCGGTTATTAAATATCACTGCAGAGGACGAGCCAGTCTGCAAATGTAATGCTGGGTGAGGAAGAATGTCCCGTCAGCGGAGAGATGCCGACAGGGAGATGGAACATTCCACTGTGCCTGAGCCAGCGCTCATATGCGGGGACTCCACCAGGATGTACTTTGTCACCCAGCCCTCCACAGCTACAGGGTTCGCTGGAAAGTACATTCTGAGGCAGGATGGGTTCTGGGGAGAAGCTAGTGGTGTCCCCTAGTGGCAGCCTTCGTAGGAGACTAAGGAAAGAGTCGAAGCAAGCACTGGAGCCAGTGTTACTCATCTGTGTGATGGAAAGGAGCCTGCGGTTGTTTGGTTTGGGGACAGAATAATAATAATTCCTAGCTTTTATACAGCACTTCATCTAGAGACCTCAAAGCACTTTACAGAGGAGGTCAGTATCATTAATCCCATTTTACAGGTGGGGAAATTGAGGCACAGGGAGGTGAAGTGACTTGCCAGCTCAGGGCAGAAATGGATGTAGAGTTTAAAGAAACGGGACGTTGTGAGATGGGCATGGGGGGCCAGATCTGAAAGGGCCCAGAATTTGGTCCCAGGGTTTTGGTTTGGCCTATTACACAGTTAGGGGCCGGTCAGAAAGTTCTAATCTGGATCTGAGTGGTTCAGGGACACCTGGATCCCAGACTGGGGCTTGGGTCCATCTCTAACACCCAGTGCTGCAGCTAGTGATATAAGCGAAGAGTCAGAAAGAGGTCAGCCAAGGAGAGGCCCTCCTAAATACAGACTCAGATTTTAAGCCCAGAAGAGTCCGTTATGACCATCTAGTCTGATCTTCTGCATAGCCAAGGCCAGAGATTGATTCCCTGCATCAAGCCCATATGAAGATAACCGCAACGCTATCTTGGGAAATTCCCCTTAATGCAGTTATTTGAGGTGGTAACTAAAGTGCTAGCAACCTCAGACAGGCACCTTCTGAGACAGCCCCACTGAAACCTCAGCATCTCTAGCGCCCACCAGAGACAATGCTGCCAGCCTCTTGCTAGATATCACCAAACTGCAGTCATCTTCTGAGGCTGGCTCCATCACCGCATCCCAGGACAGTGATGCCGGTACCATCAGATGGAGAACCTGCAGCTAGTTCCTCCCGGCAGAGGATAGACCCCTGTGAATATACTCATTGTTAACATACTGGAGTACATCAGAATAGAAGCAGCTTGGGGAAATCTGAGACCCAGGAATGCATGAATGGAGGTTGTGTGTGTGGTAACCGCCTGTAGGCTGCAGCTATTCGTACGAAGCATCTGACTACTTCCAGAGGGTGTGTCCATACGACAGTCACACAGATACAGCGTTGTGGGTGCTTCCTACGGAAGAGTCTGCAATTAATTCACCTCTCTGCAAGGGAGTAGCTAGGTGGACAGAAGAATTCTTCCATCAACCTCGTTGCGTCTACAGTGAGGGTCAGATCAAGCTAACTATGTCACGTCGGGGTGAAATTTTTTCACAGCCCTGAGCGATGGAGCTAGGTCAACTTAATTTGTAGGCGTAGACAAGGCCGTAATGAGGATATAAAAATAAGTAGTCACCCCAGCAACCTGTGCTCTGTATGTTATGGGAGAGAAAGGAGGTCTTTCTCCTTTCTGCTGTTGTTTCTTAAGGTGAATTCAGTGCCAGTTAAAAGGCAGACAGCCCTGCAGACTGAAGTCCTTTTGTTATCCAGAGAGCAGGTACATCAAGCATAAGCTTACTGCAAACTCCATCTGACAGATGAGCCTCAGCCATGAACTGGAGGGACCAGCCCTTCTGCTGTTGTCTCTCCATGGTCCATTCAATCCTGGGCACCTCTGAGACTGCCCACAAGGGGGCGAGTCAGCAACAGTATCACTAGGGCTCCTCCTGTGTTGTAGACGCCTGTCAGCTAGGAACCGGACCGACAGCCACCAGACACGTCGTGGTAAAGGCTTTCAGACACTGCCGACCTGCACAGCATCGGATCTGCTGGCCAAGAGATGAAGGGCTCCATGCCTCAGTATCAACCCGCTGCTCACAGTCCACGCTCTTAAAGGAACAGTTGACAAAGTGACTCACCAGCCAGTACGTTGCCTTGTGGCTGGGTCTGATGTTGCTGGTTTTTCCCTCTCTGTAGCCTCACTGACCAGCCATTCAGGTCTGCCGGTGGCCCTTGGTCCCATGACTCAGCCCTCCAGCCAGGTCAATTTCTGGTCTCACCCCTTCTGAGTTAAGGGGGAGACCGGTCCAATAACAGTCCAGCTGCCTTGTGCCAGGGCTCCAGCCCGACTCTAGGCCCACTATGACCCTTGCCCAGGGCCTTCACCAGGCCTTTCCATGGTGGCCTATAGAGACTGGATTCCCCTACCTCTAGCCTGGGTTCCAGCCCAGGCCTCTGTAGCAGATGACTACGATCTGCTTCTTCTGACCTCTTCCTTCTTCCTCAGGCTTCTTCCTACTGTGGCCCGTGTCTAGGCCTTTCCCCCCAGCCCTCGGAGGAACAGTAACATAAGACAGACACAATGCAAAAATAGCCCAAACACATCTCTGGTCTCCCTCCTCTGGGGGGATACTGGATGAGCCATAGCCCTGCTCAGCATCCTCCGGCAGCATTTGCAGTAACCCTCTGCCAGCTTTGGCTCCGCGGTGCTTCTTGCAGGGAGCTGGTGGGGAGAGATCTATCCAGCTCCCTGGGCTTGGCCCTTCTCAACTGGGCTTTTCCCTTTTAAGGCTCCTCTCCTCCACGGTTGGCATGGCTGAGCCCAAAGCTGCTCCTTCAACCCCTTCTTGCCTGGTGTGGCACTTGTACTCTCCATCACCAATACCACAATGAAAGGTAACTTTCTGGGGCTAGCTGGTTTCATCTGGGCTAAGGTAAGACTTGGGCTTAATCGTTTCGTCAGGCCACGGGTGGAAATGTGTTTGGTGGTGTTGTACCAACCCCGAGTGGGACCAGAAATGAACCCAGGAGACCACCACAGAATCTCGAGCACCGAATGGTCTCCATAAATGAGAGCAATAGGGATGGGGCAGTCGCGGTGCCAGGTGAGGACCAAGGTGCACTGGCAGATGGAAGCTTGCCCAGTGCTCACCCTGCCAGGGCCTTCATCCCCTTTCTAAAAATCACATGTACCATATGGACCCATTTATAACTCAGATAGGAACCAATGCATGTGAGTACCCTACATTCCACTGCAGGATTCCCTAAATCCACTTACCAGCCAAAGGAAACTTTGTGCTAATAAAGTGACAGTCTGCTACACCATACCCCATATGCCAGTGGAACCCCCGGACACTGCAGTGCCCTGTAAGGCCCAGCCACATGTCAACATAAACCCCATACTCCTTGGGTGTCGCCAATCTCCTGCCCCTGTAAGGTCTTGGTAGGTCTAAACTTGATCACTTTCAGTTGGGTCCCTGCTGGGTCTGACCCTTGGCTGTTTCAGCGTCTCTGTGTTGATTGATAGTCTCAGGTCACCTGGGATTTGCACTGTTCCCCCAGGTTTGGTTCCAGAACCGGAGAGCAAAGTGGCGGAAACGGGAACGTTATGGGAAAATCCAGGAGGCGAGAAATCCCTTTGCAGCCACCTACGACATCTCTGTCCTGCCCAGGGCTGAAAACTACCCTCAGGTACTGAGACAGAATCAGGAACAGTGGCCAGACCTCACCCCCATCAGAACATGTTTGGCCAAATTAGGATTTCACATCCATGGGCGTAAATCTAGATTAGCTCCACTCAAGTCAATGCAGTTATTTCAGATTGGCACCATGAGAAGACAAGGGAGAATAATGCAGCAGATCAGAGCTACAGCATATTACGCCCCATTTCCAAGCCTTTTGCATCGCTTCACTGGGGAATCTCACACTGCCCCAATAACCCCCTAAGCACCTGGCCCCACAGACCAGAGATAAACACAGTAGAATACCCGATTTGGTGCTGCCTTCACATTCACCCTTCATATTTCCAGGGCCGGCTCCAGCGTTTTTGCCGCCCCAAGCAGCAAAAAAAAAAAAAAAGCCGCGATTGGCTACATTCTTCGGCAGCAGGTCCTTCCCTCCAAGAGGGACTGAGGGACCCGCCGCCGAAGAGCCAGACGTGCCGCTCCCCTTACAGGGGCCGCCTCAGGCACCTGCTTGCTGCGCTGGTGCCTGGAGCCAGCCCTGCATATTTCTAAGACAGCTGGGAGAAATTTTTCCAGACTAAACATTTTTTTGCTGAAAAATGCAGATTCAAGTGGACCAAATCATTTTGTATCGAATTCACCGAATTGTTTCAGTCAGAAAAAACAAACAAACCCTTCAGAAAAAGTCAAAACGTTTCGTTTCAACATCTTTAAAATGAAATTTTTTTGATGCAAAATGACTTTTTGTTTCAAATTTTACTTTTATTCGTTATTTTAAAAGGTAAAAAAAACCAACCTCAAAATGAAACAAAATGGGAGATTGACCCCAAACCATTTTTTAGTTTTGTTTTCAGTTCAGCCAACTAACAAGGAACAACAACAAAAAATCAGTTACTGGCATAGCTCTATTCCTAAAGCCCTGGGGACACTTCCCTTGTCCCCCAGTGCTCCTGGCCAGAGTCAACTAAAGAGAAGTCTGGCCCCTCTCAGAAATTCCATCCCAGATTTTACACTGACTCCTGTGCATGCTGGAGCAGGACTTTGGGAGTGTGATCATTTCTCTCTGGAGCAGGGTGACCAGACAGCAAGTGTGAAAAATCGGGACAGGGGGTGGGGGGTAATAGGAGCCTATATAAGAAAAAGACCCAAAAATCGGGACTGTCCCTATAAAATCGGAACATCTGGTCATCCTACTCTGGAGCCCCATACAGCGTGGGCATGATCAATTTCACAAGTGACCCCCTAGCTTTCTAGTGCCAAATGCATGTATCCAAACACACTGGAACTCTGGGGCATTGGAAAAATGGTGCTAACTGGCTGCTTAAGACCATTTCTACCATTGAATTTCACCCAGTAATTAGTGGATCCTCTAAGATTTCTGCTCTCTGCCCTCTCATTAGGTGCCTGATCACACAAAGTTGGTGGGAGTTAAGGGCACTCACAGGTTCGGGTCTTATGTTCCAGGGCAGAAGAATGTGTAGCTCTGGCATTGGGAGTTATGTAGCAAGGAACCCACCGCTCCTCGCAGCTGTTATCCCCGGGGCTCTCCTATGCCCTGGGAACGCCAGACCTCAATTACGTCCATAAATTACATAACACCTTTTTTTGGTGATTTTCGAGACCCACCCAGTCCTTGTAACATTTTGCAAAACTGAAACAAATGAGCAAAATTAAGGACCCATCCACCCCTTACTGTGTGATGTAATTTATGGACAGCTCCTTTTCCCTCAGAACAATTTATCAATGGAAAATGCCATTTCCACAACATTGACATTTTCCACAGGGAAATTTTGTTTTTTGCTGAAATTTTTGGATTTTTAGTTAAGAAAAACAAAAACTAACTATTTGGGGTCAGTTCAACATGAAACCGCATTTCCCTATTGTGGGGCATTGCCTCATGGGAGTTGTAGTTAGAAGGCCTGATGCCCCCAAGCTCTCCTATGGGCCAGGTTTCCTGGCCAGATGACATCTCTGTAGAAGGGTCAACTCACTCCTGGAGCGCCCCCTCATGGCTGGGCATGGTGTAGCGGTGCTTTTCCCTCTAGCGCCTCTACCGAGAGTCGCTTCGGTCCTGCAGGGTCTGTCTTCTCGCAGCTTTGCCCTCCAGCAAGGTCACGCTTTAATTCCACCCTTTCCAGGGGAACAGAAAATTCAACAGTCCAATGTCATTACAAAAGGCCTTTGGCCCCCAACTCTGGGCCACATGGTGTATACACCCTTTTCTCAGGGCTTCCAGCAATCTATATCCCTTTCTCAGGGGCTTCCTCACCTTCCCCAGTGACTGGTGGGGGAAGCCCAGGCCCACTTTCTATGCTGGGTTCCAGTCCAGGGACCCTATCCCAGCAGCCAAGGTCTGCTCCTTCAGACTCCTTGCTGCTGCCTCCTGGAGTTCGTCCTACGGTAGCCTGTCAGCTGGCCTCTCCCACAGCCTCTCTAAAGTCACCCTTCGTTCAGGGCAGGCTTCTCCTCAAGAATCCCCCAATAAATCCCAAACTTAAACCAAATTCTGCCCTCCTCGGGCTTGACCTTCCATCCCTCCTAAGTTTCCCTTGCTCAGTTCCTCAGTGGAATGCCTCCCTGGGCTCGACCCCTGGAAGTCCAGATCTCCTGCCCCTTTATCAGGGCTCATCACCAGAGCCTGCCACACCCCTGTGCCTGCTCCATATATCTATCTCTCGGCCTCCTAGCAGGAGGGAATCCCAGGGCCAACTCTTCCCCTTTGGGCTTCCTTCTTGACTCTCCAGTCTCTCCCCACTCGAATCCCAGGGAGTGACCACACAGTTCTTCCCTCTCACCCTGCTGCTCCTTCTGATCTGGGCTTCCTCTCTTTAGTTACCACCCAGCTCCATCCCCAGCTGGGCTTCATCTTAAATAAGGCCCAGCCCACCCTGCAGGTGCAGCCAGATGGGTTAATTGGCCTCTGAGGCCCACATTAACCCTTTTAAAGCCAGGAGGGGGAATACACCCCTGCACAATCTCCCATGATACCACACTGTCTCCCCACTGGTGGAGTGGTATCATGTGAAATGTAGTCCATCCAGGAGAGACCGGGGTCATCCTCAGACCCAAATGGCAAAGCCCAAGAGGCAATGCACCCCACATGGGAATACAGTTTAATGTTGAATAGACTCATTTTGACACTTCCAACTTGAAATTTCAATGGTCATTAGGAAAACGGAAATAGAACATTTCGTTTGGGGTCAGTTCAAGATTAAACTGGGACGTTGAAACAGCGGAATTCCCCTGCCCAGGGATGGAAATTCTGATTTGCACTCAGCTGCACTCCACTCCCTGCAGCAGGAATGCAGGAGGGACAGCGCACCCTCCTGACCAGTAGTTGCTAACCCAGCCTCATCTGTCTGTTTTCCCTTGTTTCAGCTGCAGAATAACCTGTGGCCGAGCGCAGGATCGGGGAGCCCTGCAGGCCCCTGCCTCATGCCCCCCGAGAGCATCCCTTCCCCCTGCGTGTCTCCATACCCGCATTCCCATGGGAACATTGCTGGATTCATGGGCATCCCTGGTTCTCCCAACCACCACCCTGGGATCAACAACCTGTACTCCATCCACGGCTTCCCCCCTTCCCTCGGCAGCCACGGCTTTGAGCCCCCGCTGGACAACGACTACAAGTCCCCGGGCCTGGTCACGCTGAGAATGAAATCCAAAGAGCCAGCCAGCCTGCTTAACTGGACCACATGATCACCCTGGAAGGAGCTGGGCTGAGGACCCAACCCACCCAGCAGGTGGTAGGCAGCTCTTTGAAGCCAACTTTCCACAAGGGGTAGAGAGAGCTCCCAGCCTGTGCTTTTCCTTTCCCTTCAGCCTCCCTGCACTCCACACCCAGCCGCTGGAACCTCAGACAGGATCCATGGGCTGATGAGAACTGAGGAGCACAGCGGCCATCTTTCTCCTTGTCTTGGCGCTGAGATGTTGGAGCCGGCCCCCAAGAGATTTCTGCGGAGGCTGGAAATCTCTTATTCCAACTCTGATTCCCTCCTTCCAGAATCCCTCAGGCTTGCTCTGCAATGGGATTTTTTTTGCCCCACGCTTCCCACCCGGGCTGCCTCCAGGGGGAGCCAAAAGCAGTGGTAGCAACTGCAGGAGCCCTGGTGTAGACAAGACCTTATCACCGTGTTGCGTAGACCTTCTCTGTTAGGGTGAAATGCTGGTGGGCCGGAGAGACCTATCTGCGCTGTGGCCACCATTGGTGGGGCTGAGACACTGGCAGCAATGGTGAGACATTGTAGGGGGTGGAAACATCCAGTGCAGACCCACACACCCATCTGCAGGGAAAAGGGACCAGGAATGGCACAGTCAGCAGCCCCCTAGCTCCCACCCAACCCAATCTCCCCTTCTCCTGCCAGAGCCTGGGCGGGAGAAGCCACCTGAGATTCTCCTCCCATAATCCACTGCACTGTAGCGCTTCTGCAAAGCCCTGACTCCCCTCCTGCAAGTGCTTCTGTGGGCAGAGACAGGGTGGGGGTGGGGAAGGAGAGAGGCAAAAGCTGACAGGGGGGTGATGATCCCCCATTTACCATGGAACTGTGGAGTCCGCTGCTATTCACATTTACTGAGCTGTGCTCTGCTACCTGTGCCTGGTCTTAGCAAGAGGGGAAGGGGCTCCCAAGTATAACCTCACCAAAGGCCCCCACAAAAATATATCCAGCCGAGGAAGGAGAGGAGGAGAGCAGAGCCTCGTCGTGTGTGCAGGGGCTGGATGGGGGATTTGCTCCCAAACTGCAGCTGCTTTAGATGGAGATTAGACATCATCTTCCTTATTATAATGGTTTCCCTTTGGTCTGAGCCATTAGCCAGCACCTGAGGCCTTGCTGGGTAAGGGTTGTTTCCAATAGGAGGAAAAACTGATGCTACAAGTCAGGTATATTCTTTGGTGCAATCCTGTTTGCTTACTAAGAATGCACAGAGCCCTGTTCTCCTGAACACTGCAGGAACAAACAGCAGCAGGCAATGTTCCTTGCTCAGAATTTCCACACCTGCCCCTCCAGCCAGCACTCTGCCCAAAAGCTGTCCTCTCTCTCGGCTTTCTCCCAGGGCCACACTCCTATTGTGCCGCTCGCTGTCTACTCACCTTCTCTCTGCTTTCTCATTCCTTTCACACACATGCAGCTGTAACCAACATCAATGTCCCAGCCCCTGTGCTTGCTATAAGTCTTCAGGGAAACCCCTCAGCTGTGTGGCTTAGCTCAGGCCTTGCCATGCTGGTCAGTGCCTTAAGCAGTGGCTTCTATTGCTTCAGCTATCACTAAACAAAGGGTATTTAATTGCTCCCTCTGTTAGCCTGAACAGAAGGTAGCTACATGCCCATTGGCTTTAAGGAGGTCCGTGATTGCCCATGGATCAAAGACATGCTTCCTGGCAGCCACCAACACAACAATAATAAAAATGTAATGGGAAAGCTAAGGGTGTGCCTACAGCCGCTACAATGGCAGAGCTACAGTGCTCCAGCTGTGCACCTGTAGCACCATAACGTAGACACTTCCTACATCGGTGTTGATGTAGTTAATCTACCTCTCTGCAAGGCAGTAGCTAGGTTGACAGCAGAATCCTTCCATTGACCTAGCTGTGTCTACACTGAGGGTTAGGTGAACTTAGTTGATTGAGTTGGTGTTGGTCCTCCTTTGAGCAGGGGGTTGGACTTGATGACCTCCTGAGGTCTCTTCCAACCCTAATCTTCTATGATTCTATGAACTACATCAGGGCATGAACTATTTCACTGCCCTGAGAGACACAGCTAGGTCGACCTAAGTTTTATGTGTAGACAAGGCCTAAAACAACCCACTGGGAGGGGAAATGCTAACATGGTGCATTGGTTAAGGCACATGCATTCTAGGCGGTTCCTGGAGTAAGATTCCAGTAAGATTCACCCCACTAGGGACACGTCACTGTATTATCAGAACAGGAGCCCTTTTCAAGTCTGGAGCAGTTTGCCACCACAGCCCTCGGAAGGGACTCCCCAGAAACCATCCCCGACTAATCATCCGTCCCCAGGGGAGCCAACAGCTTCGGAGTAGGCACGGCGGAACAACTGCAGAGACAGCCTATCAAACCACAGACCCTTACTACAGAAGTTCACAAAAGTCTGGTTACTTTACAGAGAGAAGAACTGGGTTAGAGGTTCTAGCACAGCGATGGGGCACAGGGCACAGTTTACTTCTAGATTACAAGCCCAGAAGGGCCCATTATCTGTTCTAGATCATTTCGTCTGACCTCCTGAATAACGCTGTTATCGACTCCTGGCACGGCCAGTGACTCACTATGTGGTCTTGGATAAGTCTCTTAAAGGTAACCTCCAAAAAGGAAAAATGAGTTTCAGCCTTTTATGTTTTTTGTGAGGGGCTTTGATCTAACAGTGGGTTTTTAAAATTATTTCCCCCCAATTTCTACTTTCTTTTGTTTTATTAGAACTTATCAACAAATTTTAGCTTACAAAGATTGTTTCACAGAAAAATGGCTTTTTGATTGAAACTGAAAAAATTTCAAAAACATATGTGACAGCAAATGGTTTAGTCAAAAATTTTCATGGGGAAAAAAAATCATTTCCAACCCAGTTCTTTACATGAGAAGTATCAGAAATGCCAAGTTTTGCTGGGAGTCTCCTTGGAGTACTCAGAGATTAGACTGGAAGCACTCTCAGCCCTTCATTCTGAATCTTTCACAAGCGTTTTCTCCCAACGGTTTCTTAGGTGTTTGAGGTAAACATGTATCACTAAAAGCACAATGTTAAGCAGTCTGAATAAAATCACTCCTTCTTTCACTTGTAATTCATAGATTCCAAGGACAGATGGGCCACTGTGATAATCTAGTCTGACCTCCTATATAACTAGAGGCTAGAGAACTTCCTCCAAATAATTCCTAGAGCAGATCTTCTAGAAAAATATCCAATCTTTATTTAAAAATTGTCTGATGAAGAATCCACCATGACCCTTGGTAAGTTATTCCAATGATAAATTTTTAACACTGAGAGAAAGTAATGCCTTATCTCCAGCCTGAATTTGTCTACCTTCAACTTCCAGCCATCGGATCATGTTAGACCTTTCTCTGCTAGATTGAAGAGCCCATTATTAAATATTTCCCCCCCATGTAGGTGCTTATAAACTGTCATCAAGTCAGCCCTTAATCTTCTCTTTGTTAAACTAAACAGATTGAGCTCTTTGAGTCTATCACTATTAGGCACGTTTTCTAATCCTTTAATCATTCTCATGGCTCTTCTCTGAACTGTTTCCAATTTATCAACATCCTTCTTGAATTGTGGGCACCAGACCTGGACACAGGATCCCAGCGGTGCCATTTACAGATGTGAAATAACCTCTCTGCTCCTACTTGAGATTCCCCTGTTTGTGCATCCCAGGATGGCATTAGCCCTTTCGGCCACAGCATCACACTGGGCGCTCTGTTCACCATGACCCCCAAAGCTTTTTCAGTCACTGCTTCCCAGGGTAGAGCCCCCCATCCTATATCTATGGCCCACATTCTTTGTTCCTAGATGGATACATTTACATTTAGCCATATTAAAACTCATATTGTTTGCTTGTTTGTTCCCAGTTTACCAAACAATCCAGGTCGCTCTGTATCAGTGACCTGTCCACTTCCTTATTTACACCCCTCCCCCCAATTTTTGTGTCATCTGCAAACATGATCAGTGATGATTTTATGTTTTCTTCCAGGTCATTGATAAAAAAGTGTTAAATTGCGTAGGGAAAAGAACTGATCCCTGAGGGGCCCCACTAGAAACACATCTGTTCAATGATCATTCAATATTGGCAGTTACATTTTGAGACCTATCAGTTAGCCAGCTTTAAACCTATTCAGTGTGTGCCATGTTAATTTTATGTATGCATTGTTGTTGTAGTCGTGTCAGTCCCAGGATATTAGAGAGACAAGATGGATGAAATAATATCTTTTATTGGTGAGACCAACTGAAGTTGGTCCAATAAGAGATTCCCTCACCCACCTTGTCTCATATTAATTTTATATCTTTTTAGTTGTTGTGTGGTACCACGTCAAATGCCTTACAGAACTCTCATATATGAGATCAACCAAACTTGTAATCTCATCCAAAGGAGATATTTGCATTAATTATATTACCCTCCTTTAATTATTTATTAATCGAGTCTCATATCAGTGACTTCATTATCTTGCCCAGGATCTACATCATGCTGATATGCCTATAACTACCCAGGTCATCCCGTTTACCCTTTTTAAAAATTGGCACAACGTTAAAGCTTTCTTCCCATTTTCTGGAACTTCCCAAAAACTTATTGAAAATCAGCACTAACGGTCCTGCAAGCTCCTCAGCCAGCTCTTTTAAAATTCTTGGATGCAAGTTATCCAGGCCTGCTGATTTAAAAATGTCTAATTTTAATAGCTGTTGTTTAGCATCCTTATGAGATACCAGTGGAATGGAAAGAGTGTTATCATGTGATACAGCTACATCATCTCTTTCTTTTCCCAAATACAGAACAGAAATATTTATTGAACACTTCTGTCTTTTCTGATAATCAGATTTCTCTCCCTTGTTACCTGTGATAACATGTCACCACCAGTTCTCTAGTCATCCATGGAGACTTCCAGGAAAAACAGGGAAATGTAAAAAACAAAGCAACCGCTCTCCCCTTTTTAGGGAGCCTTCCAAGCTTCTTTATAAAGAAGCAAAAAATCATAAAGAAGCAAAAATCAGGCACAAACCTAACATATTTTTCCTTTAACCTCACCATGCCTCTGTTTTCCCCATTTTATAGATTGGGGAACTAAGCTGTCACAGGTTAATAAATATTTGTAAAGTTATTATTAATAATAATGGTTTATATTACAGTAGCACCTCAAGGCTCAGGATAAGATCAGGGCCCAATTGTGCTAGGCACTGTACATAGTGAGAGACAGCCCTTTTCCCCCTAAGAGAAGAAGTATTATTGTTGCCATGTTGTGGTACCGAGACCATATGGTTGGAATTTTCAGTGGGACCTAAGGGAGTTAGGCACCTAAACCCCATTGATTTTCAGTGGGAGTGGGGCTTCTTTTTTCTTTAAATCCCTTTGAAAAGCCCATCCTAAGTGACTTACCCAAGGCCACTCAGGGAGTCTGGGATGTAAACCCAGACCTCTTGAGTACAAACCCCGGGCACTATCCACCAGCCCAAGCTTCCTTGCCAAAAAGTGCTTTGAGATCCTCAGATGGAAAAGGCTGGTGCAAGACACACTATTATCCTGTTGTGGGTTTTGTAATTGTTGGTGCCTGTGTGTTCTTGACTGTCTTCCCAGGGGATATTTCAATCCTTTCTTGTGGCACTTCCAGCCCACCTCAAACCAGAGAGCACTAAACAACTCGTGAGAATGTCCGGCGCTAATAGATTCTGAGCGCAGAGAGGTCTGGAGAGGTGGGGAGCTGGGAGGAACAGTTGAACTCGCAGAGGCTTCTTACCCGTGCTGCAAAATTCAGAGCTGGCTCAGGCCTTCCTCATGGATGTGGGAGCATGGGCTGGTGAGCAGCAGAAAAAGCATCTCAACCAATTCTGTCTCCTCCAAACCCTTGAGGCGGCAAAAGGAGGCACAGACCCTGCATGGAGATGCATGCAGGCAGACCCTGCGTAGGTGCAAGGACCTGCTGCCTAGGAGCGTCTCATTGCAAGACTGGAGTCTCGATCTGGAAATCTCATCAGAGGAGGTTTCCTTACCCCATTTTTAGTGCTTCCTCTGCTTCCGGTCAGGTCAGGAATCCCAGCACAAACAGTCTTTGTGGCCACAGTCCAGCCCCGCTCTTCCAGGCAGCATGAAAATGACAAAAAGCAGTGGAGGAGATACTGTAGTTAGTCAAACTCTTTGGAACTTCTGGAGAGGTTTGGTTTGGATTTGGGGCAAAGGCTCTGGCAGATCTTCTGCAGGAAAACGCAGACCAGTGTTCAGGAATGGGAATCAGGACTCCTGAGTTCTGCCACTGTCTTGTTGTGTGGCCTTGTCACTGCTCTGTGCCTTGTTTTCCCCACTTGGGCCAGGGGGATCGTGACAATGTCCTACCTCCACTGGGGAGCTGGGAGGGTTATTTTGCCAGTGTCTAATATTATCATTGCCATCCAAAGTAATTTGCCAGCCCCTCTGTCCCTCGGTGTAACCTGAATCATGCCGAGCTTGGGAACCTTCTGAGCCCATTCTTGCTTTGAAAAAAATCCTTGGTCTTTTGGATTTATTGATTTCCCTAGTTCTCGAATCCAGAAATTGAGAAGGATCCAGGCCATGACACATGACCCTGGATTCCAGCTCCCGATTTCCAACCCCAGCGTGCCACGCTGGAAGTATGTCTACACTAGAAATGCTACAGCAGCGCTGCTGTAGTGAAGACACTACATATCCTATAGGAGGTCTTCTGTTTAGAGAATGTTGCTGTCTTCTGTAAGGGGCCTTCTATAGGCCAGTATATAGGATGACCCACCGTGTCTTTGGGAGCGCTCCTTCTGGCTTGTGTCCTGAGATTGCTCTGAGGCCTGGTCTACACCTAAAACTTAAGTTGACCTAACTACATTGCTCAGGGGTGTGAAAAATTCAGACATCCCGAGAGATGCAGTTAAGCCAACCTAAAGTAAACCCCAGCTCAGACAGTGCTAGGTGAATGGAAGAATTCAGCGCCTGCCTCTCACAGAGATGGGTTTACTACGGCGGCAGGAGACCTCTGCCATTCAAGTCTCTATATGGGAGACAGTTCTAGTTTCTATAGGGGAGACCCATATAGGAGACCCCCTACTATGGATAGGCATACTGTCTATGCTGGACATCCATATAGGAGAGCCCATATAGTAAGCACTATGCTGGAGATGGTCATATTCTGCATAGAAAATTGCCAAAACTCTCAGTACTGGAGATTTGATTCGGTAGATACAACTGATCCCATAAAGGAAACCTCAGATGGGAGCTGCTGGCTTTACTGTCTATACAGATCTGTGTCTTTTACTTTTCAGACAACAAACATAATACGAAGACAGAGCACAAGCCCAGCTGGGTCCCAAACAACCATGTTTACTATTTATACATACATATGCAGGGCCTGGCTCCAGACACGCCACTGCTCTGGCTGGCTTCTGCAGGCTTCTCAACACAGAACATGGTGAGCACCACTAAATAGGCTTACAGCAAGAGCATTAAAACCCTCTGGTAACCTCAAGGCTGATGCATCCTAGTACCCGCCATCTATTGTCTAAAACTTGGGGTAGCAACCCCATCCCCACAGAGGTGAGGCCTGGAATCCAAATCCCCCCTGGCACGGGCTCGCCTGCTGCACACCCATTTTGTACCGATACATCTGCAAAGATTTTGCGATTCATTTATAAACAATAAAACACATTTTCAATGAGTTCTTTATGGCTCCCACAGCGCTATAAAGGCAGCAGCGGCGCTCGATCGCCCCACAGCTGGGGAACGTTTCTGAGCGAGCCGGAGATCAGGGCGCAGGGTTTCCATGGCATGATTAAGTGCTCGGCTCTCCTGACACCTCATCTAGAGGAGGCCTCTGCGTTCACACTCAGCCTCTCCCGGCGCCCGGCTCCCTTTGCAGGCGCACGTTCAGCCAGGCCGGCCTTGTCGTCTCCGGTGAAAAACGGGCCCTGCGAGTCTCCAGCCGGAGGTGTCGATGGGGCAGGCGTTTGTAGAGGACATGGGGGTTCTGCCACAGGCCTGTTTGCACTGGTCTGCGCTGCTGGAACTGCTCCAGAGGTTTGAGAAAAAAGAAGCCAGCGTAGACTCAGCCTGAGAGTGTCTGCCCCTAGCCCTTCGCGTATCACCCTGTCGTAGCGTTTACGGCCCACCAAATCACCTAGTCTGATCGCCTGTAAATCACAGGCTGCCACCACCGCCCAGTGCCCAGACACTAAACCCAACAACCGAAACTAGACCAAAGTGTCACAGCCCACAGGAGACTAACCTGTTCTGTGCCGCAGGCAGAGCATAGGAGAAGCACCAGTGCCCGTGGCCCCCCGCAATGGCAGGGAATTGATTAAATGAGAGAGACCCAAATAATCCCGGCGTGTGATCCGCCCCCACACACTGCAGAGGAAGGCGAAACCCCCCCCCCCAACCCAAGGTCACTGCCAATCTGAAAATTCCTTCCCCACCCTGCACACGGCTCCAATTTATGTCGCCCACCCCCAGCGTCTCCTGGGGCCACCCTGCACTCTGAGCACAATGAGGAACAGGCATGGCCTGGCTTTGCTTGGGGCGGGGTCACACTGCAGAGGGATGGATGGCACCAGGGCTTCATACCGTGGGAGCATGTTACCGACACAGCATGAAGGTGGAGGGGAAAACACACAGCCTCAGAGGGGGCGTCCCCACTAGAGGGGGATGAGCCCCCTCATTGGGGCCCAGTGAATTGCTCACCTGCTGATGCTGATCTTTGCAGCGTGTTTGTTCCCTGGATCAGGCAACTATCACACCTCCTGCCGCAGGGCTTTGGAAGCCGTGCTGTGCAAGGGGGCACCCGCATTCCCTGCTGGCGTCTCTCTCCCTGATTGCATGACTCCCGAAGAGCTGTCAAACTGTCCTGGCAAATACGCCTGCAGGTACGTCCCTCGTGAATCCTGGTGCCAACGATCCCTTCGTGGAAACCGGCATGCTCTCACAAGGGCGTTCTTTTGCCACGCACTTTCTCGGAGGGCCCGAGGCAGTCATCTGTGGGCACATGCACGGAAAGGAAAGCAAAGGAGCTGACGCAAACGAGCCTGTTTTATCTGAGGGAATGTTCCTGGGGGCTGCTCTGCGCCACTCACCCGTCTCTGATCCTGGCTGAGGACCAGCAAACTTGTTTCATAGCATTGTGTGTTCCACACAAATGCTGGATCCGCTTTGGCTATAGAAGAGACTGTGGAGCAGAGATGGGGAGAGGGGCATTGTCTCATGAAAACCCCAGGACTACAATGGAGGTCCACTGATTCGCACCAGCTGAGGGTCCGGCCTTCAGTCCCTTTCCCTGCTTTAGGGTCCCCATCTATGGCAGCTCAGCTTGTCAGGGGTCCTCTGTCCCCAACCCACAGCGCAGCCTGACCCTTAGCTAGAGAGAGGAGTGCAGGTTATGTTAAATGGAGTCACCATGCAAAGCACCAGGGGGATCAGTTACAGAGGACAGGAATTGGTGAACTCTGATCCAGCGCCCGGAATATTATTTGGAAGGCGGATAACACCTCACGCTGCGCCAGGCTCCCCCATCACTCTGCCCCTCAGGATACACACCGGAGCATCCTTCACCCTCCCTAGAGTGTCCCTGTTCCCATCCAGCGCCTCTTCAGAGAACCAAATCCCACCGTAAAACATCTCCGCCTCCCCCGCCAAGTGGGCCACATCCAACCCTTTCAATCCATGGCAACCCCGACAAAACCCAGCTCCCTCCTCTGCTGCTTTTCTCCTGGACATTACCTGTATTACAGTAACACCTAGAGTACTCGGCTGCAATCGGCTCCATTGCGCTAGGCGCTGTACATACATATGCTCTCATAGCTCACACACGGTGACGGTCCCTGCCCCACGGAGCTTACAATCTAAACAGACCAAGGCACTGCTTTTATCCGCATTGTACAGATGAGGACTTGAGGCTCTCAGAGCACTTAGCAAACATTCATTAATGACTCTCAGCCCCCTAGGAGGTAAGCTAGTATCATTGTCCCCATTTTTTTGGCAGGGAAACTGATGCACAGAGAGGGGGACGTGACTCGCTCAGCTTCACACTGCAAAGTCTGCAACCACCTACGGGTCAGCATTGGGTTCAGGACCGCAGGCTTTTGTGGAGCCCAGGAATCTGAGCTCCCAGCCCCCTGCTCTAACACTAGGACTCCTGGGAGCTATTTCCGGACCTGGAAAGCAGTGGTCAGAACAGAGGCCTGGGAGCCAGGCCAGCAGTCCATTTCCTACGTAACCCCGCTGGGCAGCGGCAGGGAGGTGAGGCGCATACAGGCACCGCTTCCATTTTGCTCGTCTCTCCATAGGACCTCGGGGACCAGAGTCAGCAGAGCCAGGCCAGGAGTTCGACTGACAAAGGAAATTTGGCGGGAGTCAGACGGGAAAGGGGAGGAGACGGGGAAGGACCGTGGCCCACTGACTAAAATGCCGCAAGGAGATACAGTGGGCTGGGCTGGGGTTGTAATCTGCAGCTGCAGTTCCGAAGGACAGAGCCCCCCTGACGGATTTGTGTGTCAGAAATGCTCCTGGTAGCCTGTCTGCTTCCCCTTGCCACTACCTGAGCCTCTGGGCTGAGATGAAAGCCAGAGCTCTTTCTTGTGGTTTCTGCAGCATTAACTACTCAATCCTACCTTATCTCGCCAGGACCCCGGCAAGCTTTACAAGGGGAATAAATTCAAGCTGCACAGGGCTCCGTTTCCCAATAAACACAACCACATTTCTTCAAGATCAGCATCCCCCTGACCCTCCTCCTCCCCCCCCCCCCCCCCCCCCCCCCCTTTTGGGGGAATANTACAAGGTCGCTCAAGGAACTGAATCTCTTCCGGCACCACCAGTAATGGCCTGGCCAATCACTCTGTGCGGCAAGGAGAAACACGGGCAGTAAATACCAAACCTCTGCCCATCTGTAGCATTGAGACGGGGGAAACTGAGGCACAAAGAGGGGGAAGCAATGCATGCAAAGGGTAGGCAGCAAGCCAGTGCCAGGAACAGAAGTCCTGACGCCCCCTCACACCCAAATTATTCCTTCCATTGAAAATAAATCACTACAGTCCCACCTACCAGTGATCAGGGCCCCCTTGTGCCAGGCACGGCACATGCACATAGTAAGAGATTGCCTCTGAAGAGATTATTGCACTCCAAATCGAGTGGGAGGAAGGACATTTCCATTACTTAGATTGTCAGCTCTATGGTCAGAGACCATCACTGTGTTCGGTGTTTGTACAGCACCTAGCGTAACAGGGTCCTGGTCCATGACTGGGGTAATGCAAACACCACCAACTTTATCAATGGGGACCAAGGTCCAGGGAGCTTCAGTGATTTGCCCATGGTCGCATAGTGAGTCTGTGGCAGAACTGGGAATTATACCCAGATCCCCTGAGTCCCAGGCCAGATCCTTAACCCCAAATCCACCCTTCCACCCTGAAATGTGCTGCTTCACTCTGTAGGCTGGTCTGGATTTCCAGGCCAGGTAAAGAAGATTCTGTTCCATACCTTGGCTTGGAGAGAGGGCCGTCATTTCAGAGCAGGGACCTTGGCTGGATTAGGAGAGATTAAAAGACCTGAAGATAAATTAAGAAAGAAAAATGACACCCAGAGACAGAAGCACCCACTTGTGGGGAACTCCAGTCCTGTGGAGCCCAGAGTACCATGAAGTCAAGTGAAAGTCCTTGCATTTCAGTGGGACTATCACTCCACTTCTGTACTGTTTTTCTGAGACAACCACCACCATACACAGCACAGGGATTAAACTGGGGCCTTTTAAGAAAGTAAGGACCAGAGTCTCTCCAGCTGGAAGTAAAGGACCAGATGCTGTTGATGGCAGCAGTAAACCGACTCACTTCCTTTTTGGATCAGGTAATACACACTATTATACATCTGCACTAGGGAAATTCAGATGCTTAATTCACTCCTGGTGCAGCTCCAGTGGTGGCAGCATAATCCACATCCACTCAATGCAGCACTCTGTCCCCTTGTAGAGGTGGCCGGGGCCACACAGGTTATGTCTACACTACACTCTAAGCCCAGACTCAGGTTTGAACCCAAGTCCCCCACTTCCATCCACACAGAAATCAGTCTGACTTGGGTCAGCCAGTATTCAAGACTAGGGTTTTAGGACCCTGCTAGCGGGATGGGTCAGATCTCGAGTCCTGCTGTGCCTGGGGTCCAAGCTCTGTCATTGTGCAGTGTGGGCACAGGTCAAGCCATAGATCCAAGTCAGATGGTCTGTGTAACACAGTATGGACGTGTTAGCATGGCTGTGAGATCTGGGTGCAGCAGCGGTACACCCGGGTTTACAATGCAGTGTGGATGCTCAAGGGCAGACTTGGAAACACCGAGTCCACAAGCGCAGGTCCCGCACACCCAGGTTTACAATGCAGTGTGAAAACGCCCATCTAGACCCCATGAAGAGGGCTGGGCAATATTTTTCAGCTAAAATGTTTTTCACCAAACAAATCCAGATTGAGGTCGACCGAAACATTCCGTGAATTTGTGCTGCGTTTTCCTGGTTGAAAACACACACACACACACACTTTTTGATTCAAAACACCCCATTTCAAATTTTCCTTCAGTTTTATTCTATTATTTTAAAAGGTTTAAAATAACCACTAAATGCAACAAAACATTTTGCTCCTCCAAATATGGTCTCGACATTTTCAGTTCAGCTAGTGAAGAGAGAAACCAGCTATTCTCACAGCTTTGGCTGCTACAGCGTTGGCTGAGGGAGGTGTGTGTTTTAGTGCCGGCAGTAGGCGCTCGTAGTTTTAGATCCAGAGGGCGCAGGTTCAATCCCCTCTGCCAATGACTCAGCCAGTGACCCAGCATATTAGCAATGGGGCGAACGCTGGTGTTGAGGGGCCTTTTAACCACCAGGGACAGACAAGATGGTGGTAAAACCCCAGGCGACAATCTATGAGGGGGCTTTGGATCAGGCCTTTGCTGCACACGGTGGTTACAGGTGGAGCCTCTCCAGGGTGCTAACCCTGGCTCAGCAATGGCCCTTGGTGGCACGTATGGGCACCGCGACCCCCTTCTGACAACAAAAATAACTACACAACCCCAGGCAGGGGGAATCGAAGCCTGAGCGTGCCCGAGCCCTGCTGCCCCGGGCTGGGGGGACTATGGCTCCGAGCCAGGGGCCTGTAACTTGAGCTCTGTCGCCCGGGGCTGAAGCCGAAGCCCGAGCCCCACTGCCCAGGGCTGATGCCCTCGGGCTTCGATTTTGGCCCCAGGAAGTCTAACGCCAGCCCTGGTGACCCCATGAAAATATCGCGACCCACTTTGGGGTCCCGACCCACAGTTTGAGAACCGCTGGGTTAAACACGCCCTGGGATCCCGGTTGCACATCCGGGGGCTCCGTATCCTGGCACATCCCGTGGAAGACAAAGGGGCCCTCTCCTCCCCATTACCGGAGGCCCGGATGGATTCATGATCTGTACCAGATGGACAGCACCTAACCTTCCCTGAGCAGCTCAGAGCTGGATAATTTGGAGAGCGGGGCTACTTCATCTCAGCCGGGCTAGGGAATTCAGCAGGGAGAAGCGGGCTGAGTGCCTTAGGCCTGACTCCAAGAATTAATAACCGGCTGAATCGTCTCCAATCTCCCTAAAAGCCGTTTATGCATCCCAGCCGCCAACACACAAAAGCTCTGCCTGGAACGCTGCAGAAACTCAAAGCAGCTGTGGCCGGGCGGCATCAGCAGCTTAGCTCCAACCAGGAGGCAGAGAGAAGCAGCAGCTTCCAGCCCTCGGGGGGGTGTCTCTAGTGGAGTTGGGTGACTCTCAATCCAAGAAGGAAATCTCCTTCTGCACTTCAGATTAACACATCTCATCACAAGCTCGTGGTCGTAGATCAGACCCCGTCTGGAGCCATGCAAGTGTTGGCAGGCTGCTGCCACTTTGGGCAGAGCGGCTTTTGGAGTTTCTCCTCCTGTTTCGGCAGAGCAGCGACCGATCGGCCCCTTCCCGTCGTTAGAGGGTTTTTCCCCCCCCCCCACACGCGCTCCCCTCCTGACCCGGCCGCACGCAGGAAGAAGAAGAGCGGCCCCCACGTGCAGGGCAGCAGCACAGAACCGGGTGAGCCCACCTACGTGCAAATTCTATCGGGCACGGTGGGAATCGCACGCGGCCGCCCAGTTGGGAAGGTGCGAAGGGGAGTGCAAATGTTCGTGAAAAGTCATCCACCTCCTCCTCTCCTCCTCTCATCAAGCAGCTGGGTGCCACCCGGGGCCCATCGGTGAACGCAGCCTCGGCGCAGGGAATCTTCTGGGAATCCCGGAAATGCAAGATCGTCATTGTGTTGGGCAAGCAGCAGAGATGAGCTCAGGCCACGGATCTAGGCAGAGAAGGAGGGTAGCCTCATGGTTAAGGCAAGGGCTCAGGAAACCGGGATTCAATTCCCAGCTCTCCCAGACTCCCTCTGGGACCCCGGGCAACTCACTGAATCACTCTGTGCCTCGGTTTCCCCCTTTGGAAGAGGGGGATGACAACGCAGCCTGGTCTATTTCAACTAAGCTCTTGGGAGCAGGGGTGCGCTCTTACTGCATGCATGTATGGAAGCTGAGAACTGACTGCTGTTAACCTGGACCACCCCACCCCGGGGGCGTGGGGGTGTGTGTGTGTGTGAATCTGGAGTCCAGGCCCTGTCTCTAGTGAGCAGAGATGACAAGCCAGCGAGGAAGAAATCAAGGCAGCTCGAGTGTCTCCAGCTCAGCAGAAACTCCCTGGCACCGGCTCCGTGCTAGAAGGGAGGAGAGGGGCCAGGTCTTGCTCCTGGCCAAGCTCCAGCATGGCTCTGGAACAGCTCATATTTCTCTGCGCAGTGACAGCTAAATGAACAGAGCTAACTTTACAACTGCCCGGTTCACACTTAATGAATATTAATGGTAATCCCAGAACCTGCTTCTCAGCCTTATCTGGAACCTGACAGGTTTCCCCCCGTCAGGGCATCCCCATCACTTGGAACTGTCCCCCATTAACCAGCCTGGGAGGGGCTGGCTGGCTGGCTGTATAGCCTCCACCTGCTTCCCATTAGCCTTCCTCCCAGCCCGCCCCTGCAGAGCTCACCCCAAGACTCCAGCACTCCACCCAGACTGAGGAGATGGGCTGTGTACCCCAAAGCTCTCATCCCACACAAAGGGGAGAGGCTGTGTACCCCTAAACTCCAGAGACTCCCGTCCCACACAAAGGGGACAGGCTGTGTACCCCCAAACTCCAGAGACCCCCATCCCACACAAAGGGGACAGGCTGTGTACCCCCAAACTCCCGAGACCCCCATCCCACACAAAGGGGACAGGCTGTGTACCCCCAAACTCCAGAGACCCCCCATCCCACACAAAGGGGAGAGGCTGTGTACCCCCAAACTCCAGAGTCCCCCATCCCACACAAAGGGGACAGGCTGTGTACCCCCAAACTCCAGAGACCCCCATTCCACACAAAGGGGAGAGGCTGTGTACCCCCAAACTCCAGAGACATCCATCCCACACAAAGGGGACAGGCTCTGTCTCTCCAACCCACGGCAGTATGCGTCCAGGAGGCTGACATCCCTCAGTACTTCACAGACTCCATTGGCTTTGATGGCACGCCTGGAAGCTGCAGGATACCGGCGGAAGCAGCTGTGAGGCTGGAGATGGGGATGGAATTGGGTGCACTTGCTTTTCCCTCCAAGGTCCAGGGGAGGGGAAAGGAAGGGTGTAGGGTCTGTGGCTGGGGATGTTCATCTGTGCTGACCCTTTAGGAGGCAGCTCAAAATCCTGCTCCCGGATCAGTTGCTGAACCTGACCTGTCCCCAAACCTTCAGCTAGGCCATCCTACTGTCTGGGGGCTGGAAACAGCTCCAGGAAGGGATTGCCCCAGGGGATTCGCCTGGAGCCAGGGAATCCGGCTGCTCAGGTTTCAAGAAACTAACAGATCTCGCCTGGCTTCCCTCAGCTCTGGTGGCTGGGAAACAGGAGTTGGCCCCAAACCCGGAATCGTTCAACTGATCCCCAGAGCTTTGATATGACAAGACCTGAATCCAAAGCACTTCCCAACCACAGCCCAGCCTCTTTGGGACCCAAATACATTGGGGACCTGCTTCCGGCCCTATCCTGAGCGTCCATGCCTGGTCCTAAGGTCCCCGGCCCAGCTGATCTGTGAGCATCCCTTGGGGAAAACAAAGCAGCCCTGATCCTCCCCTAGGAGCCTTCAGTGATTCCCTGGCCTAGCCCTGCTTAATGCTGAGCTCGGATGTTTCTTCCAGGCACTCTGGGCCACAGTTCCCTCCAGTGCAGGGATAATTACACCCAGGGCCGGCTTTAGGCCAATTCAACCAATTCCCCTGAATCAGGCCCCGCGCCCAAGCCCCGGTATGGCGTACCGGCAAGAGCCGGTGCGCCGTACCAGGGTGGCCCGGCTTCCCCAGGGGGCAATTTAAAGGGCCTGCGGCTCCCAGCAGGGGCTGGAGCCCCAGGCCCTTTAAATTGCCACCGGAGCCCCACTGCTGGAGCCCTGGGGTACGGCTGCGGGGCTCTGGGGGCTATTTAAAAAGTCCAGGGCTCCCATTGCTTCTACCGCCCCGGCCCTTTAAATAGCTGCTAGAGCCCTGCTACTTCCCCAGGGCTCCCGCGGCTATTTAAAGGGCCCGGGGCGGTAGAAGCAGGGGAGCCCCGGGCCCTTTAAATAGCCCCCAGAGCCCTGGGATAGCGGGGGGCTCGGGGGCTATTTAAAGGGCCGGAGCTCCAGCTGCCTCTGCTGCACCCCCTGCCCTGCCCGCAGCCAGCCCCTGTCTCCAGCCAGCCGTGCACCCCCTGCCCGCAGCCAGCCCCTGCTGCACCAGCCCTGCACCCCCTGCCCGCAGCCAGCCCCTGCCCGCACCAGCCCCACACCCCCTGCCCTGCCTGCAGCCAGCCCTGCCCCCCCTGCCCGCAGCCAGCCCCTGCCCGCACCAGCCCCGCACCCCCTGCCCTGCCTGCAGCCAGCCCTGCCCCCCCTGCCCACAGCCAGCCCCTGCTGCACCAGCCCTGTACCCCCTGTCCTGCCNGCCCTGCGGCCCTGCCCGAAGCCAGCCAGCCCCATACACACCCCTGTCTCTAGCCAGCCCCACACCCTTTGCCCTGCCTGCAGCCAGACCCTACCTCCAGTCAGCCCCATGTCCACTGGTGCCCTGTAGTTCCCAGGGCAGTAACCCTGCACACCTGCTTCAATGAGGGGGGCAGGGAGCAGCTGGGACCCACACATGTGCACACCACTAGGGTGACCAGACAGCAAGTGTGAAAAATCGGGACAGGGGCTGGGGGATAATAGGATCCTATATAAGAAAAAGACCCAAAAATTGGGACTGTCCCTATAAAATCGGAACATCTGGTCACCCTAGCACACCCCCAGGGAGTGGCGGGGACCCACACATGTGAAACGGAGCTCATTAATAACCGATCAACAGCATATATGATGCAATGTACATAATATATAATTTTATTATTTATATAGTTATGGAAAGTAAATAATACATGGAAGAAATGAAAGGCTTTTTTTACGTTGTTGTTTTTTTTAAGTCATCCCTGCTGGGGCCCTGCCGAAAATGTTCGAATTGGGTCCCGCACTTCCTAAAGCCGGCCCTGATTACACCCCCCCAGCGTCCCAGGAGCCTTGGCATGTTCTGGCCAGTTGCATTCAGCGTCACCAGGCAGCCAACTGCTGCTTGTTAGAGAACTGGAGCCCTTGCCGAATTACTGCGGAGCAGCTTAGAGCCATTGCAACTCCCCGGCCTCCTCTGCAGCCTGCACTGGCGAACGCCCTGCCAACGGGCGAGTCAGAAGGCTCTGTCATGGCATCTAACACACATACCCCGGGGCTGGGAGCAGCTCCAGACGGGGTCTGGGCTGGCACGGCCTGGGGCAGAACCCAACGAGAAGATCTTTCCTGTCCCAGCAGCTGAAGGAAGAAGAGCCAAGTCAGCCAGCAGGGCAGATAGAGGAAGCACGTGGGGCCTGTGACGGCTACAGGGCTCCTTGTACCCACCCCTTCGGTCCCCTAGCTCGTCTCTCGGAGTGCACTCCTCGGGCTGGCACTTTTCCTGGGGTGGAATCCCAGAGACTCCCACTCTCAGCCTGGGCCACGGCACCCTGCTTACCCAGTAGGTCCAGCTGGAATAGACCCCTGATGGCGTCTGTGGCCAGTGGTGAGCAGCGTCCACGCCGCCAGCTTCTGAAAACAAACGTCTGGCCTATTTTATCACTAGGAACTGGACATTTAGAGAAAAACAACAACAGACAGTCCACAAACATCTGTCTTCCCCAAGGCGTAACCATCCCACAGTGTGCCCTAGGTCGGCGTAGCTTCTTCAGACACCCCTACAGGTACCTGTGTCACAGCCAGATTCCTCCCCCCCCAACAAGTCCTCAACAATCCTGCCCCCCCCCCCCCACCTTTATACACTGCTAGCATCCTTCTGGGCTCTGGTTTCCAGCCTCTCCTGCCCTGGCGTGGTCTCAGAAAAATTGAGTTGGGGGCGAAGCTATGTCAGCACATTGAACATTACCTGGGATTCGATTACATCCTGCAAAGGCTGCAGGAGGGTGAAAAATTGGGGAAGGGGCAAACAAAGGTCAGAGGGCAACTGCCCCCCTTGTCCCTTGGCAATTGATGTCCCTGCTCGTAACAACCCTCAAGCACTTGGTTAGGGGTGGGCTTGTCTCGAGCCGTTCTTTACTCCGCCAGCTAATTTCTTTTACAGGCAACTGCTGAACTAAACCAACATCTACAGCCCCCATCCCGAGAAGCCGGTCACCATCAATCATTGTGCAGCAGCTCCACAACCAGGGCAGGGCCCTTCGCCGGTGCACATGGGCCGCGGCACTGATGGAGCATGGCTGGGGGCACCGTGCCGGGAGCCCCACCTGGCAGCCGACAGCATCGCGGTGACGGTTCCAGGGGCAGCGGAGGGAAACGCTGGCCCTGAAGGTGCAATTCGCCGGTGAGGGCTGGGGTGCACCAAGGAGAAGGGGGAGAGCATGATCCTGGCAGCAGGTCCAGATCAAAGCTAGAGGTGGCACGGGCAGGAGTGACAGCCGCTGAGGAGGCAAGATGCAGCTGGGATGGAGATACACCCCTGCAGGGTGCTGCAGGCTAGGGCAGGGGCATGCTATGCATGAGATGGACACACCCCGTAACATGCAGCTTGGGGCAGCTTCTCTCCTGCACCAGGTGTGTCAGATGAAGCTGAATGGAAAGAAGAGAAAAACAAGCATTTCCGGGTGTCGCTTTGGCAGGGAGCGAGGGAAATTCCATTCAGGGCCGGCTTTAGGAAGTGCGGGGCCCGATTCGAATACCCGGCGGCGGTCCAGGTCTTCGGCGGCGGGTTCTTCACTCGCTCCGGGTCTTCCGCGGCACTGAAGGACCCGCCGCCGAAATGCTGCCGAAGACCCGGAGTGAGTGAAGGGCCTGCCGCCGCCGTGCCGCCAAAGACCCGGACCGCCGCCGGGTGAGTAAATAAATTAAAAAGGTGCCTAAGTTAGGCGCTCTTCTTTAGGGCGCGGGGCCCTTTTGGGTGTGGGGCCCAATTCGGGGGAATCGGCCTAATGCCGGCCCTGATTCCATTCCAGCAGCCCCAAAATGCCAATTTCTCCCCCGCAAGCCGGCCCTTGGCTCCCCGTCCAGCCACTCCCATTTCTTCCATCTCCCGGCTGGATTAGAGCTCGAGCGATCGCAGAGCTGAAAAATACCCAGTTGCAAAGACCGTCAATCTTTCCATTTAGTCTGCGAAGTGCCAGGCTCCTTGTTCTGCCAGCAGTTTGAGAGAGGCAGCGAAGGGTGCAGAAATCTTGTTAGACACACAGGGAGTGGAGCCAGCTGCTGGAAGAGTCCCCCTCAGATCTCAGTTTGAAACAAATCCCAGCCCTGAGAGCTAGACACTGTGCTCGTAGCCCTGCCTTGGGCCACAGAGTACAATCCCAAGAGACAAAAGTCCCCTGCTGGGCACTTGCCCAAACCAGAGTTTGGCACCACTGGCAATCTTGGCTGAGAAAGAGGCCGTGGCTGGAATTGCAGAGAGCTGGAGGCCAGGTGTGCAGTCTCTCGCCAGGGTGCTGTGGCGGGCCTGCAATGGGCACTCGGTGCAGACACAACAGGTCAGGCTTCAGGTGCATTGGCAAAGCACGAGTGGGCCGGGCAGGATCAGTGCAAGGTGCTGCGAGTGGGAGTGAGGCATATGGGCAGAGCAGGAGGAGGGAGCAGTCCTGGAACGGAAGTGGAGGAGCTGCAGGTTATGACTGAGGAGCATCCACAGAGCAGTCTGTGAGGAGCCCGGCACTGGGCCTGCTGCTTGGGACAGGGGTGCTGGCAGAGCTGTGTGCATGTAGCGCAGAACTGGACTGAGGGAGACCTGTGGGTCAGGATTGAGGGGCATTGTGGGAAGAACATGATCACAGAACCCTTATCCTAGGCACCACTGCCTCCCGCTCTTCTGAGCCCTGAATGCCACAAGAAAAACAGGTGCGTGTCTGCAGCATGCATACAGCCCCTCCTGGAATCCAGTCCCAGAGCTCCCGGCCCACGGAGAAAGCTCCCAAACTAACCACCACGCTGACCCAGCCTTGCTGGAGTGCGAGGTCATGCCAGCCTGGCCTAGCCTTGCTTTTAACACAGCCACCAGCTGGAGATTTAAGGGCTTGTTTTACTAACCCCTCCCTCACCTGCTAAGGGGACAGAGTGCATCCCTGCCCCTACCAGAGCCAGCCCACTGATTTATTCCGGAGAGCCGTTGCCAAGGCCTGGCCATGCCCCTCTGCTCTGCCAGCCTGCGCCATTGAGGTGGGCTGAGGGTGGGGAGAGAGAGCAGGGGAGCTAGATAGAATCATAGAATATCAGGGTTGGAAGGGACCTCAGGAGGTCATCTAGTTCAACCCCCTGCTCAAAGCAGGACCAAGCCCCAGACAGATTTTTACCCCAGTTCCCTAAATGGCCCCCTCAAGGATTGAACTCACAACCCTGGGTTTAGCAGGCCAATGGTCATCTCACTGTATATTTAATTCACTTAGCCCAGTTGTAGACACGTGAGTGCTTTCTTCCTAGCTGTGCCAAAGATGGTTGCCTGGGGTCATGGCCCCCTGCTGTCTCTGTTTCCTCCCTTTGTAATATGGGGATAATGTTTGAGGGCTGCTGGGGGAGGGGCTTTGGCAGGAATCAAGCTTTGGCTCGAAGGCCCGGTAGCAGGGCTGAGGGGTAGGTCAAAGATCACTCAGTAAACAGAGCATATCCCACCAGAAGGCATAGCGGGAGGTTACCAAACAGCACTGTATGGGACGGGCCACACTGGCATGCACCAAGGGGACTAGCGCCGTCCGCACAGATAGGAAGGGCTAGCAGGGTAAAGTGACCACCCAAAGTGACCACGAGCTCATCCCATCTGGGCCCCTGTACATCACGGGCCACCAGCATCCGCACACTGCTCCCACCAACCAGCCGGAGACCAACGTATCCCAGCCCATAGGTGACCAAATGGCTGCGTCACGAGGACAGAACAGGAGGGACCAAGATGCACTAGTGCCCCAGGCCCCTGCAATGGCAAGGAATTGAGTGAGCCAGACCCAGATGATCTCAGCAAGTGACCCAAACCCCACGCTGCAGAGCAGGGTGAAAAGCTCCAAGGTCCCTGCCATTCTGACCTGGGGGGAAATTCCTTCCCAAGCCTACACCCGGCGATCGGCTAGACCCTGAGCCTGTGAACGAGAACCAGCCAGCCAAGCACCTGGGAGCCCTGGCCCACCCCACCCAATGTCCCCTCTCCAGCCGTGGCCAGCCCTGCTGCCTCCGAGGAAGGATTTAAAAAAGCCCTTCCACACTGCATGGGGGGAGAGGGGGGGGGGGAGGAGAGATTCCCTTCCTGACCCCTGCTGGTGGCCAGCTGAAACCCTGAACCATGAGATCTCCTGTTCCCAGGAGATCTGGGTTCAAACTCTAACCGTGTCCGGGGGGACGTTGGGCAAGTCCCTTCATCTTTCTGTTCCCATCTGTCAAGGACAGGAACCCCACCCTTTGTCTGTATAGCCCATCAGCTACTTGGGGCATGAGCCGGCTCTTTACACATGTACGTACGTCACTCAGCACACTGAGGCTCTGATCTCAGGAGGTGCTGCTGTACCACATGGGATGTGCAGGCTGAGCACGGGAGGAGCTGTGGGGTATGCAGTGATTTCTCTGGCCAGGGGATGTAGAAGACACCCGACATGGTCCATCATGCAGTATACAGAGGCTACCACCTGCTTTAAAACAGGAGCCCCTCCCCCCCCACATTCAGAGGGCAGCAACCCACCTTTCCACATCCATTCCACCCTCCTCTCAAAAGGGCTCTGGCTAGACGGCAAAGCAGCACAAGCCGGTCTGTGAAACTGATTCTGGCCGTTTCGCCAACAGCAAAATATTCTGGAAGCCTGCACTGGCTGCCACATCCCCAGCCGCTGCCCGAGCCAGAAGCGATGCCTCCTCGCACGGCCCCCAGCCGCAGCAGCTTCTGGGGAGACAGCAGGAGCAGGAATGGGCTGGTCCGTACCAGCAGCCATATGCTGGAAGATCCAGGACAGGGAGTGGGACTGCATCAGAGGGGCTCTGAAGAGAGCCTGGTTCAGGCTATAACCCCAACTTCAAAGCACCAGCAGCCACATTCACTAGCACCGCGGCCTCCCCCCTCCCCATCTTTTTAATCCCTGCTGGCTCTAGCCTGCCTCAGTTGTGGGGGTGGTACGGAAAGAAGGCCAAGGAGCCAGAGGCAGGCAATTGGCAGCCCTGCCAGCCCCCACGGCACTGGCAACGGAGGGGACAGCAGGATACGAGTTCCACCCAAACTGCTGGCTACAGATGTAACAGTGAACTTGCGTCAATGATACAGGCTGTGCAGCCACAGCACCACCCGACCACAAGGGGAGCTAGCCCGGGTGTCCTGACAAGATGGGACAGTGCCCCGCAGTCTCGTCATTCTCATGCCTCATGCCCACAAATGGCCCACACAAGGCTTCCCCTGCTTCCCTTAGGAGGCCCCTCCACAGGCTTATAGGTTTCATAAGTAAGCAGATTTCCCACAATTGCTTTCACCCTATTCCTCTTCATTGTCCGATGTGGGCGGTCATGCCGACTGGTTGGAGTGAGAGTCACACCTAGTGGTTAGTACAGTTGGGAACCAGGAATAGGAGCCTAGGGTCAGAACTGGAGTCAGATGCCAGAGGCCATGGGTGAGAGCCAAAGGTGGGAATAGGAGCCAAGGGTCAGAGCTGGATGAGGCAAAGCAGGAGCAGGGCTGGGTCCGAGGCAGGAGCAGGGCTGGGTCCGAGGCAGGAGCAGGGCTGGGAACAAGCACGCCCAGAAATTATCACAGCCGTGGGCGAATGCTTTGAGCAGCCACCAAACGGCTGCTGGGTTTAAGAGCTGGTCTGCTGACTCTTGCCGCCAATCAGGCAGCCTACTGCAGGCCAGCTGTGCTTGTCAGAGTACCCAGAACTGGCTCTGCTACAGGCTCTGACCCTTGACATTAGCTAAGCACCTTTGAGACACCAGCCCACTGGCCACCTCACCCTCCTCATCACTGGGGACATGTAGTTCCCAGCCCAGCTTCAGTGGTCACTTACCCCGGATATGTTCCTTGCCGCCCTCATCCGTCAATCTCTGCAGCCCCCTGATCACCCGCGGTGTTCTGGTCGGAACTACCATTTTATCCTGCCATGGACACAGCAAGACAGGGCACATCCCACCAGAGCTGTGTAGAGAGGGATCAATAACTCACCCCCAACTTTTGTGACCCGAATCTTCTAATGCCTGCCCTTGTCCCCACCTCACCCCGTTCTGCTAGCACCCGGCATGGGGATCGGCTGTATGAACAGACCCAGGGGTGATCCGAGTACACGGGAAACCCTGCCTGGCTCACGGTCATCGGCCAAGGAGAAAAACCTTGGGTGTCTAAGAGGGGCTAAGTGCGGAGCAGCCACAGCTGCAAGCTAGGGAGGAGCAGGTTGGTCCAGCTGCCTGAACAGCCAGACACCCATTGCGGGCACAGCTACCGAGACAGGTTGGCCCACAGAGCCTTGGGCTCAAGGCCTGATGGAAGAAGGGGAGACTGGGGTGGCCTCAAGAACAGAAAAGGCCCAATTGGGGAAGGTGGATGGGAAGCTGTAGGGGCCTGCTGGATATCGGCAGGGAGCAGCTGCTCTGCAGGATGGAGGAGCCCCACACCTAGCTCAAGCCAAGTCCAAGCGCGACAGATTGTTTAATGCAAAGAGTCACAAAGACATTAAAAACCTGGCATTTGGTGTTGCAGGAGGAATAGTTACAGGGCTATTTATAGATATGTACAGCTCCCCTGCGCCACCCAGCGGAGGGAGGCGGGACAAGCAGCCCAGCTCCAAATGAAGGTCCCTTCTCCACTTCCACCATGTCCCCTGCATCCTAGCATCAGCCACCTTGTTTTCTAGGGGTCTTTTCTGCTATGCCCAGCCCTGGCGTTGGCGAGAGCACAGGCTGCTGCTACCTCCACTCCACCTACCTCCTGCACACACTAGGTGGCAGCACCGAGCCTGCTGCTCCCCACACCCTCTTCCTGAGCCCCTCTCTATGCCCCCCACACCTCTGCCTTACTCAAGGCTGCTCTCCCCGCCTCTGGCCAGGGAAGGAGGGTAGGAAAAGGCAGGTGGCTAGAGTGATGCCATGCCCCTGGGTGAGTCATCCTCCATGGGGATTGAACCCAGGACTTCCGGTTATAAAAGCAGGAGCCTCTGCAGCCTGAGTGGAGATCCCAGGTGAGTTGGCCAAAGCTGGAGCAGGCTCAACCACCACTAGAGGAGGACAGAGCACCACACTGAGCCGTCGAGAGTGACTGGTTTTGGATCAGAACTGGCAGCCACATCCAACCCTCGGCACGGAGGCAGAGCATAGAGCCCTGTCTGAGCCAAGCAGCGGGGCCAAGGAACATGCTTCCCTCGGATGGGATTGGACTCTAGTGTCTTGGGGATGATGGAGGGGATCTGTCCTCCCCCCAGACCCCTCACTGAACAGCGTGGAAGCCAAGCGACCCAGGAACCCAGTCGGCACAAGCTTCACCAGGAACCGCAGCGGCTGTCGGGTCCCCACAAAGGACCGTGACTAGTGCTGCTATGTCCTTGAGCAGGTGGGATGAAGCCAGGCTGCCATCTGGAGGAGGAGGGAGGAACAGCTGTTCCAGGCAGCATAAGCCACACCTGGAACATGCCTTCAGTGGATGAGGAAGAGGAGCTTGGCCATTCCCGGCACCACTCCTTTGGCATGTTAGCCCCAGCTCCGAGTCTCTGCAGGGCCCCCTAGTGTCACACAGGCATTACTGCAGCAGTTCTTCCCAGGAGATAGGTCTGGAGAAGACTTCCCTTTCTAGCCACAGATCATAGTTCATCTGGAAATCCTCCGGCATCTCCACCCTCTGGCCCAGCACGCTCTGTAAACAGTTATCCACGGGCAGGAAGTCAGGGTTGCTGTGCGCCCGGTCGTAGCGCCGGGAGTTGAAGCGCTCAATGCTGGCTCGCAGGGCGCACTCCTCTGCCTGGAAGTCCCAGGGGCGCGCATCCAGATCTAGGGCAGAAGGGGGAGGACATTAGGCCTACATAGCCTGGGGAAGGTGGTCTCCTGGTCATTCCTTGCCTACCCTCTCCTTCCTTGGACAGGCAGCTGCCCCAGCCCAGGAGTGCCAAAAGAGGAAAAGCCCCTTTGATTAGGAACCCTGCGATCAGGGCTCCTAATGCCCAGGCTTCAGGGCTTGAGCCGTCACCAGTGGGAGTCAGGGAGGGCACTGGGCAGTTAGGTGCTTTATGGCTTTTGCCAAGAGACGGGATACTGGGCTAACTGCACCACTGAGCTGCTCCCATATAGCAGTTGGGATGCCACCTCCCCATAATAGGAGGTTGGTACAGCTGCCCTGGGGAGCGAGTTCCTATGGCTGCCAGTTCCTCATAGCTGACGGATATAAACGGGAGCAGCTCAACCACAGCTGCTAGGTCGAATGCTGCTGCCCACATCTTTAGAGTGGAGATGAAGCCTGCAGTGCTCCATCTTCACCCACCCATGCCATTCTCCCAGCATGCAATGCTTCATCTTTGTCCAAGCAGCTGCCCTCATCTGTAATATGGAGGGACGGCCTCCTGGAGACTACAGGTCCCAGCATGCAATGCTTTGCCTCCACCTGGCATGTTAAAGACCTGTTACATTTTATGCCAATTAGCGACGCCCTTTGGGCTCCTGGCCAGGTGCCAGCCTGGCCTGCTATTGGGCAAAGTGAGCAGATGCCCCCCGGGAAAAGCACTCCCACGGAGCTCAACCCAACCCTGATGAAGCAGGCATGTGAGAGACCACGGGCAGGGAGTGGGGGTGGTACCATTTCCATAGGCCCAATCATCGTTGAGCCGGTGCCGCACTTTCTGGTAGATCGCGGACATGGTCTTCATGTTGCTTTTCCTCCACTGCCGCCCCAGATACTTGGTCTGCACCTTGAGCAGCTTCAGGACATAGAGCTGCATCATGGCTTGCTTCACCTTCAGGGCTCGTTTCAGGATGGGAGCCGACTTGAACACCACCAGCATCTAGGAGGCACACCAGTCACACCGCGCCACAGGGCACCCGCTCCCTCGGCGCGCAGTGCGTAATGCTGTGCCAGGCACATGTACACCGAGCCCATCCACACACCTCCCTGGCACCAGGACAAGGGCTGGATCAAAGGCTCAGCCCACACGCGGAGGTTTTTAAGGCCATAGAGAGCCTTACGCAGCCCCCACCCACCCAGGCCTCTGCACCTCGTGGTCCCCACGCCCAATGGGCTCCTACTCACCATGGTCCTGGAGTGTTTCCACTTTGTCAGCTTGTTCAGTATCCTCAGGAGGTTTATACAGGAGAACAGGTTCCGCCAGCAAAACTGATTGTTATCCCCGGCTTCCTGCAGGGAGATGAGAGCCGGGTGGGAGGGTGAGCAGCCGGCTTGTGGGTGTGCCGTGCAGGGATGGGCAGGGCTGCCTGTGGGAGGAGGCTCATGCTATACAGGGCCAATCTGAAGGCCAGGAGTCCCTTCCCACCCAGCCCTCCCCTAGCGCTACCTGGAGCCCAGTCACCTGTGCGGGGAGCTGATCTCCGGAAAGCCTGGGCTGTCACAGCAAGGCACGGAGCCCAGCACTGCCCCAGCCCTCTGAGCAGCAGCAGCGGGTCTGCTGGGTGCTTACAGGCTTGCTCCCACCTGCTAGGCCTCCCAGTGCTGCAGAGAGCTCGCCTTGTTTCCCCTACAGCCCCCCCTCTGCTCTGGCCCCAGCAGGGAAAGGACCCGACAGGCAGGAGGGAGGCAGGCCTTTGGCCAGCCTGCAGGGCACTGTGGGGGGCTGAGCTCACCAGACTCTCTGCCGTCAGCTCCGGGAGCTCGTGCACCACGCAGTAAGGGTAATCCAAGACCGAGATGCTGGAAGGAGAAGAGAGGGCCTCAGCCTCTCCTGCTTGCCGATGCACAGCCCCAGGCTTGCGTGGGGAGATATCTATGGAGTCCCCTGCACCCCCCGGGGCAGCTTCCTGAAGGATCCCATGCTGGGGATCGCTGACAACGTTCATTTACTGAGAACGGGTCCCGCTGCCTGGGCCACAACCGAGAGGGGACGTTGCTGGGGATTCAGGCAGCGTGGAAGGGAGCCTGATGGGAGAGATTCAAGAACAGCTCCCTTCCTATGGGCCCCACGGCAGGAGCAGCACTTGGGGAGGGCGAGCAGGTGCTGGGTACCCCACTGTGGGTGCAGTGTTGGGGGCCCTCAAGGCACCCCACAACCCACTCAGTACGTCACACTGGGTCAGTGATGGGGGGCCCCCACCAGATACCCCATGGCATGGTCAGTGATGGTGAGGGACCCCATCAGGTACCCCACAACCCACTTGGGTAGCTTGCTGCAGGGTTAGTGATGGTAGGGGGCACCCCACTGTGCAGCGATCCCACCCCATGGCAGATGCAGGGTCAGCAAAGGGCCTGGTGGTATAGCAAGCCCTGGGCACCCTGTTACCTGTTCTTGGCAGTGATGTAGGACATGATGTTCTGATTGAAGAATTTCAGGATGAGTGGGATGCAGTTGGCAAACACCAGGTGCTGAGCCATGTACTCAAACTAAGAGCAAAGATAAGGGAGGCAGGTAAGCAAGCAGACCTGAGCGCCCCCCGGTGCTGCATGCTCCCCTAGTGAGCTGCATCTGTGTGCGGGGGGGGGGGGGAGAAAGAGGTTTACCTGATAAACGTGATTCAACTTGAAGTGTTTGAGCAGCAGCAGCAGCAGGGCAGAAATGGCCTTGACGATGATCTCTTTGTGCCGGTTCACGTCCACGCCCAGCTTCATGCTCTGCAGCACCGTGGTCCTGGAGGACAAAGCCCCGCCCCCTGTCTCAGGGAGGGGGGAACCGATCCCCAGAAGAGGGGATGGCCAGAGACAGCCAGACCACAACCCCGCCAAAGGAGTACAGCCCACAGCCTCTTGCCCCTTCTCTCCCTCTCCACAGCCATCACCCCGCTGTCCCCTGAAGGCCTTTCCTGCATCTCCAAACTCTCATGCTACCTTTAATTAGCGAATAAGGTTCCCAGGATACATTTCACCCCAAAGATCCCAAGGTGGCCAGTCAACAAACTGATCCCTGTGCCTAGTTTGTAGCCACTCCATCCCACCGCTGAAATGCGGCCATCTCTGGGGCGGACGGCAGCAGCGGCTAACAGAACATGGGAATGTTCAGGGGAGGCCAATCCCGTATCGGATTGAAACCACCATTTAGACTGGCACACCAGTTGGAATTAGGCCAGGACGCTGGGCTAACACCCTAGAAACTGTACCAAGCTCGACATCTCAGCAGAAAGAGAACACCTCTGCTAGCACAATGCCCCCAGCGCTGCAAGTCCTGACTCAGAGGGAAGGCGCCTGCTACAGTCACCAGCACAATCTTGGGTGTGAGCCAAAGATCTTCCCTCCAAGCGAGGGCCAGGCCTAACCCTGCTTAGCGCGAGAGACCTGACAGAATCTAGGGAGTCTAGCTTCAGGCCATTTCCTAGCTCAGAGTTCAGACTTGCTTTCAGCACAGGAAACTGAGTCACCTGCCGCAGTCTGGGTGCTGGCTAAGACTCCCCAGCTCCAGCACAACCAGCCAGGCCTTAAAGCGCTGCCATGCAAAGCTAGGAGGGGCCTTCTACCTACCAGAGACCTAGTCACCCCTGTTATCTCACCCCCCCCCCCCATTCACCCCGCCGTGGGCTTCTCCAGGCCACCAGAGAAGGGCACTCACGGCATCTCCTCTGGCAAGACGTCCGCGAGGATGTTAATGGAATCCGTCTTGGCTTTGGAGGTGGGGGCTGCGGCCAGCAGGATCTTCAGCAAGGCAATCTGTGGAGGGCATCCGAGAGCTGGGTGAGGGCGGGAAGGGCCTCCGAGGGCAGAGAACAGGGCTGCGGGCGCTGACACCGAGGTGCCTAATGGCCCTCAATTCGGTACGCGGTGGGGAAAGGCGAGAGGATGCCACCAGGCGCGTGCCAATGAGCAAAGAGGGGGCACATACCAACGGGCAGGGGTGGGCGGAAGTCATGTGACTGGGGACATACTCACAAGCAGGGGCAATCAGGCACTTGTCAGGAGATGGGTCTGAAGCAGCAGAGGGCACAATCAAGCACACGCCAACGGACAGGGAAAGGAGTGATCCGGTATGACTTGGTACATACCAGTGGAAAGGGGCTGAGATCATGGGATCAGGCCCACTCCAGTGTAAGTTTGGAGAGGCGAGTCCAGCTGTACTGGTCAAGGTCGGGGAGTGGGAAGGGACGGGGCTCGGCCTAGGATCTGTAGTGTGGCCACAACTCACCATGTACTGGGGCAGGCTGGGAAGGAGGCCCTGGTACAGGGTTTCTGTAGGAACTTGCTCCACTTCCTCTTCCCCCTAGTACAGAGATGAGAGAACCGCGCTCTGAGAACGTCTCCAGCCCTCGGAAGGTGGCTGATTTGGATTGGAGTGCAGGGGCCTGCCTGGCTCGTGGCTCTGCAGAACCAGACACAAGCACAATGTGGCCTCCCAGGACACGGGCACAGCCCTCCCCTCCCCCAAAGGACAGCCTAGCAGTCACACAGCAGGCTGCCACATAGGGATCAGAGCTTGTGGTTACCCTTGAGCAAACCTCTCTGGCTAACTGAATGCACACAGTGACAGGCTCCTGCATGCAGTCACCTCCTCAGGGGATACAGGATTGGCAGGGTCCCCGAGGACAGACACCTACCCAAAGAAACCCCAATCAGCAGCTCTGCAGGCCAGCCCCCGGCCTCCTCCTCGCACTCCCCAAAGAGTCACTTTACGGATCTGCCTCCCTGCAATGTGCAGACTCTCCAGAGAGGGGAGCACCCCTGTGGCACTCACCCCGGAGAGCGGGGAGCGCAGGTACTCCTCTTCCATCTGAACCTGAACCTCTGCGATCGACGTGTACTTGTGCTGCGCAGAGACAGAGCAGGGGAGGTTAATGCCACTGGCTAGCAGCACAGGGAGATTCCCCCAGTCCCTTCACTGACGGCGCACACCCCACCAGCTGCAGCCCACCCAATGGGGAAGCCACAGACGGGCTTGTGAAGGCAGGTGCCTGTAACATTTTATGACTATTACACGTTCTGTCCACCTGACTGTTATGTTGTTTGCTGCCTGCTCACAAGGGGTTAATTCCAATAGGAAAGCGAATGGACCTTTCTGGTAACCCTCCATTGACCACCACTCAGAGGGTGGCCCGGAGTCTGGATGGTCGTCACACCAGGGGAAGGGGCTGACCTGGTTCAGGAGACCCAGGGCAGACAAGGAAACTTTGCAGGGGAGAAGAGGGCAGCCCTGGGAGAACAGGAGAGAGGGCAGGCTGGAGGCCTGGCACCTGGACGGGTTGCAAAGTTGGCCCTCAACTGGTGGGAGGGGTTAGAGGCATCCGCACACACAGGCAGTGTCGAGGGGAGCCTGTGAGGGGGGCACTCACCAGTTTCAGGGTTCGGATGCTCTCGTGGATGGGTCTGGGCAGCCCCACCACCGTGTTCGTGTCACTAGAGAGGGGAAAAAACCAGACTGACACAGAGGCTGAAAACGCCCCCTCCTCCTGGACAGAAAGGAGAGGATCCATTTCTCCTAGAGGGCAGAGAGCAGCCACTGAGCCAGGCGGGGGCTTGCCCATCTGCTGTCGCCTTGCCAGCGCGTCAGCACGTGAGGCCGAAATGGGATGACCCACAAACTGGCTCTGCCCAGGCCCTAGAGCTCTGCTTTAACTCACCTCCCCAGCGTGTAACCGATGAACTTGCTGCGGCTGGATTCCAGGAACATCTCAATGTCCTTCTCTCTGCAGGAAGGAGGAGACCACTTACCATGCAGTCAGGCCCACACTTTCCACCACTGCCATGCTGGAGAGTGCCCGGGTAATTACAACCAAGAATGAATCAGCCCAACAGAGCTCTCCTGGGTCAAGTGAGATTCAGAGAGAGCAGAGCTCCCGCCTCCACTCCAGGAAGGTCCCCACCCTCTAGGTGAGCTCCAGTGTGGAACACGATAACCCATCGTTGCTCCAAGACAATGCCACCACCCTGGAGGCTCATAACACTGTGGTGGTTCATCTCGACAGCCCCACTGCTGGACAGTTTCTAGAGGGTCCAGTCTTTATCCTGAAGGATACCGGTCTCCATCAGGGGAGCGGAAACCTGTCTCACACTTTAACCATCACCACTCAGCGTTCATTAGACAAGCCAATGGCAGAATGCTGCCAGGGGCCTGGCACAAGGTCATCTCTAGTGGTCCTGAGGAGACAACTCACCTGACCTTGGGAGCCCAGGGCAGCCCCTTTGGGCAGGTGAGTCGGTCGGTTGGAGGGTGCTGGATGGGTGGAGGCATCACCTCATCTCGTTCCAGGGGGAACGTCTCCCCCTCAAGGCTGTTGTCATCGTCGTTCTCCTCCTCTTCCTCACGGGAGTCGTCAGCTTTGTAAGGGTCCCGCTCGTTGAAGGCATCGAGGTTGTCTTGCTTAATCAGAGCCTGGAACCAAGGGAGGAGGAGGCTGAGTGGGGAGGAGGTGAACGTCAGATCGACATGGGGAGACAGTAACCTTGGGGCACAAGTCACCCCAAGATCACACCTGACTCCCCAGCATGCCTAGGGCAAGAAGCTGGCTTCCCGGTGTTACCCTTGTTAATTTCACTGTCCCCATGAGGGCATTCCCTCCGCGACCCCCCCAATCTCGCCCAGACTCGGCCTCACCTTGTGTTCCCGCCGGCCCCGTTTCTGCTGCTGTTCGATCAGGTCGGAGGCCGACGCCGGCGGGGACGCAGCCCTCATGTTGCGGATCACTTTGATGCTGTCCTCTGGAAGCGGCGGGAGGCCCAGTATCTCCCGTTTCTCGGCCTTCATGGCTTGGAGCTCCTCAAAGCCTCCCAGAGTGCACTGCAACAGACCCCCCACACACACACACCCGGGATTGTGACTGAGGCGACCGCATGGACAAGCGCCCGCCGGACACACAGCGTACGGGGTTTGCTCACTCGGCAGAGCTCCAAGCACCCCACACCACGTGAACAGATCCCCGAGACAAAGAGTTCTGCCCATAAACCTTACGTATGGGGTCTGTTATTTAGGGTCTATCTATGTCAGACACTGGACTGCTCAGTCTGAAGACAGCCGAAAAGCCAATGAACAGAAAGGCACCGCTGGGGTTCTAGCTACAGGACATCACAGATCTAGCGAAGTGAAGGGCGCACTTTCCTTTGGTCAAGAGGTCATTCAGGAAAGAGGGGTATGGTCTAGAGGTGGGAGCACAGAGCTGGTCATCAGAAGCTCTAATCCCACTGCTCACACCACCTCCCCTCTATGACCGTGAGCATCCAAAACTCTTGGTGCCTCAGGCCTCCCATCTGTAACGTGGGGATAACACTGGTGACAGGCCTCACCACGGAGTGAGAGGATCTCTATGGAGCACTCTGACTGTGAAAAGCGCAATGGGATACTGCCCCAGGGTCCTACCATTCTACCTCCTCTGAAGGAATGGAGGATCTGCTACAGGAACCCAGCAGTATTCAGCACAAGGGCAGCTGGGAGTTAAAGGCTCCAGGAAGTCAGCATAACCCTTGTTATTCATACACGGAAGGTGCTTTCAGCTTTGACAGCTGGCAATGTGTTTAGCAACACAGGGAGGGGGGATTTTAACAGAAAATCGACCCTGTCAATAGCTCCCTGTAAACGGATTGTGGAATTTCACCGGCTCCAAGCCACAACCTGCACTGGAGACTGTCTACATTACAGACTGACACCGTGGTGATCTCGTGTACTGTTTGTGTCTAGCCAGTTATCAAACAGCTCCTCATTGCCAGGATGGTACAGGGCCATGACCCTGACTGCGAGCAGAGCTGTCACACGCTTGTTCCAATGGTTAATTACTCTCACTGTTAAAGCTGTACGCCTTATTTTCAGTCTGAATTTGTCTAGCTTCAATTTCCAGCCATTGGATCCCATTAGACCTTTCTCTGGTAGATCAAAGTCCCCATTATTAAATATTTGTTCCCCAGGTTCTTAGGGAATGTCAAAGTCACCAATTAACCTTCTCTTTGTTAAGCTAAATAGATTGAGGTCCTTGAGTCTATCACTAGAAGGCAGGTTTTCTAATCCTTTCATCATTCTTGTGGTTCTTCTCTGCACCCTCTGCAATTTATCCACATCCTGACTGAATTGTGGGCACCAGAACTGGACACAGTATTTCAGCAGCAGTCACACCAGTATCAAATACCCAGATCCCAGAGATCACAAAGAGAGGTCAAATAACCTCTCTGCTCCCACTGGAGATTCCTGTTTATGCATCCAACGATGCATTAGCCCTTTGGGCCATAGCACTGCACCAGTGCTCATGTTTAGCTCATTGTCCATCACAACCGCCAGTCTCTCTCAGGGTCGCTGCTTCCCGGGACAGAGTTCCCCATCCTGTCAGTATAACCTACGTTCTTTGTTTCTAGAGGAATACAGTTATATTTAGCTGTATTCAAACACATATTGTTTGCTTATGCCCAGCTGACCAAGCGATCTCGATCGCTCAGAATCAGGTGACCTGTACTCTTCATTCTTGACCACTCCCCCAATTTTTGTGTCATTTGCAAACTTTATCAGTGATGATTTTCTGTTTCCTTCCAGGTCATGGCTAAAAGTGTGAAACAGCGAAGGGCCAGAACTGATCCCTGCAGGAGCCCACTGGAAACACACCCGCTCCACGACGATCCCCGGTTTACAATTACTCAGCTGTGTCTCAGGGCGGATGTACCGAATTCAGCAGAGGACAAGACAGTCAGTGCCCCAATCACTTGCTTCCAGCCAAGTTGGGCCCAGATTAGATGCCAAGGAAAGAATCACTTGGATGATGGTTTTAGAAAACTTGTTCCAACTCCCCTGCTCACACCAGGGGATTCTTACCAGCACAGTTTTCCAGAGCAGCAGCAGCACCTTCTTCATAGGGAAGTGTGGGGCGTGGCCGCTGCAGAATTTGGTCACCATTCCGAAGAGCATAACGGAAAATGGCTCGCTGTTATACAGCGGGGCCCCTGGAAGCAAACACACCGATGACAGCCATGCTCGCCTGAGGAGCCGCCCACCCTCCCATCACCACCTCCCTCTCAGGGCAGAGCTCCAGCATGTTCCGAACCTCACCATCCCATCCCCTACCTGCTCACCCCCCGCCCTCATCCTCTCTCCAGCCAGCTCCTCTCCTCCCTTCTGAAGCCCAGGACCTACCGTATTTGCTTACAAATAACTGTGATGTTGGGCAAGGATGGCCCCAGAGACCAGATTCCACAGCAGAGATACAGCACAAGCAATTGGAATGCTGGCTTCCTTGGCTCTGCCCCCTCCAGTGTGGCTTAACCCTGCCCCAGAGGAATCCTCCACTAACAGCAAAAGAATCCTGCCTCCATGGCCCATTCAGGCTTTGGCTGATTTGCCAAGACAGACAAGAAGAGCGTTGGGAATGGATTCTGCAGAGTGGGCCCATGTCACCTGGGAATTGGAATGGGACCCAGTAATTCACTTCACACAGGCCACTGAACTGCTGTAAGCGGAGGACTGCTGGTCACTACCAAATGGACCAGATTCAAACCACTACAGAGATTCCAGGCACCGGCTCATCACCTTGCAGAGAACACTGCTGTAACCTACCCACCCCACCGTTACACACTCGGGACATCCCAGGGGAGGCTCCTACCTAGCTCTGCTCGGAAAGTCTGTCTCATCGTCTTCCACTCAACCTTGTCTCCCTCAGCCTCCTGCCGGACGGTCTCTACGATCAGGTACATGATGTTCAGCAACACCCTGCAAACCGCAGAGAGTCAGACAGGACCATGGGATGACCGAGAGGGGAGCAGGTCTCAGAGGAGCTGCCTATGACCTGCTGGCTCCAACACCACTTAGAAAGGCAGTAATGTTCTGCTCCCATTTGTCCATATCCCACACGAGGAACAGATCAGACTCAAGGGGACTAGAGCTAGATATCGGAGTTGGGGGTAAGAAACCCTCTGGAGGAGTGTTACCCAACTGGCAGGACATGGCCTTCGAGGGTGGGGGGGAAATCACGAGATGTTGAACATTTTATTACAATCTAAAGCAAAGAAACCCTCTTCCCCTCCCCACCCAGGGTCCTTCAAGGTCATAGAGTTTAAGGCCAGAAGGGTCCCCTAGATGATCAGTCTGACCAACTGTATATTACAGGCCACAGAACATCCCTCAGTCAGCCCCGCACCAAGCCAACAACCAGAATTCGACCAAAGCGTTACAGCCCTCAGAAGACGAAACTATTGTGTGCCACAGGCAGAGAACAGGTCAAGGATTCCCTCTCTGGTAACACACAAACTAACAAATTATCTAGGCTCCGCATCGGCATAATTAATACACTTTTTACTCTTAGTAAATAAAAGAGGGTCGTGAACATTTCTAACTTCAGATAAGGGGTCACCAACCTGAAAAGGCTGAGAGTGTGTGCTCCACTCCTCACCCCTTTACCTCCCGTCTTTTGACCCAGTAGAAGTAATTCACTGTGTACATGGATTAGGAGACAATCTGACCCTGTATGGCAAGCCCTACTGTTCCATCAGTCCAGTATCCAGCCTCCAGCAGCAGCCTGTACTTGATCCTGCAGAGATGCTAATGAGCTGAGCACATCTACAGTGCTTTTCGAGCCCGGAGCTCAACACACTTTAACAAAGGTCATTAGACCCATTTTATAGGTGAGGTAAATGAGGCACAAAGAGACCACAGTGAGTCAACACTCTGGAAATGGCGCCTGATCTCCTGATTTCTAGCTCTCTCTGCTGGACTGCACTGCCTCTCAAAGGAAGGAAACAAATCCCATAATGCACCTGCCAAAGCTCCTTTCTGAACCCCCAGGCCTTCAGCTTAGACCCTGAAGCCTAACATTCAGCAGCCTCTCCCCATCATTTACTCACCTCAAATCTGTGCTGTCAGCCAGGGAGATGGCGGGCTTCCTCACGGCACTGCTGCAGGCGGCGCTGTTACTGCGAGAGGAAAGAGACTCAGACCCTCAGATCAGGTTGCCCACCTCTCCCTTTGGGAAAACGCAGCTTGGATGGCTTAACACCACCGTAAACAACCAATTAAACCACACCGGAGAGCTGATCGCTGCCGCTGGGATCTGACACGACTAGACTCTACTGATGCCAAAGACTGGAAGTCTCCAAATCAATCCGGCGACACAGGGAGCAAGCTCAGAGTCCCTCATGTCTGAGGAAATTAGCCCCAGTTAATCAGAGGCCCAGAGAAAGGGTACGACTCTCTCCAAGGGGAAACTAAATCACATTTAGTACTTGCTGCAGCAGCGCTTCTTAAACATCTCACTAAACCTCCCCCCCACCCCCACAACTTAGCCCCATTTCTCAGATGGGAAAACAGACACAGCAATGCAGTGATTTGCCCTAGGCCTCAAAGACAGTCAGCGTCAGAGCCAGGATTGGCATTCAGGAATTCCTAGCTCCCAGGCCTGCCCTCGGAAACCCCTCCCTCAAGTGCAAAGGTCTCCGCTCTGGAGCCCGCTGCCGATGTGAAAGGGCTTCATCCTTAGTGGATTCTCCCCCCAGGCGCCCATCAACAATGCACTAGCAGTCTACGCTCAGGGCAGACCTAAGGATGTGCCACGTCTAACATGCTCACTGGCTAAATGGACTAACCCCCGGGAAAAACCATTCTCTCTAGAATGGGTGTCTGACCATGCGTATACCTCCCTGCCCCTCTTCCCATTGCAGAATAAAAGTGTTCTGGAGAGCACACAGGAGAGATCTCCAGTTCAAATCCAGCCCAGCTGCCACCAACTCACCACTGGTTGGAGGGGGGGTGGGGGAGAGATTCAGCTCCTAGTAGCCAAAATCCACCCCCACAATTGGCAGCCTGAATACAGAGACCAAGGATTGACTGGACTGACCTAGAGGCAGTATCTCCAGGACACGCGTGAAGCACTCTGAAACTTGCAAAACTTACTACTGCCTACATCGCCCCTGGTCCTTGGACACAGAGCAACAATCCAACCCCCGCTGAAGTCAACAGGAGCCTTCCCGCTGACTCCGACGAAAACTGGATTGGGAGCGGAGAGCTGCTGGGAAGTGAGCATCTTTCACAAACTGGAAAAAGATCCAGGTGGAGCAGTTCACGCACAGGTTATCAAAACTCTTCGGGCACAGCTTTTCATAGCCCCAGCCTCCCAGCTCCACGGTACTCACTCAATCTCCATGTTCAGAAGCTCCACCAAAGCGTTGAAGGTACCAACTTCCAGTAGCAAGAAAATGTTATATCGGATCCAGGCTTGAACTTCAGCCTCGGAGCTGCACTCTCCGAAGGTGCCTGTAATAACGTTATTATTGGATCATCTTTCCATCAACAATCTCAGTGCACCTCACAGACATCCAAGCAAGCCTCAGAGAGCCCACGGGAATCTGATCCATGGATTACAGACAGGAAGACCGGCACGGAGAGGGGAAGAGACTTGCTCCAGGTCTCAGGGGAAAAAATGAAATTAGTGGCTGAGCTGGGCAAAGAATCCAGATCACCCAACTCCCGTTCCGGTGCCCCATCTACTGGGTTAGAAGTTTGACAAAAGTATTTAAGAGAAATATTTTTCAGTTAAAATTATCCATTTGGATTTAAAGATTTCCCCTGAAGCATTTGCAACCCAAACTTTGCCACATTGAGCTAGTGCAGGAGAATCCGGGGCCAGATTTTGGCCCAGGCCCCGGCCCATATGCGCTGATCTGATATAGGGACTGTAAAATGGACACAACCGCCAGAGGGAGAATTCCCCTCGCTGTGGCAGCTCTGTAAGGCTCAGGTGCATGGCCCCATGCTGCCCACAGCATAGGGGACAGGCCTGGGGGTAGGAGAGGGAGTGGGGACAGTGCTCAGCACCACAGCCATTCTGGCCTATGGAGCATTCCACTGGCAGACAAAGCCCAAGCTGCTCTTAATTTGACTGGGGCCACAGCAGCCCTCAGTGCAGGAAGAACATGGGTATTGCAAAGGCGGTTTAAACAACATATTAATTATTATTATTATTAGAGGCGCTTTTGGAGAATGCAGCTCCGCAGCTTAAATCAACCTTCGCCCCAGACCCTCCTGGGCTACCCCTTATGCTTCAGAATCGAGCCCCTAAACAGGAACCCAACTAGAAATAAAGGTGAAAATGACTAATTGATTTTCCTGCCCAAGCCGAGCGAAATGCACAACAGGTAAGATGGCAGCAATGGTAACAAGTTAATTCCGATCTAACGGCTGCAGGTGTGAGCAGGGACATGGGGAGGGAAGCTGGTGTTAAACAGATGGTTTCTAACCTGAGGGCCCCTTTAATAAAGATTCTACACAGAAAAGTTAACAGGGATTTCAGAACAGGACCAATTCTTCTGCCCACATTGCAACATACCTTGTGCGACGTAGAGGATGGCTCGGGCCACCTTGAGCCTCTTCTCCCTGGCAGTGACCTCCAGCCCATCGAGGAGCCGCATGGCATGGGTACGATGCTGGCTGTTGTCCAGCTCGGTCCATTTTTTATCCAGCACTGAAAAGCCAAACACAGCTAGTTTTGTGTGAGGTTGCTCCCCACAGCTGGACGGGGATGTATATTTCTCCCCCTCTCCAAAAGCCATGAAACTATGAAGCAGTTACAGCTGCAATTCTCTCATCGGATGTAAAACGAAGAGAGGAAAATTCAGAGCATTCAGCATAAATAGAGAGCCAGACTGTTAATTTGGACGGGGCACTCATCACAGCCATGGGACAAAGCATAGGTATGTCTGACCATCAAGGGGCCAGGCAGAGGGAACTCTAAAGCAGAGGTGGGCAAACTACAGCACACGGGCCACATCCGGCCCGCAGGACCCTCCTGCCCGGCCCCTGAACTCCTGGCCTGGGAGGCTCACCCCCGGCCCCTCCCCTGCTGTTCCCCCTCCCTTGCATCCTCAGCTCGCCCCAGAGCGCAATGCTCTGGGCGGTGCGGCTGTAGTGCCGCCAGCCACCGGTGCTATTATTCCTTGACTTTAGCAAAGCTTTTGATACAGTCTCCCACAGTATTCTTGCCGGCAAGTTAAAGAAGTATGGGCTGGATGAATGGACTATAAGGTGGACAGAAAGCTGGCTAGATCGTCGGGCTCAACGGGTAGTGATCAACGGCTCCATGTCTAGTTGGCAGCCGGTTTCAAGCGGAGTGCCCCAAGGGTCGGTCCTGGGGCCGGTTTTGTTCAATATCTTCATTAATAATCTGGAAGATGGCGTGGACTGCACTCTCAGCAAGTTTGCAGATGACACTAAACTGGGAGGCGTGGTAGATACGCTGGAGGGTAGGGATAGGATACAGAGGGACCTAGACAAATTAGAGGATTGGGCCAAAAGAAACCTGATGAGGTTCAACAAGGACAAGTGCAGAGTCCTGCACTTAGGACGGAAGAATCCCATTCACTGTTACAGACTAGGGACCGAATGGCTAGGAAGCAGTTCTGCAGAAAAGGACCTAGGGGTTACAGTGGACGAGAAGCTGGATATGAGTCAACAGTGTGCCCTTGTTGCCAAGAAGGCTAACGGCATTTTGGGCTGTATAAGTAGGGGCATTGCCAGCAGATCGAGGGACGTGATCGTTCCCCTCTATTCGACATTGGTGAGGCCTCACCTGGAGTACTGTGTCCAGTTTTGGGCCCCACACTACAAGAAGGATGTGGAAAAATTGGAAAGAGTCCAGCGGAGGGCAACAAAAATGATTAGGGGGCTGGAGCACATGAGTTATGAGGAGAGGCTGAGGGAACTGGGATTGTTTAGTCTGCAGAAGAGAAGAATGAGGGGGGATTTGATAGCTGCTTTCAACTACCTGAAAGGGGGTTCCAAAGAGGATGGATCTAGACTGTTCTCAGTGGTACCAGATGACAGAACAAGGAGTAATGGTCTCAAGTTGCAGTGGGGGAGGTTTAGGTTGGATATTAGGAAAAACTTTTTCACTAGGAGGGTGGTGAAGCACTGGAATGGGTTACCTAGGGAGGTGGTGGAATCTCCTTCCTTAGAGGTTTTTAAGGTCAGGCTTGACAAAGCCCTGGCTGGGATGATTTAGTTGGGAATTGATCCTGCTTTGAGCAGGGGGTTGGACTAGATGACCTCCTGAGGTCCCTTCCAACCCTGAGATTCTATGATTCTATGCTCCAGGCAGCGCAGTAAGGGGGCAGGGAGCAGGGGGGGGTTGGATAGAGGGCAGGGGAGTTTGGGGTGGTGGTCAGGTGGCAGGGGTGTGAATAGGGGCGGGGCAGTCAAAGGGCAGGGAACAGGGTGGTTGAATGGGGGCAGGGGTCCCGGGGGAGTAGTCAGGAAGGGGGGGTTTAGATGGGGCGGCGGGGGGCAGTCAGGGGCAGGGGTTCCGGGGGCGGTCAGGGGACAGGGTGGGGTGGATGGTGAAGGGGTCCCGTCAGGGAACAGGGGGGGTTGGATGGGGCAGGTGTCCCGGGGGCCGTCAGGGGGCGAGAAGCAGGGGGGGTTGGATACGGGGTGGGAGCCGGGCCATGCCTGGCTGTTTGGGAGGGCACAGCCTCCCCTAACCGGCCCTCCATACAATTTCAGAAACCTGATGTGGCCCTCAGGCCAAAAAGTTTGCCCGCCCCTGGTCTAAAGCCTTCTAGTACAGGACAGAATTAATCAGACTAATCCATTTGAATCCACATCAGCAGTGATCAGAAGTCAGTACAGACAACAACCTTCATAAAATGAGATGGTTGTTCTTAATGGACAGACTTCTACATCTTACAGCACAGCCACAGTCGGCACCAATTAACCACCTAGCACATTTTGATAGCTTAAGTGCTGATTAGGCCACGGACAGGAACCTACTCTTTCCCCTCCAGTTCACAGGTGAGGCACATTAGAAGGTGTCCTGTGAACATTGACAACATTTGTCAGCAAACACTAGCTAAGGTAAACAAGGACTCAATGTACGTGGCTGGTTCCTTCCTTCTGACACAGGGATAGCAGCACATCAATACTTCTGTCTCCTATTGTCTATGTTCTACAGGTGACATCTCCACAGTACGATGTGGGAGGGAGAAGACAGTTCTCTTACCGTGGACCCTAAAATCCTCCTCAAAGCATTTTCGATTCAGCTGGAACTCCGGACCCTCCGTGTAGCTGTATAGTTCTGCCAAGAGAGCATCACTGTTGTCTGATGGTTGTCAATTTCATTTCTGCATCCAACCAGAAAACACCTCCCAAAAACTAACCAGTTCTCAGCTGTGAAACTACGGAGCACGGACTTCACTTCAGTCATATCACACTTAATGTTTATTGGACTCTGTGATCGTTAGAATCTGAATGGTTTGACTTGTTACCTGGAAATTGCTGCTATGGGCTTTTTCTACTCATACTAATTATATTAATTTTTAATTTTTTTTTAAAAGATTTCTCATCACTGAAGTTTTCTACACTTAGGGCCCTTTGTTTTCAGTTTTTATTTTATTTATTTTTTCCAGGCAATTTATCAGTGATTATTACCACAGCAACCAAAACAGGTGAAAAATCAGTGAAAAAATGTTAGTAATTTTTCTGGGTAAATATTGGGGCTTATTTTGGTGGACAGAAAGACAGGGAAAAAACTATTCAGTAGATTAATGCTTTGAATTTCGTTCATCAATGTGGTTTGCTGCAGAACTAAAACAGAACTCAAAACACGCCACCTCTGAGTTTAAGAAAACAACGTATCTCTAATCCCCAAATAAAACTTTTCATTTGAATAAACGGTTTACTGTTGTAAACTTAGAACTATTGGCCTATAAATATTTACATTTAATAATTGGGCCACACCATTTGCAGCACATACACTCAACTTCATCCTTTTCTCCTGTTTGGTTTTTTTTTTAAACTTTCGAATACTTCCTTGTGTTCTGAAACATATTCTGATACAGATTTTCGTTTTCTTCCTATTTTAGCGTGCCAAATCTTTAAACCACTATCTGCTAACAGCTTGAAATGTGTAAGTGGTGGGCGTGAGATTCACCAGTACGTTCAGATAGGCACGCACTTAAGAGTTTTCGTGCGTGCCTGCCTGTTTGTTATTGTGTGTATCTTCTAGACTAACACATAGTCTTACTTCAACAGGCAGCTTTGCATATACACACACAGACTAATGTATTATCATAATACATATATCTCATGCAATGTATTGTATTTTCCTAATAAAACAAGTTATTATTTATATATTTGAATGATACGAAAGTAGGGTGAAAAATCAGAAAAAAAATGAATACTTTTTGTAAAACCTGGAAATTTTTTCAGTAAAAATCGGTTTAAACTGAAAATGAAGGGGCTTATATATACTCAAACGCTCAAAACATAAAAGATCTCAGAACAATGTTTTACATACATGAAATTCAATAGAAATTATTTTTGGTATTTAAAATATTTCCAGTGAAAAGAGTTTATCTGGATGTAAGTTTCTCAAGTATTTGGGATGCAAACACTACATCCACTAGCATGAGAACTGAAAGCTGAAACTGACAAGCAAGTCAAGTGAAACTGACTAGCCTGGTTGTCCAACATGGGAAATACAAAAAAGAAAAGCAGGGTATATGGCAAAAATAATGATTAGTTAATTAAAGCTAATAGGATTTTAACGAAGTGTTATTAAGCTAAAAACAGTCATATGAAAAATATATTATTTTTGAGTCGATCGTGTTCTTTTACGGACCAGTGAGCAAAACAACAAGTTAATTTAACCATTAGGATTAATTTCCTTACCCGACAGCTCTGCAGACCATCTATCTGTGTCTGCATATTCAAACTCCAAGTCCGGGGATTCAGAATAGCCCTGATGGCAGAAGGAAAACAGTTTTAATCAGTCACTATTCAGTAAAACAAATTCAGTCTCCATAACTTTCAAAATTAATCCTGTTGCACGTTCAGTACAGTGTTTTCAGTCTAACAGATATGAAATTTACCAGCACATCAACAGTATCAAGGTAACCTACTAAAGTGCCTTCTGTATTTTGAATGGGTGTAATATTCAACACTTCTTATTCCTACCAGATTGTGTAATGTTGCTCTGTGCTGTTGAAAAATCATGTTCCATTGAGTTGCATTTCAGTGGTGAGTGACCCGTTTGTATACAGCCTATAAAGCACTCTGGGATCCTTTGAAGTGAAAGGCACTATGTAAAATTTTATATATTCACATGCTTATTTAATCCTAAAATTGGAGCAGACTAGTTTGGACCAGGGAGCTCTCAGATTTAGTCAATTTAGAATAAATGTGAACCACTCTGAAAGTCTGGTATGCTACCACAGTCCAAATCCTCATCCTTGCCTTTAGGTACTACAGAATACAAAAAATAACTAAGTAAATAAATAAATAATACAGAGAGTAGAGGCAATATTACTGAGGCTCGAAAAAGATCAAGACTGCAGCAAGATGCAGTAGCTTTAAAAGAAACGAACCTAAGTCATCAATATGTTCCGTTGGCTAAGCTTTACATGAATCTTGTGCCAATCGCTAGCAGACGATAGGATACACATTCACCTTTGGAAAAACAACAAGGAGTCCAGTGGCACCTTAAAGGCAAACAGATTTCTTTGGGCATAAGTTTTTGTGGGTAAAAAAACACTTCTTCAGATTCACCTTTGGGACTGGGATCAAATGAAACAACAACATCCATTTACTCATTTTAAGGCAGTGTGTCTGAACCCATTTATCATTGTGGGCTGCCTATGCAGCTCTCTCTGTGTTATGTGGGCCGCATCCACACCATACATCAGGGGTCGGCAACCTTTCAGAAGTGGTGTGCCGAGTGTTCATTTATTCACTCTACTTTAAGGTTTCGCGTGCCAGTAATACAGTTTAACTTTTTCGAAGGTCTCTTTCTATAAGTCAATAATATATAACTAAAATAGTGTTGTATGTAAAGTAAATAAGGTTGTTAAAATGATTAAGAAGCTTCCTTTAAAATTAAATTAAAATGCAGAGCCCCCCGGACCAGTGGCCAGGCCCCGGGCAGTGAGAGTGCCACTGAAAATCAGCTCGCGTGCCGCATTTGGCACTCCTGCCATAGGTTGCCTACCCCTGCCATATATATACTATCTGTATGGCCCTGAGCACGTCCCATGGGGCGCAGCTGTGCGCTGGTTGGGCCGCAAGCGGCCGGGGAGTTGAGAACCACTGCTTTAAGGAGTCACTCTGACTGGGGCTCAATCTCCCACATATGGACCGTGTCACCTTTCGAGTCTGGCATCGCTCTCCCTGACACAGGGATGTCAGTCCCCCGAAATCTGGGTCTGGGACTGCTCTGGATGCCCCCTCCCCCCAACATAGCAGTGGCTCCAAGGTGCGGGCCAACACTCAACACCCTGCCCCTCTTATAAACCCGTCCGCAGGCCGGGCGCGTTGCCTGTATGTCTATAGCCAGGCCCAGAGAGGCCGGGCTCTAGGCAGGTACCGACTCCCTCCCGCACAGGATCCAGGCTGGCGCTGGCCCCAGACACCCACTACCAAGGCCCAGGGGAAGGGGGCTGGGGCTGGACCCGGTACCGAGACCCTCCCCTGGGGGTGGGTCAGACCCACTTATACCCGGAAAGGGGAGGGGTCAGCTCCATTTGGACCCGGTACCCAACCGCCCCGCCCACAGCGACGGGGGGGGGGGGGCAGCTCCATTCGGAGCCGGACCCGAACCGACCCCCCCGCCCGGCGGACCGAGGAGGGAGCAGCGCCGCGCGCTCACCTCGGAGTCCTTGCGCTGGTTGCGGTTGAACTCGCGGCCCTTCCCCGCCGGCAGCAGCCCGCCCCGCTGCTTGTTGTTCACGATCAGCGGCCCCGGTCCCCCGCAGCCACCGACACCGACACCGCCCGGCTCCATCTTCGCCCGCCCCGCCTTCCTACCCGGGCCGCGCCACAATCTCGCGAGAAGCACTCGCGCTCCCTTCTCGCGAAATCTTCAGCCAGGGAGGGCGAGGTAGAGAGGCGGCCATGTCAGGTGTGGCGTCCCGTGTGGGTGCGGCCCGGGCAGCCATGTCTGGTGTGGCATTCAGCTAAGAGGTGGCAGACGGGTGGGTAGCCTGAGACAGCCATGTTAGGAGTGGCAGGAGCTGTAGCAATCTCTCTTTTAAGTTAGTGTGCTGGCTGCTGGGGGGGCTTGTCCTCACATGGTCTTGCCATAGGGCCCCGCTGAGGCTAGAGCTGCCATCACATCAGCATGCAGCATAGCCAAGCCAACCCGCCCCTTCAAAACTCACAAATCAACCCAGGAGGGAGTGCCGTCCTGGGGCCTGCTCCCAGCACGAGGAGGGAGTGCAGCTTTGTGGGCAGAGGGAGAGGGGGAGTCCCACTGGGGGAAGGTCACTACACCCCAGCGTACTTCTGGTTCGGGTGCCCTCCTGCATCAGGCAAGAGGCACACGCTGCTGGATCTTCATAACCAGAGCTGTACCAACCCTGCACTTCCGTGCACTACACCACAGCCTTCTGCGTATCCTGCCATGGCTTCTCCACTGCTGCCCTTGTAACGAACGAACAAACAGTGCAGCCTCGAGCCAATTACTGGATAAATGCCACAACCCCCAACCAGGCCAGGCCCAGCATCCTACTTCTCAAGCTCCAAAAATGACATGTTAAAGAAAATCTCCCTTAGTTGGTGGGAGTAATACATCCTTTATCCTCTGGTTTGGCCACCCACCTACTCAGTCCTACAGCCAGCTAGTATCTGCAGACTAGAACAACAGTGCTTTCACATGAGGGACCAGGAGTCCGCCCAAGAGAGCAACAGCTGAAGATTCTGGAGCTACCCCAGGTAAGTGACGGGAGAATCAAACCCGTTGACTTCAGACCACTGCCTCGTCTTGGTCAGTAATGACACCACTTGCCCTTGAGGGACCTCACAGACACAGCTTAAGGTAGGAGATAGCTGCGGGTGGAATTTGTTTTCCTTGGCGCCAGCTCTACCCTTCCCTCCTAGCTTTTAAACACCTTTGATCACCCTCCAAAAAGTTGACATGACCATGATTTTCCTCCCTCTCCATTTTCCCAGGCATCAGCTGCATTTGTTCATGCCAGTGAAGTTGGAGGTGGCTTTCATACCATACAGCTTCCCAAGAGGAGGGAATCATTACAATGACATTAAGACCAGACTGCCCACCAGTCATTGCATCACCCGCTCACTTCCCCTCATGCTCTCTGCACTGTAGGGGGGTTTATCGTTACCTTTTGGTTAGATCCGTGCTTCCCAGATGATGATCCACACGGGTAAAGCATCCATCCCTCTGGAAACTTGAGGCTAGATGCAGCTCAGTCCAGAGTTCTTTCAGGCTTTCCAGAGGCCTATTTTGAACCAATCTCACAGCCACAGCCCCATCTCCACATGCCGTGGGGCAGCTGCTGCATTGCCTGTGCATGGGGGATGCTGCTTTAGTTCATTCAATACTAGGTGTGCTGATCACCCCCAAATTCCCAGTGCCTCTCTCTAGAGCAGTTGCGGTGTCTATAGTGGCTATTTACACCTCTGCACATTTATTTGTTCCCCCTGCCTGTTTATGCAGCACTGATACTGAATGGATCATTTACCAGGACTGAATCAGGAGCAGGTCTGTTACCTCAGTGCCAGGAGCACTCAAACCTAGTGTAGCCACTGGAAAGGTACAAAGCCACTGTGTTAGCCTGCGTTATAGACTGGCACTAGCTTGCCCAGGTCCTCAGTCTCCAGGCAGTCAGGTGCTAGGGCTCTGTTGCCTGCTTGGCTGAGGGCTGCTATGAGGAGTGGTGGGTTGGGAACTCTAGGGAAAGGAGTTCCTTTTCCTTTATTTATTCAATCATTTCTACAAGCTCCATTTCATTTATTGTACTAAGTGCTCCTCTCGCTCGAGATTACTCTAGGCTCCTACAATGGGCCTGGGCCAGGCTCGGAGTAAGGATGTTCCTCTGGACCCCTCCACTTCACTCCTACCCGTCAGTATCATTATTCCTATTTTACAGATGGGGCAACTGAGACACAGAAAGGGGAAGTGACTTGCCCAGGGTCACCAGCAGGCCAGTGGCAGAGCTGGGATTAAAACTAAAGTCTTGAGTCCCCTCCAGTGGAAGTAATTTCCTGTGTAACATTTAACCCCTGCCAACTATATGTCTGATTAACCCAGTGACTTAGTCCTAGGAGAGGGGAACTCTAATTGCACCGCATTGGTTTGGAGCAATGGCAGTGGGGACAGGAATATCTACTCACCACAGGAAGCAGCTTTGCACATGAACGCAAGGCAGCTTCCAGGAACAACAGGCAGTCGCAACAGCAAAAGGTTCAGGTGCAGACAGAGCTTTATGGGGTTGCCTTAAGTGCTCCATCTATAAGCAGCCCTGGTTTAATTTGATAGTTTTAGAGGACACATGCATAGCTGAAGTTAACATTTTAAAGCCTAAACTCCTACCCTCTTTAAAAGGTTGCTTTAGGATGCCCATATTTTCATCATGGAAAATAAGCTATTAGAACCAGCAAGCCAGACTAGCGCAGGGCCCTACGGTTCTCAGCATCCCACTCAGCAAAATTCACTGCAGTAGGCATGATGGTGAAACTGACAAAATTCCTATTCTCTGAAATCACCAGAACAGGATTCTTGTCAGTTTCAATACCCTACAACCTCAAGAACAGAGCAGACATAGGGGAGGCCTGGCAGTGCAGACATGTGACTGCAACAGAGGTTCATAGAATCATAGAATCTCAGGGTTGGAAGGGACCTCAGGAGGTCATCTAGTCCAACCCCCTGCTCAAAGCAGGACCAAACCCAACTAAATCAGCCCAGCCAGGGCTTTGTCAAGCCTGACCTTAAAAACCTCTAAGGAAGGAGATTCCACTACCTCCCTAGGTAACCCATTCCAGTTCATGAGGGGCTGCTTAGATTTCAAACAGGACTGCAGTGAAGTATCTCATTAGAGACAGATATATACTTTGAGCTAGTACAGTCTGAACCTGTTAACACCTTCACATTGTCTATGCACAGATTAGTGCTTTACAGAGGGTAAAAGTTATCCCTGCTGTACAGCAGGTAAACCGAGGCACACTAAGTACCAGAGCCAGGAATACAAACCAGATCACCCATCCCACTTTTTCTCCCCTAGCACATTGCCCCTCTGTACATTGCTCTTCGGCAAAAGAGGTCCAGGGAGTTGGTCAGATTTGTAGATTAATTTGAACCGTTCTATGTAAAACAAGACCAGGGAGAAAGGAAGTTTTGAGATTTTGAACCCATTGTCTTCAGGGAGCACCAAAATGAGGGACTAGTACCTCAGCATCCCAGATCCATACAGAAAGCAGCAGAGCGGAAAGGGAAGTTCAGGGAGTCTGTTCATCAGCGATGGTTTTATAGAAAGTGACAGCTCAACCCTCACCCATGTGACAGTACTGCAAAGCACTGGGCTTTTAGGCATCTCAAGAAAGATCTTAAAGGGACACGCAGGTTAAATACAAAACCAGATGGCAGTGGGTCAAAGGCAGGGCTAAACAGCAGATTCCCTTGGCGGGAGAGGGGGAAAAGATGACAACCTCAAAGGGAGGCTGGTTTTCATTTGCTGGCCATGGTATGAGCCCAATACACAGGATGTTAAAAATCCTTATGTGGGATTGTAACAAAGCCCAATGTCAGATCCTCTCTCACTGGTGCTAATCTACATACACAGAAGAGTTTCACAGTGTTTTCATGAATCTAGCAACTGTAGAGGGAGAGATTTTTAGGTCTATGGGTGACGAGCTTGCATCTACAAGGACATGACCAGTTAATTACTGCAGTCACGTGCCACCATCTGAGGTGTCATAAGTGAGGTGCACCACGATTTGTTTGTATGGTCTGATTTTAAGTAGACAAGTAGCTCTGTTCTTGTGCCTTAGGTAATAATAGCAACTGATTCACTGATCTGAAGGCCACCATGTTAGATCTTTAAACAAAACCTCACAAGGCAAGAGAAGTGTTTTTCTAATCATTTTTTAATTAGACTTTAATGATTTATTGCTCATCTGCAAGGATTAATATTGCATCCATTAAAAATCATTCATATACAAAATAAACCTATCCCACCCGGATTGATGCTAACATGCTCCCTCTGACAGAATCAAGGCTTCTCTAGGCGTAAGACCAATTGTTCCCCTGTGTCCTTTTCGTTACATGGCTTATACAGAGATGGAGCCCTTAAGCTAAGATTCCTATTGACACTGTAACACTGAGACGGACAAATGGAACAGAGGGGCCCCTCCCGACAGTCATGACAGAGAACATTTAGGATGGTACATAGACTCTGTTTGGCTTAGCGTGGGAGAACCAAGTCTGCTCTGGGATACTAGAACTTCTATGTGAGCAGGAAGTGCAGAGGGAGAAAGAAAGCCAGGAGTTGTGGCATGGGGCAAACCCCCTAGACTGGAGCAATGATTGAGCGGGAGCTTCCCTGTGCTCCTGGCCACGTCCTCTTCCCTGAGCAAGGAAAGGAGAGCAGGGCCCCCAAAGGATCCTAGGCTCATCACTCCAAACCCAGCTGCATCTTGCTGGAATTTCAGGTTATAGGGGGCAGAGGGGGGGGGGTACATGGGCAGACTCGGTAAGGTCATTGGGAACCAGCCCTGGCAGTCTGAGTCAGCCCAATGCAGCAGTGAGTCAATGAGAAATCAAGAATCTATCTAGGAGAGGGGGCAAGAAAGATGATCAAGGAGCTGGGCAAGGTTGTGAAGAAGAGTCTGGAGGAATAAGGGAGAATTATTGGAAGTGCTGCAAGGTTTTGGAGGATGAAATCTTAATCCCACCCCTGTTCTCATCAGCAAGGAGCTGTTCGCTCCCAGAGAGGGAAAGCAGCCGGGGTCACCCATAAACAAACACGGGGAGGTTCCTCAGAGGTGGTGTTAGGAATGAATCTTGTGTACTTGGGCGAGGGGAGCAAGGGAGAACAGGGTTGGTCAAGGGTGTTTGCTACGCCCAACTGCAGCATCTCGATTGTCTTTGTACCTGTACATTCGTGAAGTGCTGGACTGATGCCATACACTCAGCAGAAACACCCTTGTTAGCTGGAGCTGGGCCTTTAGGCCGCTGCAGCTGAAACTCCTTCCCTTTTACATGTCACTGAGCAATGAATTGGAATCTGGATTGTTGTGCTGTGATCTTTGTTGAGCTAAGCCTGGAACACAGGCCTGAAAACCATGGGGCATCAGGCCCTTCCATAGTGAGACCATAACATGGGGAACCAGATGAAATAAGACAACCTGCCAACTTCTGGGCTGGGGAAGGAAGAGGTGATTGGCTGAACGCTTTAGAAGTCAGCAGTGCAGCTGGCCAGGGATTCCACCTCCAAGAGTCATTGGCTCTGAGTGGAGCTAAGTGCTTTACAGAATGGTCCACTGACTGGAGGATTTTGATTTCAACAGGACAGCTCGCCGTTAAAGCTGATGGAAAAGTTGCTACGTCATCAGAACATCCCCTGCACTCTACATGTTAAGGGGACGGGAGCAGAAAGGGTCATCTGTGTTCAACACACTTGTGCTCAGAAGGTTCACAGGAGGTGCCATACGTTGGCCCCTCTCTGGCCAGGCCTGCCCATGGCTGAACAGGCTGCAGCATGCTCTCTGCTGCCCGACTATGCCACAGTGTTTCCACTTGGAAACACTTTCTCCTTTAAAACAACGTTTTAGAATAGAAAATAAAGAAAAATGGTCTGAAGTTAAATAAGATGCAGTTTAAAACCTAGTAGAGACAAGGAGTCTGATGGGTAGGTGATCCTCATTCAAATTCAGATTAGCACCCTGAAATAGACTCGTTAACACCCACCTGGGCTTATCCTTACTTGGCACCATACCACCATCCCAAGTTCACATAGGAAACCTGATCTGGGGTCACATACCTTTACCCTAACTGGCCACTAGGTGCCACTCTGCTCCAACACAGGGATAGGAGCATTGATCTAGCAGCTAAAAACTGGGCTCATTAAGGCAATTTAGAAGTTGCAGATAATTCCACACAGAAAAAACAACAACAGTACAGCATCTCAGTGTTTGCAAATATCCCAACTAAGACTAAGTTGCACTGGAAAGGTAAAAAACCACTGTGGGAATGAATTGCCCTTCATAGTCAGGAAAGGAAACTCTTCCCATCTGTGAGAGTCTGAAACCCCACGGCCAGGTTTCAGTCATAAAGCAGTAAGCAAATCCCAGGTTGTTTGCCAAGATCAGACGTACAGAGAGACGCCATCATGTGAAAATGTAAAACAAAGAAGTGACATTAAAATCAGACAGGTAAAAGAAAAACAACAACAGCTTTTAAAAAAAGAAAAGAGTAAAACAAAATAAAATGATCTTTAAAAATAATTTCTCTAAAGTTGTCTTGTGTGGTCTGGTCCTTCAGTGTTATGGTCCATCAGTATCTGAAACACAAGGAAAGGAGACCAGAATCAGGCAACAGGTATACTAGAAGCCACACCATTGGTGGGACATCTGGCACCTTCAGAGAGCAGCCATCACCTCCACGTATCTGGAAGTACTTGTCCCTCTCCAGTGCAGTGTGTTCCCCACCCTGCCAAACACTAGCTGTACTCACAGTCTGGGTGATCATCATCCAACCCAGAACTAGCTAAGTAGACAGCTGGTCCATGTCCCAACCACCTAGATGGCATTACCCTGCCCCGACAAGCAGCACGATATCTCCACACCCACATGCCACTGCAAAAAAGAGGCACAACCCATGCTGCTACTGCTGGAAGAGGCCTCAGAAGGTACCAGAAGATGGATTCTTTATCCCCCTCACACAGATGTTACCTGTAATAGTTGGGTTTGAAAGGCCCATTTTTGTTGAGTCCCAGGTATTTCGCTTGATCATCTGTTAGTTCTGTCAGATGGGCATCAAATGAAGGCAGGTGCAAGCTGGCAACGTATTCATCTGGGAAGAGTAAAGATGAAGCCATGGGCAATTGAGTTTGGTGGCCCTGCACACGGGAGCACATTCAACAGTACCAACAAACACATGACAGATGTTAAGTCACGTCACTTAATGCGCGACTGGAAGGCACTCGATACTACAGTGATGGGCAAGGTATAAGACCCTAGAGAGAACAGATGGGATTAGACTTCAGGATAAGGCCAATGTAAAATCTAATGAGGAGTTCAGAGGTGCAATCAAATTTAAGGCCAAGGTACATCTTAGCAGGGCAGGTCTTAGGCTAGGAGAAAACGGCACAGATTTTAATAACTTGTTCACTGATTCCCAGTGTAACGAATTCAGGAAAAAAATAGCGTATTCAAGTGATTGTGTCCAGAGCTCAAGTCATTTTAGAAGCTAACTTTTCAGGCTCTTCAATGTTAGCATGGAGCAAACTCTACCCCACCTGCAAAAAATATCTAATATTAATGCAATGGGGTAAACGGGGTAGGCTTGAATCGAAAAAAGGATTGCACATTTCATACGGAAAGCAGCTATATTATTATTAACCATGTTCATTATGGTAGTGCTTGTCCAATGTGTTAGGCACTGTACAAACAGAATAATAGACAATCAATCCCTGCCTGCAGAGCTTACTATCTAGACATGACCGATAGAGGGTCAGGGGAGAGGGATATAAACAGACAAGCAGAATGAGCTCTGAAAACTACAAGGGCTCTCGGTCCTCATCTCTCAGGATAAAAGCATCACCAGTGTAAGGTCAGGAAGTAACTGCTCCATGGAGTGATGCTTCAACTATAGGAGTTTTATGCCTTCCTCTGACGGGGCCAGCACTGGACACTGCCAGATTAGATTGATCAACGGTGTGTTCCAGCATGGCAGACCCTGTGCTCTAAGTGATACAATAAACTAACAGCCCTGAAAAGCCAAATCACCACTTAGAGTTAATATGCATGTGATGGGGTGGACTAGGCCCAAAGGCCCCCGCTGGAGGTCTCAGGTTCCCGCCACACCCATCCCAGGAAAGGAGCAGTGGAGAGATCCTCCAAGCAGCCTAGAGTGGTTGCAAGGAAGCAACTAATCAGATGGGCTGCTGGAACGGCCAATCAGCGCCCAGGAGGACCATATAAAAAGGAGCTACAGAGACCAGAACCAAATACAGGGCCATTCCTCACTAGAGCTGGAGGAGTGTGGATGATGTGGCTGGCTGAAGGAAGTGCAACACAACAGACAGTCAGTGCTAGTAGGGACAGGGGGAGCACAGGAGAGCTCCTGGCTGACTACTGGGCCTGAGCTTAGAAGAGCCCTGAGCTAAGGGTAAGACATTGGTGAAGGCCAGGGCCCGGAGTAGTGGGCGGGCGGGCCCAGGTCCCCCCCCATAGGCCACTCGAGAAGGGCCTACAATTAGACAGCACTAAACCCCCAGAAGGGGACTGAACTGTCAGGAGGCCCAGCTGAAGACTGGGGCCAAAACAGACTAAGAGGGCAAAACCATTGCCTGCAGCGAGGAAGCCAGGGAGGGGTGGGGGACACAGCCCGAAAGCAGGGCTAGGACTGGTTTAAAGACCACAGACACATCCAACCAGAGGGGGGCATTCACGAGAGGTGGGTGCCAACCCCGTTACAATGCATTAGAGGAATAAGTGGGTATTTAAATGACCGATCAGGGCAGTTACAGGCCACTGGGGAAATTACGTATTTAGCCAAGCCTCAAGTGTGCCAAGAAAGGCCACTTACTGGCAAATGTTTCTTCAGTAGTCATTTCTTGCACTTCCCACTTGTGTCGTTACTTGAGGACACCAATTCCACAAGGGGGAACTGCACATAGGCCCTGGAAGAATTGTTTTTAAAGAGACTATTCTTCTGGGTTTATGTTAACATGGTTAGTGTCGATCGAACACATTCACACTGGCTGACGCATTGAAACTGCAAGTTCAGGGGAGAACTATAGCCTCAAGTCATTCTGCTCTGTCCAGAGCAGCTCACTCACACCACCACCACACCTTGAGATGATGTGAAAGGCAGCCTGACCTTGGAATCGCCTACAGTTTACAATATTTAAAAGCATCTTGTTGACTCTCCCACTCAGTCGGAAGAACAATCAGACAGGGCATCTAGCTTAAAGAACTGCTAGGTAGGACAAGCAGTAACTAGCTCTTTGGATTTCAGGAAAAGGTTTGGGTGTGAAAGGCAACAGGTCCAATCCAAACAAATTTAAATACTGTTTCTGTAGTGCGGGCGATTTTGCGCGCCATTACACTCAATGTAATTTTGACTATATGCGGTTTTCGCTTTACATGCTGACCACGGAACGTAACCCCAGCGTAAGATGAGACAGACCTGTATTTCGAGACAAAACAGCCAACTCGCTGACAGTGCATACGCATCACCCCAAACTTCTTGCCTCCTGCAATCCCTGCCGAACAATCATGCAGTTAGCTTGCATAAATTGCTCCTTATAGGAGCAGGAAACGTGGAACAGAGATCTCGGCAGAGTCTGGTGAGACTGTGGTTTCTCTAACACAGTGGCTGTCAACCTTTCCAGACTACTGTACCCCTTTCAGGAGTCTGATTTGTCTTGTCTAGTAGCCCAAGTTTCACCTCACTTAAAAACTACTTGCTTACAAAACCAGCCATAAAAAAACAAAAGTGTCACAGCAGGTGATTACAGAAAAATGGCTTCCTTTCTTATTTTTACCATATGATTATAAAATAAATCAGTTGGAATATAAATATTGTACTTACATTTCAGTGTACAGTATACAGAGCAGTATAAACAAGTCACTGTCTGTATGAAATCTTAGTTTGTACTGACTTTGCTAGTGCTTTCTGTGTAGCCTTCTGTAAAACGAGGCAAATATCTAGATGAGTTGATGCACTCCCTGGAAGACCTCTACATACCCGTGGGTGAGAACCACTGCTCTAACAGCTTTGCTGGGCCCTGATCAGATCCCTCACAGCCCTGTTCATTGGGGACCACTTCAACTCAGGGCTCAAGTAGCTTCCTTTACTCACCCATCTTTTTAGGGAGCAGGTACACGTCTTGCTTGTAACGTCCCTCAGGAGCATTGTAGAGCTCAATCAAAGCTAGAGCCTGCAGAGATCAGAAAGGACAAGTCAGTCACCAGTACAGAGCTCACCAACAGCATGGGGCCAGAGAAGAGCTACTGACGACATGTAGGCACACAAGAATAGCCATATGCAATGCAGGACAGTGAGGTCCAAGGTCTAGCTTTTGTAAAAACCCTTTACAATACCATCCCTGATAAATGATTCCCTTTGGAAGATAACCTCACCTCCTTGCCGTGTGATTCAAATACTGCAGGATCCCTGGTGCTGGAGAACCAGAGACAAACTGACCAGCATGTTTTCAGTGCCAACTGAATGCTAGGTAAAAATACAGCCCTCGGACATGGTGGGAAAGTAAATCAGTGATAAAATTATCTTTTGTAAAAATCTAAGGCTGTCAGTAACAGGCAAGGAAATTCGTTTTAAATGGACATTCATTTTAATCTGACAGTGTCCCTTCGAAAGAGAAATGACCAGCTCTGCAGCTCCCTTGAAGTCACTGAAGCTCCACCAATTTACAGCAGCTGGTCCAAAATGCTGGCATTGTATGTGTTCCGACTGGCATGAAAATAACTCGGCATCAAGGGAAAGGAGTGCAGCTACTGCTCTGTAACACCAAAACTCCCTTCTGCAATGCCCATGGGTAGAGTTTAGTTTAAAACAAATTTAACCATCTGCCACTTCTGGATTTCCCCACTGTATTGCATTCCCTGCATTTCTCTTAGATCGGGGAAGGGACTGCCTTGATTTTGTGTATGGCAAAGAGCCGAACGCATAGCTGTATGTGTTTATAATCCTGTTTACAGAGACAGCCACGTGCCAAGAAACGCAAGGGGTGGTGGTGATGGCTGTCCATTCGAGGTAATATTGCTACCGAGGATGATTTAAATCATTTTAACCTCAGAGTCAAAAAAACAGATTTGAGAATTTATTTTACCCAAAGAAAAGTTCAAAGAAATAAATGCTCTAACAACTTAAAATGCAAACTCAAGTGGTTGAAATTTTGTATGTTACAGAAAGTGTCTCCTACTGCTCAGTGGTTATGTCGAACCCCAAGACCGCATGAGGCCCTGAAACACTAACGCCCACACCTCGAAATACAGGTCTGTCTCATCTTACGCTGGGGTTACGTTCCGCGGTCAGCGCGTAAAGCGAAAACCGCATATAGTCAAAATTACATTGAGTGTAATGGCGGGCAAAATCGCCCGCACTACAGAAACAGTATTTAAATTGTTATTTTTCTCTCTCTTTTTTTTTTCTTGTTTTTGCCGACCGCATAAAGCTGAAATCGCACATGTTAAATGCGCCTAAGATGCGACAGACCTGTACAGCATTAGGCAAGGCGGGCAGGTGTTGATGGTTCCAGTTACATACCTGAGTGGTGGCTGTGATAGACAGAACAAAGGTGGGAACTGTTGAACAGCTCAGATTGAGAAGACGACCCTAAAATGACAACAGGATGAAGACGTTGAGGACAGTGAACTCATTACACTGGGGCGGCTTAGAGTTATGAAAATGGGGGGAATTTTTTTACCCCCGATGCTTCAGATTCACCCATTTAGTCAGGTTACTAGTTGATGAAGCCAAAAAGCCCAACCTCATTACTGACCCCTCCCAGGGGTCCACGCTCCATATCTAGTCTCACTCCCTGAGGCAGGGGCAGGTCATGCTCTCAGCCCTGCTATTTGAGAAGGTGCAGTATCCTGCTATCCTGGAGGCTCTAACTTCCCACTCAAATGGGTGAGAGCAGTTCCTGTCCTTAGCTAAAGGTCAGAGAATTGGTGTGGTCCTGACAAAGGGAGAGACAGAGTCACTCCAACTGCAAGGCCTGTGGTGTGCCCAGGAAGGTGGGAGTGACCAGCTGGAAAGGGAAGAGAAATGCAGTGTTTTGTAGCCATTGGGTCCTTCCAAATCAAGACAGATATTGGGTCTGGCTTGCATGGATGGGCAAGAGCAAGCCAGCTAGTAACTGTGTTGCTGAGAGACCAGTATATATGATAGGTAACCCTGCACCCCTTTGAGAAAAATCAAACTAAGAAAGCTCTGTGACTACAGTAGTCCATGGTTACAGGGTCCCCCCCAGGCTCAAAGACCTTCCCAGCCACACAGGTTTCTCTGTAGTTACTCTATAGTCTTTGTATTGAGCTACATCCCAATCTCAAACCAATGCCCACAATGTCATCTCCTGGGCTGCAGAAACTCTACGAACAGACACAGGACCCCCTGCAATGTGATGCTTTAGCCCAGATGCTCGGCTGCAGCCTCTCTGGCCTGACTTCCAGGACATACCTCAGCCAGCAGGACCACCCGCTTGCCATCCGGCCAGATTACATGGTCCACCTGTGAGCGGACGCGCTCCCAGGTCAGCTCCGGGGTACGGAGACTGGTCTAGGAGGAGAGAAACAAGCAGGAGTCAGTTACCTGTGATCCAAGGCAAGTGGGTCCCAGTGGGAAGGAAGTAACCCAGGAGCATGGAGGATAGGACTGTCAGAAGCAGGTTGGTAGGCAGTCCGGGGCTAGTCTGAGGTTAACAGTGAGCCAGGGGCTCGCTGCTGGAAAGGTTGATGGGGCAGGTAAGCAGCAGAGACTCACCACATCAATTTCAGTGTTGGAATGGCCCATGTTACACACAATGCAGCTGTTCTTCATTCGGTCCAAGTGTTCCCTGGTCACAACATTCTTATTTCCTATAGAGAAAGAGGGGGAAGCTAAGATGAGCCCAAACAGCTGTAACTTGTGCCTCCCGATCCCTCTCTCTATGGCTGGTGCTGAAGATTTCTGTCCCAAAGCCAGGCGCAAGGTTCACAGGCTCTGCCAGAACATGACTGGCTGGTGCACTGGGCCCGCACGCACTAGGGCAGGGCTGGCTGGAGCGCTTGGCAGCGGAGTGGTTATGCTTTCTGCTGATCAGAGGGCCATGGGTGTGGACTTTGCACATGAGCTGGCTGTGGTATTGGGGAGATCAGTTCCTAGTGCCTCTCCCCAGGGTGAGCTCCCATTGGTGGTTTTGGAGGGTGAGGTCACCCAGGCTGCAATGAGAACCCAAAATGGCAAGAAAAAAGTGCACCCCCTACATCCCAATCTCACCCTTCCCAAGGTAAGGGGGAGTCCCTTTGACTCACCTGGACGCACTGAGGACAGCAGGTGGAGCTCACATTTTGACACCAACACAGCAGTGGATTGGATTTTTCCCTCACCCTCCACTCCAGTTTTCCCCCTTGTATGCTCATGACTGCCCTAGCTACGTTAAGTGCCAGAGGAGATCTGCTCAGGCATGATCAGCTCCCTCCACAGGCTAAACTAGCAGAGGAGCTGCTCTAGCTCCCCACGTAGAGGGCAGGGAGTTTTGGGAGCCCAAGCTCACAAGTTCTACCCCCCACGTTGCATGTGCAATATGTTGACTGAGGTGTCTAAGCACAGGAATCAGTACATCTTCCATGCACAGTCACTGGAGCCCATCACCTACTTTCTGATGTGCGTGGAGCAGGGAAGTCCTATAGAGATTCCTGTTCTGAGTACACAGGCCCAGGAACAGTTCCATGGAGCTTGAAGCAAGCATCACCCCCCACCTTTCCCCCCAAATCTCCGTACCTGTGCAGGTTATGACCACATCCACCTGGCGGATCACTTCATTGAGTTTCACCACCCGGAAGCCGTCCATGCTGGCGAAAGGAAAAGGGCAGAGTGAGAAGATGGAACGTAGCACCCCCGCCTGCCTGCACAGCACAGCCTGGAAAGGTGAAGCCAGGAGGGAATGCAACAGACTAGCTAAAAATCTACCCTGATCAGGTAACATCAGAGTAGCAGACTTCCCACCCTGAGTGCAGTAAGTGCAAGATGGACAATGTGCAAAGGGGCCTGTGTGAAAGCTTGTGGTTGTGAATGCCATGGCTAGTGAGAGACCTGGGAGTGCACACCCAACATGGCATCGAGAGGATTATGGAGTCCCATGCCATTCTTCTATCTTAGCTAATGTTAAGGCACCTAGGTCTCTAAGTCCAGTTGGCTGTCCTGGGCTAAGGATACATGGGCTCAAATGGTAGCACAAATGATGGAAGGCCCCCGAGAGACGTATACTTTCTCATGAGACTAGCCATGGGTTATGAGGTTCTGGGTGGAGGAAGGATCTTCCTGAGCAGCCTGACTTCAAGTCAGCCCTCCGATGAAGCTCAAAGACCAGACAGACAGTAAAAGGAACAGGTGCTCACTCAGCAGCATTTAACACTTCATCTCTTACCAGGCTTGGAGAGCACAGATGGGGTCAATCTCTGTGATGTTGACTATGGCTCCGAGGGCTTTCAGAGCTGCGCAACATCCCTTCCCAACCTGCAATGCAATGAAGAGCCTCCAGACACAGGACCCAGTAGGTCCCCATGGACGAGCTGCACCTGTTTGTTTACACAGATGGCAGCGCTACCAGCAAGATTCTCATCGCAGACACCTGCCTAATGCCAAGGTTCAGTTCAAAGCCTGGCTCAGGAGCACGAATGTGCTGCATCAGCTTTATAGTATGTATGGCAACAGGCACTTGGCCCCTCACAGCCCAGTCTTCCCCTCCCGGAAGTGTCATTCCAAGATCACCTGCTTGGCACTCATGGCCTGGGCAGAACATCCAGCAGGCACAAGGGTTCAGAGAGGAGAGATCACAGCTAACTTTTCTTTTTAAAATAAATAAATGCAGACCTAGGCCGGGATTAACCTCCAACTGCACTTTTTGAAAAAAAGAGAACATGGGTATGTTTATAGCTTTGTAACAGACACCCCATTTTATTTAGGACATGTATGGGGTAATCAGAATGGCCCCATAGTTCAGCTTCTGGCATCTCATATTTAATATGGCAAAGCCGCCCTGAGGGACTACAGCCCCCAGCATGCAATGTTGCAGCTTGCTCCGAGCAGACAGGCAAATTACATGCAACCCTCGAGTCCCTGGCAGATTGCCAACACAGCCTTTTGGTTGGGCAAAGTTTGGGCTCCTTTGGTGTATAAACAAATTAGTACGCATATTCCTGGGGAGAAGAGCATTTACTGCTACCGCCAGGGCCTCCACTGCAGTGGACACAGCTTGTAAGGTAAACACACATACACACAGCATGTGAACGGGGCAAGGTGTCAGATCCCTGCTTTGTGCCGTCTCTTCCAGAAGGATTTACAAGCAAGATGCACAACCCCCCAACCCCATAAAGGTACATCCAGGAGTTCTGTAGACATCAGGGAGTTTCAAACCACTCAACAAGAGAATCACTTCATTATAACAGGCCTGCTTTATAAAGCCAAGGATACAGCAGTCAGTCCAGGGCTCCATTCCACACCAATCCAAACACCATTACCCCTATGGCTCTGACACTGGCATGCAAGAGCGTTACCAGCAACGACTGTGTTGAAATATAGCAATTCAGACAAATCTCCAAGCAAGCTGGGAAACAGAGAGACTTTGTATATAATGTCTCAGCAGCTTCTAGCAAGGCTTTCCTGCACAAGCACGACAGAGTGGGCATCCATCTTCCCATGATTTGAAAACAATTCCCTTCAGGATCAGCAGTCAGCCATGCACTGACATAGGGAAAACTGTCTAGAGAGACACTATTTCCTTCTATTATGTATGAACTCTTCCTAATGCTCCTACTCTTAGCAAGGGTAAGAGATTGTTGCCAATCAAAGACAGATAATAAACACTGGGGAAAGGATGGGTCTTGACTATGCATCAGGGAGAGATGCTGCCTCATGTTCATACATGGAACTCACCTCACCATAGCCACACACCACCACTTGCTTCCCTCCGAACATCACATCTGTGGTCCTCTTTAGGCTACAAGACAGAAACAGACCTGTGTTGGGATTAGTCAGTCTCCGAGTGTTCCAGTCCGAGCAGTCTGCATGGGGTGATACTCCAAAGCGACAGCCCATCATGTGACCAGACACTGCAACATTCAACTAGGACCCGACAGAGTCTGATTTAAACGCTACAGAAGCCAGAGAAAGACCAATCTATCGGCACGAGTTAAAGGAAGGGAATGGCTGTGTATCCTGAAGGATCAGACTCACCCGTCCAAGATGGACTCTCTGCAACAGTACAGGTTATCGAATTTCTGTTTTGTGACAGAGTCGTTGACATTCATGGCTGGGACACACAGTTTCCCAGCCTTGGACAGCTGGTACAGCCTGCAGGGAGAAAGGATACTGTTCCATTAGACAAACTAGAGATCTGCACACAGCAAAGCAAACGGGATCCAAATTAACACCATGCCCCCGAGAAAGATGGGACCACTGTAACCTCCTAGCCTAGCACTAGTGATGGGGAGCTGGCAGCCCAGGATGCAAACTGCCACAGAACACACAGATCCACAGCTGCTCAGGCTCTCAGGACAGATGCAATCCAAAGCCAAACATGTACAGCAGAGGAAGTGACTGCAAAGCTAAAGCATGCACCTTGACATCAGAGCCTAAGGGCCTTTATGATTTTCTGTCATTTCCTGGAGGCAATCATAGTGCTTGTGTGAACAGTAAGGGTCAGGGAAACCTGAAGGCCTTACTTCACATAACCAGAAAAAGTACATTGACTGCTAGTCTCTTCTAGCTACCGTGCAAGAGCAGATCCCATGGAGAATAAAAACAGCAGCAGCTGCCTGCCATGAGCAAGAGAGTGGTGAAAGGGCTAGATTCTGGCTGCCCCTGGGGCCATTACCTGTGCACACCAGTCACGCTCTCCTCTACGATGCCACGGATCTTCTTAAAAACATTGGGATATTTCTTATAAACCCAGTGGGTCAGATCTCCACCATCATCCAGGATCTAGGGAACAAGCAGAGAAAAGCAAAGGACATTCAGTCCTTCCACTGCCAGCAAGCCCGGTCACTGTCAGCTACAGAAAAGCCCCATTAAAATAGGATTTCTGCTCCTAGGTTCTATTCCCAGGTGTGAGACTTGTTGTGTGGTTCTGGGCATGTAACTTGACTCAGTTTCCCCTCTGTAAAATGGGATAACTACTGACTCACGGGGGGACTGGAAGGGTTGCTTGTATACCACTTCCAATCTTTGGCCTGAGAGGCATTAATAGTATCTAAACATTGCACATCCTCCCACAGGAGTCGAGAAGTCTATGCCCAACTCAAAAGGTAACCATCTCAGGGGAAAGGCTTAGACACAGCTTTGCTAACGGGCTTGTTTCCTAGGTGAGGGAGGAAGACAGATCCCAGTCAGGGAGCAGATCCCAAGAAACTGGACTTGGGGGGACAGGCCACCCCTATGAACTGCATGCGAGTTTTATAGGACCCACAAGCATGGCTCTGCCAGGATGTACTGCTGAGCTGCGGACCACAGGGACTGGTTTGTACTCCAGTCACTGAGTTAAATCAGACTATTTTGGGCGTGGCCAATACATATATCAATACATATATCTATAGGCCTCTTGAGACTTCTGCCTAGTCATACACCCTGCAAGTCTCCTCTCCTCCCCACAGCCAGTTCACCTTGGCTATCTAGCCACAGGCTCTAAAACACAGCATGAGAAGCGCACAATCTCTGGGAACTCCCCTTCCTGACCAGCATTCAGCCCCGTTCAATGCAGAGGCAGAAAAACGCTCCACTGATACACCCAGGGACTGGTCGTACAAGAGGACGACTGGACAGTGAAAACCACAAGGTAATGTAATATATTTTCCATTAACAACAGCTCTTGGAAACCAAAGTAGTGCTCTGGGGGAGGCGGCCAGGCAGTGGAATACTCTGTGTGGGAGGAGCAGAGGAAAGGCTGGGAAATCCTCCCATTACCATGTTGGCCTGCCAACCATCCATGTTAACACAACGGTCAATACACCACCAGAAATCATCCTCCGACTCCCCCTTCCAGGCAAACACAGCAACACCTGGGGAGGAGACAAATAAAGACATTTGCTGCTGCTCTGTTGGGAGGGAGCTGAACGAGGCCAGCAAACACCGCGGCCTGGGCCTAACACATGCGAGATGGTTCCTGTGCTGCTGAACTCCCCCGGCTCCCTAAGTCTACACTAACACTGCTGAGAACAGGTGCAGCTGAACAGAGGTGAACAGCAAGCTCAGTCAAGGGTAAGCCAGTGGTATAAACTTGCCCTGAGCTCTTGGACCACATTCCAGTGCACTGTTGAAGAACTGTTGTCTCCCACCCCAGAAATGACTGCACTGACGTGGTGGACGAAGCATGATTCCTACACCCAGTCTGTAAAGTGGTTTGGGATTCCTTGAAAGGCACCAGAGAAGCGTATGATGAAGTAAAAGCAACTGCCTCTAGCTTGCCAACTAATTTGGAATAGGCAAGAGCAGAGATGGCGCTGCTAAGCTGTCCAGAGTATCCAAACTTGCCCTTTGTTTAGGGGAAATCTAGTCACGCCTAAGTAGTCCTGGAGCTCTGTGGACTCACTGGAATGTTTCTCCAGATGGGGCTGGGAAGTGGCAGTCAGGAGTCCGGGTGAGCATGGTATTTACAAAAACACTGGCAGCGCAATGCGAAACCGGCGTAAGTTGTGCTTATATCTCTCCCCTCCTGCTGCTCACATAGTACTCACCAGCCTCAGCTAAGGCAGCAGCCACCTCATTCTGAGTGGAATAGATGTTGCAAGCAGACCAGCGGCACTGAGCCCCCAGCGCACACAGTGTCTCAATTAACACCTGGAGACAGAAGCAAACCGACAGTCAGCCCAAGAGAAAGCTGTAATGGCCGTCTGGATTTAGGGAACTCCAGCACAGAGCAGGAAGGGGACAGTGTTACTCAACCATAGACCATTTGCACTGAAGAGTGGAAACATCTGCTGATTGGGATCCTGGAGCAGCCATATTGGAAAATGCAGCTGCAGAGCAGTTACACACCCACACACACCCCTCTAGGAAGTGTGAAAATGGGGACAACTTGCTCATGTGTGTTTATGCAATATTGAAACACTTCCTCGTGTTCCCCCAGGGCTGAGAAAGTTCCCAAGATTATCCGCACAGATAACAGAGAACAGGAAAAGCCAGTCTCTGTTCTTCCTCCTCCCCTCCACCCACAAAGCCCTGAGCCCAAGGAGTACTCACCGCAGTCTGTGCTGTAATGTGTGTACAGCCCACTATTTTAGCTCCAGCCAAAGGTTTCTCTCCCTGGGCCCGTTTCCTGAGTGAAATCAGAGCAGACATGTCTGTGAAAGGAACAGAGGGTTTTTAACGAGGTCTCTGTCCACCAGTGGTTATTCCCCACACAGGCCTCTTTGCCAGCTCCTGCACCCCTACCTGTCCATCTAGTCAGACTGGTACACACCCAGGAACAGAGTGGGGCATTTTAAAGCAAGTATTTAAGGTAAGAACATATTATAATGCATTCCTTCCTCCCAAGACGGTCACCCTGCAAGCACCTTTACAATGGGAATTTTTCCATTTTCCGTGGCTTGGACAATGTGTGGGTGGGTAGAGTTTGAAGGCACATCCTTCATCATTCCCTGAACCAGCCAAGCTCCATCAAATCCCAGTTTAAAATACAAGTCTCCACTTTTCATGAGATCTAAAGAAATGGGCCTGCTGGTGCCACCAGCTTTTCTTTCTGGAAAGTGCTTTGAGATCTTCACATGTCGAACTTCCCCATCAAAATCCATCAGAACATTCCTGCTGCTCACAAGACTGGGTACTTAAAACCCTGCATGGCTTGTCACTAACACACCACCTGTCAGAGGAGTTCAGTTCTTTCCTACATGGCTTGCTGATGCCTTAAGGAGAACATCAAGATATTTGCTGACCATAACTGGAGGTTTCAGGATATACCCTGGTTTGGTTTATGGTACCAAGCAGGAATACAGCCCAATTGGCTCGGAAGACATCCCGTTACCTTGTTCAGCTATCTCAATCTCCCGGCGCCCGAACTCTGCCTGCTTGATGTTCTTCACACAGAAGTTGCTGCTGCCCTTGGAGTTGGTTTGCTGTTTCTCTCGTGGGGAGACCTCATCATCAGAGCTGTCTGTGTAGGATGCAGCTAAACCAGGAAAGAAACACAACATGAGAATCTCAGAGGCTCAACAGGCCAATTACCTTCTACCAGCTGCGTTTTTAGTCAGTTTCACTTCCTGTCTGTCATGAGCTAGCACAAGGCTGCAATGTCTATGTTGCCAACACTGCAAGGGAAAACAAACGTCTAACAAGAATGTTGCATTTAAATTCTCTAATTTCTTAAAGACAGCTCTGTTAACAAGTTAATCATTAATGAGTGTAAATGCCAACATGGACAAGATGGTTTTACGATTTAGCAGAACATGAAACGTTCTATAAGTGGAGCTGCTTTGTTAAGATTTTCAAAACGCCTTGAAAATGGTCAAAACAATTTTAAAGGGGTTGTTTTGAGTTGTGAGAAGAAGGAAGCCCATAAAGTCTCTAACCCAGCAATAGATTGGCTTTAATTGCACGTTAGACAAGAGAAATGTTCTTGTTTTCAGGATGTCTGGTTTCATTGCAAAGCCCACTCCAACAGCAAAGGTAAGGGCCACTCAAAGCATTCAGGATGTAACAGAATGCGGACAGACCTGTCAGTTTCAGGTGTTCGCAGGGGCTTTTGAGTCAGCACCTGGGGAAGAGGAGCCTTGGCAAGACAAAAGCCTCTCTGGCTTAGTGAAGAAACATGACCAGTATCCAAGCTGGAGGCAATCCCCACAATTATTCGCATACTGCACCCCACCCCCAGCCCCGCTGAGTGCTTCCAATTCCAGATGGGAGGGACTGTAGCAGGGAAACCAGAGCGGGACTAGGCCCAGACTTACCAGAGCTGTAGCTGTCAGTGGAAGATTGCGAGATGGAGCGAGACAAGGACCTGCGGCCAGTCTTGGTTGGGAACTTGCTGAACTCCTGCATGTCATCCGCAAACTGGATTTGCTGAGAAGTGCAAAGGAGTAAGAGCTAACAGCAGAAATTCGCAGGAAACACTCTAGTGACTCATTCTGCTCTGCCCATGGGCTCCCTTCTCTGTCCCCACTGCTGCAGTAACAAACGAGCATTACACAATGTTCCCTTACCAGAGCTAACAGCTCTGTCTCCCAAGGAACCAAAGTCACACTTTGCTCAATAATGGCTATTCTCTCTTCAGTCATCTCTGTCAGCAGCAGGTTAATGCAGATTAGTCACCCGACACCCCAGGTTAAGCAAGGATCCAGCATACTTCCCTGCACACCTTGAAACATCTCTTTGAACCCCTCCCAGGCTCCCTGAGACCCAAGCCGAGAATGGTTAGAGTAATCCTTCAAACACAGAACATGGGGTGATCATCCCTTATAACCCCACCAAACCCGCTGGTGACAAAAGCACAGGTGTCACTCATACAGCAGATTATGCATTGAAACTGAAGCGTCACACTGTGCACTGATTTGGTTAGACTGGGTAGCAAGTGAAGATGCAATGGCAAAAGAGTCAGGGTAGTAGGGAGATACTAGCTGGAGCAGCGTGAACAGGGCCTCAAAAGACATTTACCCCAGGAGGGAAGAAGCATCCTGTGGACTAAAAACACTGCAATCCCCAAAATTACATTAAAGGAGGACCTGACACACTAGGGTAAAAGCTGAAAAGTAAGAACATTTCAACAAAAAGCAGTTGACGTATTAATGTTCAGTTTCCTCGGCTATTATTACAGATGTTTCAATTGTAATCAGAGCTCTTAGCTGGCCTCTCCTTCCACTTCATCCAGCAGCGAGACTCAGTTCAGGACTCTATTGCCTGCTATCTCATAAAATCCTAGTAAGAGAGGAGAACGAAAGTGCCAGGGTTAGTCCCAAAGTGCTTCAGAATTCAGCTTTTGGAACATACTGTATGATCAGAGTGAGAACATTCTTGCTCTGTACCTTGAGGTGATAAGGAAGATGTGAAAGGGAAACAAGTGCAAGTTTTGGGCACAGTATTTGAAAATCTCTTCCCCAGAACCTCTTTAACTGGGAAATAAAACCGGCTTTGAAAAGCCAGTAAATAACGTTTTCACCTCCCACTAGTTTGCTTTTGCAACCTATAGAAGTGGAGCACAGAGTCCCATATATGATGATAAACCCCACAAAGCGTTCCCTGGTCCTGTTTGACCCCTTCATTGATTGTGAGGCATGTGATTTAATTGTACCTCTTAGCAGGGATGAAATATCCTGAGTGCAGATTAACAAAGCCCCCCACTGACCCAGGGCGCAGCACAATTAGAAGAGAATCCTGAAGAGAATATTAAAAAGTCAAGACAGGTGGTATTAGGGGGGTTCTACACGGCAAACTAGACCTGCAAAACCATTAAAACCAAAAGCTTCCTTGGATGCTTTCAGAAGCGGGGAGGTACAAACTGAGACGGACCTCAGGGGTGTGGAGGAACAAATGTTTAATCCAAGGTGACCCACCCCAAGGAGAACTTGTCCACCCACTGAGCCCAAATACACAATGGGAGTGTAACTATCACAGCCCTTCAGGCCAGTGAGCAGCTGTGCTGCTCCAAACAGAGAAATCCTGCAGGAAGCACTGCTAAAAACCGAGTGTACAACAATCTTGGTCTGTTCGCAGCCAGATTCCAAGGGGATAGGCACCTTAGGTGCTCAGATACCATGGTGATGGGCATGGTATGAGAATATGAACAGAACAGAACTAGCTAAGATAAACAGTAGCAAGGGTGCATGTTGTTGCAGGTTGTGTGGATAAGAGTTGCAGCTGAAGTGTTCGTACCAGGGCCAACATGAAGGGACTTTCCCTGGGGAGGCCCTGGTTGAAAAGGGTTTTAATGTGACTCAATATATCTGAACATCCTACTCTCAGTAAGTGGAAAGACAGGAAGAGCATAACAAGGACAAACACCTGCAAGGCTTGTTTTACCAGCTTGAGAGATGTGATCCAAGTGATCAAATGACCTTATAGATCATTTGTAACCAACACTGTCTCAATCCCCTAATAGCAGAACGAAGACTAAAACCCATCAGCCAAGAGAGGGAAGCTGGTCCAGTGGGAAAGATGCTACCCTGGAACTTGGGAGATGTGGGTTCAATTCCCTGCTCTGCCACATATTTCCTGGGTGCGCTTGGGCAAGTCACTCAATCTCCATCTGCCTCAGATCCCCCATCTGTACAAAATAGGATAACCGCACGGCCATACCTCAGAGGGGGGTTGTAAGGATAAATATCTAATATGTACTTATCTGCCCCCATCACAGTAGTACCTAAATGCCTCTCAATCATTAACGTATTTACCCTCGCAACCCTCTATGCAGCAGGGCACTGCTATAATCCCTACTTTACAGATGGGGAACTGAGGCAGAGAGATTAAGTGATATGAAAGAAATAAAAGATTGTGAGGCGCTACAGTAAAGGGGGACAGATACGTACCTCAGATTGATCAATCTGCACTGTCACTGTCATACAGGAGACACTTGAGCAATTTATTTGCCATCATTACTCAACTGCCAGGCTTATTGCTTTGTCCAGGACTATAATTTACAATGAATAGAATTTGAAGCAGCGAGGAACCTTGTGATAAGATTCTTGAAAATGACATTGACCCTCAAGTATGAATCATAGAATATCAGGGTTGGAAGGGACCTCAGGAGGTCATCTAGTCCAACCCCCTGCTCAAAGCAGGACCAATCCCCAACTTTTTTTGGGGGGGGGAGGGGGGGGGGCAGATCCCTAAATGGCCCCCTCAAGGATTGAACTCTCAACCCTGGGTTTAGCAGGCCAATGCTCAAACCAGGTACAGTACTTTAGGATGCCTTCTTGGGAACAAGTTCTAATAAACTGACCACACAAGAACAGTAATGGTTAAACGTGCTTGTGGCTAAACCATAGTTTATTCTTGTCAGTATGGACAGAGACATCATGATCAAATTCAAGGCTAAAACTTGGTTCCTTCATTAGGGATTTTTGCCAATAGTTTTCTGTCATTACCACTGTGGGCTGTATTGTGGTAGCAAGAGTAGGAGCATTGGTGAAAAGAGGGCTCCTTTGGCCACTGGAGTTTTAATCACCACATTGTCCAGAGCCACTCAGCCCAACGTCTAAGTGATTGTTTAAAATGCTAGTGGACACCAGCAAGTCATCTACAGTCTGGCTCCCACAGCTACAACCCCAGTAGAGTTGAACCAGCGCTAGCAATGGTGGGAATTGGACAACAAAAGCTCACTCCTTACCAGGGTTGAACCATGGCGGTTTTCTCCACACAAGCAGGGAAAACAATTTGGCCACCATTAAGTTATACAAACATATTCAGCATGGTGGTTTTTAACAGCCAGGGCTTTCAGGCATGTAGACAGGGCTTACATTTACCACATGAAGTGCGTGCCATCTCTGTTTGTCCATAACAGACAAAGGCTCAAGGCAAAGTAATAGCAAGAGCCCTGTAAATCCGTGGACCATTTTTGCAGATTGCAGATGGATGAGGAACTAAATTTTATATCTAAAGCCCTGCAAGTCTGTGGATGTGGATATCTGTGGATCGGACACAGAAACAAATTTGGTATCCACACAGGGCTCTAGTAATAGCCATTTCAAACTTCCGTGCTATGTTCTTGTAAGTTACCTTGACACTGCTCTTCATGAGTGCTAACTTTTAAGAAGGAACCCTCAGGCTAGTGAAACAGTAGTACTGGCATCCAGAAACCAGAGCACAACCCACTTGCACTAGAAGCAGATTAAAACAATCTTAGACCCAACCAAGGCGGCTGTATGTTTTAAAGCTGTGATTGCAGAAAGTAACTTTTTTTTAGCTTGCTCTTATCAGGATTGTTGCAGTTTGGTATGTCCTCGAGTCTGGATTTACCAGCAGACATCATGTGACGTGTGTGCAGTAGGATGAATTTGGTTTACTGGAGTAGTTAAATATAGTTTACACAGTTTGCTTTTGCAGTTATTTTACACTGATTTATTTTAGGTGGAAAATAATAAAGAGGCCATCACAACAGCAATGTCCTAGAATATTTGGTTACTGACAGATAAAGAACAAACAGGTAGAATTAGTGTACTGTGTGTGCAGATCAGGAGCTGGCAGGCTGACAATCAGATGTTAAAGAATGCACTACATTTTCAATCCAGGAACAGTTTGTTGGACTCTGTTCATGGCCTGTTGCCTGCAACAATCTTCCTCAAAGAAGGTGTGGGGTTTTTCAAGCTGATTGGAGGGGGAACTCATACACAACATTACTGACATATCTTTAGGGAGAAAGATTAGCAGCTTTAAAAATGCAAGCTCCCACTTCCTACAAGAATTTAAAACCAAGATGGGAGGGGGGTGCCCCCCAAAGCATCTGCAGACATTAAAACAGCTTAAAATGTTAGTTTGAGAATTTTCTTAGATGGAGTTAAAGGCGGGAGAGGCTTTCAGGGCTGGGAACATGGGAGGAGAAAAGCATATACATGTACTTTGTGAAAAGAGCAGGTAACTGCTTCATTTCATCAGTCAGTGCCAGGCATATGCTTGGACCATAGCTTCTGAAGCTCTCATCCCCAAAATCATCCAAGTTCACTGTAACTATGGCATGGTCATCAATAGAGTCATGGGAAAAGCCTCTTTCTAGTCCACAAGTGATTTCAAATTAAACCCTCCTCCGCATGAATATTCTCTTGAAAAAAGCTTGTTCAGGATTTGACCAGAAGCAGGAGAGGTTACATGGTCTATCACTAACCCACACAGCCCCTTTGCAGTCAACAATGCTGCATGGATAATCCCCACCAGTACACCCAACCCCCTTTTCCCATTCCTAATGCTGCCCCCACTGGCAGTTCCTTTGCATCATGTTGTAGGCAAATGCCATTTTCATTCTCAAAAGGGTTCCTGTCTTGGCATTTGCACCAAGATTTTTCAGTTCTAAAAAGGCGAGTTTGGATCCAGGGAAATCAGTTGCTAAAGAAACCAAGTGCTGAATTAACCACAGTAATCCCCGGGCCGGCTTTAACGGAGCTCATCTGAACTCTGCAGCTTAGCAAAATCTGCCCCGTCTAAAAATATTATCAAACATTGCAAGCAGCTTACTAATCAAATGAATTATTCCAGCATTAAACCCTCTTCAAACCCCGTCTGCAACAAACTAACAGGGTGTTTCCTGACTGGCTGAGAAGGGGGCTGGGGAGGCGAGTTTGCCCAAGCCAGGGTAAGAGCCAGGTCTGACTGCACACTCAGTGATGTCCTCCAGTTAATTCCAGCCATCCTACTTGTTCATGTGCTGGGCTCTCTAGCTGGCATTAAGGGGAAAATCCTCTTTGTAATCTCTCAAACTCCAATTACATACTGACTGTGCAGAGTCTCTCCTGCACTGCACTGCTGTGGAATGCAGCCACCCAGGCCATCTCCTTTGGATGGGCTAGGTTTGCTTGTAAGGCTCACAAGCCAGCTAGTCTGGTTCTTTCCAGAGAGGGCTGGAAAGCACGGCTATCCACCTTTTCATTGTGGATACAGGCAGCTCCCAAGGCCAAAAGCAATCTTTAAAATGTCTTTTATTGGAACCCAAACTTCTCACTCTGCTGGAAGTGGCTTTTCCGACTGGGTGGAGCACAGCATTTAATAGCAAGGAAAATATTTTTAATCCCAGCACGTCAGTACTAAGTAGGCAGAACAACCCAATACTTAGCTCTTACACAGAGCTTTCTATGAATACAGCTCAAAGCACTTTACAGAGGAAGGTCAGCATGGCCTTCTTTTTACAAATGGAGAAACTGAGGCACAGAGAGGGGAAGCAACTTGCCCAAGGCCACCCAGCAAGACAGCGGCAGAGTCAGGATTAGAACCCAGGTCCAACTCCAGTGATCGATCCACTGGACCACACCAAGCTCAGTTCTTTCCGGGGGGAAGGGGAGCTGCTAAAAAGAAAGATTCTCATCTGTCAATGTTTAAATATGCCACAGTATATTTAGAAGTCTAGTATGAAGCACTGAGCAACGTTTATAGGCCCCGACAAGCATAGGCACCCCTCAAGTGCAGGATTGGGTCCTTAGTTTTAATTACACGTGTCAATAACTGAAAGGTACAATTCCTCGCAATCAGTGAGACGTAGTGCAGTTCCACTGTATTTCAAGCAGTTCCAATGCTTTCCAGGTATTTCTAAGTGCAACAATGCAAAGGGTATTTAATTTTGCTCGGTCTATGGCAGAAGGACAGAAGACAAAGACATTCTGACCTCTCCAGATACAGTGCAGTGCTGTGTCTTAAGACTGAAAGGTCAAAATGACCCCCGTTCTCACCTAGCCATTTGAAACTAATGCTGGAAACGCAGGTCAGCTATGCTATTAGATACTTCCATTCTTGGTCATTGTGCAGTTGTGTTACAGACCAATCTCAATGGCACACTACAGTCTTACTACAATGTTAACTGCTTCTGCACGGATGGATAGCCCACAGTCTTCACGGGTAGGTCACAGCCTAATCCAGTGCTGTATTCACTCATGGCAAATCTTGATCAGACAGATGAGTAAAATGTCCTTAGTTTTTCATGAGCATGGCAAAAGGCAGGCAAGTAGGTTCTGTACCTGGGCTGGTAAGTTTCTTTGGCAGTTTTACCTGGCTGCTCAAATCAACCAGCAGCTCATCAGACCTACACCCCCAATTCTTCCAGCAACATAGTCACCCTTCATGGGATGAAAAGCCATCTGGATTTTGTCCCTGATACATAGTAGGGGTCCTACAGTTCTCTGAGATCATGAATGCATTTAGGCAATTAAATCACCTTTCCTGGAACAGTGGGCTACATTTGAGCTGCTGCATGTAACTTCTGTACAGATCTAATTTTATACATATGGGGTTCTTATAAATGCACCCAGAAACCAGCCCCAGTGCCCATTCTCCCAGAATGAACTGGAGTTTAAGGGAAAATACAAACCGATCCCAAAGCACCAATTGCGAAGGGGGGAGGGAGGGAGGGAAGTACTCTCAATTACTAGTATCTAGCAAGTCTGAGTGAGTTCCATACTGCGGGAAAAGTGCATCTACAGCAATTTCAATTACTGGAATGGGGGGAAATATCCGGCAAGTGTCCAATGACAATTTAGCAAGAGGAGAATTCAGTGTTTGGACAAGGGTTTTTAGTTTTCACATCTGTTGGCTGGCTGAGGTAAACTCTACAGAGGACTCAGGGCAAACCTCGACCTGCTAACACAGGAAAACTAAATACTGCTTTGGCTACATTAGGATGTTACCATGTGATAAAAAGCGTATTTTCCTGGTAAAGCCAACGCCTATGGGATAAATTTGGCTGTCAGTAGGTTTATTACTGGTGATAACATGCTAACCAGAAAGAACCATCCTAGTCTGTCATATCCCAGGCTGCTTTAGTGTGGCTGGGAGATTAAAAAAAAGGGTGTTTTTTCTATTCGTCAGCTGAGAAAATGCCATCAAGACACGGACGTGGAATCTCAAAAACTTCCTCTATAATCGCTTGTCAGACTAATCACACCAAGAGTACACACAAAGACTTACAACATATAGCATCAAATTGACATCGCCACCCAGGAGAAAATGGGTCTGCACGTCCTTCCAGGACTCTGGCATTGCCAGGGAATTAGGCACCTTCTCCACTTGCTTGAGAGAACAATGCAACTGCTGCCCCAGGATCAGAGATCCTGGGACCTTTCCTCTGGAGGCTGCAGAAACCCAGCAACAAAGAGATCAGGACACAATTGTGAGCACTGTGTTCCTTGACTTAATCTGCTTGCCCTAACAATAGCTCGGTGGATCTGGAGACTGTTGGCTGCACACTTTGCTCTGCAGGTCACATCCATGATGCCCGGAGACTACCTGTTCCGTTATGTGTTATTTTTTCATTCTGAAACTAGGATTGTAAACTTTATCAGAATGAAAAGCTCAGTATCAACCTGCATCCATCCTCTTTATGACACAAAGCCCAGCAGCAAGCTTAGAAAACTGCAGATTTGATTCTGCAATTCGTATTTACAGTTACTGATTTTAACAGGCCTGGAAAACTGTCTTGAAATGCTACTGCTACCGTCAGTGATTAATTATTCTACAGAAAGATTTTTCCATGGCACGATTTCCTCCTGGGAGGTTGGAATTGTTTTCTCATAAGCAGCAGGCTCTCGCTGTGCTTGTGAGTTCAGAAGCTTTTCAACGGTGATTGTTTGAATTCACGTATTTTCAGAAGAAAATCATCATGTTTATTAACTCTAGCCACAAGGAGGAAGGGAAGGAGGAACGTTACTATTAATTTCAGGCATACAAGTGCCTGGTGAATCCTCAGACAGGCAGAAATTTGGCTGCTATGCAGTTTCTTTTTCTAGGCCAAGAACAGGAGCGGACTAGCAGGTTAATTCATGGCCATCTCCTATCCTCCAATGACACCGTTACGCATACCAGAGTAACCAATTCTCAGGATGCAGATCTGAGATCATCCTAACTCTACTTTGAATGAGAGTCCAGTTAAAATACTATGCGTCAAGCACTCTGTACCTAGTCACCTACTGTACTTTTCTACTTATGTAATGTTCACGACCCACACCCACCACTGATCTATCTTGTCCAGGTGAGTCCAGTCCTCCAGGTAATTCCTGCCCATGGCATGTCCCAATACCCCTTACATGCCCTAACGGGGACTGTCTCTCTCTCTCCAGAAAGCAGTTCATTAAATACCATCCGAGTAGGGTCAGATGTGAAGTATCTATTGCTAGGTTAAACCAATAAAAATTTATCAGCAGCTTTCTTCCCCAATCCTGAAAACAGGGAACTATAACTTGTCACAGAGTCCTCAGAGTTGCTGTTCTCTGAATGGAGGGGGCTGGTAGCTTCACATGGCCGGAGCACCCCGAGAAGCCTCAACAGCAACCCGTTATGGCACAGATCTTTAGTAAGTTTCCTACTCCAGACTCTTCCAGGCTAACTGCTGGCATTGGGAACAGGAACTGCAGCTGACCCTCCTTTGTCAGTAATCAGTGGGAGCCCTGAATGGATGACACTTCCATCCAACTACCACAAAGCTGGTTTAGTTAAGGGACAAGTACATGAAATATTGCTTGTGCTGTGCCAGGGCAGCATTCCTGACCGTTAGCACTTAGCCATACCCGCTCTCCCCCCGAAAAGACTGAGCTGCTCGCCAGTGTCCTTAGGCCCACTCTGCCCTAGTTGTGGAGCTGGTGTTACCCAATTCTGTTTTCCCACAACCTCCTGAAGGGATCATCTGGATAGTCCTTAAAAGTATCTGAGAATGCCCTGCTCAGACAAATCACAGCCAAAGCTAGGATGACTGCCTAGCAGTTTTGCAATCTGGGGCTTTCTACTGCTCCACTCCTAGTAGTGCTAATTCTAAGGCACACTTGCCATTTCAGACACTGGTAGGTCTAGGTGTTTAACATGAAGGCCTCCTTGCTCTGATTTTGTGTCACTGCAGCTAAAAGCTGCTCAGAGACCTACTTACTTTCTGTAGCACACATGGCATTGGTTATGGAGCAGGAATCATGGCCAGCTGCCAGACTCTAGTTTGGGAATCCTATGCCACACCCAACCAGGAACTAAAGGGTACTAAGCTCCTGATAATGCAAATAAAACCCTAAAGTCTATCTGGGTTCCTCATCGAAAGGAAGGGCTTCTGTGCTAGTGAGCAGTAAAGAGAAATCTCCATCTGCTTCAAGACGAGGGTTAAAGGCTTTCACAAGAATCTGAAGTCCAACAGAGATTAAGACGCTCTTGAAAGAAGCAGGCAAGTTACAAAGGTTAATGGGGTGAAAAACGGCTTCTGGTTTTTAATCGTCATATAATGATACATGTAAAGAGGTGGTTAAGGGAATAATAAATGGAACACAACATTAAATAAAATAAATGTGATCTTAAGGGTCTGATGGTTAAATAGTAACTGAGAACAATAACAATTACTGCTTTATAAAAAACTCAGGGTCAAAGTAACTCATTCCTCAAGGAGCATAGGCAAAGTTTTGCCATCAAAAGGAGAGATAAAGTATACAGCCCTTGGACTCTGGGAAGGATTTTAGAGCTGGAGATTGCACAGATTATACGTATAGGGATCAATTTTTAAAAGTGTGCCTGAAGGTTAAACGCCCAGGCTGGGATTGTGAAAGGAGACTGAGACCCCGCCTATATTCAAAGACAAGCTGCAACTGCAGGTGAGAGTTTAAAGCAATTTAGTTAAATTAGTGCAACAGTGTAGGCCAACTCCTAATCTGATTTAAACTCAGCCTATAGAGCATCCACTTCTAACTAAATCCATTTTTAAACTAATTTAAAGTTAAACCAGTGCAATTTTGAATGTCAACAAGACCCAAGAGAGTGAAGTGTACATTTTGCGAGTTGGGCACTTACCACCCTCTGGATCTTTGGAAGAGCCCAACCCTAAATAAAGGGTCTGTTTTTCAGAAACAGAATCCACCACCCACCAAAGTCAGTGGGTGAGGAGAGCTCAGTATCCCGAAGCTCCTTAGATGTCTACCTTTACACAGTCACTTTTGGAACTGTTACCCATTATGCCAAATACTAAAAGCGAAGTGACTTTAAATAAATAATGGTACTTGGAAATTACACACACAGCCAGGAGGACTGTAGAATTGGGACTTTTACTCAGTTCTTACATTAGTGTTGTACTGCAGTACCAACTCCCTTGTTAGAGGGGGCCAGGAAAGTGCTGCCACTAAGCTCCAGCTGTCAGGGGCTAAGAGCTTTTTATAAAAGCTGCCTTTTGAACTGAAGATTTCACACTTGCTCTCCAACCACAGCATTAGTTTCCCCCAAAGCATTTACACAATACTGCACACATGCATACAACTGCATCAGTACACACTTCACAAGTGGGCAAACTGAGTCAGCACAAGGTTAAGCTAGGAAAGCCCAAAGTCATGCTGCTGGTGAGCAACAGTCAGGTCTCCTGACTCCCAGACCCCGGGGTTCAATACAGAGCACTGCAATTACCCCAGGGGGTTGGGCTGAGTTTGCTGTACCAATAATAATTGAATCTTTACCTTGAGGCGGTAAAGTCTTATCAGTGTTGCATTAATGCAATTTTAAGTATTTAATTTATAACTGTTTGGGGATCATTTACTTCAGGCTGCCAACCTGCTATATTTCTTATTAGGCTGAATGGTGACAGCAGCGTGGAAGGTACCTGCAATATAATGCTGATCAGCACCTGAGCAGGGAGTGTGTTTAAAGGTGACCTGCAAAGGAAAAAAAAGTAGGAGCGTCTGGGCCCTTTTTGGTTATGAGGCTGAAAAACCACCTGGAATTTGTAAAGAGATCTTTTCCACTTGATTATTTGTTATTACTCTTTAGAGATTTCAAGCATATCAAGTCTGGGTCTCCCTGGTTCTGCTCTCTCTTTTGAAGACCCAGAGATGGGCTAGAAAGTTAGATGAAGGGAGGAGAGGTGCTGAATCTTTAACAAAATAACTTTTCTCCCAGCTGGGTTCGGTGTTTGAGTTATATAGGTAGAACCAAAAAAAACAAAAACAAAAAGTTTTAACCAGTGCGATTAAGTCACTTCCTTTCCCAAGTAATGGGACTTCACTTCCCTGGTATCCATGATGTTATAAGCTTATTAGTTCTCCAGTTCTTCATAGAGTCTTACAGGGTAGACACAAGTACAAGTTATTTACCGTAACCTTTCAGGCCTTATATGTATTGTGATAAGGTCACGGACCAGGACCCTATGGTACCTGGGGTATACAAACAGAACAAAAAGCTGCATGAGCTTCAATACCAAGCAGATTTCAATGGCCCTCCTATGACTATTTAACCTATAGGATATAAAGGACATTGAGCATTATGATATCCTTGTACTTTTTCCTATCTCAGGAAAACTGTAAAACAAACGTAAAAACCGAGAACAAAGCTCTGCAATATCAACAGCCTGAAATGGGACCAAGACTAAAAACATACAACTGATGTGATTTTTGGCCAATCCGCTGTGATTGGTACCAGTAGAAAGACAAAGACAGACAAGCAAAGTGCCAGTTTAGAAGCAAGCAGCTCTTCCACAGCAGCCTGTCAGCATCAGGATGAGCAGCATAACCTTAATGTGTGTGTTACACAAAGATAAAAATCCAGCCAGGCCTAACCATTTGAGCACTGCTCTGGCGAGAGAGCTGAAACTGCATCTTGGCTGGCAGACCATCAGTGCAGAGTTCAGGCAAAGGTGAGGGTATGTTCTAGTGCTGAGGTCTCATTCACGTCCAGTGCAATCTGTGTGCAACTCATCGGGACCAGAAAATTACATTTAACTCCAGGAGCATGAGCCTGACTGGCCACAAGACTATCCCAGACAGACTGCAACCCATGGCCACACTTGGTAGACACCCGCTCTCTGAAACACTAGACTCACCCTTCATTCAGCTATTCCTCACTCTCAGGAGGGCTAGAGTCTCTAGCTAGGTCCATCCTTGGGATCCAATGTGCAGGTTTCCCCACCATTCACTGCTGTCTATGGGACGAAGAATAGATCTTCCATCTCCTAAGGCAGCAACCACGCTTTACAAGAACAAATCAGCATCTTTACCAACTTAATTCAGCAGATCAAATCGCCTCTGGTTTTGTTACTCTCACGTCCCAGAACCAGCTCTTGTACCTGTTTAGGTCAGTGGGATACCACACACAAGACAGAATTTCAGCAACAAAGCTCTTTGCTGCAACTGACCTAAGTGATCTAAATAAACCACTTATGCAGGCGATTGAGAAGGACCTGAGTGGTGGTGGGTCCATGCTTACTTATATGCAGAGTCCTGCACTTAGGAAGAAAGAATCCCATGCACCGCTACAGGCTGGGGACCGACTGGCTAAGCAGCAGTTCTGCAGAAAAGGACCTGGGGATTACAGTGGACAAGAAGCTGGATAGGAGTCAGCAGTGTGCCCTTGTTGCCAAGAAGGCCAACAGCATATTGGGTTGCATTAGTAGGAGCATTGCCAGCAGATCGAGGGAAGTGATTATTCCCCTCTATTCAACACTGGTGAGGCCACACCTGGAGTATTATGTCCAGTTTTGGTCCCCCCACTACAGAAGGGATGTGGACAAATTGGAGAGAGTCCAGCGGAGGGCAACGAAAATGATCAGGGGGCTGGGGCACATGACTTACGAGGAGAGGATGAGGGAACTGGGCTTATTTAGTCTGCAGAAGAGAAGAGTGGGGGGGGATTTGATAGCAGCTTTCAACTACCTGAAGAGGGGTTACAAACAGGATGGAGCTAGGCTGTTCTCAGTGGTGGCAGATGACAGAACAAGAAGCAATGGTNATATTTGGTTACTGACAGATAAAGAACAAACAGGTAGAATTAGTGTACTGTGTGTGCAGATCAGGAGCTGGCAGGCTGACAATCAGATGTTAAAGAATGCACTACATTTTCAATCCAGGAACAGTTTGTTGGACTCTGTTCATGGCCTGTTGCCTGCAACAATCTTCCTCAAAGAAGGTGTGGGGTTTTTCAAGCTGATTGGAGGGGGAACTCATACACAACATTACTGACATATCTTTAGGGAGAAAGATTAGCAGCTTTAAAAATGCAAGCTCCCACTTCCTACAAGAATTTAAAACCAAGATGGGAGGGGGGTGCCCCCCAAAGCATCTGCAGACATTAAAACAGCTTAAAATGTTAGTTTGAGAATTTTCTTAGATGGAGTTAAAGGCGGGAGAGGCTTTCAGGGCTGGGAACATGGGAGGAGAAAAGCATATACATGTACTTTGTGAAAAGAGCAGGTAACTGCTTCATTTCATCAGTCAGTGCCAGGCATATGCTTGGACCATAGCTTCTGAAGCTCTCATCCCCAAAATCATCCAAGTTCACTGTAACTATGGCATGGTCATCAATAGAGTCATGGGAAAAGCCTCTTTCTAGTCCACAAGTGATTTCAAATTAAACCCTCCTCCGCATGAATATTCTCTTGAAAAAAGCTTGTTCAGGATTTGACCAGAAGCAGGAGAGGTTACATGGTCTATCACTAACCCACACAGCCCCTTTGCAGTCAACAATGCTGCATGGATAATCCCCACCAGTACACCCAACCCCCTTTTCCCATTCCTAATGCTGCCCCCACTGGCAGTTCCTTTGCATCATGTTGTAGGCAAATGCCATTTTCATTCTCAAAAGGGTTCCTGTCTTGGCATTTGCACCAAGATTTTTCAGTTCTAAAAAGGCGAGTTTGGATCCAGGGAAATCAGTTGCTAAAGAAACCAAGTGCTGAATTAACCACAGTAATCCCCGGGCCGGCTTTAACGGAGCTCATCTGAACTCTGCAGCTTAGCAAAATCTGCCCCGTCTAAAAATATTATCAAACATTGCAAGCAGCTTACTAATCAAATGAATTATTCCAGCATTAAACCCTCTTCAAACCCCGTCTGCAACAAACTAACAGGGTGTTTCCTGACTGGCTGAGAAGGGGGCTGGGGAGGCGAGTTTGCCCAAGCCAGGGTAAGAGCCAGGTCTGACTGCACACTCAGTGATGTCCTCCAGTTAATTCCAGCCATCCTACTTGTTCATGTGCTGGGCTCTCTAGCTGGCATTAAGGGGAAAATCCTCTTTGTAATCTCTCAAACTCCAATTACATACTGACTGTGCAGAGTCTCTCCTGCACTGCACTGCTGTGGAATGCAGCCACCCAGGCCATCTCCTTTGGATGGGCTAGGTTTGCTTGTAAGGCTCACAAGCCAGCTAGTCTGGTTCTTTCCAGAGAGGGCTGGAAAGCACGGCTATCCACCTTTTCATTGTGGATACAGGCAGCTCCCAAGGCCAAAAGCAATCTTTAAAATGTCTTTTATTGGAACCCAAACTTCTCACTCTGCTGGAAGTGGCTTTTCCGACTGGGTGGAGCACAGCATTTAATAGCAAGGAAAATATTTTTAATCCCAGCACGTCAGTACTAAGTAGGCAGAACAACCCAATACTTAGCTCTTACACAGAGCTTTCTATGAATACAGCTCAAAGCACTTTACAGAGGAAGGTCAGCATGGCCTTCTTTTTACAAATGGAGAAACTGAGGCACAGAGAGGGGAAGCAACTTGCCCAAGGCCACCCAGCAAGACAGCGGCAGAGTCAGGATTAGAACCCAGGTCCAACTCCAGTGATCGATCCACTGGACCACACCAAGCTCAGTTCTTTCCGGGGGGAAGGGGAGCTGCTAAAAAGAAAGATTCTCATCTGTCAATGTTTAAATATGCCACAGTATATTTAGAAGTCTAGTATGAAGCACTGAGCAACGTTTATAGGCCCCGACAAGCATAGGCACCCCTCAAGTGCAGGATTGGGTCCTTAGTTTTAATTACACGTGTCAATAACTGAAAGGTACAATTCCTCGCAATCAGTGAGACGTAGTGCAGTTCCACTGTATTTCAAGCAGTTCCAATGCTTTCCAGGTATTTCTAAGTGCAACAATGCAAAGGGTATTTAATTTTGCTCGGTCTATGGCAGAAGGACAGAAGACAAAGACATTCTGACCTCTCCAGATACAGTGCAGTGCTGTGTCTTAAGACTGAAAGGTCAAAATGACCCCCGTTCTCACCTAGCCATTTGAAACTAATGCTGGAAACGCAGGTCAGCTATGCTATTAGATACTTCCATTCTTGGTCATTGTGCAGTTGTGTTACAGACCAATCTCAATGGCACACTACAGTCTTACTACAATGTTAACTGCTTCTGCACGGATGGATAGCCCACAGTCTTCACGGGTAGGTCACAGCCTAATCCAGTGCTGTATTCACTCATGGCAAATCTTGATCAGACAGATGAGTAAAATGTCCTTAGTTTTTCATGAGCATGGCAAAAGGCAGGCAAGTAGGTTCTGTACCTGGGCTGGTAAGTTTCTTTGGCAGTTTTACCTGGCTGCTCAAATCAACCAGCAGCTCATCAGACCTACACCCCCAATTCTTCCAGCAACATAGTCACCCTTCATGGGATGAAAAGCCATCTGGATTTTGTCCCTGATACATAGTAGGGGTCCTACAGTTCTCTGAGATCATGAATGCATTTAGGCAATTAAATCACCTTTCCTGGAACAGTGGGCTACATTTGAGCTGCTGCATGTAACTTCTGTACAGATCTAATTTTATACATATGGGGTTCTTATAAATGCACCCAGAAACCAGCCCCAGTGCCCATTCTCCCAGAATGAACTGGAGTTTAAGGGAAAATACAAACCGATCCCAAAGCACCAATTGCGAAGGGGGGAGGGAGGGAGGGAAGTACTCTCAATTACTAGTATCTAGCAAGTCTGAGTGAGTTCCATACTGCGGGAAAAGTGCATCTACAGCAATTTCAATTACTGGAATGGGGGGAAATATCCGGCAAGTGTCCAATGACAATTTAGCAAGAGGAGAATTCAGTGTTTGGACAAGGGTTTTTAGTTTTCACATCTGTTGGCTGGCTGAGGTAAACTCTACAGAGGACTCAGGGCAAACCTCGACCTGCTAACACAGGAAAACTAAATACTGCTTTGGCTACATTAGGATGTTACCATGTGATAAAAAGCGTATTTTCCTGGTAAAGCCAACGCCTATGGGATAAATTTGGCTGTCAGTAGGTTTATTACTGGTGATAACATGCTAACCAGAAAGAACCATCCTAGTCTGTCATATCCCAGGCTGCTTTAGTGTGGCTGGGAGATTAAAAAAAAGGGTGTTTTTTCTATTCGTCAGCTGAGAAAATGCCATCAAGACACGGACGTGGAATCTCAAAAACTTCCTCTATAATCGCTTGTCAGACTAATCACACCAAGAGTACACACAAAGACTTACAACATATAGCATCAAATTGACATCGCCACCCAGGAGAAAATGGGTCTGCACGTCCTTCCAGGACTCTGGCATTGCCAGGGAATTAGGCACCTTCTCCACTTGCTTGAGAGAACAATGCAACTGCTGCCCCAGGATCAGAGATCCTGGGACCTTTCCTCTGGAGGCTGCAGAAACCCAGCAACAAAGAGATCAGGACACAATTGTGAGCACTGTGTTCCTTGACTTAATCTGCTTGCCCTAACAATAGCTCGGTGGATCTGGAGACTGTTGGCTGCACACTTTGCTCTGCAGGTCACATCCATGATGCCCGGAGACTACCTGTTCCGTTATGTGTTATTTTTTCATTCTGAAACTAGGATTGTAAACTTTATCAGAATGAAAAGCTCAGTATCAACCTGCATCCATCCTCTTTATGACACAAAGCCCAGCAGCAAGCTTAGAAAACTGCAGATTTGATTCTGCAATTCGTATTTACAGTTACTGATTTTAACAGGCCTGGAAAACTGTCTTGAAATGCTACTGCTACCGTCAGTGATTAATTATTCTACAGAAAGATTTTTCCATGGCACGATTTCCTCCTGGGAGGTTGGAATTGTTTTCTCATAAGCAGCAGGCTCTCGCTGTGCTTGTGAGTTCAGAAGCTTTTCAACGGTGATTGTTTGAATTCACGTATTTTCAGAAGAAAATCATCATGTTTATTAACTCTAGCCACAAGGAGGAAGGGAAGGAGGAACGTTACTATTAATTTCAGGCATACAAGTGCCTGGTGAATCCTCAGACAGGCAGAAATTTGGCTGCTATGCAGTTTCTTTTTCTAGGCCAAGAACAGGAGCGGACTAGCAGGTTAATTCATGGCCATCTCCTATCCTCCAATGACACCGTTACGCATACCAGAGTAACCAATTCTCAGGATGCAGATCTGAGATCATCCTAACTCCACTTTGAATGAGAGTCCAGTTAAAATACTATGCGTCAAGCACTCTGTACCTAGTCACCTACTGTACTTTTCTACTTATGTAATGTTCACGACCCACACCCACCACTGATCTATCTTGTCCAGGTGAGTCCAGTCCTCCAGGTAATTCCTGCCCATGGCATGTCCCAATACCCCTTACATGCCCTAACGGGGACTGTCTCTCTCTCTCCAGAAAGCAGTTCATTAAATACCATCCGAGTAGGGTCAGATGTGAAGTATCTATTGCTAGGTTAAACCAATAAAAATTTATCAGCTGCTTTCTTCCCCAATCCTGAAAACAGGGAACTATAACTTGTCACAGAGTCCTCAGAGTTGCTGTTCTCTGAATGGAGGGGGCTGGTAGCTTCACATGGCCGGAGCACCCCGAGAAGCCTCAACAGCAACCCGTTATGGCACAGATCTTTAGTAAGTTTCCTACTCCAGACTCTTCCAGGCTAACTGCTGGCATTGGGAACAGGAACTGCAGCTGACCCTCCTTTGTCAGTAATCAGTGGGAGCCCTGAATGGATGACACTTCCATCCAACTACCACAAAGCTGGTTTAGTTAAGGGACAAGTACATGAAATATTGCTTGTGCTGTGCCAGGGCAGCATTCCTGACCGTTAGCACTTAGCCATACCCGCTCTCCCCCCGAAAAGACTGAGCTGCTCGCCAGTGTCCTTAGGCCCACTCTGCCCTAGTTGTGGAGCTGGTGTTACCCAATTCTGTTTTCCCACAACCTCCTGAAGGGATCATCTGGATAGTCCTTAAAAGTATCTGAGAATGCCCTGCTCAGACAAATCACAGCCAAAGCTAGGATGACTGCCTAGCAGTTTTGCAATCTGGGGCTTTCTACTGCTCCACTCCTAGTAGTGCTAATTCTAAGGCACACTTGCCATTTCAGACACTGGTAGGTCTAGGTGTTTAACATGAAGGCCTCCTTGCTCTGATTTTGTGTCACTGCAGCTAAAAGCTGCTCAGAGACCTACTTACTTTCTGTAGCACACATGGCATTGGTTATGGAGCAGGAATCATGGCCAGCTGCCAGACTCTAGTTTGGGAATCCTATGCCACACCCAACCAGGAACTAAAGGGTACTAAGCTCCTGATAATGCAAATAAAACCCTAAAGTCTATCTGGGTTCCTCATCGAAAGGAAGGGCTTCTGTGCTAGTGAGCAGTAAAGAGAAATCTCCATCTGCTTCAAGACGAGGGTTAAAGGCTTTCACAAGAATCTGAAGTCCAACAGAGATTAAGACGCTCTTGAAAGAAGCAGGCAAGTTACAAAGGTTAATGGGGTGAAAAACGGCTTCTGGTTTTTAATCATCATATAATGATACATGTAAAGAGGTGGTTAAGGGAATAATAAATGGAACACAACATTAAATAAAATAAATGTGATCTTAAGGGTCTGATGGTTAAATAGTAACTGAGAACAATAACAATTACTGCTTTATAAAAAACTCAGGGTCAAAGTAACTCATTCCTCAAGGAGCATAGGCAAAGTTTTGCCATCAAAAGGAGAGATAAAGTATACAGCCCTTGGACTCTGGGAAGGATTTTAGAGCTGGAGATTGCACAGATTATACGTATAGGGATCAATTTTTAAAAGTGTGCCTGAAGGTTAAACGCCCAGGCTGGGATTGTGAAAGGAGACTGAGACCCCGCCTATATTCAAAGACAAGCTGCAACTGCAGGTGAGAGTTTAAAGCAATTTAGTTAAATTAGTGCAACAGTGTAGGCCAACTCCTAATCTGATTTAAACTCAGCCTATAGAGCATCCACTTCTAACTAAATCCATTTTTAAACTAATTTAAAGTTAAACCAGTGCAATTTTGAATGTCAACAAGACCCAAGAGAGTGAAGTGTACATTTTGCGAGTTGGGCACTTACCACCCTCTGGATCTTTGGAAGAGCCCAACCCTAAATAAAGGGTCTGTTTTTCAGAAACAGAATCCACCACCCACCAAAGTCAGTGGGTGAGGAGAGCTCAGTATCCCGAAGCTCCTTAGATGTCTACCTTTACACAGTCACTTTTGGAACTGTTACCCATTATGCCAAATACTAAAAGCGAAGTGACTTTAAATAAATAATGGTACTTGGAAATTACACACACAGCCAGGAGGACTGTAGAATTGGGACTTTTACTCAGTTCTTACATTAGTGTTGTACTGCAGTACCAACTCCCTTGTTAGAGAGGGCCAGGAAAGTGCTGCCACTAAGCTCCAGCTGTCAGGGGCTAAGAGCTTTTTATAAAAGCTGCCTTTTGAACTGAAGATTTCACACTTGCTCTCCAACCACAGCATTAGTTTCCCCCAAAGCATTTACACAATACTGCACACATGCATACAACTGCATCAGTACACACTTCACAAGTGGGCAAACTGAGTCAGCACAAGGTTAAGCTAGGAAAGCCCAAAGTCATGCTGCTGGTGAGCAACAGTCAGGTCTCCTGACTCCCAGACCCCGGGGTTCAATACAGAGCACTGCAATTACCCCAGGGGGTTGGGCTGAGTTTGCTGTACCAATAATAATTGAATCTTTACCTTGAGGCGGTAAAGTCTTATCAGTGTTGCATTAATGCAATTTTAAGTATTTAATTTATAACTGTTTGGGGATCATTTACTTCAGGCTGCCAACCTGCTATATTTCTTATTAGGCTGAATGGTGACAGCAGCGTGGAAGGTACCTGCAATATAATGCTGATCAGCACCTGAGCAGGGAGTGTGTTTAAAGGTGACCTGCAAAGGAAAAAAAAGTAGGAGCGTCTGGGCCCTTTTTGGTTATGAGGCTGAAAAACCACCTGGAATTTGTAAAGAGATCTTTTCCACTTGATTATTTGTTATTACTCTTTAGAGATTTCAAGCATATCAAGTCTGGGTCTCCCTGGTTCTGCTCTCTCTTTTGAAGACCCAGAGATGGGCTAGAAAGTTAGATGAAGGGAGGAGAGGTGCTGAATCTTTAACAAAATAACTTTTCTCCCAGCTGGGTTCGGTGTTTGAGTTATATAGGTAGAACCAAAAAAAACAAAAACAAAAAGTTTTAACCAGTGCGATTAAGTCACTTCCTTTCCCAAGTAATGGGACTTCACTTCCCTGGTATCCATGATGTTATAAGCTTATTAGTTCTCCAGTTCTTCATAGAGTCTTACAGGGTAGACACAAGTACAAGTTATTTACCGTAACCTTTCAGGCCTTATATGTATTGTGATAAGGTCACGGACCAGGACCCTATGGTACCTGGGGTATACAAACAGAACAAAAAGCTGCATGAGCTTCAATACCAAGCAGATTTCAATGGCCCTCCTATGACTATTTAACCTATAGGATATAAAGGACATTGAGCATTATGATATCCTTGTACTTTTTCCTATCTCAGGAAAACTGTAAAACAAACGTAAAAACCGAGAACAAAGCTCTGCAATATCAACAGCCTGAAATGGGACCAAGACTAAAAACATACAACTGATGTGATTTTTGGCCAATCCGCTGTGATTGGTACCAGTAGAAAGACAAAGACAGACAAGCAAAGTGCCAGTTTAGAAGCAAGCGGCTCTTCCACAGCAGCCTGTCAGCATCAGGATGAGCAGCATAACCTTAATGTGTGTGTTACACAAAGATAAAAATCCAGCCAGGCCTAACCATTTGAGCACTGCTCTGGCGAGAGAGCTGAAACTGCATCTTGGCTGGCAGACCATCAGTGCAGAGTTCAGGCAAAGGTGAGGGTATGTTCTAGTGCTGAGGTCTCATTCACGTCCAGTGCAATCTGTGTGCAACTCATCGGGACCAGAAAATTACATTTAACTCCAGGAGCATGAGCCTGACTGGCCACAAGACTATCCCAGACAGACTGCAACCCATGGCCACACTTGGTAGACACCCGCTCTCTGAAACACTAGACTCACCCTTCATTCAGCTATTCCTCACTCTCAGGAGGGCTAGAGTCTCTAGCTAGGTCCATCCTTGGGATCCAATGTGCAGGTTTCCCCACCATTCACTGCTGTCTATGGGACGAAGAATAGATCTTCCATCTCCTAAGGCAGCAACCATGCTTTACAAGAACAAATCAGCATCTTTACCAACTTAATTCAGCAGATCAAATCGCCTCTGGTTTTGTTACTCTCACGTCCCAGAACCAGCTCTTGTACCTGTTTAGGTCAGTGGGATACCACACACAAGACAGAATTTCAGCAACAAAGCTCTTTGCTGCAACTGACCTAAGTGATCTAAATAAACCACTTATGCAGGCGATTGAGAAGGACCTGAGTGGTGGTGGGTCCATGCTTACTTATATGCAGAGTCCTGCACTTAGGAAGAAAGAATCCCATGCACCGCTACAGGCTGGGGACCGACTGGCTAAGCAGCAGTTCTGCAGAAAAGGACCTGGGGATTACAGTGGACAAGAAGCTGGATAGGAGTCAGCAGTGTGCCCTTGTTGCCAAGAAGGCCAACAGCATATTGGGTTGCATTAGTAGGAGCATTGCCAGCAGATCGAGGGAAGTGATTATTCCCCTCTATTCAACACTGGTGAGGCCACACCTGGAGTATTATGTCCAGTTTTGGTCCCCCCACTACAGAAGGGATGTGGACAAATTGGAGAGAGTCCAGCGGAGGGCAACGAAAATGATCAGGGGGCTGGGGCACATGACTTACGAGGAGAGGATGAGGGAACTGGGCTTATTTAGTCTGCAGAAGAGAAGAGTGGGGGGGGATTTGATAGCAGCTTTCAACTACCTGAAGAGGGGTTACAAACAGGATGGAGCTAGGCTGTTCTCAGTGGTGGCAGATGACAGAACAAGAAGCAATGGTCTCAAGTTGAGGTGGGGGCGATCTAGGCTGGATATTAGGAAACACTATTTCACTAGGAGGGTGGTGAAGCACTGGAATGGGTTACCTAGGGAGGTGGTGAAATCCTTAGAGGTTTTTAAGGCCTGGCTTGACAAAGCCTTGGCTGGGATGATTTAGTTGGTGTTGGTCCTGCTTTGAGCAGAGGACTGGACTAGATGACCCCCTGAGGTCTCTTCCAACCCTAATATTCTATGATTCATTTGGGAGCACAAGGTGCTGCTCAGGGGAGGCCCACGGCCATTGCTTTGTATTCTCCAGTCAAGAGCACACAGGCGCATGTACATGCTACAAGGGAGCACCCATAGGGACATATACTCGAAGAAGAATCAGCCATGCACTGCAATTCCTCCACCAGCTGGGGAATGAATCAACCTGGTTTCCTGTCAGTTAAGTAAAAGGGGTCATCAGGAGTCAATTTTTATCTTGCCTCCACCTGATGACAGGATGAAATACAATAGCCCATGGAACTGCATCTAGGAGATTATTAGCGAATAGGTTGTTTTACACGGGAAGATTGTGGCCACACTATATGCATACAGTCTCTTGATCCAAGTGCAATAGGAATTGGCAAAATGCTCTCATTCCAAACATGCCCAGGTTGAAATTAATCTTCTCCCTGTGGTACCAGAAAAGAATGTGCAATATTCTGATCCTGACTTTTGATGAAGGGCAGGGAGGGGGAGAACTCCTGAAAACATCAGGGTCAAGTGGCAGAGTTTCCACAGCACCAAGGTCTAAGTCACTCAATGAAAGGAACGCAAAGAGAATCTTTGCAAGAGGGAGCAGAGGGAACTGCCTCCAGGCTGCTCTTAGGCAGGCTCCAACCACCTCCCCAACCCCAAGAAGCCTGAAGAGAGACAGATCCCCCATTGGTACAGGCCCCTGCTGCCTCACTCTGGTATTTATGAACTAAACCACTCCCTTGTGAGAGCCAGGATAGCACTGGGATCCGATGGTTCTCTCAAGGATAACAGTAGGCAGCACTGAGGCAATACGCACTTCCCCTGCAGCAGCAGGCTTCCCACCCTGCATTACAATGCTGCCTGTTTGACTAATCGGAACATCATGTCCCTGGCCAGCGAAGTCCTTTCTCTGCTACAAACCTGAAGTAAACAGATTCTACAGCAGCAACGAGCCCGTTACCAAGGTCACGGTATTGATCAGACAGTGTAATTAAAATTCACAGTTCAACTGGCCCGATGTGACAGGGCAGCTGGGTAGCCCCACGAGCGGCATGAATAGCTGCAACATCCGTGTCGTGCCTTCTCAAAGGCACAAATCCCACAAGACTCCAGGTGCAGCAGAAGCTATTTTCCTAGTGCAGAGGCAGCCTCGATTTCAAGAACAAATTTGCCTTGACTGCTGCTCAGAATTCACTCTATTCGCTCTGCAAGGCCGAAAACCACCTCTCTGCCTGAAGCCTTCACATTCTGCCTAACGTCTGCTGCCACGTTGCCAGCGTCCCATGGAGTCCAGGTCAACAATTGTTCTTGGCTTGGGTGGAGAACATTGAGCTACGTTTAGCCTTCGGGAAAAAGGGACATTTTTAATGACAATTAAATGAATATGGTCGGAGCATAAGTAAACTTTCATAAAAGCCTGCTTAGCTTTAGGCTCATGGACTGATAAAGCCATTAAGTCTACACCGGTGGCATTGTTCAAACCTGCTAAGTTCTAGTCCACTGCTGGTCTCAAATGAGGTGAGTACCTTTTCAGTGTCCTACTTACATATGGTTGCCCCTCAGTTTGGAGCACATTTTGTATTAGGGTTTGATTCTCTCCATTACAAAACACCTATGAATGCTCAACTGATCAGAGAGCTTAACGGGAAATTCAAGAACCTTATCACAAAATGTAACATCTCATGCACTGGAGACCACATAAATATATTATAATGCACTGAAACCCGTACAAGAAAGGGGCCTCCTTTATTAGACAACATCCTGTTCTTAAAACCAGGCAAACATACTAAGCATAGTTCTATTTGCACAATTCTGTTCCCCCTTTATTAAGTCCCTTCCATTAAGCAACTGATTTGCCACTCCACCGGGTAGCCATTGAAAACAGGATCCTCTGTATGTAAAACAGATGAATAGACAATGCGCTAGTAAAAATGTCAAATGTTTATCTCCAACAGTCAGCTCAAACCTGGCCCTGGAGAGCAGATTCCCATAGCAAGATTGAGAAACCCTTAGCAATTGGGAACAAATGGACGTAAACACTGTCCAAGCTGGAATCCAACTGTGGAAAGAATTGTCAGGATCCCAAAGAAAGTATTGTTATAGCCTGTTCCATACTGCAAAACAACCGTCCATTTCAGGAAGAGTTTTAAAAAACTATCACCCCTAGATCTCCTATATTTGAGAATGGGCACTGCTTGTATCAGAAACAGGTTCCCATCAGGAAGAGCCTCAGGGCCTCTTGACTGGACTTGATAACACTAATCATAATGGAGCAGACAGGGAAACTTGCACTATTCAAAAAGGGTTGTACCTGCATGATCTGTGATCCCTAATCACCTAGAACTGCCATTTTTATAATGAGACTCTTGAGAAGCCTGCCAGAGCAGCTGCAAAGGAGGACAGGGAATACAGGGAGGATTTTAATCACCCTTCTAGTGGATGAAGTGTCATAAAGTTGGAAACTCAGCCTATTTCCAATGGCCACAGCAGCGAATATATGGAGAACAAATGGATTTGATCCCTGGAATGTCAGTCCAAAGGACAAAGCAGAAAGGATGCACGTGTCATTCAAGTGGATCCCAAAGGTCATGGCGAATCCAAAGTGTCAGATCACTTTCTCCTCTTATCACTGGAGGGACACAAGTAGAATTCCCCTTGGAAAGAATCCCATCAGGAAGAGCCTCAGGGCCTCTTGACAGGACTTATAACAGTAATCACCCCTCACCTCAGCCCAAATGTAGCAAAGATGCACAGAAGGATCTGCTCAGCCCCCTGCAGGAACCTACAGTAGGTTACTGGGGATCAAAGCAAGGTCTGGTCCAATTTAAATTTTTCATTACAGATTTGGAAAGGAGGTAAAGAGTATGCTAATGAAAGGTATGGACAATACTACACACCAGCAGAGGCAGTGAATACCAGGGCTGGCAGAAATATAAAGAGTTCTAGCAATATCAGACACACGGAAGGTAACAGAATGAGATTCAATTTGGAAGAGTGCTGTTAATACTTACAGAAAAATTATACAAAAAATACAGCTGTGCAGTCATGGGACTAACCTAGAAAGCAGTAATGCTGAGAGCAACTTACAGCAGGCAGCAATTAGAAGAAAGGCGACTAACTCCTGGCTGTGCATATGGAAGCATCTCAGTACAGAACCGGGGAGGTGACAACCCCTCTCTCTGTCTCTCTCATGGAAGAGCGCCTGGAATACTGCATCCAGGCTTGGGCGCCTTGTCACCAGACAAACAAACAAACTGCAGGAAGATCAGGAAGGAAAGTCAGGAGGCAGCAGAGAATTACTTAAGGAAGAGTGACAAGGTGAGTGAGTGAGGTAATATCTTTTATTGGACCAAAAGCAGTTGGCCTGGTAAAAGATATTACCTCACCCATCTTGCGTGTCTCGTATCCTGGGACCAACAGCTACAACAAAGCCACACACAGTTAAGGAAAAATGACAGTTAAATGTGCGGGGTCTGGCTAATCAGTGTCTAACGGTACGTCTCCACTGCAGAGTTAATCCTGGGCTCTTACCTGGGTTTTAGCCTTAACCCTCCTACCGGTCCAAAGAAAAACCTCTGACGCAGGTCTGGAGGTACTTTAAACCCAGGCTTGCTTACTCAGCTGGGAATGTGGGGTAGAAAGCAAGCTCTGCTTTACGTGGGGCTGAAACTTGCCCATTTTGCATTGAGAAAACGGGCTAAATCACTCAAGTGCTAATAGTCCTTTGATGGCTTCCCACAATTCCCCCAGAAGGACAGACAAGTTCTCCCGCAATTGACACAACTGACTAGGAAAAAATCCTAGAGCATCTCAGCACAGAGAACCATGGGATATGCTCCCAGTCACACACCGGCAAGTGTGCAAACAGTGGGCAGATGGGGCTTTGCAGTGGGGATCCTCACATCTGGGTTAGGCTAACCCAGCTCCTCAGAGTGGAGGCCAATAACCTGGGTTAACTGTCCAGTGTAGACATAACCTATGGAAGTGACATGGTGGAGATAGAACCATCTCCAAGTAACTGAAGAGTGGGGGAGAATTTATGGGTGATAATTTAATCCCAGCAAATCTATGTCAGAAAGAAATTCAGAATGACTCTTAAGAAAAGCTTTGATAAGGAAATCTATTGGCTAGATTGTGACAGCCTCCAGGGATCAAAGGAGGAAGCCCCAAAGTGTACTGATCCTAGAGGGAAAAATCTTATCGCTAGCAGGGGGCAGGAGAGCTAAGTGGTCTTTTCCATCTCTAATTTCTGGCTCACTCGAGAGACACCGAGAAATGCATCCCAGAACACATTTCCTTCCCAGGTTGTCAGAGTAGCTTGATTCACTGGTATCCTGCAGACAGACAGCAATCCAGAACGGGCTTAATGGAGTACATCATACCCCTTGGGAGTAATCTTGTATTTACGGAAAGGGGCTGAGTAGCGTGTGGCAATTCTGCCCTGGGAAGGGCACAACTAACCTCATCCACAGAAGGACTGATGTGCCAGGAGCAAACAGGCCCTTGTTTAACAAGGCTAGCCAGCACCAGGGAAAGCACCAGAGCAGCTTGTGCAAGTGACCTCAAAAATTAGCAACAGACACAAAAGCTCTAGGGAATGCACTGAGTGCAATCCAGAGGGATTTAAATCATGTCTAATTGGATCCCATTTGCACCTATACCCACCCACCCCAAATTCAGTCCTCCCAGTGCCTCATTCCCTTCCCCCCACCCCCCAGTCTTCCCTGGCTCTGTCCTTCCCCCACCATGCACAGAGTAGCTCTGAGTCTGTACCACTGCAAAGCTGCAGCAGTACATTAGTATTCTCCTTGGCACCCCTAGAACACAGCCTCAGCGGGATTCCACTGATGCCATCATACACAGGTTCAGAAGCAAAAAACCCACAGAGCCACTGCAGCTGGTTTCATTTGGGGGGGGGAGAAATACCACACTTACCTGCTTCTCAAGCCAAGGAGGACAGAGCCTTGGGCAGGTGCTGCGAGCTCCAGTCTGCCTGACAGAGCAGGGAGCATGAGACAGCTTTTAGCCCTTGTGAAATATGAAAACATTTCAGCTCTGTTGCATGAATAAGCATAACTGACTGCAGTTCAACCTGATGAAAAGTAGCTCACACCTGGCAAGGTAGATCAAGGTGTAAGCTGGGCTGTTAAGCTTCATAGGTAGGGCCCTACCACATTCACGGCCATGAAAAACGCGTCACGGACCGTGAAATCTGGTCTCCCCCTGTGAGGTCTGGTCTTTTGTGTGCTTTTACCCTATACTATACAGATTTCACAGGGGGGACCAGTGTTCCTCAAATTGGGGGTCCTGACCCAAAAGGGAGTTGCAGGGGGGGTCACAAGGTTATTGGGGGTGGGTGGGATCGCAGTATTACGACCCTTACTTCTGCATTGCCTTCAGATCTGGGCGGCTGGAGAGTGGCGGCTGTTAGCCAGGCACCCAGCTCTGAAGGCAGTGCCATGCCAGCAGCAGCACAGAAGTAAGGGTGCCAAAACCATACCATGCCACCCTTACTTCTGCACTGCCTTCAGAGCTTAGCAGGCAGAGAGTGGCAGCTGCTGACTGAGGGCCCAGCTCTGCAGGCAGCAGTGCAGAAGTAAAGGTGGCAATACCATGCCATGCCATCCTTACTTCTGCGCTGTTGCTGGCAGCGGCTCTGCCTTCAGAGCTGGGTTCCCGGCCAGCAGCCGCCGCTCTCCAGCTGCCCAGCTCTGAAGGCAGCGCCACTGCCGCCAGCAGCAGCCCAGAAATAAGGGTAGCAGTACTGCAAACCCCCCACACACATTAACCTTGCGCCCCCCCATCCCCCAACTCCTTTTTGAATCAGAATTCCTACAAATGCTGTGAAATTTCAGATTTAAATCGCTGAAATCATGAAATTTATTATTTTAAAAATCCTATGACTGTGAAATTGACCAAAATGGTCCCTGAATTTGGTAGGGCCCTATTCATAGGTGGTGTGACAAGAGGATACTGCAGAGATATGTCACTAAGCTGCTGCTGTTTCAGTCCATGATAGAAACTCTGGATAGATACTATACTTTGTAGTCAGCCCTAGTTAGGGCTCCCTGATCCTGATGTTCTACCCATCACTACTGTCTCAGCACATTTTCCCTACTTAGAATTCATCCCACCTTAGATCAAACAGCAGATATCACTCCCACCTGAATATACAATCACTTGTCACTGAAATAGTCTATGAGCCAAAGCCTCAGAAAGCCCTGCTCACTGAATAGGAGGGACTTGAGGAAACTGGTATTCCTAATGAAAACAGTTCAAAATTAGGCACCCTATACTGAACAGCCCCTGATTTGACAGTGAGCTGTGGGGAAGAGATTATTTCGGTTCTTTGCTAACAGGGTAAGATTCCTGAGCCATTACAAGAATACCGTTCTGGATGTATCTATAAAACCCTCAACACAATTCACCGCTGGAGGGAAACCTGTTGGTGGTAATCCATCTGTTTCTAAAGTTCCTACTAACATCTAGGCACTACAGTACAGAACACACAGGTTAATGTCCTAGACTAAGTATACCTCTCTGCCTTTCTTCAACTGCCCACTGCACTGTGGTAGTATCACTGGAGAACAGAAAAGACAAAGCAAGAGGAGTTCCATTAAGTAGACTGCAGTCAAGAGGGAGCCTCAGCTAAACTAGCTCCCCCAATCTACTGGGGGGGAAAGACCACACGTTTCTGTACAGGGTCGAATGCCAGTTCACCTCGCCTTCTTTGGCCTTGTAGTATTTAAACCCAGAGTTGATCACATTTAATCTCTTAATCACTTACCTCCTGCTGCTTCACTTTTTAACCTTTAGCAACTCAATGACAAGAGAAGAAACAGGAGCTCCTCAAGGCCAGGATATGTAGCTAACAGGGATCTCACCATCCGGCTCTTTCAGGCTGCCAGAAAGGGCTGATCAAACATGAGGAACACATCTACTTCTGCAGAAAATCCACTGATGGGGCTCTTCCCACAGCCCAGTTCCTATCAGAGTTGCTTCTTGCTAATGATCCCTCCAGTTTCTCGAGTGAGGCACTTAGCCTGGGAAACTGAACACATTTGTAGCCTGTCCAAATGAACGCCGAGAGATGCTTATTCCTGTCAGCACTTTCACTGCACTTCTCAGCAAGTGACACAAGACTGCTCTTTGAAAAGCTATTCTAGAATGGTTAGTACAAAGGAGACAGAGCCAGTACCAGCACTCTCAAATCCTGGAGATGTTCCCATCCTCCTCCTATGTCTGATCTTCATGCCCACCAGCCTTTAGAGAACGGTTTGTTCAAAGCAAGCCTGCTGTTGGACTCTCTCTCCTGGCCAATACAGGGAGTCACTCTCAGCTGTTTGCCTGAGATGTGGAGCTAAGGTTGGGGGGGCCTGCGTGAAAGGAGGGAGTTTCAAAGCTCAAAAAAGGGACACACAAGCCACATCAGCTTTGCATTAATAGAAATAAATACAAGTCTCAAGAAGGAAAGAGGCCTGTTAATGGTTATGATTTTGTTATGAGGCAACTTGAAAATGCCTTGAGCTCTGAGATAAGCTCTAGGCACTTAGCACTGTATACTTTGGAGTTTTTGCCAACGCCTCTGCTATCAGTGCTATTCACAATCACCGGGTGGGCTGGGAAAGTGGTGGCCTGAAGCATTCATTCTTACTGATGGCAATGCCACCCAAGATTTCACTGGCTACTGATGTTATCCGCCTCAAAGGCCATTCATTGCATGTCCTGAAGTGCTCCCGGCAGGGCCTTGGCAGCATTGCAACCTGCTGACTGCACATCAAGCTATGAAACAGGCCTAGAACTACAGCAATAGTTTCAAGGGGCAACTATTACCTCCCATATACCCAAGTATATCAGCCCTCCCAGAGCCTCTCCCACAAGAACACTGGATTGAGCTAAACCCTACGTACCCTCATCCTCACATTAAAGGTGTTTCCCACACTACCACCACAGCAACTCCCCCCGCCCCATGGGCTGCTTAAGTGTTACAGTATATTCGTCTGTCATATCACTGCCACAGTATGGCTTATGCGGTCACAAGCCTCAGACTGTTACTTTCATATCCATCGTGCAAGACTGGAAGGAGGTAACAACAATCAAAAGAAAATAGTTTGCTTTAGTTGTCTCAAAAGCATGACTACAGCTGCAGAACCACCTCTGGAAAGAAGCAGCTCTTAGCCTCTGCATTCTTCTGCTCCTTCCTCCGGGCTACATCCACAGTCTGCATAAACAGACAGATCCATTGAGTTCCTCTGTCACTGGCAGCTGAATGCTAGTTATTTGAGGAGATTAGGCAGGAGGGGATGTCTCAAATGCAAATGATTTTAAGTGGCCTCTAGGTGAAACCAGTACCCCCACCCTCTAAAATTCCAGCACCTATGTCAACAATCAAAAAATTCTCAGCAGGAAGGCTTTGCATTTCCAGGGACTGAGGGCTCTGGTGTTTTTCCCATTTACTTTGTTCAAGTCCTAACACTGAGGCATGTGGCAGCAGCCTAGGGGAGAACATGATATTCAACACAGCAGGGACCTCCCACAGCAAGTCTAAATCCCAGAGTCTCAGCTGCATCTACACACCCAAAGATCTGAAATTTACCAGTAATGCAACTCTACCAATGGTGGCTGTAGCAAAGAGTTGACCACCCCCTTGTCTAATCCTACTCGGACAGAATTTAGGCGACGGAGCGGTAAAAGCACAGTGACCAGTCTACATGAGGGCTCTCACCTTTGCTAGCACTGAGGAGCGGATGGGAGAATTTCAGTCACTTTAAGGGTGAATGGACAAAAGGGGCATGCTGAGCGCAGCAAGCACTCCAGGAAGCTTGAGTTACATTCCCACAAACCTGCCTGCAGATTGGTCTTTCCCTCAAAGCTGTCATCAAATCCCTCCTCTCATTGGCTGCCCAAACTTGTCCACGGCACCCACAAACATGGAGCAGGCCTCACCTGCTCCCCAAAATGCCTGGCTTGCTGTATTCTCTAAATACCCCTTGAATATTCCATCACATCCCTTGGGCCACCCAACACCTTGCTATCATGCCCCAGTTCATGCAGCCACAAATCCACCCTTCCAAGTCACTGCAACACTGTCCTCTTACTGACCCTGAGTTCAGGGTCACAGCAGATAACCTGCCCACTTCTAAGCAACCCCCAAACCTGCCCACCTCCCTCCTGACAGATATCTGTACCAGGCCATCACAACTCCCCCAAGCACCTTCCCCACAAAGCCTTGTGCATTGTACCTGGCATCCTCCCTACAACCCCGGGACACCCCATCCTGCCAACAGCTCCCCCATCCACATCCCACGGGCTCCTGCTCTCCCCCCATCCCCTAGTGCAGGGGTAGGCAACCTATGGCACGTGTGCCGAAGGCGGCATGCGAACTGATTTTCAGTGGCACTCACACTGCCCGGGTCCTGCCCACCGGTCCGGGGGGCTCTGCATTTTAATTTAATTTTAAATGAAGTTTCTTAAACATTTTAAAAACCTTATTTACTTTACATACAACAATAGTTTAGTTATATATTATAGACTTATAGAAAGAGACCTTCTAAAAAGGTTAAAATGTATTACTGGCACGCAAAACCTTAAATTAGGGTGAATAAATGAAGACTCGGCACACCACTTCTGAAAGGTTGCCGACCCCTGCCCTAGTGCAACCCATGGGAGGTACAGCAGGTGGCCAGGTCCGCTGAGACCTGTAGTCCCCACTCCCAGGGAACACGCTGCCCCTTCACAGGCCTNCAACCCATGGGAGGCACAGCAGGTGTCCAGGTCCGCTGAGACCTGTAGTCCCCACTCCCAGGGAACACGCTGCCCCTTCACAGGCCTTTACAGTTACCCACCCCCATCTCCGGGCCCTCCCAAACCGAGCCTTGGATCGGCTGCCCACAGGGTCTCTTGGGGAGCAGAATTGCATCCTCACTCCAATCCATACCCCACCCCTGAACCAAACCTCCCCTACCCTGGGACCAGCCTCCCCCCACCCCCAACCAGACCCTCCTACACGGGACAGGCTTCCCCCCCCTCAGCCCCGGAACCGGCCTGCCCCCGGACCCAGGCCTCACCCCACCCCGAACCGGACCCCCGGCCCGGACCTGGCCCCTCACACCCCCCCGAACCGGACCCCCGGCCCGGACCTGGCCCCTCACGCCCCCCGGCCCGGACCCCCCGCCCCCGGTACCTTCTTGGGCGCCTTGGTGACCGTGGCCATGAAGGAATACTTCTCGGCGTCCTCGATCTCCTTGGCCTGTTTCATCTCGTCCCCGACGGCGGAATCCGGCACCGACATCCTGGGGGGAGGTGGGGGGGCGAACCGGGGCGGGAGGGGTCAGCAGCGCCGCCCGGGGGATCTGGGACGGGGACGGGGGCAGCCGGCGTCGGACGGACCCGCTCAAGTGAGGAGACTCCGGCCCCGCCGGCTCCGAGCACTCTGCAGCGGGGGACTGCGGCCGCCGCGCGCACCGGCAGGGGGCGGGGCTAGCCACCGGCACACGTCACGCGCCCGGGGCGGTGCCTAGCATCACGCCGCACGCACGGACCGGGCAGGCGACGCCGTACGCACAGAGCGGGCAGGTCCCCACGTTAAGGGTCGAGCGGCGTCGCCTGGCGGAAAAGAATGGGAGCGAACGAGCTCGGGCCAGGCGATGGGTCCGGCACTAGAAGGGGTCCCATTGCCCACCCCTGACGCTGCCCCTCGTTTGGGCCTAGGGTGTGTGACTGGGGCCGGGGAGCAACTGGGGTCTGAGCTTAGCATTGGGCTTCCTATTCCTAGGGGCCGCTGCTGGGTTTGGGGTGCTGCGTATGTTGGGGGGGCGCTGCTGGGTTTGTGGGGGTTGCAGGGTTGGTGGAGACACACTGGGTAAACTTGGCACCCTGAGAAATCTGGGCCAGCCCGAAGAGTGGGTGGGATCTCAGCGCTGGGGCAGTGGCAGGGTGATGGGTGGTGAGCTGGAGAGCGAGCCCACCCTGCATGCACCCTGCACTGATGGTTCCTGCCCTGCTCAGCTGGGCCTGGCTTCCTGCTCTGTTATGCAATTTATGGACAGTCCCCGACAGCCAATTTTTTTGGTGATTTTTCAAGGCTTTCCCCTCCTCCCCCGACTTGTAACAGTGAAACAAAGGTGCAAAAGGAAGGACCCACACCCCTATAGCGTGTTACATAATTTATGGACATCCCCCGCCAATTTGGCACACAGGGTTGCAGCACCACTCTGGTTTGGTCATGACGGAAGGGTGGCCAGGCCAACTCTGCGTGAGTGACATCCCAACCTGGAACACGGGATCGCAGCGTCACACAACCCTGTGCGCCATGTCACAGAGCCAGGACAGGCGCTGCCACTGGTGAGTGAGTGCAGGGTGGGCTCACGCTCCAGCCCCTTGTGAAAAGTCGTGTCATACCCCTCCTTTTGTCAGTTCCGTAGTATGATGGATAACACACCACCCTTACACCGAAAGGCCACTGGGGTGGCAGTCACCCTCCTTTCCCCCTATTAGTTCTGCTACTGGGCTGGGGTAGATATCTGGGAACAGGTCTGAATCCCTCAGCCCTTGGGGAGAATCAGGGAGCACCCACGTGGCTCAGGATTTGGATTTAATATCTTACCTAGGGTCTTTTGTTTGCCTTATGGAGTATGGACAACTGAGATACTAAAGCAGCACTCAAGGAAGATAAGACCATTGTGGAGAAACTAAATGACTTCTTTGCATCGGTCTTCACGGATGAGGATCTGTGGGAGATTCCCAAACCTGAGTCATTCTTTTTAATGACAAATCTGAGGCACTGTCTCACATTGAGGTGTCAGTAGAGGAGGTTTTGGAACAAATTGATAAACACTAATAAGTCAACAGGACCAGATGGTATTCACCCAAGAGTTCTGAAGGAACTCAAATGTGAAATTGCAGAATAACTGTGATATGTAACCTATTATTTAAATGAGCTTCTATACCAGATGACTGGAGGATAGCTAATGTGATGCCAATTTTTTAAAAAGGCTCCAGAGGCAATCCTGGCAATTACAGGCCAGTAAGCCTAATTTCAATACCACGCAAATTGGTTGAAACTGTAGTAAAGAAAAGAATTATCAGACACATAGATGAACACGATTTGTTGGGGAAGAGTCAACATGTTTTTTGCAAAGGGAAATCATGCCTCACCAATCTACTAGAATTCTTTGAGGTGGTCAACAAGCATGTGAACAAGAGTGATCCAGTGGATATAGTGTACTTAGATTTCAGAAAGCCTTTGACAAGGTCCCTCACCAAAGGCTCTTAAGCAAAGTAAGGAGTCATGGGATAACAGGGAAGGTCCTCTCATGGATCAGTAACTGATTAAAAGAAAGGGAACAAAGGGTAGGAATAAATAGTCAGTTTTCAGAATGCAGAGAAGTAAATAGGGGTCTGTATTGGGACCAGTGCTGTTCAACATATTCATAAATGATCTGGAAAAAGGGGTAAACAGTGAGGTGGCAAAATTTGCAGATGATACAAAACTACTCAAGATAGTTAAGACCCAGGCAGACTGTGAAGAGTTACAAAGGGATCCCACAAAACTGGGTTATTTGGCAACAAAATGGCAGATGAAATTCAATGTTGATAAATGCAAAGCAATGCACACTGGAAAACATAAACGCAACTATATACATAAAATGATGGGGTCTAAATTAGCTGTTACCACTCAAGAAAGAGATCTTGGAGTCATTGTGGTTAGTTCTCTGAAAACATCTGCTCAACGGGCGGCAGCAGTCAAAAAGGTAACAGAATGTTGGGAATCATTAGTAAAGGGATAGTTAATATGACAAAAATATCATATTGCCTCTATATAAATCCATATGAGGACAGATTAGTAAGACTGGTCCTTTTAACTTGGAAAAGAGATGACTAAGGGGGGATATGATAGAGGGCTATAAAATCATGACTGGTGTGAAGAAAGTAAATAAGGAAGTGTTATTTACTCCTTCTCATAACACAAGAACTAGGGGTCACCCAATGAAATTAATAGGCAGCAGGTTTACAACAAAAAAAGGAAGTATTTCTTTACACAACGCACAGTCAACCTGTGGAACTCTGCCAGAGGATGTTGTGAAGGCCAAGACTATAACAGGGTTCAAAAAAGAACTAGATAAGTTCATGGAGGATAGGTCCATCAATGGCTATTAGCCAGGATGGGCAGGGATGGTGTCTCTAGCCTCTGTTTGCCAGAAGTTGGGAATGAGCGACAGGGTATTGATAACTTGATGATTGCCTGTTCAATCCCTCTGGGGCACCTGGCACTGGCCGCTGTCGGAAGACAGGATACTGGGCTAGATGGGTCATTGGTCTGACCCAATATGGCCTTTCTTATGTAGAAATAAGCAATATCTAAGGGCAAGGAAAGGATTTCCCAAATTCACAGACAGTCCAGCAACTGAAATAGCCTGAGAAGACCAGATTGCTGCCCGGACAGTTCCCTGTGGCATAAAAAAAACCCCTGTGAAACATGCAATTGCAGATAAACACCAAGGCACACAAATGTCCAGATCCCCGCAGGCACCCAGCTACTGGGACGGGCACTATCAGCCTGCAGTAGCGAGCTGGCAATGTGTGTGGTAACACACAGTGCAGGCTCAGGGCTCACTTGCTGGGCAAGGCCCCCAGGTGGCGCAGTTGCACCTCTCAACGCAGCTGCTACTAGGTGCTTTTCATAGGCCTATCTGCAACATTATATCTTCCACTACCCCACACACCCCTCCAGAATTATAGTCACATATGTTCTATATGCTGACACAATTCTCTCCCCCCGGTTTTTCTGAAATAACATCTCTGGTTGGCTGGCAGGCTGGAGCTGGCCTCTGTGCCTGTGGGGTGTAGGCGGGGCCTAGTAGATGTTTAACTTTTGCATGGGTTTGGGCCTGGTTTCCCAGAAGTGCAGCTGTAGCATGCTATGGTTTGTTCCAGGAAAAGCTGCCAACAGAAAAGTAAAATTTGCATAAAGAAAGATGTCCCTTTACTTCCCTGTGACTTCTTATGCTTGGTATAATGCTGTCCTCTAAACTACCCAGCGGAAGACACGGAGAACAAGACAAGCCAGTGCCACAAGAGATCAAAACCAGGACAGGAATTTGGACTCCAGTGATTCTGACAGCGAGAGCGAAGATGAACTACATCGTGCGATGGAGCAGACACTACCCCTGAAACTGAGACTCTGCATCCAGAGGCAGAGACATTCAATCCATGTCTGAGAAATGAGGATGTTGTTGATCCTGTAAACATGGAAACTGCTGATCAGATTGATGTGATGTTCACACCAGCTAGTGAAAGACGTGAATGCTGAAACCAGGAGCACATAAGAGGACAGATTGTGAGAGCTTTCTACTGACTCATAGATTTAAGGCCAGAAGGGACCATCACGATCATCTAACAGTCTGACCTCCGCACATCGTGGAGCACGGAACCTCACACACCCACTGCTGTAGTAGGCCCATAACCTGTGGCTGAGTTACTGAAATCATCATTTAAAGACTTAACGGAGAATCCACCAATTACTCTAGTTTAAACTAGCGAGGGACCCAACATGCAAGGTCATCCGACTAGGGAGAGAAGACATTGACATATGAACATTTAGAGACATGTACTTATCTGTGTCTAAATCCAACTCCTGGACTGGTGAATTAACCTTGGGGTTATCCTCATGTTTGTCATAGGACATTCGAAATACCTATTCCTGCACCTTTTTCTGCATTCTATCCAAGACTGATGGAATATCGGCAAATTAAGTGATATTGATTTAAAGTATGGATGTTGCTGTAATAACATGCTTTATAGTTCTGAATAGTTTATTATGTTAATTTAGTAGATTTTTTTTCCTAAATAGTTTGCCATATGCCCAGTGACTTGGAGAGCCATGGTTATACCAGGGATCACATAGGAGCTGTTATTTTGTAAGAGATGAGTATCTTTAGGGAATTTAAACTGTTCGGTACTGGCTATTCTGTTGGTCAGTGGATCTATACTTGTCATAGAAATTTCCTGCTTACTGTGGAGAGATGCAGAAGTTTCCATCCTTGGTACCAGAACTGGTGACTCAGCTGAGGACAACTGCTTAAGAGCTGGAACTTGGGGCCGACAGTTAATAAGTCAAATGGATAGACTGAATGTTTTATATTTTAACAGAAACGCTGGGAGGACATTACATTTATGAGTGGGGAGTGTAGCACTCTTAAGAAAACGTCAGGGTCAGGGCCGGCTCCAGGTTTTTTGCCACCCCAAGCAAAAAAAATAAAAGCCGGAGTGCCGCTGCCGAAGCAAAAAAAAAGAAAAAAACAACAAAAACGGAGAACTGCCCCCAAAGGGCCGGAATGCCGTCCCTTGAGAAGTGCCACTCCAAGCACATTTTTGGAACGCTGGTGCTTAGAGCCGGCCCTGGTCAGGGTTACATTTGCTCTCTGGGTGATATTTCTCTGCACCTTCCGCTCTCGGAGGTTGGAGTTCTGCAGAAAAAGTCAAAGGGAACATATCGGGGAAGTGGGAAGGGGACCCAGTAGACTGGGTGGTGTGTTGTGGTCAGACTGAGTTGATGTGTGGGGATTATTGAAGCTGTGTTTACTAGGGGAGGGAGGTTGGATATTAACTTTAATAAAACCCCAGTTTTACAACCACCCCTGGTTTGGGAGTGTAACATGGCTGCCGCCCAGGAGCTGAAATACCACCCACAGTATTTATTTCAGCCCCTGGAGGCATCAGATTAACCCCTGGAGAGTGAAATGCAAATCCAGCCAGTAGGCTGGGGCCCACTTTAGTGCCCAGATAAAGATGCCCAGAACCTGACTTGGGGAGAGTGCTTTGAAACAGCCTAGGGGTGACCCCATTACATCCCATCCTGTTCATACCACAGAACAAGGGGCTGTCCACCAGTCCTGCAGCATGTCCCATCTCTTTGGAGAAGCCTCATGAGAATTCAAAGGCTGCTCCCAGAGTTCGTCCAAAGCTTTAGGCTCTGAGGAATCGGGCTGGAAATTTCTTCAGCATCCCTCCACCCTGACCCAGAGTGGACAGTTCAGGATCCCACGGCCCATTGAGTCCTCAGCTTCTCTCTTGACACTGGCAGCATGGCTGTGGAGGAGCTGGGTGAGAGCTTGGCTTTGTTCACATCTGCTCAGCTTTGATTCTGCAAAAAGCCAGAGCCAGACCCAGCCTCCATTTCAGGCATGCCCCATATTTTGGGGGATCAATCTCAAGTAACCATTGTGTCTCTTGAACAGCTTCCATTCAAAAGCACTTGTATTTTCCCCTCTATGTCAGCGTAAAGCCACTGGAGCGCTTTGGAGGAAGGTGGCCGAGCTCTGTTCTTAGAACCACAGCAGCAGCCCGCAAGCCACGGAGATTGTTATCACAGAAGCATCAGCACAAAGACAAGCTGCAAGACTCTCTGTCGGGCTCTCTACCTGGCCTGATCGGATTCCCTGGATTTGCAATCCCTAGGGCCTCGTACGGTCCCAGAGCCCCATGCTATCAGTATTGCCAGCTCTGGTGTGGTCATCAAGAGTTGTATGCTCTCTGGTGTTTTCCTTAAAGCCTGAGCTCCTGAAGTCAGGTGAGAATCTCAGCTTGCTTGCTTTTTTCTTTAAAAAATAACCTTTTTTCCCCTTGTGATTGCAGGGAAGTGCTAGAAAATCAGACCCCAAAAGGCTCAGAAGCCAGAAAAGTCTCACATCTATTCTTGGGGGTTGGGGGGGGAGGGAATGTTATGAGTTTTCAACCAATGAGGCTTGCAGGCCTGACATCCTTTGTGAATGTTTGTGGTTGGCAGGGCTGCACACTGGAAAGTCCCTTTGCAGCTGAAGCAACGGCATCCTTCCCAGAGTCCTTTGGGGGAAGAGAGCAGCATGTATCAAAGCATAAGAGCACAGGAATCACCGTAGCACATCAGAAAGGGTCCATTTAACCTTGACAAGGATCAGTGCCAGATACTTCAGAGGATGATGCAGGATACCTCTTAGTGGACAATTATAGAATAACCAGCAACTGGGGACATTTCTTCCTCTCCCCTGTCAGCTAGTGGTTGGCGTATGCCCTGAAGCATGAGGATTTATAACCCCTTATCATTTTTATCTGATCTTTATTAACTGTGCATGTTTTCATTACCAATTTAGGGGGAGATCTGACAGCTGCGCTTCTTAATCCCATACACACTTTTTGAAAATCTCTCCCAGACATGGGTACAGGTCTGTCTCATCTTACGCTGGGGTTACGTTCCGCGGTCAGCGCGTAAAGCGAAAACCGCGTATAGTCAAAATTACATTGAGTGTAATGGCGGGCGGAATTGCCCGCACTACAGAAACAGTATTTACATTGTTATTTTTCTCTTTTTTGTTGTTTTGTTCTTGTTTTTGCTGACCGTGTAAAGCTGAAATCGCACATGTTAAATGCGCCTAAGATGCGACAGACCTGTATATCCTTGAGTGAACCCTACCAAGCCCTTGGATTCAATGGGCCAGACCCTCAGCTGGCATAAATCATTGTTGCTGTGTGGATGTCAATGGAGCTACACCAATTTACACCAGCTGAGGATCTGGCCTGATATCTTGTAGCAGGGAGTTGGACAGGATAAGTTGTGTGTAGCATCAAAACAAAGTGCTTCCTAGTTCTAAACCTGTTGCCTTCTCTAGATGCCCTCCTGTCTCCACTATGACCTCTTTGAGAGTGAAAGCAAGACACAGTGTGGTTGGGACAGGGAGGTGGAAAGCAGAGAGGGAATGGGATGCATTTGTAGGAGATGTGGATGTAAGGGTCGGGGGGGAGTGGATACTGTAGCAGTAGCTACCAGTTTCAGGACATCCGACATACTGACCCCTGCCATGACACATGAGTATTGACCTTGTCATGATAAGCGAGGGTTAAAGGTAGTCCAGTTTGTGCCACACCCTTATGAAGTGTCAGAAGAAAAGGCAGCTTCATTTGCTCCACTGAATCCCTCCCCTTGGAAGGGAACCAGGCAGAGAGCTGGGGGAGGCAGCTGCCAATATTCCTAGCACCCAATTGCATGGCAGAGAATTCGGAGGGAGTGGAATTCTGCCTGTGGCACCAGAAATACAGCCTCTGGGCCAGATCCTCAGCTGGTGTAAATTGGTGCAGTGTAGATTGGTGCAAGCTCCACTGAGCGTATGCTGGTTTACACCACCTGAGGCCCCGGCCCAGGCAGCCAGCTGCCTCCTGGGTTTTGTTTCGATCCTCTTACGGCTGGGGCAGAGGGAGAGTGGGAGGGAGGGAGCCAGAGTGGTCAGAAAAGAGAGGCTGCATGGGGGTGATAGCATCTACCCTGCTAACCAATGGGACACTCCTGGTGCTTCCCACCCTTGCCCCAAACACTGGTACCGTCCGGGGGCACCTTGCCTGCTAAACACCTCAGTCCAGCAATGGGCCTTCTACTTCCCCCTGGCTAGAGCTCTGGGTAGGCAATATATCTCCTTCCACCCAGGCACAGCTAAGCAGGAAACTGGAATGCCTTGGGGCTGGCTGGCAGGAGGCCATGGGGACTGGACGAGTTTCAGAGGAAGATGCCAAAGTCCTTTTTCCCTGTGATCGGCCTCACCAGGGAGGGGCATGTGACAAGCCCTCCTCCCCCAGCTCTAGCTTTGGATCCCAGCATGGGCCCGGCCCCATGCCCTGGTGCCACGTGGGCTGCTGAGCAGACCCCTCCCCATGCAAGGCAGTTCGGGAGCAGAATTATATAATCTCCAGATTACTAGCTGGAGCACAAACCACAGAAGCTTTGCTCTCTGCCTAGAGTGGTTGCAAGATCCCTTAGATATTCCCCGGCTTTCATTAAACATTAACAGGCTGAGCAAACTCACAGGCCAAAGCCTTGGTTGCGCAGAGCTCATAAATCCCAGGAGCCCAGGCTAGCCTCCCCCAACATGAGGTGCTAGAGGAAATGGGGAGCCAGAGCTGGAACCGGGGGAATTTGCAGATGCTCCAAGTCCTGGCCTTTCCCAGCAGGGGTGTTGTGGGTAGTATTACAGGAGCACTGCCCACTGTCAGAGACAGGCTACGATGGGCCTCTACTGCACCATGCTTGTGTTCCTCTGTAGAGCAAGTTTAGGTCAGATTCTCACATATCCATACTCTTCCTGGCCCCTTCACTGAGGATAAAACTCCCCGTCATCCCCCCCTCCAGCAACATCCCTCTCCAACATCATCCCTTCCCCCCAAGAGCACACCCCACCCCACTGCCATCCCTCCCCGCATCACCCCTTCCCTCCCCCAGACCACCCCCCCATCACACTCCCCAGGAGTGAACTCAGGCCTCCGAGCAGAGCTGCCTACAGTCCACATCCTACCACCCTTGGCCAAGCTGGGTGAGCGGAAAGTCTGTGCCAGAAGAGAGCAGCAGTGAGCCAGAGCGGTGTCTGCTTGGGAACAGCTAGAGCAGGGGTAGGCAACCTATGGCACACGTGCCAAAGGCAGCACGCAAGCTGATTTTCAGTGGCACTCACACTGCCCGGGTGCTGGCCACCGGTTCGGGGGGCTCTGCATTTTAATTTAATTGTAAATGAAGCTTCTTAAACAATTTAAAAACCTTATTTACTTTACATACAACAATAGTTTAGTTATATATTATAGACTTATAGAAAGAGACCTTCTAAAAACGTTAAAATGCATTACTGGCGCGTAAAACCTTAAATCAGAGTCAATAAATGAAGACTCGACACACCACGTCTGAAAGGTCGCCGACCCCTGAGCTAGAGGAAGCGAAGGCTCATGTGCATCCCTGAACAAAGGATCCAGCCTGCTCCGGCGTGCAGTCAAAGTACAGCAGAGAGGCCGATAGGCAGAGCTCAGCATCGGATAATGATCGTAACCCGCAGTGGCATAAGCAGAGGAAGATCGTGGGGACATTTTTAATCCTGGCAGAGCCCATGTAATACTACAAAAAGGAAGTCATTTTAGAGGAGGAAATCTCCTTTCAGGACAGGTGGACTCCCCTGCCTCATTTCTCTCTAGGTAGGAGAGGGGTCTTTAGCAGCGATTCCCATGACCCTGTTTAATCATGAGGAGACCTTCTGTTCATGGGACCTTTTTTCATAAGCCTGGATTCTAGGGCTCCTCGTGGAGTAAGGTGCTACTTCGCATGAGTAACAGGGATAAACGCAGGCACAGAGGGTCAGATTTCCATCCATTCCTGCGTCGTGATCATCAGCCCTGACCACCTGCATGACAGGCCCAGCAAGCTCAGTATCAGGTTTTTGAGGGCTCAGCACCTACCACTGGAGCTGGATTTTCAAGAGCTCACCGCCCTTTTACGCCCTGTCTAAACTAGCAAGTTGTACAACTTTAACCATCTGTCCCCCTGCCTCCCCTGGTGTGCATACAGTTATAACAGCATAAAGAGGCAGTGTGGTTTAGTGCATAGAGCACTGGACTAGGGTTCACGAGACCTGCTCTGCCACGGGCCTGCTGGATGGCCTTGGGCAATTCACACCTCTCTCTACCTCAGTTTGACTATGTGTAAAACAGGGATAATGATACTGACTTCCTTTGTAAAGTGCTTTGAGGCCTACTGATGAAAAGTGCCAGAGAAGAACATGTTATTATAGGTGCCCAGAGCAGTATAGCTACAGGAAGGGGAATACGCTATACTGGTAGGGGCAAGCCAGTGCCCTCAAGCACACCCTCTTGTGGCACAGGATGGCCCCGCAGGCCCACCAGGCTCTTCTCCCAGTCTTGCAATGATTTACTCCCAGAACAAAGTATTTAAATCAAGATCCCTCCTGGGGGGAGGAATATTGATTAGCTCTTTTTTAAAGGAGCCTCTTAAATCCACCTTTCTTCTGGGAGCCTGGGCACTAACTCTGACAGGCCTCCTCGCCTAAATCCAGGAGTCCCCCAGATCTACCCCTGGGCAGGTAGCCTTACCCTTCTTGTATGCAGGAGTACCACAGCCCCTCCTCCTGTGGCTGGGTTATAAACATTCACCCTCGCTCTGGAGCAGGAGTCCCCAGCTCTCCTCCTGGGGCTGGGGAGTGACTCAGTGCTGGCTGCAGGCTCAGCCAGCTAATCCCTTTCCCCTACTCCGTCCTTTCCTCCGAGGCTTGGAAAGCCACTGGGCCTGCTGTTTGGGAGCATCATCTCCTTAGGAGCACCCCCGGCACTGAGCTCTGGTAGCCTTTTCTCAGGCCCAGGTGCTCCCCAGTCAATTAGCTGCCAAGTGGCCACCTAAGCAGTTAGCCCCAGCTGAGTTAGGAGCTGAAGTACCTTTGTGGATCTGGGCTTTAATGACCACAGGTGTGCTGAGCTGGGCGAATTCTCCTTAAAGAAGCCCATCACAAATAGACTGGGCCACTTCTGTAGTGGTATAACTACAGCTGCACTAGGGGGCCTATGGGTATAACCATTTTGGGATAAAATCATCTCTCACTGACCTGGCTTTACCTGTACAAACATGGTGGATTAGGTGTGAGGCACCTAAGTAAGGGCCAGCTTTTCCAAACTGCTCAGCACCCTCCGTGCAGAGCCCTCCTGAAGATCCAGCCCCCTGTGCTCAACTGAGAACCGACCCTTTCGGTACACTGGTGTGTTGTGACAACCATTGGCCGCCTTTTACCGTACACAAGGGAGGAAGTAACACCTAGTCACTGCGTCCTGCTTGGTGACGCACGAGGCTGCTTGTGGGTGCTGGGTCGTATCACTGACATCTGGGTGCCATAAGCAATAAGATACACAGCCCCTGGGCATTCGTTTATTGCTCTGGAGACACTATTCAGTCTGATCTTCACCGCCGTGTTCTGTCTAGACACCTATGTGCCCCCCCCCCCCCCCCCCCCCCCCCCCCCCCCCCCCCCCCCCCANCACACTGTATTAGCTAAGTGGCCCCGCCCAGGTGTTTATAGAAATCACAATAACAGTCGCAGAATTTTTTGAGTAGTCTGTAGGGGGGCCCTTTTGGTAGGGATTTTAAAGTTTATTTATGGTATGTACGGGCCTGAGTTGTGACACACTGACATTTGCATCCTGCAGCATGCTGGCCCTAGGCTGTGGTGCCCTGGGACACCACTGCCCTGTGCACGAGGACACCCTCTCGTGACCCGACGATGTCATGTCCTGAATCGTGGCGAGGCCACCCCAGGACGCACCACAGTGGTGCTTCAGCATAAAGTAACGGCCTCCCCGGCTGCTCCACGTCGTGACAGGCTGATGCCGTGGTCTGATACGTTGACTCCAGCTGCAAAGGTGGCAAGCCGGGAAGGCTGAGCAGAACAGACCTGGCTGTTTTTCAGCTCATTCGCTCTGCATCTGTGTAGGTGTGAGGGTGTTTGTGTGGTGCGCACACACGCTGTGCTTGCTGCCTGGAATTCCAGTTAATTGCCCAGGGAGCACGAATGCTGCTGCTTTCCAAGCAGCCGATAAGGCCGTGAGTCTCTCTTATTCCTGTTTAGCAACACCGGGAAGGGAGGGGGCAGGCTGTGTTTGCACAGACTGAAGGCATAGAAGGGAGGGCCCATTGGACCTGGGAATGGCTTTGATTAGGAAACTGTCTGGCTAGGCAACCAAGCTGTCCAGACAGGCAGGAAGAAGCTCCTTGACCTTTGTGTTGAGCCCCTGTCCGCCCACAGCTGCTAGATCCAAGCAACACTTCATCTGGATCAGTGGGGCAACCCAGCAGCAAAATCCCAGCCTCCCTGGCGGGGCCTGACCTCCTGCTGCAGCTGAGGGATGTCCATCTGCCGGGGATCTGGGAGGGGCAGGTGGAAGTAAGCAGGGCTTAACTTGTAAGCAATTAGGTGCCAGGGCTCAAGCAATTTTTTTACTTTCATAACTGATGTGGCGAACCCAGAGGTGCCGGGGCTCTGCCCTGGCACAGATTAAGCACTGGGAATAAGGCGGCAAGGAGTAGAGTGGGGCGGGGGGGAGGAGGCCTGGTCCTCCCTAGGAGTAATGTGACCACCTTTTCAAAATGCAAAAATGGGACACATGCAGGAGTCCCGCCCCCTCTGTGGCCCCACCTCCTGCTCCTCCTCTTTCCCCTGAGGCCCAGCCCCCTGGCCAGGCCAGGGGCTGGAGCTGGGTAATGGTGAGAGCTGCCCAGGGACCCCAGGCTGCTGTGGGGAGCCACATAACCCTTCACCTGCCCTGGGCAGGGGGTCGGGGGGCCCAAGAGCAGCTCCCAGGCTGTGTCCCCACTCTCCAGAGCACACTGCCCAGGGCAGGTGGAGGGTCCGGGACTCTGGGGCTCCCCACAGCAGCCCGGGTCTCTGGTCAGCCACTTACCACCTCAGCGCCCCCTACTCCCATCAGGAAGAGGCTGGTGCCACCCGTGAGTGTCGGGCAGGTGTGGCGTGGAGCTGCAGGGAATCTGGGACAAATGCGGCCCCAGAGTCACTCAGCCCGGGACCAGGACTTGAAATGTACATTTTGGGACTATCCCACCCAATTAGGGACAGGTGGTCACCCTACCTAGGAGTGGAGCGAGCAGGACAGATAGGCCTCAGGACTCAGACCTGGGATCAGGGCGAGAGGACAGTTACTGATTGTAGGTCTGCCCCTGATCAGGCTGGGGGTCCACAATACAGCGTTTGCAAGGCTGTCTCCTCCCACCCCCACACTACATTCCAGTTCCAATTCCACTCTGACACAATGCACCAGAAGGTGGCAACCAGGTCACAACTAATGCGCTGTGTGCCTGGGCACGAGCCAGTTCTGTATGGGAAGTAATGCTGAGCCTCTCCTCTGCTGATACAGCCACATCACGAACACTGGGAGCTTTCTCGCCAGCCTGGGTTCGCCATGCCAGGGTCTGCACTGCTAGCATCTCTCCAGCTGCTTTTATGGCCCCCGGCATTTCAGCATCTCAGCACCATCCAAGTATTCAAATAGAAATAAGAATACTAATCTCACTCTCCTGCTTCGTTCCTTCCCAGCCTGGAGGCAAAGCAGCTGGCTTGGTTAGTGGGGGGTTTTATTTGTGTGTGTTTGTTTGTGAGAGAAAGTGAATGTATGAGACAGTGTGTGTTGTCTATTTGTATGTCTTTGAAAATTGTATTGAGGGAAATCTAAGCAGCGAGCTTGGCATTTAGTTCTGAAGGCAATGACGCTTGTGAGCTCCGATCTCTTGTGACATTGAGTTCCACAATCTCTAGATTCAGCTGCTAGGTCAGTTCTGTCTCCCACCCCCACAAGCCTTCCCCTCTTGGTCAGTGTCATCCCATTGATGGTGCCAGTGGAACACAGCTGTCCTGGTAAGGCAGGGAGAGGTAGCAAGGGTTGATCTCACAGAGGTCATTGGTTATTGGGCAGAGACCTTGCATTGNTCTGCACTCTAGGAACTGGAGTTAAAGGGCCAGATCATCAGCTGGTGTAAAGCAAGGCAGCATCATTGACTTGTGCCAGTTTTCACCAGCTCAGGACCTGGCCCCAAACCACCAAATCATTTCACACGGGCCTCCCAAAAGCCCCTGCTGATCTTGGCCAGTTTCGAACCAGCGATGTTGGCGCAGTTGTGAGAAAGTGAAAGCGTCTGGTTAAGGGAAATCCTGTCTCCAGCCCCTTTCCGGGAGGATTCTGCCCCGTCAGCCTTCTTGCTGGGCTTGTGGTGTGTTTGTGGGAGAGCGCGGAGCAAAGGTTTCCCAGGATGGGCTGAGTCTGTCTGATCTGGGCTCTTTTTCCCATGCCCGAGGTATTCAATATCTGTCTGGAGTCAGCCGGAGCAGGGTCCTTTATCAGGAGCTGGGTTTAGAACTCGAGCGTCTCTCACCGTCCTATGGCAGCAGGCAGGTGCTTTCGCCCTGGGAGGTCTGGGCCTGTGTGATGGGAAGCAGGCAGGGCCCAAAGGACTTGGCACTCAACTGTAGTGTGGGTGAGGTAGCAAGCTCTTGACTGAGGAGCCGCATCCCTAGGAGGTGGGGGAAGCAGGTGCTGTGCAGCCCTATTAGATGCTTCAGCTCCCCCTGCACTGTACGGCTCATTGTAAAACACGCCCAACTGTAATTGGTCAATATCAACATGGCCCTGTTTCTAAGCTCCTCCCCTTTGTTGCATATTCAAATACCGTACCCACTTTTGCAATGGCTACGCTGGATACCATTCTCCGTGTCATCTATGGTACTTCAATTGCACCTGCCGCTATAGTGCCCAGGCCCCTGCTGCTTAGCTAGCACCATACCTCAGCCAAGGCTCCCCCACCCCGTCTCATCCAGGCCTCCCGCAGCAGTTCCCTGGGGCTGCCCTTCCATTCTTTTGCCTGCTTTTCCTATAGCTTTAGTTCAAGGAAACCCACATGCCTGCTAGTGCGCCCCCTACTGACCAGAAGAAGCAGCCAGGCACCACTTAGCTGCCTCCCACACTGCGTGACCTTGAGCAAGTCACTTAATGTCTCCGCTCCCCATCTGTAAAACGGGGCTAGAAATACTCCCTTTGCCTCTAGCACTAAGGGGCTGCAAGATCAGCCCCCATGCTTGGTGTGAGGTCGATACATCCCCTGGGCATTAAACTAAGACATCAACTCATTGCCTGTAAGGCAGAAGAGTCGACAGTTTCCAGTCACTACTGTGCTGGGCTTGAACCCACAACAGACTCCACATCACCCAACCTCCCTGCTCCCAGTGTGCGTCCAGCATCCCTGTGTTTGCAGGCTGGCGTGCGGGTGGGGGTCCTGTTTGCACTGCCCTGGGCCCCCATCCCGGCATGTTTAGGTTTGATGCTCCATCAGCAATAAGGCCCAGCTGCCCTGAGGGCTTTGCACAGCAGTGGGTGCCTGGCCTATTCACAACCAGAGCAAGCCTCCAGGAGGAGCCCTCCCAGACACTGACCCAGTGCACCCAGCGAGGGAGGAATCCACATGCGCCTGTCCCTGGCTGAGCTAGATGGCTGCCGAGAACAGCTCGGCCAGTGAGTCACAGGGCAGCATAAACAAAGGCAGATGTGGCTGCTCTGTGGGTGTACTGAGAGGGGACCGAGAGCGAGGAGAACCCTCCTTAAGGAGGGATGGGGTTAGGTGCACCACAACTGAATTGCACTGTGGTCAGGGTCTCTCCACCCTCCTGCTGTGGATCCCCTCACCTTCCTTCTCCAACCCCCCTCCATTTCCAGGTCTCCTTCATTCCCCTCTCCTCCTCTATGTTCCCTTTCTTCCTCTCTCCTTCTCCATTCCCTTTTCCAGTTCCTTTCATCCTCGCCGCCTCATCTTATCTCTCCTCCCTTCTCTTCCCCTCCATTCCTACTTCCCCCAGCCCAGTCTCTCTTCTCCATTCCCCTCCCTCCGCTCTTTTAAAAACTTCTTTTTTAACTTTAAAGCATTAAAAAAACCACACACCACAGCCAAGATGGAGACAGGAATAAAATACCCATGATAAGAGGGACCACAGATGGCTCCTTCCCTGATCTGACCGTGCATTAGACGCAGGCCCTGATTTGGCTTGCATACCAGCTGTATAGCATTATAAATCCATTGACTTCAATGGAGTTACTCCTGATTTACACCCCGAGTGAGTGAGGGGGCACTCAGCCCTCCCAAGGGCAGTAGACCCCTTGATTTCACAACTGTACAGTTGGGGAGGGCACATGCGGGATTGCCAACCTCAGATGTTCAAATATTATGAGTCAGGCGCACCAAAACCCACGAGATTGGCTTTAAATCCATGCGATTATGTAAAAATAATAGATTTCGTGTTCTTTGGATTTGCCTTCTGCTTTTTGAGCCTTTAGGGTGCACTGGGGTCACATTGTGACACTTTCTCTGCAGCCACAAGGGCTAGAAACTGACTTTTTCTGTAAGAATGAAGGCTACAATCATCACATATTCACTTGTTCCTCCAGGAGCTCGGGCTTTAAGGAAGACAATAATTATCCTGAGACTCACGACAGAATCATGACAGTTGGCAATACATGGGGAAAAAGACCTTGAGTGACACTAAGTGTTTTATTGGGACAATAGCCTGGGGCTACTGCAGAAGCAGCTTTACTTCCCAGTTCCCTCCATGCTCAGGAACCCCCCCAGTACTGATGGGCAGCAGGCCCAGGAAGATTAAAAGCAATTAGCAGTGTACCACACACAGGGAATTCCAGTTAGTCAGTTTCAGATGCAAGCCTTCTCCAGGCTCCATCAGACTTGGCAAGGGTGTCAGAATGCCAGCAGCACGAGCACCGATCAGCCCTCGTCTTCGGTGGCATCTCACATTAGAGATCTCCAGATGGCTGGAGACTAGTCCCATCTGCATCTGTAACAGGGGGCCACCCTCGAGAACACCCCTTCACGGTCGTGTTGATGCACCACCCTCAGCACCCGCTTGGGCTCTTCCATTCAATTACCCAGACCAGATTGCTTCAAACAAAATGCCCCCTTCACAGGGTCTGGCGTATTAACCCTTTTTTACAGAGTGCACACCACTTCTTTTAGTTTCTCCAGTTCACACCCGCTCTGGGTCCACAGAAGAATCCTGATGGGTTGCCTTCCCCCAGTTCAGGAGCCCCCAGGCCTCTTCCTGGCACTGGGTCGTACTTCAGGCCAGCTGCAGGGGCCACCACCAGCTCCTCCAGCTGGCTTCTTTCCCCCCAGCCAGTTCCTTCAACTTTAGGCTTGGCAGGGCCTGCCGGCACCTTCCCCAGCTGGTGTCTTTCCTCATATGAGAGAGGAGGCAGCATATATACTGGTCCTCTTCCCAAAGCTCATCCCAATTGGCTGGGATAGAGGGGAAGCTTGTCCCACCCACTCTAAAGTCTCCTGGTTCTGGGCCCTTAAAGAAACAGTAATGGGCTTCCCCCCCCCCCCCCCCCCCCCCCCCCCCCCCCCCCCCCCCCCCCCCCNCCCATATCTTTTATTTCCTAGGTCCTTGCATCCACAAGACCTCCCAAAATTTTAAAGGGCCGTACCACAGGACAGGGTAGGGCTGACCCCTAGGCCCTACTAGCCTTAAGGGGACATTCTGTATCAATTCTCTCAGCACTCCTCGCATGACCTCTCTGCCTTGCTTGCTGTCAGAGTGAAATTCACTGCCGAGCAGAGGGCCTGCACCAGCCCACATGCAAGTCCCTCCTGAGCCCGCAAAGTAAGTCCTAAACGGGGTTTAAATGGTTCCCAAGCCCTTGGCACAGGAGTGAATGTCCCCCAGCTTTCATTTGAATGTGGAGGCCACTGCAACAAGCTGGCGTCTCAGGGGGGCCGTAGCAGCAGCCTGTGTGGTCTCTACTGGCACTGCTGAGCTATGCAGTAGCAATCGGACCTCCCAACATCCCCCATCATGAGTCTGAAAAAGATTTGGGGGTCACGGTGGATAATCAGCTGAACATGGACTCTCAGTGCAACATGGTGGCCAAAAAAGCTAATGTGACCCTGGGATGCATAAACAGGAATCTCGAGTAGGAACAGCGAGGTTATTTTACCTCTCCATTTGGCACTGGTGTGATTGACCGCTGCTGGAATCCTGTGTCCAGTTCTGGTGTCCACAGTTCAAGATGGATGTTGATTGTTGACAACAGGGGGCGCAACTACCCCTGAAATGGATCTTTACTGGCTCCCGGTGGAGCAGATTACTGTCATACCAGTGAAAAAGGTCCACGGTAATTATCTTCAATACACAGCAGTTTATTGAGAAGGAATTACACAAGCGATAAAGGGTTATATTAAGCACATAACACCTATGTTAGTCATTAAGAGCTATACATTAAGAGCGATACATTCCTCTTAACGAGTCTCTCTTTCACAAACATACACAAACAGGCCCTGCGCTAGACTCACGCAGTTCCTGCTTGGCAAACAGAGAAGGTGGTTACCACTATTATAGATGGCTTCTTTCCTCCTGGTCTGTTCTTCTCAGCCCTCTGGTCTGCCTTGGATTCTCTTGAGGCAAGGCCTTGCGCCTTGAGACCCCTCTGGTTCACAGTCCTACTCGAGCCCACGGAGCAGAGTTTTGGCTACTCGGTCAGCATTGCTTCTTCAAGCGTCAATTAAGGAATCCCAACCACAGTCATTTACTTTGCTTGATTTTTATACTTTTTTTCCTCAAAGGAGTCACATGTCTTAAAAGCATGCCCAGTGGGCCTGTGGTTACTAATTTTACCTAATTAGTGTTTTAGAAGGGGCTGGGAGTGGTGGTGATACCCAACGAAGATCACCCCACGTTTAACTCACTCATCAATCATCCACTCTGGCTCTTTGCATGGTGTCTCACTATAACCAGGTCGACCTGTGCTCCATGCTGGAACTTTATACATGTGATATTTATTTTTGCAAGGGCCCATATTTGCCGACCAATGTACGCACAGACTTTGCCAGTTCTTTATCGAATTTGCTTCTGCTTAAAGGGAACCTGCTCCCAGGATCCTTTGGCCATGTTTAAGTCATGTCAAGTGATGCTCACACCATTCCTTCAGTATGGCCACACCAATTTGGCACCATCCCAACAGTCATAGAATCATAGAATCATAGAATATCAGGCTTGGAAGGGACCTCAGGAGGTCATCTAGTCCTACCCCCTGCTCAAAGCTGGACCAATCCCCAACTAAATCATCACAGCCAGGGCTTTGTCAAGCCTGACCTTAAAAACCTCTAAGGAAGGAGATTCCACCACCTCCCTAGGTAACCCATTCCAGTGCTTCACCACCCTCCTAGTGAAAAAGTTTTTCCTAATATCCAATCTAAACCTCCCCCACTGCAACTTGAGACCATTACTCCTTGTTCTGTCATCTGGTACCACTGTGAACAGTCTAGATCCATCCTCTTTGGAACCCCCTTTCAGGTAGTTGAAAGCAGCTATCAAATCCCCCCTCATTCTTCTCTTCTGCAGACTAAACAATCCCAGTTCCCTCAGCCTCTCCTCATAACTCATGTGCTCCAGCCCCCTAATCATTTTTGTTGCCCTCCGCTGGACTCTTTCCAATTTTTCCACATCCTTCTTGTAGTGTGGGGCCCAAAACTGGACACAGTACTCCAGGTGAGGCCTCACCAATGTCGAATAGAGGGGAACGATCACGTCCCTCGATCTGCTGGCAATGCCCCTACTTATACAGCCCAAAATGCCGTTAGCCTTCTTGGCAACAAGGGCACACTGTTGACTCATATCCAGCTTCTCGTCCACCGTAACCCCTAGGTCCTTTTCTGCAGAACTGCTGCCTAGCCACTCGGTCCCTAGTCTGTAACAGTGCATGGGATTCTTCCGTCCTAAGTGCAGGACTCTGCACTTGTCCTTGTTGAACCTCATCAGGTTTCTTTTGGCCCAATCCTCTAATTTGTCTAGGTCCCTCTGTATCCTATCCCTACCCTCCAGCGTATCTACCACTCCTCCCAGTTTAGTGTCATCTGCAAATTTGCTGAGAGTGCAGTCCACGCCATCCTCCAGATCATTAATGAAGATATTGAACAAAACCGGCCCCAGGACCGACCCTTGGGGCACTCCGCTTGAAACCGGCTGCCAACTAGACATGGAGCCGTTGATCACTACCCGTTGAGCCCGACGATCTAGCCAGCTTTCTATCCACCTTATAGTCCATTCATCCAGCCCATACTTCTTTAACTTGCCGGCAAGAATACTGTGGGAGACCGTATCAAAAGCTTTGCTAAAGTCAAGGAATAACACATCCACTGCTTTCCCCTCATCCACAGACCCAGTTATCTCCTCATAGAAGGCAATTAGGTTAGTCAGGCATGACTTGCCCTTGGTGAATCCATGCTGACTGTTCCTGATCACTTTCCTCTCCTCTAAGTGCTTCAGAATTGATTCCTTGAGGACCTGCTCCATGATTTTTCCAGGGACTGAGGTGAGGCTGACTGGCCTGTAGTTCCCCGGATCCTCCTTCTTCCCTTTTTTAAAGATGGGCACTACATTAGCCTTCTTCCAGTCATCCGGGACCTCCCCCGATCGCCATGAGTTTTCAAAGATAATGGCCAATGGCTCTGCAATCACATCCGCCAACTCCTTTAGCACCCTCGGATGCAGCGCATCCGGCCCCATGGACTTGTGCTCGTCCAGTTTTTCTAAATAGTCCCGAACCACTTCTTTCTCCACAGAGTCCCCCATTCGATATTCAATTACCAAAGATAATTGTAATATCGCCTCAATCGTACCCGCAATTTGTACGCTAACTATTAGATCATGTGTTTCCTTTTCTGGTTTCTATAAAACGTCAAGCAATATTTTATGATTATTAGTAACGCAATTCAACAACTCAATTTTATAAGTTTTTTACAAAGCTTGTTTTTTTTATATTGCTTACACAGCTGATATCCACAACAGAAACATACAAGTAATAATGCAACAGTTCCAGAAATCCAAAATAACATTGCCCATTCAGCCCCATTCCATGTTGTTATTTGACATACAACATTGTACCAAGCACACATTTGAGATCTTATTTTTTCTACAGCTTTTTTAACAATTTTATACATTCGAGCAAGCATCGCTTTTACAGATATTATTAGTTTAGTTGACTCTTTTATTTGGTCTAGTGTGCCTTGATTAGTCTGTATCTTCATATTCCAATCTGTATCATTCCACTCTATTGCCCTTAAATTTGGCGACATTAATCTAGGGTGAGTCATAAAGGTTTTAGTCATCTGAGGGTGCCATTGATGTTGTTCGTACCGGAAATAAGTTATATTTCCATGAGTACACCACATCTCCTGGTCCATGAACCAAGTTTGGTTGTTTATTGTTACATTACCCTTTTCCTTTTGATGCCAACATATATTTTGGTTTATTTTATATAATCCCCACCAACCATTTTTTCACTGTAAATTTCAATTTCCTTTTTTAACCAAGGTGCCCCTTTTTTATTGGGCTTTTATTATTTGCGTCCATCCTAATTCAGGTATTTACTATAATTCATTTTCTTCTGGTACTATTTCATAGTGCCCGGTTTTATTTCCCCGGGCGCTGGCATCTTCCTGTGCCTTTCCATTGGCTATACCGGAAAGGACAAGAGTGCCCTGGTGTATGGTACATGGATGCACTTGCACCTTTCGGGTATCTTGGAATGCTGGATTAATATAAGAATAGTAACATAATGCCCAGTTAAGAGTTTGGGGCCACGTTCCTTTTTGGCTCTGTTTCAAGATACCTTTGCATTGTTCTCCCAAGATTTCCTGGGCTTTTCTACACACTTTTCCCCAGGATAATTCTGAGCGAATATTCCTTATTTTTTTAACAATATTCAGACTACTTTTTTCCAACAAGTTACTTAATTTCATCACAGAATATCCCATCTCTTGATTTATTATTTCCCCTTGTTCCCCAGTGCGAGCTGACTGCATCAGTTGCTTTAAAGTCTTTTTTATTTTTTCCCTTAGGGTAGAGAGGCGCCGTGTATTTTTAAATTTTATTCCAGTGTTTAGTGTTTTCCATATGTTTTTTTTTTTTTTAACCATTTCTCTTTTTTTCACATCCCAGACCCAATATGTTTTATATTGTGCAATTCATTTAGAACAGTTAGGGTAATGAGTGTTAATTATCCAATCTTCAGGGAATAAGTTTACAAACACTTTAAATCTGGACCCATTATAAACCAAGCTCCTTGAGTTATACATTTTTGGGGTGCTTTGGTTTGAAGGACCTTTTCTTGGGGTACATTTGGTTTTCAGAGTTCCCCAGTTCTAGTATTAATAATTTGGGATTTGTGAATTCCTGACTTATGTATACATAACCTTTGGACAATACTACAGAGGACGTCTCTGAGCCGTTATTCATAGTAAGGTTCATGCCAGTTGGAACTGTGCCTAAATCTATATGATTCTCAGCAGTTAGGGACTGTTTCCAAATTTCCCCTCCTGCTTTTTTAGTTGGCGGAGATGCTGTTATAGATCTGTGTCCTATAAAAGGTGGAAGTAAGATGACTGGACGCTCATATCAGAACTCCCATTGTATCCTCCTATACAGCTACTTCCCTTGTTCTTCAAATACTGCTTCAAATTTAAACTGGAGAGGGTTCAGAACAGAGCCACAAGAATGATGAAAGGATTAGAAAACCTGCCTTCTAGTGGATAGACTCCAGGAGCTCGATCTACTTAGCTTAACAAAGAGAAGGTTTAGAGGTGACTTGATTATGATCAATAGGTATCTACATGGGGAACAAATATTTAATAACGGGCTCTCCAGTCTAGCAGACAGAGGCAAAACATGATCCAATGGCTGGAAGTTGAAGCCAGACAAATTCAGACTGGAAATAAAGTGTAAATTGTTAACAGGGAAGGTAATTAACCATTGGAACAATTTACCAATGGTTGTGGTGGATTCTCCATCACTGGCAAAGTTTAACTCAAGATTGGATGTTATTCCAAAAGATCGGCTCTAGGAATTATATCGGGGAAGTTCTCTGGCCTGTGCTATACAGCAGGTCAGACTAGATGATGACAGTGGTCCCTTCTGGCCTTAGAACCTATGAATCGCTGCAGGAGTCAGGAGCTGGAAAGCATCTCTTCCCATTCCTGTTTAAAGGAGCTGCCAGCCTGAACGAGACCAGAGCTCCCCCTAGTCCTGTATGCCTGTTCACAGCTGGTGCTTCATAGCAGGTGAAACCTCCTCTAAACATACTGGGCTGTACTTTAGCTCAGAGAGGCAACTATTCCTTCCCCAGCAAATCACACAAGGCTTAAAGCATGAGGCTTGCTCTCCCTTTTAAGGTCATTGGTTGATCTAACCCAGGGGTCCCCAACGCGGTGCCCGCGGGGTGTAAGTGCGCCCGCGTAGCCCTCCGGCCTTTTTTTTTTTTTTTTTGGCTCCGCCAGCAGCGCTCGGGGTGTTTTTTGTTTGTTTTTTTAGCTCCGCCGGCAGCGCTTGGAGCCCGCCGGCACGGCAGCGCTCGGGGTTGTTGTTGGTTTTTTTTCCTCCATCGGCAGCGCTCGGGTTTGTTGTTTGTTTGTTTTTTTGGCACCCGCTGGCAGCGCTCGTTTTTTTTTTTTCTTTTTTGGCGCCCGCCGGACAAAAAAGGTTGGGGACCACTGATCTAACCACACAGGTTAATTAATGTAGCCCATGACAGCTCATCTGGTTTTAATACTGTGATGGTGTACCCCATAAGGCTTTATGGAAATATGCTTATGAATGTATATATGACATAACTAGAATATCTCTGCAAAGGTTATGATCTACTGGATATATTCATCCTATTTGTATGCATGTATCATTTTTGAGTTCGAAGTTATGAATATTGGCTGTGTACTGGCTTGATTTCTAAGTAGCCTTTGTAAAGCATTTGGTCAGGAATGTGCAAATTAGGTGCTCAATCAAGAAGCACTTAAGGGACAATAGACCTTAGGAGGCTCCAATCCACATAAGAAGTCTACATGAGGACGGTCAAGGTAGCAGGTAAGCCATGGCTGCTGCCTGTAAAAACTGAGTCATGCATGGACATGTGACTTGCCCAGGTGACTCCAAAACTCCATCTTGGAGCTGGACTTTGCATAGGAGAGAGGAGGGGGTCGCCATCCACAAGAGAAAGTCTATTTAAGCCCGTGAGAGCCCCCTCCATTTTGTCTTCAGCTGGCTAAAGAGAGAGCCTCTCCACCCCCAAGGATACCTGAAATAAACTGGAACAAAGGACAGTAACTACAGGGGGTGTGAGTGATTGCTGGACCCAGACTAGCAGGAGACTAGTCTGTAAAAGGAAGCTTACTGGAACTGGTGAGGTGTTATCTGTATTCAGTTTTCTTAGACATAGACTTGCGTGTTCTATTTTATTTTACTTGGTAATTCACTTTGTTCTGTCTGCTATTACTTGGGACCACTTAAATCCTTCTTTTTGTATGTAATAAAATCACTTTTTACTTATTAATTAACCCAGAGTATGTATTAATACCTGGGGGGGGGGCAAACAGCTGTGCATATCTCTCTATCAGTGTTATAGAGGGCGAACACTTTATGAGTTTACCCTGTATAAGCTTTATACAGGGTAAAATGGATTTATTTGGGGGTTAGACCCCATTGGGTGTTGGGCATCTGAGTGTTAAAGACAGGAACACTTCTGTGAGTTGCTTTCAGTTAAGTCTGCAGCTTTGGGGCACGTGGTTCAGACCCTGGGTCTGTGTTGGAGCAGATGGGCGTGTCTGGCTCAACAAGACAGGGTGCTGGTGTCCTAAGCTGCCAGGACAGGAAAACAGGGGCAGAAGTAGTCTTGGCACATCGGTTGGCAGTTCCTAAGGGGATTTCTGTGATCCAACCCATCACAAATACCGATTTATTTATCCAGTAATTCCACCAGAGTGAAATTCACCCCACCACAAGACATAGGCACCACTAACCCCACCCAGTTCTTAGGGCCCAATCCAAAGTCCAACAGAGTCAATGGGAGGTTTTCCATTGACTTCTTTAAACTTCAGTTCTGGGCTTTAATCCCAGCTGTTCTGTAAACCTGCCAAGCTGCTGCTGCTCTTGAAGTCCGATTCCCCCTGCCATCCTGCACATCACAGCCTGCTGGGAATGCAATTAGGATCACTTCCCAGAAACCAGCAGTTCCTGCACATTCCAGGAATTCATTGGCTTCTTAGGAGCCTGTGCAGCACGTTCATGACATACCTTGCTGAGAATTTTCTTTCATTCGCCATAAGACATGGCCCCTGCTGATCTTTAACACTGGTCCTCCACCTGGGAGAGAACATAGAATATCAGGGTTGGAAGGGAACTTAGGAGGTCATCTAGTCCCACCCCCTGCTCAAAGCAGGACCAATCCCCAGACAGATTTTCGCCCCAGATCCCTAAATGGCGCCCTCAAGGATTGAACTCACAACCCTGGGTTTAGCAGGCCAATGCTCAAACCACTGAGCTATCCCTCTCCCCGGAAAACACAAGCTAGCAGAGGATGTTTATGCATTAAAAGGTGCCCATTTTTCAAAGACGGGGGGGGGGGGGGGGTAATAAATCACTGGATCGGCTTGCGGGGTGGGGATTCTCCATCACTTGACATCTTTAAATCAAGAGCACATGTCTCGTTCTAAAAGATCCGCTCTAGCTCCATCACAAGTTATGGGCTTGATGGAGGAATCACTGAGTGCTAAGGCAAGGGTCCAAATGGATGATCAGAATGGCCTTGGCAATATCCAAGCTTTTGTGTGACCTCCATTACGAAGCAAGCACTCTGGGATTAAGCAGCACTTTCTCCCCAGCCCTCCAAACAGTCAATCCAGTATCATTTGTAACACCAATTTAATTTGATGTGGAACTCACTGGGCCAGATCCTCAGCTGGTCTGAGTGAGGAATCACTGGCCTGTGCTATGCAGGAGGTCAGACTAGATGACCATAATGATCTTCAGATTTCTGAATGGGCTTTGCGCCAGCAGAGCTATGTCGATTTACTCCAGCTGTGAATTTGGCTCACGCTGTGTCACGCTGCCCTCATATTTTCAACATGCCACTGATTTTTGTTAGGGCTGTCAAGCGATTAAAAAAATTACTCGCGATTGCTCGCACTGTTAAACAATCCCGGAATACCATTTATTTAAATATTTTTGGATGTTTTCTATATTTTCAAATATATTGATTTCAATTACAACTACAGAATACAAAGTGTACAGTGCTCACTTTATATTTATTTTTGATTACAAATACTTGCACTATAAAAAACAAATGAAATAGTATTTTTCAATTCATCCAATACAAGTGCTGTAGTGCAATCTCTTTATTGTGAAAGTTGAACTTAAAAATGTAGAATTATGTACAAAAAATAACTGCATTCAAAAAGAAAACAATGTAAAACTTTAGAGCCTACAAGTCCACTCAGTCCTACTTCAGCCAATCGCTCAGACAAACAAGTTTGGTTATAATTTGCAGGAGATAATGCTGCCTACGTCTTGTTTACGATGTCACCTGAAAGTGAGAACAGGCGTTCACATGGCACTGTTGTAGCCGGTATCGCAAGATATTTACGTGCTAGATGCACTAAAGATTCATATGTCCCTTCATGCTTCAACCACCATTCCAGAATATATGCATCCATATTTGTAATCTAAAATAATAATATAAAGTGAGCAGTGTACACTTTGTATTCTGTGTTGCAATAGAAATCAATATATTTGAAAATATAGAAAAACATCCAAAAATATTTAATACATTTCAATTGGTATTCTATTGTTTCACAGTGCGATTAATCACGATTAATTTATTTAATTGCAGTACATTTTTTTGAGTTAATTGCGTGAGTTAACTGCGATTAACCAACAGCCTTAATTTTTGTATTGCAAAACTAGCTGTGTCATAGGAGTTGTCGGGTGGGGGAGGGGGAAGCTGTAGGTTTTGGCAGCTGCACAGGGGACAGTTGAGGCTTTTGCGCCCAAGGACCGTGTGGGAGGTGATTTCAGTAGCTAGGAGGCAGTTGAGGTTTCTGGTATTCTGAAGGAGGCATTGTCTCCAGTTCCAATACTGAGGATAGGTGTCAGGGACTGACTATGAATTTGGAGGGGACAAAGGTTTAGATTCCTCACCACATGCCTGAGCTGCCATGAACAGCAGCTGGCTGGCCCACAGCATGCCACTGCAATATCTGTTACTACCCCCGACAGCACATTCGCTTGATAGTTCTGCCAAAGAGTTCATCAGTGAAATAGATGTCATTATCATTAGACTTCAGGGTTAACATTCCATTGAGGTGAACAGGAACAAGACACACTCCTGTCACAGAGACCTATCATCTCAGGCTGCCTGCAGACTCAGGCAGCCATTACCGCTTCTGTTATACTAGGGTCCCGTTTTGAAGAAGAGCATCACAACCAAAAGGGCCAGAGCCCTCGTATTGGTCAGTTTAGATTCCAGGTTACAATTCTGCTGCAATTTGTTTAAAGAAAGCCCAGCTCATAAGGAACAGGAGAGTCCTCACTTTTCATTAAACCTGGGAACAGTGGGTGGAATGACTCAGCAGGAAAAAAAGATACAATCAGTGTAAGAAGGGGCCGTCCCAAATCATTGTCACTGATGGCACAGTGTGATTCTGCAAGAACCTCACCCTCAGCTCCCTCAGGGTTCAGAAATAAGCCACTTGCACCCAGAGTCTTTCAACACTGTTCCCCTTCTCCTTCTCGGGGCTGAGGGAATTTCCTGTCAGGTTTCTCCATCCTGGACACAGGAGGCCCACGGCCCTCCTTGCTGGAGGTGGGTTATAATTCACAGCCTCAGTTTCTTGAACCAGGGGTCCTCAGCCCTCCTCTCGGAGCTGGGTCATCAGCTAAATCAACTCATGCTCCTCAGATAAGGAGTCCCCAGCTCTCCTCCAGGAGTTGGATTACTCAGCTTCTCCCCAGCTGGATCCATCTACTCACGGCTTTGACCTGTCTGCTTGCAGAGGTTAACAGGCACTGGCAGCGAGGACAACAGCAGCTGCCTTCCCTTAGGGGTGCTCCCGCTGAGCACTTCTATGCAACTTACCCCTGATGGCTTTGTAACAGGCCCAGGTGCTTCTTAGTCAGTTAGCTGCCTAGTTGAGCTTGTTCCCTTTAAATGAGGTCCTCGTTGATAGGGTGGGCCCTGACTCCCTTTAAAGGGGCCAGCAACCCCGTGGCCATCAGCGAGGTCTTTTCTTCAAGCGATCCTGTGGAATCAGCAGAACAAATCAACCTAAGCAGGGAAGGAAACAGAAAGCACCCCAGGTTAGGAGGCAGCTCAGCCGCGCGGCTCCAGGGTGTGGAGCCTCGCTGTTAGGCCCAGTGTTTTTCATACAACAGAACAATCTGAGAAAAACCACAGGGGCATGGTTGGGTCTCAGATAGTCATGGTCACCAAGGCCTTATTTACACGGGGAAATTGACCACAATAGCTATTGGACAAAAACGACTCTAATAGCTAATCCAGAATAGCATCCTGTGTGGACAAACCCTAACTATTCACACACAGAAACACCCACCCCGCACACACAGTCAGCACCACTAGAGGGATCACAAACTTTAAAGGGATACTGCCCTATTCCTCCACATTACACCAACCTTCCCAAAGCCATTCATTCTGTTCCCCGACACAGCCAGTTTCTAGCGCTATCCCATAGCCCCTGTGCAAGTGGAGGTGGTGCTCACGGTCATTGGGTCCTGCTCTGTCACACCGGGCTCCAAACCAAACGCCCAGCGCTAAACACCCCTGCATGTTGGGAACCTTCCGATCTACGCGCAAACTCTGTGGAATAAGCAGGATAAAACGTTCCTCTTCCTAACCCAGCCAGCAAGAGCGGAAACTTTATTCTAAGTATGAAAAATGCTGGAGGTTGAATCAATCTTTTTTTTTTTGCTTTGTACCATAGCAACAGAACAAGCACTGACTTATCAAACTTAGCACTGGCAAACGGAAATAGCTCTTCATGCGACGCATAGTGAAACTGACCTCGCTGTCACAGGAAATCATTGAGTCACTTACTGGTGAGTGGACTTTTTTTGCTTTTAAGAGGCAGGCTCATTTTTTCATGCTAAGATAACAAAGGGAAATGGAATCTCAAGCTGCAGGGCACAAGCTGGTCACCTATACTGGTCAAGAAGAGTTTTATCTCCATCCCCTCCCGGTGATCATCATGGCCCAGTTGCTCTAAAAGGCCAATTCAGCTCCCTTTGAGTTCAGTGGGAGGAGGATTGGGCCCTAAATGCAGGATGGGGGCTGGCGGAGTTTACCTTCCAGTGAAGCATCAAGTACAGGCTATGGTCCGAGCCAGGATATCAGATTTGATAGGCAAGTGGCCCAGTTTGGGAAGGCTAATCCCGTGCTCCTATTCTCAGTTTGTCGAGCTCCTGAGGCATGTAAACAGGAAGAGGGCAAAGTCAGCAGAGAACCTCTGCCATCTCTCTTAACGGGCCATCAAAGCACTTAATCAAAGACATAACCTTTGAAGCCCCATAAAACTACCAAAGAGAAGCGCTATCAGCCCCAGCATCTGACTGGTTCTCACTCTGCTCCAGGCACTCTGCATTTTTCCTTCCTCTCCTCTTAGGGCTGCATAACTAGGAAGGCTGCTTTCTGGAGCTCACACCGGTTGAACAACTCGTAATGTATGTCCATCCTCTGAAGGCTGATGAGGAGCTGCAGGTGCTGGCTGTAGAAAGGTTGCTGATCCTCCCGGAACTATGGTATCTGAGGCCCAGGTGTACCATTATTATTGTATCACTGTCTCCATCTCTCTCCAGACACCACATCTACCTATCTGTCAGCTCCTAGTATGATCTATCTATGTACCTATCCATCTATCTATCTACATATCCTCCTAGATCTTAGTATACTGATCTATCTATCTATGTAGGATTGTTTGAAGGCACCCATCATCAGGGTATCTAAGCTCCTATAGGAACACAGAAATTGCCAGACTGGATCAGACCCAAGATCCAGCTAGCCCGGTATTCTGTCTCCATTAGTGTGACCAGATGTCCCGATTTTATAGGGACAGTCCAGATTTTGGGGTCTTTTTCTTATATAGGCTATTACCCCCAACCCCCATCCCCATGTCTAGTCACCCTAGTCTCCATGACTGTGGGTAGCATCAGCTGCTTCAGGGGAAGGTGTCAGAACCCCGCAGTAGCAGATATGGGGTAATCTACCCTGACATTGTCTCCCCCGATCTCAAATAGTTAGTGAGATTGGCTTAAATCCTGACTCATGAATGTTCTTTAGCCTTGAAGATTTCCGTTGTTATTCCAATGATTTAGATTGTGTTCGTATTTAGGAGCCTCAGGCATGGAGCTACCCCACTGCACTAGTTCTGTGTTTCTGCAGCGCCTTGCCTTTGGGAGCTGGAGGTAAGTCTTTCCTAAGTCTAGTCATCATGGGGATCCAAAGCCACCCCCATTGCTGAAGACCCCTTAGAGGATGGTTTTCTCCATCATCCCCTCCAGCTCCAGCCCCACAGAGCTGGCCATTGACGCAAACCTAAGTTGCTCGGCTGACCTGGTAACAACATGAGCTGAATGCTTCACTCCTGAGCCCAACATGCGGCTTCCCTTCATAGAATATCAGGGTTGGAAGGGACCTCAGGAGGTCATCTAGTCCCACCCCCTGCTCAAAGCAGGACCAATCCCCAACTAAATCAAAGGCTGAGAGCAGGGTGAGCGCTTAACAATGACCAGCAAGCACGAGTCCACTACCCAAGAGTTACAAAGTGCCACACGTCCGTGTTTATTATTATTATTGTTAAATACACAAGGTGTTTTCTATTTTTTTTTAAATAGACATTATTAAATGACTTTGTATAAAATAATTCACAATTTCGAAGTATAAAAACAACAGAGACAAACAACACAGTTGGAATCAAAACAATAACTCCCTTTGTCGGGAGCTACTCTCCCATCAGCTAATATATGTGGAATAACATGACATAGCAGGTGCATAGCTCTAGTAGACAGAGTCAGACCCTGGATTGTTAGCCCCACATCCTCAGTTGGCGTAAATCAGTGGAGATCCACTGCTTGCCATGGAGATACGGTGGCTGACACCAAACCAAGATCTGGCCGGCTGACGAGCAGATGGACTTTACAGGCATGATTCTGATCCTATTTACAATCAGTCTGACTCCACTGAACTCAGTGGAATTACTCCTGGTTTACACAGGGGTACGTGAGATCCGAAGCAGACTCTCTGTGCCCTTGACACCTGAGCTGTGTGTATATCTCACCACACTCGCACGCCACACTGGAAGTGGAATGTGCCTTTAGACTTAATAAATATACTTAAAGAAAAATATTAATAATTTAAAAATATCGGGTTTAAATAGGTTTTCTCCCACCATTTAAAAAAATAAAACATTTATCGCTGAAAGCAGAGACGTCCCCATCTTCAGAGTTGGGGGCCAGCGGGGGTCAATCAGCAGAGTTCCATAGTTAGACTGATTTACACCCACTCAGCATTTGGCCCTAGAATCAGATCAGATGCTGAGTGTCAGCAAAGTTTGATGTCATGGGCCAGATCCTCAGCTGGCGTAAACCGCTGAAGGCAATGGGAACTCTGCCGAATTACTCCAGCTCGGGATCGGGCCCAATGTGGGCTCTTCTGCCATATGATGCAGAGCAGGCCCGTAGCGGGCGAAAGACAACGGTGCGGTTGGGGGGGGAGGGGAGGAGGTCAGATGGAGTGAGGGGAAGGCGCAGATCAGCTGGAAGAGTAACGCCTTCTCTCCAGTGGTGGAGGGTCCCGGAGGGGAGAGTGAAGATCAGAGAGAGGCTGGAGGCAAATATGAGGTCTGAGTGGTCAAACGGGGTTAATGTCTGACCGGGACAGGCCACCAGTGCAGGGGATGGCAGAGGTGGGTGGCACAGCCCCCTCCCGGGGAGCGGAGGTGACCGAGGCCATCTGGAGCCCCCTGCAGACTGGGCTGCCAAGATTAAGAAGGGGGCATGTCAACAGCGCAACGGGAGCTCCAGCAAAGCTCCCCAGCATTTTAACAGCTGAGCCAGGAGGTGACTAAAGACAGGGATGAGCCTAGCTGTGATCAGCTTGAAATCGGCCCGTGTCCCACTTCCTGACCGGAGCTATATAGATGGACCGCACCAGCTAGCACAGGGCTGTCACTTCCAGGGGGCATCATGATCTCCACGCAACGTAATTCACTAAGTGAGTTCCATCCCACATGACCCTACTGAGATATACACACAGGATCAAAGGCCCGTTGGTCTGTTGCACCCATGTTACTGGATAAAAAGTCCTCGACAGAACAAGACCTATTCCGTCTCTTAAAGCACAGTCATAAACATCCAGTCCGGAACACAAGGCCAGCTTGCATTAGAACGCCGCTCACCGGCCGTGACCCACCGCCTGCAGTTCCCACCGCCGGTCACGCCCGCTCCCTCCAATAAAATACTTTACAGGAGAAGGAGATTTCTCCAATACATTAATGCATAAAGGCAGTTCTCCCAACCTGAGGCCGGCTCAAGGTCATCAGCAACATCACAACAAGCAGAATGCCTGGACAGGGAATCGGGGAGGAGGACGGAATGATAGGCAGAAGGCACAAGTAGGATGGACGGCCAGCTGAGAGTAGGGGAAGGGAGCGGTGGGGACTAACCCAAACACCAGCCAGCCACTATTGCTCCGGGGGAAGCAGGAGAGAGTTAAAATTCACAGTGTAGAGGTTTTCTTTCCCTTCGGGGGCTGGGACCTGTGACCCCAATTTGTACCCCTATTACCCACTCTGCAGCATGTCCTGGGTATGGGAGGGAGCAGGGTCCCCTAAAAGTCAGGGTGCCCCTTCCTCTCTTTGCAGGGCCTCGACCTCTCACTGGAGTGCAGGGGGATGGAGGGGTGGACTGGAGAGAGGACAGGGACATACTTTGCAGGGGTGGGAACCCCAAAGGTCAGAGACCGATCCCAGAGTCCAATATGCTGAGCCAATAGGCATCTGGCGAAGGGCATGGGGGGAGGAGGGGCCAGACAGCCAGACACAGCAGCCTCGTGGCATGGAGGGGACCGGCATTGGCTCGTGCATGTAGTTAAAAACGACTCCTGAAAGGGGCCATCTGATGATCACACAAGGGGGTATCATTCCAAAGCCCACCGTGCTGGGGCAGACAGAGTGAGCGGCTGGGGGGGTAGAGGGGGCGAGAGAGGCAGACTCAGCTCGCGGTCAGGTGGCATCCTATCCAAAAAGCAGCTGATCCCTCTGCCATGTCACGAGATGGAGCTGGTCTAAGAAGCGGGAAGAAAGAGACCCCAGACCGCAGTCCCCAGCCCTCCTGCATCCAACTCCGACCCAGAGCATGCAGGGAGCAACCACAACCTGGCTGGCTCAGCAGAGTCCTCTCATTCCTGCCCAGGCATGCCCCTTCTCGCCAAGCCCTCCACGGCTGTCACAGCCAGCTCCTGAAGGAGCCAACGTCAGGCCATCCTAACTCGCTGCAGAGTCCACCTAACCCTTTCCAGGCTGGAGAGGATCAGACAACGTGATTCCCAGGACTGTTTATCTCCCTTCATCAGAGCCAAACTTTGTCCATCCTGGTGGCAGTGGGTGATCCTGCAGGCTGCTCCGGCTTGCCAGTAGCTAGAGAGCAAGGGGTGGGATTGGCCGGGGCGTGGGGCAGTGCGGAACCCGGGCTCCAGTGCCAAGAATAAACAGCATCCATTTCCAGATCTTTCAGTCTCTCCCGACCTTGCAGAGAGGAAGAGAGAGCGAGAGCAAGGGACGGTCGACGACGGAGGAGGGGTCCAGCTGCTGCAGATTCTCCTCCAGATGGGGCCGAGATCCCACACAAAAGGGAGGGTTCGAAGCTGCTGCTCTTCCCGGGACAGGAAAGGCCCAGCTGGAAAGGAAAGGAGAGCGAAATCAGCATGGTGACATGGGCTGCTACAGGGAGACTTGGAAGGGTGGCTGATGCGGGGCTGAGATTCTCCTGAGCGCAGGAAGCAGCTGCATGCCCAGCCAGGCTTAAATGTTTACCCAGGAGGGAGCGGTCGGGCTCACTGATATTCAGTGTTTATGCCAGAGGCTCCCAGCTTCCTCAAGTTGCAGGAGTGGAGCCTTTTGGCAGGTGGGGTTGTTTACCTGCTCACAGACACTTCATGCTGGGTTGCACTAAACTGAAACTAGAATAGCTAAAAGTAGACAGCTGGGTAGGAAGAAACCAGCCTGCAGAACAAGGTGCTCAGGGGATCAGCATCTATCCGAGGGTTACGGGCTGTTGGGTTTGTCTAAGAGGGGATGTCAAGTGCAGTTGGCTCTGCAAAACTGGCATCGCATGGCCCTGTGTTTAGAGTCAGTCACGCCAAAACAAACCTGCCCAGTCGACAAGGAAAAAGGTGATTCCCCTCCCCTGGGATCTGAGAGTCCCGCTGGGCTCTTCCCTCCTTGCACATCACCGGTCAGAAAGGTTTTACAGGCCAAATTAGGTGACCCTTGTGCAGCCCCATTTCCAGCAGTGGGTTTGCAGAGGGGTCACGGAATGGCATTGGCACTTAATAACCAGTTCTGCCAATGCACAGCAAGGAACAGACTCCAGAGTCCAGACCCTTCTCCCGTAGCCGGGCTGGCCCTGAAGGGCAAATGTGAACAGACTCCTGACCCTTCTCCTGTAGCCGGGCTGGCTCTGCAGAGAAAATGTGAACAGACTCCAGACCCTTCTCCCATAGCCTGGATGGCCCTGCAGGGCTACCAGGAGCGACCCAAGCAGGAGCTCAGCACTGACTCAGATGCCCCCAGGAGCGCATTGGCACAGTAGGGAGAGGACAATTTCAGAGCCACTTTTCAGAGCAGAACTGCCCTTTACAGCTGAACACATCCCTGGCTGGCAGAAGCCTGATCCACCACTGCCAGCCCCGATCCAGGTTAATGGTGTTCCACCCAGTTATGCCAGTGCTGAATGTGGGTCCTAGACAGGAACCAGACAGTGACAATTAAATTCCCCGTTGCCAAGGGCCTTGCAAAACAACTAGGAAACCTGGAATCAATTTCCAGGTGCTTAAGCTGCCAAGCAATAAGCTGGCAGCCTTGTGCTCAGCGCCTGGCTGAATATTAACCCCAGGGTCTGAGTAAGCCATTCCGAACCCCCCGCTGTGCTGGGCTGCAGGAGAGGGGCCTGAATTAAAGGGGGGCTGTCGTCCGGATAAAGTGGGGTGCCTTACCTCATAGCTCGCCCTGTACCCGCAGCTCCAGAGGCTCCTCCACTCCATTCAGCGGTCTGCAAAGAGAAGCAATATCCAGGGGTTCAAACCAATGCCAGGGGCTGAATGTGGGAAGAAGGTTCAGCTGGTGATGCCCGTCCGTGCCGCACAGGGAGATGGCTGGTGCCCCTCACTGCCAAGCAGCAACTCATTGGCCATGCAGTGGCTGGGTCTGCAGCAGGCTCTTGGGCCAAGCGCTCCAAGGTGGGAGGCCAGAGGGATAGGACACTGCATGCCAGAGAAGAGGCCACAAAGCCCACTGAGACCCAAAGGAGGAGAAGCCCCAGTTTTGCAGCCCTAGGTTGCAGCCTCTCCACAGTCTCTTACCTTCCCTCCTGCTCTTCTAGGACATTCCCTCTCTGCTGCAGCCGTCTCTCCTGGGTCTGTGTGGGGGAAATAGAAGGATCAGTCTTGGACTGGTTGGGAGCCTAGGTAGGGGTCTGTGCTGCCAGCAGGGAACTCCCTCCATGAGGGGGGAAGCTCCTGGGCCCTTTCTATCCCATTCTCCCTGCAGTGGGCAGTGCCCCAAGATGCCAGAGCCCTGGGGGGCAGAGTCCCCAGTGTTAGCCAGAGCCTTGGGGGGAGGTGTGAACAGACAGGCTCTCCCATGGGAGGAGGCAGCCAGTGTGGGCAGCTGGGACTGGAGTCTCTTCCCCACCCTAGACATCCCCCCCTGGGTCCATCCCTCACTGCAGTCATAGCCCCAAACACACTCCCATGGAGCAGGGGGATGAGACGTTCCCAGTTACGAGAACTGCTCTCCCCACACCCTACCCTTCCTCCTGAGCCCCTCCAGTACTTTGCAGTCCCTGATGAGTGTGCCCTGCAAGGTATTTTACAGCGGGGGAAACTGAGGCATGGATATAGTTTTGGGGGGAACAGAACCCAGGCCTCCTGACTCCCAGCCTCCTACTCTAACCACTCGAGATGCTGTCTCAGCGCTTGGGTGGGGCAGGGTTTTCCCCAGGTGCCCACCCCTACTTGGTTGACAGGAAGGGGCTGGGAGATGATGTGTCTTTAACCCACTAGCCAGCACTGCCCGCAAGACACCCCCTGCCCACCCCAGGAGCTGCTGGGTCTAGCCAACGTGCCCCAGTGGGGGTGGCTTGGTGAGGCGCTTACCCTGGATTTATGCTTGTAGAAGAGGAGGCCTCCGATGGCCAGCAGGATCGCCACGATCGCCAGGATTGCCACCAGCACATAGGACATGACCTCCCGCTGGGTCTCCTTGGGCTGTGCCTCCTTCCTGCGCTGGTCTGTGTTCGGAGGAAGGATGTTAAGGTCAGGGATGGGCCCTGCCAGGCTGTCGTCGAGGTCTCTGAACCTGAGCAGCCCCCCTGTTCTCTTTCCTCGGAGCTCCGTGGTGCGCTGCATGTCTGGGACTTTGCCCTGCCCTGCTGGGTGCCGAGGACTCCCCCCGGGGGTTGTCTCTGGAGCAGGGGGGCTGTCAGTGGTAGCAGCCATCCTGGAGAACCGGTGCTGCACTATGGAGATGAGCTCCTCGGAGCCCAGAGAGGGGATTGGCCACAGCTCACTGGGCCGGGGGGTCACCAATTGGCCACCGGGGTCTGCTCCCGAGGCCTCCACTGCCTCAGATGTCAGGGCTGGGCTGGACAGGGCATCAGCACTGCTGGGATCCATCAGGTGAGTGCTCGGCTCTGCTGCTGAGAATGCCCAGGTGGCTTGGGTGACGTCTTCTCCTGCCTGTGGTTGGGTCTGCTTTGCGCTGGGGGATGGGTCAGGTGAACCAGGCATGTGGAGGAACTTTCTGAGCCCAGTCGGCCATGCTTGGATTCGCTTAGCCTCTGTCCCGGTGGGATGGATCTCTTCCCTCCGTAGCGTCTCTCCACCAGAGGCCGGGAGGCTGGGAGGGGAGGTGAAGATGTCTTCGGTGCTAGGGGGCTCCTGGCTGGGAGGTTCGGTTAGGTCCAGGAGCGGTTCGGTGCCGACGGACCCACTTCCAGGTCCCTGTGATGCTGATGCTAGCTCCAGTTCTGCTGGTGGTGAGGACACACTGGCAGAGATGCCAGCCCAGACCCCCTGGATCTCCATAGCAACCAGGCCTCTGAATGTGCTCCTGGGTACCCTGGGCTTGGCGCTGCTGTCTAACTTGACTGGGGTCTGCGTGGCACCAGGCTGGCTGTGTGCCAGGAGGGTGCTGGCAGCTGCCTCCTTGCTGCCCAGGTGGGGTACAGTGGAAGGGAAGGGCTTGGTGGCCAAGACTGGGCGGGGAGAAGCTGGGGGTCCCTCACGAGGGGAGCTTGGGGATGGACAGTTGCAGTCACGGTCAGTCACCACACCTGAAAGAACCAGAGAGAGAGAGAAAGGCCATAGAGTAACCAGCCTCCAGGAAGAGCAGGGAACAGCCTTTAGGCTTTTCCCCTTCCCCCGCCCTGCCCCAGGACCCAGCCTTAGCTTGGGTGGGCTGATGCCAGAGCCACTGAAACAAGGCCGAAGCGAAACAGAGAGAGTGCAGAATAAGGACAGCAGCGGGCAGAGCAAAGAGAGGGTGTGAGCTGCCCAGAGAGGCTGTGAGATGCAGACCTGCGAGCAGCACACAGAGAGCAGCTGGGGAGTGGAAGCGATTAGCGAGAAGGAAGGGGTCCGGAAGGCGCGCAGACAGCAGGCCAGGGGACAGAGAGAGAGGTGGTGGTGGAGGGCCGGTGCATGGAGATCGGGGCTGGGATTGTTAGTGTGCCCGAGCAAGGCAGTGTCCACATGGCGGCAGGCCCTTGTCCAGAGGCAGCGGAGGGTCTGAGGCTCGTGTCATCACCAGCAGCAGCTGCACAGGCAACAGGATCAGCGGGAGGGGAGTGTTAGTTTCACCGTGTCCCCTCGTCTCAGTCACAAGACACAGGACAGATCCTACTTGTGGGGAGGACGGATGGGAGCTTCTTCTTGGTGTGCATGCAAACATATCACATGCAACATGGACCCGGACACAGGCAGCCCGCAGGGACAGACAATAGCACTGCATCTTCCACTCTGCCTTTACAAAGTACCCCTCCACCCCCGATCGGAGCCAGGTAGCCGGAGGCCAGGATGATTTTCTCCACTGTACAGATGGGGAAACTGAGGCACAGGGCAGGAACGCGACTTGGCCAGTGTGTCGGTGGCAGAAAGCAGCCAGGAGCCCTGCCTCCCAGAGCTGTGCCTGAGCCACAAGTCCGTCCTTACTCCCAGACGAGCCGCTGCAGATAAGTGACTAGGCCCCAAACCTGCAGCCCAGCCTGAGTCAGGTTTGAGGTTTGCTTGGAGCTTTTTTCATGTTACTAATTTCTGCTCCTGCCGCTGAACTTCCTGGTTTCGGCTAGAGGCAGAAATACCGCAAAAGCGGTTGCTGTATTTGCAGTACTACAGCCAAACCCACAGCCCTAGAGAGCCATCCAGCCCTCTTCTCAGAGCAAAGAGTGAGACCACCACTTCCAAAACAACTTCCCAATTTGGGGGTCTCTCTCTGACCCAGGGGGGCTGGAACAATTTGTACAGTGGGGGTGCTGAGAGCCATTGAACCAAACTGTCAACCCTGGATATAATGGACACCACTTCAAGCCAGGGGGTGCGGCAGCCCCCCCACCCCCTAGTTCCAGCACCTATGCTCTGACCCGTTTGGAGCTTTCTCCCTCATTAGCAGTCACACAAATGCAAACTTGCCCAGTACACACACACACAAATACATGCATGCACAGAGAAATGCAGATATACACACACAGGTAAGCATAGTCATAAAGACACGCACATGGGTGCAATCCAGTGCAGACGCATGTGAGCATACCAACATATACACACACCCTCGTGACGCCACAAACAATATGCACACCCATTCACGGGGACAAACGCTCGCACGCACACAAGCATGCTCCTGTGTAAAAGCTGCAGTCTCGTAATGGTATAAATCTCCACAACAATCAGGCATGTGAATCACTGCCCTGGCTGGTGTTAGATGATGCGGCTCAAGAGGAGGGGGCCCGGGGAGATCAGCTGTCCTAGTTTCTCACCTGGAGATGGCGGTTCCTTTTTTGGGGCGTCAGAGCACTTCTGGTAGGTTTTGCTGCAATCGTGTTTGAAATCCGCATTTTCGTTGAAGAGGTCCATAACTTGGTGAAAGAAATCCTTCACCCGCTGTAGCATCTTCCTGGGAGGCATGGAGAACTCCTTGGAGCAGGCCTGGGAGAGCTAAGCAGAGAGCAGGACTCAGGAGCCAGGAGACAACCCAGAAAGCAGAAACTGTGTCAAACTCCCCCTCGTCCTACGATTGCTAAACCTCTAGGAGCACCAGGTACCGCACAGGGTCTGACTCTCCCCTCGCAGCTCTATGGCAATCAGTGAAACTACTTGGTGTAAACACGGTCTGAGGGCAAGATCAGGACCACTGGGTCTGATCCCATTCTCATTGAAATCAATGGGAGTCTTCCCATGTCCCCCCAATGAGATCAGGATCGGGCCCACTCAGTGTGATCCTACTCCCATTGAAGTCAGTGGGAGATTTGTCACTTCCACCAGTGAGAGCTGGATCAGGCCAATTTACACCCAAGCTGGGATTCCCGGTGCTCTTGGCAGGAGCAAATGCAGGTAGAAAAGCATTAGGGAGAAGACTGAGCTTGGATGGTGCCTGGGCCCTTTGGGTGACTCTGGCCTAGAGCAGTCCACAGGGGAGCTCCCAGCCAAAGTCACTGTCCCCTGCTGGGAGCAGAGTCTGATACACCTGAGGGCTGCAGAGCAAAGTCCTGTAATTCCTTGTGTTTGCGCATGCTGAGAATTAGCCTGCACCCCGGGTCACCCAAAGCAAGTCTTCCATCGCTCCCGCTCCAAACTCCTCAGGATTCCCCCCACCCACCAGTGTGGCGCTGGGAGTCTCTGGAGAACCCCTGAGGCTCTTGGACTCTTGCCCTGCTATTTTCACAGGGGAGGCTCTTGCCAGGGAGGCTGGGAATATTCCCAGCTTTGCGCTTCCTGCTCTGCTCTTTCATCTGCCAGGCCAGGACCCTCTGACCCCAGCTCCAGCTTTAATTAGCCCAGTGTGTGGTTAATGATCATTCCCAGCCAACAGCAACCACCGGTCACATATTGGGACACAGCGTGGAATTCCTTCATAGAATCATAGAATATCAGGGTTGGAAGAGACCTCAGGAGGTCATCTAGTCCAACCCCATGCTCAAAGCAGGACCAACACCAACTAAATCATCCGCAGGGGCCACCCTCCAGAGTCCATGTGGTCACCCTCAGTGCTCTGGGAGTTAGTCTCTTCCCAGTAGGGACGTCCACCCAGCTTCCTAGTGCAGCAGGGACCAGCCTGAACCAAACCATTCCATTCCACTGAGGGCTGCGAGCCCTCCTCTCGTCTCTGTGCCCATTAGCCTAGGGATCTGCAGCTGGCTCTCAGAATGTACCTCGTGATCGTGACCATCCTGGTCGCCAATGCATGAAACTTCATCCTCGATGATTTTCTTGTACATGTTTTGCACGTCTTTTGTCTTGTTAAAATTATCTGAGTTCTCCTTGAATTTCATTTTGTCAAGGATGTCCTCCAGCTGAGGGAAAGCCGCTTTGACAAAGCAGATGGGGTCACCCTGGGATGCAAAAATGGACAGGTTATTGGCTGCAATCCAGAACTGCTGCACTGCCCACTGCACTTTACAGCCTGGGGTACATGTATCCAGAGAGACTGTTCAGCCCCTGGCCCAGAGAGACCCCTTCCCCCCAGCCCCTGCCACATTCAAAGATAGCTCTAAGATGATGCATCATTCTGAGCACTCTGAAAATCTGGCCCTTCGTATGTAAGCTATGCTGGCTTTCCTCCCTCCCCCCAGCCCAAATTCAGAGGTGATGTGTAAGGGACATCAGTTACACCCCCACTTGCTGAAGTGTATCTCAGGGAGCCTAAAGCAGTATCATTTCCATGCTGAAAGGTATAAATTACCCCAGAAATATTCTTATTTGTATTACAATGGTACCTTCAGGGGCCCAGCAGGATCGGAGCCCTATCATGCTAAGTACTGGACATACAAATAGTAAGAGACCCAAAGAGCTTCCTTCCTTAAGGAAGAATTACCAACCACCATTTTGCAGAAGGGAAACTGAGGCACAGAGCGATTAAATGAGTTTCCCCAAAATCACACAAGGAGTCTGTGGCCACGATGGAAATCAAGCCCCGCTCTCTGAAGGCTACAGGCCCCTCCTTTCTCTCCAGGCTGCTGAGACTCCCCTCTGGATTTAGCTCCTCCCATCCCCGGGGCTAATGCACAGACTTTGCCATCCTGAGGAATTGCTTGGCTCAGCCTAGCAGGTGTTCAGACAAAGCCCACTCACCAATTCCTGCTCATCAATGAACTCAAAGGAGACGTGGCAGGACATCAGCATCTGGGAGTCAATCTGCAAAAGAAAAGCACAACATCACGCTGCAGCCCTTTACCAGGAATCCAGCCAGGCTGCCGCTCCCCTCTAAGCAGGCACCTGATAATCGCACCAGCCTCTAGGGCCTGCAGAGAGGAGAATCAGCAGAGAAGGAGGAACCCAGCAGCTCTGGATAGGATCAGTACAGGGCACCATGCAAGGGCTATGGCCAGGGGGCTGTTAGCAGCACAGGAAAGGACTCTGTACAGGGCTCCCTAGCATTATAGGTTCACTTCCTGGGACTAGAGATTCATCTCAGCATCTGTCATTCTAACACATACTAAATACATTCTTCCATGCAATCTATCATTTTTCCATCCAGGTTTTAAAATCAGATCCCCGCCTCTGCTCTGCAGACATGCTCGTGATTACACAGTCTCTCGTCACAGAGGAATTTGCCCTACTGTCCTGGCCAAAATGTTCTCCTCTGTGTCACTCAACTGCGGCTCATCTCCCCACACACAGCTGCGTTTTAGGAGTGGATGCAGGGTTTTTTTGTAACATGCTTTGGATCCTTGTTGCTGGAAGGTACAATATAACTGTGAAATGATGTTATTCCATGCAATTCACTGGAGGTCCAGAGGGTAAACAGATATAATGAAGGAACAGGCAGTTCTGTGGAGAGGCGTAGCCCTGATGAGGCTATGAGCATTCCCAATCTTCGGCCAAACAAACAAGAGGCAGTCATCCTTCTTCATCGGGGGCCAGGATCTGCCTTGTCAGAGGAAAGCAAAAGGCCATAAAAACCAACCCCGCTGCCCCTGGCTCTTCACATGCTGACTCAGCACTTTGCAGAATAACTTTGCAGGGGAACTGAGTGCAACAGCAACTGCATCTGAAAAGGCCCTGAGGTTTTCAATTTCAGGACGAAAAGCTCTCCTCCGGGGAGTACGGGAACAACTCCGAGTCTGCGTTCCAGGCTAGGAAGAAACAAGGCTGCCAGGAGAGCATGTATTATTGGGAACAATTGTTTCATTATCCACTGGGCCTGTAGTGAGGCGGTTGCTAGCAAACATTTATTAGATACAGAGTAGAGCTGGCTGAGGCGGGCCAGGGAGGGGGTGTGCGGCTGTGATCGCTGCAGCAGGCCAGAGAATACAGGAGGGAAATCCTTTGACCAGCCCTGCTATCTTCGAGTTGATTTCACGCTCCCGACTCTGACCTTTGTGCCCAAAGCAATGAGGACAGTGACAGCCATCCAACCGAGGGAACATTCGACTTTGGACTCTGTCAGAGCTGGGACAGCAGCAACAACTGGATTAGTGACCGAATGCTTGCCTGGGGGCACAACATCTGGATTCACAGCCTGGCTTCCTGGCACAGTATCTAAGTGCTTAAAGGGGTAGTGCTGCATCGGGATCATTAGCGCAGTATTTACATGGCGGTAGCCTGATTGCCCAGTCACTCACCCCTGTGTCAATCTGGAGTAACTCCACGGGGCCTGATTCTCCTCTCACTCCCCCTGGTGTGACTCAGGACTAACCTCATGAAGTGATGACAGTGTAAGTGAGATCTAAACAGGGCCCTGGCTAATTAATAAGGACACAGAATCATAGAACTGGAAGGGACCTGGAGAGGTCGTCTAGTCAAGTCCCCTGCACTCATGGCAGGACTAATTATTATCTAGACCATCCCTGACAGGTGTTTGTCCAACCTGCACTTAAAAATCTCCAATGACAGAGATTCCACAACCTCCCTAGGCAATTTGTTCCAGTGCTTAACCACCCTGGCAGTTAGGAAGTTTTTCCTAATGTCCAACCTAAACCGCCCTTGCTGCAATTTAAGCCCATTGCTTCTTGTCCTATCCTCAGGGATTAAGAAGAACAATTCTTCTCCCTCCTCCATGTAACAACCTTTTATGTACTTGAAAACTGTTATGTCCCCTTTCAGTCTTCTCTTTGCCAGACTAAACAAACCCATTTTTTTCAATCTTCCCTCACAGCTCATGTTTTCTAGACCTTTCATCATTTTTGTTGCTCTTCTCTGGACTTTCTCCAATTTGTCCACATCTTTCCTGAAATGTGGTGTCCAGAACAGGACACAATATTCCAGCTGAGTCCTAATCAGCGTGGAGTAGAGCGGAAAAATTACTTCGTGTCTTGCTTACAACACTCCTGCAAATACATCCCAGAATGTTGTTCGCTTTTTTTGCAACAATACTTTGCATTTGTCCTTATTGAATTTCATCCTATTTACTTCAGACCATTTCTCCAGTTTGTCCAGATCATTTTAAATTTTAACCCTATCCTCCAAAGCACTTGCAACCCATCCCAGCTTGGTATCATCCGCAAACTTTATAAGTGTACTCTCTATGCCATTATCTAAATCATTGATGAAGATATTGAACAGAACCTGATCCAGAACTGATCCCTGAAGGACCCCACTCATTATGCCCTTCCAGCATGACTGTAAACCACTGATAACTACTCTCTGGGAACGTTTTTCCAACCAGTTTGGCTCCCATCTTATAGTAGCTCCATCTAGGTTGCATTTCCCTAGTTTGTGTATGAGAAGGTCATGCAAGACAGTATCAAAAGCTTTACTAAAGTCAAGATATACCACGTCTACCGCTTCCCCCCTATCCACAAGGCTTGTTACCCTGTCAAAGAAAGCTATCAGGTTGGTTTGACATTTTTTGTTCTTGACAAAGCCATGCTAACTGTTATTTATCACCTTATTATCTTCTAGATGTTTGCAAATTGATTGCTTAATTATTTGCTCCATTATCTTTCCGGGTACAGAAGTTAAGATGACTGGTCTGTAATTCCCTGGGTTGTCCTTATTTCCCTTTTTACAGATTGGCACTAGATTTGCCCTTTTCCAGTCTTCTGAAATCTCTCCCGTCTTCCATGACTTTTCAAAGTTAATTACTAATGGCTCAGATATCTCCTCAGTCAGCTCCTTGAGTATTCTCTGAAGCATTTCATCAGGCCCTGGTGACTTGAAGACATCTAATTTGTCTAAATAATTTTTAACTTAATTTAAGGACATCCACTGCAGCAGCCAGAGAATCAGGAGGGGGAGCTGGAGACATCGCAGGAATTTCCTTTGATTTCTGACCCCGAATCAGCTGGATTCGCTCACAAATCATTTGTGATCCGAGGAGAAAAAACCGTGCCTGCCGAACCCCGACTGGCCCCATGTGCCCTCTTTGTACTTGCCTTCTGCCGCTGATGCCCTGGCAGCATCCACCAGTATTCAGCCGTGTTAGCCTGTGCAGCAGCTGTGCAAGAAACAAGGCTGGGACATTCCTCCCAGTACTGGAAGACCAGGAAGGTTCCTGGGTCAGTCCCCTTGAAACTAATCCTGCCCGGAGACTGCCAGATTCCCAAGGTTAACCCTTCAGCAGCTGCAGATCTCAAGTGCTCCATCCTCCTCCTAAATGCTCACGAGGTTCGCAATCCGGACTGAGCCAGGGTTCATTCCAAGGAAGGGCTAGGGAAGGCCTTCCCCATAAGTCTTCCTCTCCCTTCCGATGCAGAAGAGAGGAATGTGGGGCTGGGGCTACTGGAGATTCCAGACCGAAAGGACCAGCCTGCAATCAGCACAGCTTGGAATGCAGCTGCGCACAACCCATAACCCTGCAAACTGTGTCAGTAGGGTTTTGTCCGGGTAGAAAGGCATTCCTACCCCACTCCAACGTCTTATCTATCCTCCAGCTGATGACAGATGGGTAGATATCTATCTGTCTCCTGTCTATCCTTCTCTTTCCTTACTTCTGCGATCTCTCCCACATTCGCCTTCCCTTGCTCTTCTATCCTCACTCCTTCCCTGCCAGTGACTGCGGGCTCACATCCCCATCCCAGTGATCCAGCCCATCCTCTACGCTGGAGCCAGTGCTCATTAACAACAAATCCCAATGTATGCCGGTGAGCAGAGAGGCCATCCAGGGGACGTCTCTGCTTCCCACAGCTATCACCACTGCCCACCTCCCCCTTGTTTTGATAGTTCTCTCCCCTGGATTTTTTGCTCTGCATGGGAGCCTTGCTTCTGGATGGCCTATCATCGGTCTCATTCATGTGGGCACAAAGACTGATCTCACCTGGGGCAGGGGCTGGTCGGACCTGCAGCCCCACCTAATCTGGCCCACTAGAGTCACTCAAGAGTCCATGGCATGACTACCTGTCTCCCCTAGCTCAGGCATCAAACTCAGCAGGTACCATTCTCACCTGGCAGAGGCATTGGTCTCGTAAGTGTGCACCTGGAGGACACCACGCACTCGCCTCGCATGGACACCTGGCTAGCACCAGGCCCCAGCCTCACCCCTTAATGTTCCAGATCCCATCCCACCAGCCACGCTGGCTGGGCATGATACTCACCAGCTCCTGCAGCTTATTCAGGTGCTTTGTGGTGATGATATTCTTACAGTAGTCTTGCTGCTCTGTTGCATGGATGCTGCAGGTGGCGAGGAGGAAGAAAGTCAGCAGGGTGCAGGAGACCGGGCCTGCCTGAAGAAGGGAGAAGTTGTCAGGAACACCTGTCATCAGAGAATCCATGTCCCTGGGCTCCCTGCTGCCCCTATGGCTAGCAGGCTCCAGGGCAGTATCCTAGCACTGTTTCCTGTGGCTATCCCCTTGCCTTCCCCTGGAAACAGCCTTTGCTGTGGATCTCTTTGTGCCAGTCAGTGGACATAGAACAATGCTGTCCGCTCCCATGGAGAGCCCTATGGAGTCCCGATCTATGGCATGTCCCGAGGAACTGCCTGGTTTGTCTGTCTCTCTGTCTATCTGCCATACAAATCCTTCTCTCCCTCTGGAGTTAGCACCATTAGCAATGCAGAGATGGTTAAGAGACATGGGCGCTGCAGGCATGGCATGGGTAGGTGAACACTTCTCCCCTCCCCGCTGACCATCCCCCTCCTTCCCCCTCCAGGTCTGCTATTATAGAGGAGCAGGTCAGCTGAGCAGCCCCTGCTGGGAATTCCCCAGCCCTGCTCTTCCAGGGCCAGCTGAGCTGCTCTCTCAGAGCCAGGCTGCTGACAGACGCAAGTGTGTACAACCCTTCCGTGCAGAGCAGGAAACCGCGGCTGCTGCCACCTGTGCCTCCACCAGTCGCTATCTCGTCCTGTCTCTGCCGCCCCATCATTTATCCATCACTTCCCACTCCCTCCATTGCTCTTTGCATCCTCAGGCTCCTTTTCTCACCCCCCTCTCATGCTCCACCTCCCAACTATTGCACCCCTTCTTCCTCCCTCCTCCAACCCCTCTTCTGCACCCCCTTTTCTTGTCTCCTCCATCTCTCTCTTTCCCACCGCCTCTCCAGCTCTCACTCGTCCCTGCAGTCTCTCCCTTCCCTTTCTCCTCTCCTGAGAAGAATCGTAATTCACTGACCTCCTCAAATCCATCCATCTCAGAGCCAGCTGCAAATGTGTCCTCCCTTTCCAGGACCCCTCACTGCCCCTCTGTGTAGCAGCACCCCAGCCTTGAGCTTCTCTTTGCACCTCCTTTCACATTGCCCCATCACTGAGTCATGTCTCTCCGTGTAAGCGTTAGCTCCATGAACTCTTTTACACACAATGCAGTTAGCCTGTGGAACTCATTGCCACAATGTAGCAGAGAGGCAAGAATCTTAGCAGGATTCCAAAAGGGATTGGACATTTATGTGGATAACAAGAACACCCAGAGTCACAAAGGCAAATGCTAAAGAAATAACCAAGAGGCTGGGAAGGGCTATAAACCTGCCTGCTTCATGGCACAACCACCCTCGAACTGACTGGGGTCAGGAGGAAACATTCCCAGGGGAAGGTTAACCAGGAGTGGAGGGTTCCTTGCACCTTCCTCTGAAGCAGCTGGTGCTTGTCACAGTTGGACACAGGATCCTGGGCTAGAGGGCCGTTCTGATGTTCCTATGGCATTAGCTGTAACCTCCTGCCCTGGAACTCCAATGTTTTCAGGGAGCTGGATCCATGGACCTTTCCATTGACTCCAGTGGGCTTAGGAATAGGCTCAGAAGGGTAAAGCAATGCCTCCTCCGAGCAGGGCACTCATGGGACCTCCTGCACTGTGATCCACGTGCTGTCAGGAGTGATCCTGGCCATGCTCTTGAAGGACATGGCAGAGGATTCCCCAACCAGGGCACTCCAACCTCCAAGGGCTACAGGGGAAAAACAGGGCAACCCTGATGTGACTCCCTTGAAACCAATAGGATGTAAATGGATGGGTAAATGAGATAAGTGGAAAATAGCCATCTAATCTATGTACTGTATAATAATAATGAGAGAGAGATAGAGAGATATGTGGTGTATGGGGATAGATAGATGTGGTGTATGGGGATAGATAGAGAGATAGATCATAGTATACTGATTGATCTAAGATCTAGGTAGACAGATGAGAATACTAAGATATATTTGTCTAGCTAACTATCCTCCTAGATCTTAGTATACCGATTAATCAAGCTAGCTAGCTAACTAGCTAGATCAATATACTAAGATCTAGGAGGATAGATTGGTAGCTAGCTAGCTAAATATATTAAGATCTAGAAAGAGAGTTAGCTAGATAGATAGATCAATTGATTGATCAGTATCCTATCTTGCTAACTGTCCTACTAGATCTTAATATACTTATCTAGCTAGCTAACTACTTATCCATCCGCCCAGATTTTAATATACTGGTCTAGCTAGCTAGATTGATCAGAATACAAAGACCTAAGAGGATAGATAGATAGATAGATAGATAGATAGATAGATAGATAGATAATGTTTCACCTCCAGCTCAAAGAGTCTATCTGTTCTAGTTAACTACCTATCAATCCTCCTAGCTCTTAGTATTCTGCTCTAGCTAGCTAGCTAGCTCATTTGATGAATCAGTATCCTAGGACAGTTAGTTAGCTAGATAGACTTGGCTTTTAGTGCTGTGTTCCAACAGGCTGAGGGGATCCCAGGCAAGCAGCCCACTCAAAGGGGTCAAACACAGTCCTCTGGGATGAGTTCTCTCCAAACCACCCCCAAGCTCCTTGTCAGGCCCAGGCCGTGACAAGCTTCCCAGACAGGTGACAAGGAGTGTTGCACAGTCTTCCCAGCCCTGTGCATGCCCCTGCGTGCACCCGCTCCCTCTCCTCTGGTATGAAGAGCTCTGTCTTGGCTTAGTCCCCGTTGCATTTTACAAAACAAGGCACAGAGGAAAGTTTGCCCCAACCTAGCTTCAAGCCCCTGCCCTGCCAGCACACAGTGCAACAAGGAGAGCGCATGCAGGAAAGGACCCGTTGTCTCCATCCAAAGGCAAAGCCCAGCAGAGCGAAGGAGCAAGAAAAGGGCAAAAAGAAGGAGTGTCAGGCGAAGGCAGAGAGAGCTGCTCTGAGTTTGCTCCTGCAGGATTGCACTCAGCCAGCCAGGACCATCCTTACAAAACCAAAACGGGACCAAATAACCCAGGCCAGCAAATAACCAGAATCGCTCATAACAGCAGCACACGGTGAGGCGGGCGTCACAAAGGGACTTAGGCGCTTCAATATCTTGGCGGACTGGAGCGAGGCGCCTAACGCCTTTGGTGCATCCCAGGCTTTTTGCAGGCTGCGTAGCTGCGCCGGGGCTGTCAGCAAAGCGCGGCCGAATGACAGGAGGCGCCGCGGGAGCGCAGCCGGGCCGGCGGAGGGGCGCGCAGAGAGCGCGGCGGGCCAGCCCCAGGGCCGGGGGGAAGAAGAAGCAGCGAAGGCAGAGCAGGGAGCGCAGAAAAGCAACACGTGCCGCCGCCAGCTGCAGTCCGGATCTCCCAGCGCGGACTGCTCGCTGCGGAGCCGGGCAGCGGGTCCCTTGCGCGCACAGCGCCCCTACCTTGGGGCCGAGCCGGGGCATGGGGACCGCCGCCCGCAGGGCTTCCACCTCCTTGGTGCGGGGCTCGGGGAGCGCGGCGCGGGGCGGTGCAGTCATCGCGGCTGCCCCGGGGAGCTGGGAGGAAGTTGCACTTCGCGCAGCGCGGAGAGGAGGAGGTGGCTGTCTCCTGCCTCCGTTCTCCTGGGCTCGGCCCTTATACTGCCTCTCCAGAGCATGTGGTTTATGGGAAATCACCTTGGACGCCAGCCAGCTTTGGCAGCGAGCTCCCAGGCCTGGGCTTTTGTTTCCGCTTGTGGGGGCCGAAATGTGAATGGAAGGGCGAGCTGCTGCTAGCCTTTACCTTGCTGCATGCGTCAGACCCCTCCCCCGCTCCCCATACACCCTGGGGGGGTTCCCCGCCTGGTAGGAATTCCCTGCCCCTCCCCAAGTGGTGTCTGAAAGTTCCAAGCCTCAGAAAGGGGTTGGGAGCCTGAAGGCTCCTTTTCCCCATGCAGTGCAGGCGAGGAGCGGGGCCTGAAGCCAGCTGAACCATGCTGCTATCCTGGAGTGAAATGTGCCCCCAGCAGGGCCGGCCTTAGGGGGTGGGCCACTGGGGCGACCACCCAGCGGGCAATGGTGTAGAGTCAGAAACTGCTCCCGGCGGGCAGGGGAGCGCTGCATGAGGGGGCTCCCCCAGATTTCTCCCTGCTTCCTCCTGGCAGAGGAACATGGGGCGGGGGTGATGCACAGATACTGCTCACGCCCTCTCCCCCTCAATGTTCCTCTGTGCCTCCATAGTGGACTGTGATGGGGGGAGCAAGGAGCGACACCAAGCGCTCCGGGCATCCAGGTCACTTTCCCCACCTGGGCTGTGCTGGGAGGCATCAGGAGCTGCTGCTCTCCTGCCCTCGCCTTACACAGCCCAGGTGGGGAAAGTGACCCGGATGCAGGGAGAGTTAAGCTGGTGTTGCTCCCAGCTCCCCCCTCACAGCCCCTAGGGGGGCACGGAGGAACAGTGGGGGGGGGGGGGTGTGGAGCAGCAAGGCTAGCTGCTCTGTGCATCCAGCTCAGTTTCCCCACGTGGGCACAGGAAGGGGGGTGCAGGGGTTAGGGGCAAAGTGTAGCTGTAGTTTGTACCAGCAAAAGAGGGCTTTGGTCCCTATAGCTTGCACCACTTCCCCAAATGAAATCAGCTATCCCGCAGAACTTCAGAGTTACCAGCACCTGGGGAGTGGAGGTTGTTCGTGACTCTGAAACGTTCACAACTCTGAACAAAACGTTCTGGTGATTCCTTCAAAAGTTCACAACTGAACATTGATGTTAAAAGGGGACTGGATAAATTCATGGTGGCTAAGTCCATAAATGGCTATTAGCCAGGATGGGTAAGAATGGTGTCTCTAGCCTCTGTTCGTCAGAGGATGGAGATGGATGGCAGGATAGAGATCACTTGATCATTGCCTGTTAGGTTCACTCCCTCTGGGGCACCTGGCATTGGCCACTGTCGGTAGACAGATACTGGGCTAGATGGACCTTTGGTCTGACCCGGTACGGCCTTTCTTATGTTCTTATGAAACGTCACCGTGCAAAAGCAAAATGCTGCTTTCCCTTGATTTTTTTAGTAGTTTACATTTAACACAGGACTGTACTATATTTCCCACACACACACACACCGCCCCCTTTTTATCTCTGCTGCTGCCTGTGTACTCCTGGTTCCCAATGAGGTGTGTGGTTGACTGGTCAGTTCGTAACTCTGGTGTTCGTAACTCTAAGGTTCTACTGTACTCAGGGCCGGCTCTAGGCACCAGCACTCCAAGCATGTGTTTGGGGCGGCACTTTCCAAGGGGCGGCACTCCGGCTCCTTTTTTTTTTTTTTTGCTTGGGGCGCAAAAAGCCGGGAGCCGGCCCTGAGCAGAGGTGAGCTGCGGTGGTGGGGGGCATGGGGAGGGCCGCAGGAAGTAACCCTGGGGGGGCAGAGGAACCGCTCCCCCCCCCAGCTCACCTCCGCCTCCTCCCCAAAGCGCGCTGCCGCTCCACTTCTCCCCCCTCCCTCCCAGGCAAGGAGGGGTAGGAGGGGAAATGCGGCGCGCCCGCGGGAGGAGGCGGGGCCAGGGATTTGGGGAAGAGGTTGGAATGGGGCGGGGAAGGGGCGGAGTTGGGGTGGGGCCGGGGGGGCACAGGAAAATTTTTTTGCTTGGGGCAGCAAAAAAATTGGAGCTGGCCCTGACTGTACTGGGGAAAGCCCTTTTATGCTGTTACAGTGGTGTCTAGACTAGGGCTGTGGTCTATATAAAAATGCCATCAAAACATCACACCGCTGGCCAACGTTACTCTGCCAGCCAAAGTTTTAAGTCTAGGCCTGGTTTTCGGGTGCATCTACACACTGCAAATAAAAAAAAAGGGTGGTTAGAGAACCTCAGTGCTCAGGTCAACTGATTCGGGCTACATGGCTAAAAAACAGCTTGTAGATGTTCCCACATGGGCTGCAGCCTGGGCTTTGAGACCCCTCACCTCTTGCTGGGTTTCAGAGCTTGGGCTCCAGCCTGAGCAGGGACATCTACACTGCTATCGTTAGCCCCGTTGTGTGAGCCCAAGACAGTTGACCTGGGCTCTGAGACTCACTGCTGGGGTTTGGATTTTTTTTGCCATGTAGCCGTACCCTTAGTGAGCACGGGTCAGTTTCAGTCCAAAAATACTGCATTGGCACAAGCATAGGTATATGTCTATGAGTTTGCATGTGTCTGTGTGAGAGACGTGTGCATATATGTGTGTGTGTGTACATGTGTGTGTACATGTGTGTGCAATGTGCATGTGAATGATCATGTCTGTGTGGCAGGGGTGGGGGGCTGAGAGCATGAGTCCAGATTGGAATGTGCATAGGATATGTGTGAAATATGTTTATCAGTGAGCATGGATCTCTGACAACATGCACAAATATCACAGAAACCCGCTGTGACAGTCCTAGGGCAGAAAATTGCTCGAGTAGTAGAGGAACATTGTCACCTGTCAGATCGAATCTGGTTTAACACACAGGTGGCTTTTAAGAACAATAGAAACCATCTTTCTATTACTCTGTTCTTTAAAAAGCTTGTTGGAAGCAGCTGTTTGTAAGGAAGGAAACATCTTCGCTGACTTGCAACTCAAAGAGTCATGAATACCACAAAATGGAATGGACCATAAGAAAAAATGAAACTGACTTTATTGACTCTCACTGCCTGAGGTGGGAGAAATTAACTGCATTGTCCAAGATTTCCCATAAACCACATGCTTTGAGGAAACTGTATTAGGCTGAGAACAGAGGCAGGAGTTAGCCTCAAACTGGATCTTGAAAATGACTGGAGACTTAAATAATTAAAGGTCTGATGAGTAATTTAGGGAAATTAATGTGTCTGTTTATAATATTCCCTTGTCATACCGATAGTACATAAGAACATAAGAACGGCCATACTGGCTCAGACCAAAGATCCATCTAGCCCAGCATCCTGTCTTCTGACAGTGGCCAATGCCAGGTGCCCCAGAGGGAATGACCAGAACAGATAATCATCAAGTTATCCATCCCCTGTTGCCCATTCCCAGCTTCTGGCAAATTTGTTCAAATGTGTTAGTATTTGTTCAAGTGTGTGTATATCTGATCACGGGCATCTATGTATGTGTGCAAGCCGATGTGTTTGTGTATCTACGTGCAGGTATGTCTACGGGTGTGATATGCGTATATAGGTGCATATGTGCTGATGCCTGTCTATTAATGTCTGTGTACACAAGGAATGTCTGTGTATCACCATATGTCTGTGCGCGTGCCCGGGCATCTGCATGTGCATTGTTCATCTGTGTTCATTTGCATCTGTGTGCAATATGTTTGGGACCGTGTTTGTGTGTGTGTATTTTGTGTGCAAACATGGATAAGGCATGCAAAGGTGTGAGTGTGTCAGTGTGAAAATGTAGATGCCTGTGCTTCTATTTTGTGTACAATGTATGTGGATCTGCATTAGTGGGCATGCAGCCACATACATATACGTTATACATGCATGTCTTATTCCCATGTGTTGTTTCGTTCCCAGGGCTAGAATTGGAATGAAGGCAGAACTGTGTGAGACTTGGAGTGTATTTGGGTTGGTTCCATGTAGGGTGACCAGACAGCAAATGTGAAAAATCTGGACAGGGGGTGGGGGTTTAATAGGAGCCTATATAAGAAAAAGACCCAAAAATCGGGACTGTCCCTATAAAATCGGGACATCTGGTCACCCTAGTTCTAAGACCCCCGACACTTGGCACGAGCACTGGTTTTAACAACTGCCCCAGGCTGCGTCAGAGAGATTCTGGATAAATTCATCTTCGGGGCTCAGTGTCATTATATTAAAAATAGGAACCATGAGGGGGAAAAAACCCCAAACCAGAAGGTCAAGTTTTTCCATTCAGTAATCTGATCACATCTGTTTTCTTTGATTCACAGGGTAACATCATAGGGACAGAACTCAGCTGACACCAAGGGAGTGGCAGAGTGGTAGTGGGAGGGGTGGAGTACAAAGGTGAGAGAAAGGGAACCATTTGATTAGCCTAGGGACCAGATCCTCAGCTGGGGTCATGCAGTATAGCCCCACTGAAGTCAATGACTCATAGAATCACAGAAATATAGGGCTAAGGGCCGGAAGGGCCTCAAGAGGTCACCTAATCCAACCTCCTGTTCTGAGGTGGCACCATGTAAATCTAGACTGGCCCTGACAGGTATTTGTCGAACCTGTTCTTAAAAACCTCCAATGACCGGGACTCTGCAACCTTGCGTGGCAGCCTATTCCAGTGCTGAACTATCCTTATAGTTCAAAAGTTTTTCCTCCCATCTAATTTAACTCTCCCTTGCTGCAGATTAAGCCCATTACTTCTTGTCCTACCTTCAGGAGAACAATTGATCACTGTCCTCTTTACAACAGCCCTTAATCCCCCTTCAGACTTCTTTTCTCAACACTGAACATGCCCAGGTTTTTTTAATCCTTCCTCAAAAGTCAGGTTTTCTAAAATGTTTATCTTGTTGCTCTCCTCTGGTCTCTCTCCAATGTGTCTACATCTTTCTTAAAGTCTGGTGTCCGAAACTACACACAACACTCCAGCTGAGGCCTCACTAGTGCCAACTAGAGCTGGACAATAATCTCCTGTGTTCTACATATAACACTCCTGTTAACACACACTAGGATAGCAGCCTTTCTTGCAACTGCATCACACTGTTGATTCATTCAATTAGTGACCTACAGTAACCCCCAGATCCTTTTTTGCAGTACTGCTGCCTAGCCCATTATCCCCCATTTTATATTTGTGCATTTGATTTTTTTTGTCCTAAGTGCAGTACGTTTCACTTGTTTTTATTGACTTTCATCTTGTTGATTTCAGATCCATTCTCAAATTTGTCAAGGTTGTTTCGAATTCTAACCCTCTCCTCCAAAGTGCTAGTAAGCCGCCCACCTTAGTGTCATCTGCACATTTTATAAGCATGCTCTCCTCTCCAGTACTGGAATCATTAATGAAAATATTGCATAATACCAGACCCAGGACAGACCCCTGTGAAACTCTTCAGGATACATCCTCCCAGTTTGACAGCAAACCCATTGATAACTACTCTTTGAGTACAGTCTTGCAATCAGTTTTGTACCCATGCCTTATAGTAATTTAATCTAGACTACATTTCCCTAGTTTGCTTATGAGAACATCATGTGGGACTGTGTCAAAAACCTTACTAAAAGCAAGATACATCACATCTACCGTTTCCCCCCATCCACGAGGCCAGTAACCCTGTCAAAGAAGGAAATTAGGTTTGTTTGACATGATTTGTTCTTGACAAATCCATGTTGGCTAGTACTTATAACCCTGTGATCCTCTAGGGGCTTACAAATTGATTGTTTAACAATTTGTTCCAATATCTTTCCAGGTATCAAAGCTAGGCTGACTAATTCCTTAGGTCTGCTTTGTTCTCCTTTTTACAGATAGTTTCTATGTTTGCCCTACTCCGGTTCTCTGGGGCCTCTCCCATCCCTCATAAATTCTTGAAGACAATCGCCAGCAGTTCTGAGATTGCTTTAGCTAGTTCCTTGAAGAGGAATTTCATCAGGTCCTGCCACTTGAATACTGTACAGGTCTGTCTTATCTTACGCTGGGGTTACATTCCGCGGTTAGCGCGTATAGTCGAAATCCCATTGACTTTAATGGCGGGCGGAATCGACCGCACTACAGACACAGTACAGAAATTGGTTTTTTTCCTCTCTCTTTTTTGTGTGTGTGTGTGTGTTTTTGCCGACCGCGCAAAGCCGAAATTGCGCATGTTAAATGCGCGTAAGATGAGACAGACCTGTACATCTAATTTATATAAATATTGCATTCCTTCCCCCTTCTTTGTTTTAATTGTGTTAAGACAAGCAGAATAGGCATTAAACATCTCAGCCTTCTTGATGTCATCTGTTATTAGGTTTCCTTCTCTGCTAAGTAGAGGATCTACACTTTCCTTCCTCATTCTCTTGCTCCTACTGTATTTATATAATCTCTTCTGTTTGCCTTTTGTGCCCCTTGCTAGGGGTAACGCCTTTTGTGCCCTAGCCTTTCTCATTTTGTCCCTACATGCTTCTGCTAGTCTTGTGTACTCATTTGCCCATGTTTCCACCGAATGAAGCTGACTTTTTCTGAGGATCTGGCCCTATTTCTTTAATTTCTCCAAGTTGTTTCCTTTTAAGTGGCTGGAAGACTGTCATGTCCAAAGTCATGTGGTGAGCTACCTGTTGTGTATTCATTGTGCTGCAGGCTATTTAGGGCAAAGTGGAGGAAATCCCTGCACTGTGTTATATCTGATCATCCACCCACGGTCTCATACAACTCACTGAAGAGAAGCCAATGCTATTCTTTTGGCTGGCACTTCTGGGTCTGCTTCAGGATCTGCAAACCTGCACAAACCGACTCCTGATCGTCTCCTCCCATCCACATCAGATGTAAAAATGTCAACACATTAACCATTTCAGGAAGGCCCAGGGGAGTAGCTGATGGAGAAGCAGCTGAGTGCTGGGTACCAAATGCTCCTGAGTTATTACTAATGATCATAAAATTGACTTTTGTCTGAGGAGCTCACCTTGAGCCGCAGGGCAGACTGGGATTTGAACTTCCCCAAATTTCATGGTGAGGAGAGGTGATCAGCCACAAAGTTCATTTCCAGATCAGAATCTGGATCCAAACCTGGGATTTGGGCTCCTTTCTATAAATACCTCTCCCTTTGTATTTGCATATATGTTTGTACTTCCTCTCGGACTGGTGGTGGAAATATTTAAAAACACAAAATTAGCCTCCATGACCATGGGCAGGAACCCCGAGGAGAGGAAATGAAACTAATAGCAATAAAAATGTGGTTTGTGTATATGACATGTCAGTGTTCTGTAATACCTCAAGTTCATGGGCCATGGGGAATGTCTTACAATAGGGCGGCATCTTCACGGTGTGAATGGCGTAGGCCAGTTCAAATTGCAGAAGAAGCCTCATTCACATTTCTAGAAAACATGGTCTAATGGTTAGAACGTAAGACTAGGAGTCAGGAGACCTTGGGCCTCATCTCGCCTCTGACTCATGGTGGGGTCCTTAGGCAAGACCCTGTGCGCTGCTTTCCTCATCTGTAAAACGGGGCTGATGATAATACTTACCTCCCGCACTAACAGTGTGAGTGTGTCTTGCGTTTATTTGCTGTACGTGACTCTTTGCTGGACACTTGCCGCTGAGCGTTTGTAGTTATAGGCTGCGTGTGGGCAGCTTATTGTGAGCATTCAATCACCAACCGCTGACCGGTGCGGGATCATTTTGCCGGAACACCTAGCTCACATGGCACGTTTGTGAGCCCTGATTGGATGAGCATAACGCTTCACACTGAAGCGACACTGATTTACACCAGCTGAGGATTTGTGTCAGTTACCCCAGTAGAGCTGTGCCAATTGGGGATCTGGCCCATTGACTCTGCTGGAGTTACAGCCATTTACACCAGCTGAGAACCTGGCTCCCATATTCCATGAGCAGCCATGCCAGTAAAGCGTGTTCATTTCCCCCCCTCCATGGGGCACTGCATGAGGGGCAGCAGTGGCCCCTTCAACTGCTGGGCAACCATCACCCTGCTGTGTGTGGTGCATCTGGCAGCGCCTGGACCAGCTGCCCCAGTCAGGGGCTGGCCTTGGCTTTTGCCCCTAATGGAAGGGGGAGAAATACAGCTGTGATCCCTGGGTAGTTAGGGCACATTTCTTGTCTCTCTCCAGGCTGCGTTGCAGTTAGCGGGGCAGCAGGGGGCACGCTCCAGTTCATGGCTCCAGTTCACACGCTTCGGAACCCAGGATTTCACCTCGCTGTGCTTTGTACCATTTCCAGTGGCTCTTGTTTACAGTGTGGAAGGCAGCAATACTGGGAGCACAATCCCACCAGGGCATTGCCTCATCTGCCCGCTGCGTCCCTACCTTGGCATGCTCCCACACTGGCTATGTTTACTCTGACATTCCTGGTGCTCCTCAATTGCCTACCCTCCATTGTCTAGACCAGGGCCCTTCGCCAGCTCTGCAGCTCCCTGTCCCGCGACTGTCCAAAGGATGTGGGGTTTGTTGTGTCTGCCCGGCTTTCTTTCTGTCAGCACTGAGGTTGGAGCCTATGGCTTCGCAACTGAGCTCTGGGCGTTCCTCTTCAACCCTTCCATCTCCTCCCAGAATTCAGTATCATTCTGAACATGTCACTTCACACTGCAGCTGGGCCTTTAGTATGATTCAATTTGCCAGCACCATTCTCCATCCGTTGGCTTTCCTGGGGAGGCATCAGTGAAGCTGGAAGAAAGAGTGAGTTCTCTCTAAGTCTATATGCATGAGATATGGACCTTACCCTATGTTGTGCTCACACAAGGCCTGATCCAAAGCCCTTTGAAGTCAGTAGTCTTCAGGCACATAGCACCTTCTGGTTTTCAAATGAACCCTTTCCCATCCTCTTCCATCCACCACTTCTTTGACATCCTCTGGCAGGAAAGGGAGTTAGAGCTCCCATGGAAACCCATGCACAGCTGGTGCCGGCTTACCTGTCCCTTCCGAGGGTCAAAGGACCCCAGGGAATAGATTTAACCAGTGCATAGTCATGGAGCTGGGTGTGCAAAGGCGTGTGTGCAAAATGGTAGATCTCTGTCAGATGCGCAATGTGAGCATCAGGTTCATTCCCTCTGATGCACGTGGCATTGGCTGCTGTCAGAAGACAGGATACTGGGCTAGATGGACCTTTGGTCTGACCCAGTACGGCCATTCTTATGACTTGCCCCAGGTCAGAGGGAGAGCCAGGAATAGAACTCATGTCTCCTATCTCACAAGCTAGTGCCCTAACCAGTACATCACACTGCCTCCCATTGGGCAACCATTCACTTCAAAAGGCTTTGGTCCAAGCCCTGAGTGGCTTGATTTTCAGAGGTGCTCAGCACCCTCAGTTCCCATTGACTCCAGGGGGGATACACTCCTCATTTACACCAATGTGAATGCAGACAGAAGTTGGTCCAGCTCCAAGGTCAATTGCACACCTTTCTCTGTAGTTACATTAGAACAGCTTCAGTCTTTTGGGGAGCATTATGTGCAGCATTGAAATAACCTGACAGGCTGGATTCTTGGTGGAAAGCTGCAAGCAGATCCACATTGGAGAAGGGGCAAGACAATTGGATGCAGAATGAGATGGGGGAAGAGATTCCAGTTTCTCTCCAGGATAGGTGTGACGCCAGATACCTTCTGGCTGGCCAGCCATTGCATTGTCTTAGATCCGGAACGATCAGCATCAAACCTCATCTCAGGAATTCATATCCTTGAAAAACAGCCCAGCATTTCTCAGAGTAGGCTATTTTTCAGAGAGAAAGTGCCTGAGATCTTAGTTAATTTCCTTCCTCGATGATTCATTACAGCAGGGGCAAAAGAGGGCCATTGTTTGAAATCGGACAAGTCAGTTTGGCCCTTTCTTATCTCTCAGATCTGTCAGTCCTGGCATCTCTGCTCTAAATAGAACAACTGGTGACAAACCAACACATTCACAAAACCAAGGAAGGGGTGAGCAAGCTCAAGCTATAAGAGGTGTTCCGGGGGAAAGGAGTTTGTGTGTGTCTCTCTCCGGAGCTGGGAGAAAGTGGATTATGTATTCCTGGAAAAGCAAACCCTTGATGAGAGGTAACTGTGCAAGAGGGGAGCTGGTAAAGAGAGGCCTCCAGAAGCAAGATGGGTGGAGGTAACTCCCACAGCCCACTGAATAGTCACACATCCCACCAGCTGGAAATCCCCTCCTAGAACGCTAGGAGCCTGATCATAGAGGGATGAAGTCGTGTCTTGGTGCTGCAGGTTCCTGTCTGTTGTATCTCAATGACAGCAGTTCCTTGGCACTGTGCTGTGTAGCAGAGGGGAAAATACCTCCCCAGAATCCTCCTTCCTCCAGGGCTCAGTGGAGGCTTTGATGTGCTGTACCAAGGCCTCTCTGCTCCTCATGGATCCAGGTTAATCAGGATTAGATCCGAGTTTATTAATGGCAATGGCTAACGAATCCACTGAACATAGCTTCTTTCCTCTCTGGCAAGATATCCATGGTCTGGCTGCAATTTACTCCAATTCACTCACAACTGCAATTTAACACATGGCTGCCTCCTCAAATCTTTATTCCATGGATCGATCACCAATAGTCAAGCTCTGTTGTTTTGCAGACATTGGCCAGCTAAGTCACATGGTTTTGCTTCTTCTCCCTGATTGGATGAGTGCAGCTGGCAGGGCTCCCCATGCTGGTGCATTCAAATCAGTCAAACCTTCCTGGCTAGCAGAAGTCGATGACTCAGATGCTCACAGAATGGCGAAGCAGGCGTGAGTGTGGAATTGTCTGCAGGTCCAAGTGGATATTCATGGGGAGTGGTTTGCATTACTCACCTGCTTGCTGGGGACTCAGACTGCAAATGCCAATAGCCCAGCTCCTGTGGTTTCCTCCATCTAAGCTCATTGCACTCGGACCTGCAGACAATCCCACGCTCATGGCCGCTTTGCCATTCCGTGAGCATCTGAGCCGCCAGCTCCTGCTGGCAGGAACGTTTGCACCAGACTGATGTGAATCCACCAACACGGGGAGCCCTGCCAGCTGCCTGTTCCAACATCATGCAGCAGCAGGAGGAGTGCCTCAGAGATGAGATGGTTAACAGCACAGCACAGGGCCTCCTGACCTTTCCTTCTGGCATCCTTCCCTACTGCCAAGCATGCAAAGTGGCACAGCAGGGAGCCTTCATCTAGGGAGGAGCTCCCAACGCAGAGAGCACCCAGAAAAGTGGGAACCCACTGCTACCTCACAACAACTCCCTCCCCCTGCTCTAGAGCCGCAGGGAATTTCCCACTGCATGACTGATCAGCTTCCCATTGTGTCGTCTGAATCCCACGGGGAGTGCCAGCTCTGGAGAGCTATAAATAGGGACCCACCTCACAGCAGATCAGAGCCAGATGCAAACCATGTGGGAGTCCAGGAGTCTTTGGATCCAGGGTTCTGGTTCTGACCATTTGAGACAAAGGGGCAGCGGAGATGTTTGGAAACGGGCTCAGATCTGAGCAGTCATTTGGTTTGGGGCCAAGGTTTGCAAAAGGAACTCACGATTTAAAGACATTTTCAGGGGGCGGGTGCTCAGCACTTTCTGAAAACCAGGCCCCTTTAAGGTGTCTCAAGGTGGGCCCCCCCCCCCCCCCCAGAATGGAAGCACCCACAATCACTTGTGGCTCAGGACTCAGGCCTATAGTATAGTCACCATACACCTCCCAGAGCTGCCGAGCCCGGACCAGGACTTAGGGAGGCCCTGGTGTGGTGACACTAGCCAGCACAGGCTGGCAGCTAGAGAGAACCACAGGTTCTGTCTGAGTCCAGCAGCCTCAATAGGGAGTGCCCTTTATAGCCCATGTAGCCCAGCCCTGCCTCTCCTCTCCCACTAGTACTCTCAGGGACCATTCCCAGTGTGCTGGGAGAGATTGTTGGGGCAGGACAGAGCGATGGGGCAAGAGGATAAATATTTGGCTTATCAAACAGGGAAAGCCACCTCCTAAACAGGCATCCGGCAGGAGGCTCCTAATGTTGTCTGCTGCTGGGGTGTCCCTCCCCCTTTCCCCCAGAGGATGTCCCAAACTTGACAGGGACCATGCGTCCTCCCCAGCCAACAGTGACCCAGCACTTTTCCTCAGCTCCGGCTGCAGGACGATGACAGTGCGTTAATCAGGGGACTGGGCAGAGGGTCTCTGCAAAGCCGGCACACTCATCACTCCTCCTGCCATTCTGCAAAGGCGTTACCGCTGAGTCACGCTTGGCTGCCGGCTGGCTGGCCTGACTGTAAGGGATGGACCCTCCCACGGGCAGGCAGCCCTGTCAAGGCTGCGGAATGCACTCCTTCCGCCAGCCCCTCGCTGGGCCTAGGGATCAGCTGCAGAGTCACAGGGAAGCCTACCACTGGTGTGCAAGGGATAACGGCCACGGATCAAGCCCAATCGGTGGGGTGCAGCTCCTCGCTCATGGTCTCGACCCCTCATAGAACCATAGAACTGCAAGGGACGTCGAGAGGTCGTCTAGTCCAGTCCCCTGCACTCGTGGCAGGACTATTATCTAGACCAGGGGTCGGCAACCTCTGGCATGCGGCTCGCCAGGGTAAGTTCCCTGGCGGGCCGGGCCAGTTTGTTTACCTGCCGCGTCGGCAGGTTCGGCCGATCGTGGCTCCCACTGGCCGCGGTTCGCCGTCCCAGGCCAATGGGGGCAGCGGGAAGCGACGCGGGCGAGGGATGTACTGGCCGCGGCTTCCCGTCGCCCCCGTTGGCCCGGAGCGGCGAACCGCAGCCAGTGGGAGCCGCGATCGGCCGAACCTGCCGACGCGGCAGGTAAACAAACTGGCCCGGCCCGCCAGGGTGCTTACCCTGGCGAGCCGCGTGCCAGAGGTTGCCGACCCCTGATCTAGACCATCCCTGACAGGCGTTTGTCCAACCTGCTCTTAAAAATCTCCAGTGATGAAGATTCCACAACCTCCCTGGGCAATTTATTCCAGTGCTTAACCACCCTGACAGGAAGTTTTTCCTAATGTCTTCATTCTAATCCTCATAGGATGGGCGGCAACTCCCTGCTCAGAGCCTGGAGTGGATCCTGCAGACCCAAGAGGATGTGGGGGGGAGGAGGTGGGGGAGGGGGACAGCTCCCCCATCATGGCTCATACAAGATCCCTCAGCCCCAATAGTTTGAGGCAGAGCTCCCCCGTTTCTGCCCAGATCACTCAGACCCAATAGGTCACTGTGAGACCAAAGCTGGCCCCAAGGAAGAGACCATGCTGTCGCTCCCTGTCCCCAGCCTGCTGCCAGGGCTCCATAGGTCCGAATTCTAGACTGTCCTCAGCGATACTGGTCCAATGCAGCCTACACTGTGCTCTCCATCAGCTTGGCTGCCTTTAGGAAATACTCTATGGGACCGTGACAAGGGGCCAAACATTTAAGAAGTTGCCCAGATCCTAACAGAGATCAGGGGCCAAGTCTCGCTGTGGTGAAAGCAGATAGATCTCTGTTTGAGCCCAGGGAGTTGCTCCTGTTTACACCAGGGCTAGATTTGGCCCTCAGGTTTTTGGATGCTGCGAGATGCAGCTGAGATGCGCTCCTGTTCAGGCAAACCATTTATCAGTGCACGGCNCGTTTGTCCAACCTGCTCTTAAAAATCTCCAGTGATGAAGATTCCACAACCTCCCTGGGCAATTTATTCCAGTGCTTAACCACCCTGACAGGAAGTTTTTCCTAATGTCTTCATTCTAATCCTCATAGGATGGGCGGCAACTCCCTGCTCAGAGCCTGGAGTGGATCCTGCAGACCCAAGAGGATGTGGGGGGGAGGAGGTGGGGGAGGGGGACAGCTCCCCCATCATGGCTCATACAAGATCCCTCAGCCCCAATAGTTTGAGGCAGAGCTCCCCCGTTTCTGCCCAGATCACTCAGACCCAATAGGTCACTGTGAGACCAAAGCTGGCCCCAAGGAAGAGACCATGCTGTCGCTCCCTGTCCCCAGCCTGCTGCCAGGGCTCCATAGGTCCGAATTCTAGACTGTCCTCAGCGATACTGGTCCAATGCAGCCTACACTGTGCTCTCCATCAGCTTGGCTGCCTTTAGGAAATACTCTATGGGACCGTGACAAGGGGCCAAACATTTAAGAAGTTGCCCAGATCCTAACAGAGATCAGGGGCCAAGTCTCGCTGTGGTGAAAGCAGATAGATCTCTGTTTGAGCCCAGGGAGTTGCTCCTGTTTACACCAGGGCTAGATTTGGCCCTCAGGTTTTTGGATGCTGCGAGATGCAGCTGAGATGCGCTCCTGTTCAGGCAAACCATTTATCAGTGCACGGCCTTTTTTACAAAGGGATGCGGGCCTATCAGACAAAACGTTCACCTGCGGAACTAACTGCCACAAGACATCGATGTGGCCAAGAACTTAGCAGGATTCCAAAAAAGGACTGGATATTTATGTGAATAACATGAACATCCAGAGTCACAATAGTAAATTTTCAGTAATAACCTAGAGGCTGAGAAGGGCTATAAACTCACCCACTTAAGGCCCACCCAATCTCTAACTGACTGGGGGCAGTACAGAGGTGTGTGCATTTAATCTGAGGATAGCATTTTTCGGTCTGTCGATGCAGCATCTTCCACCAGCATCCCAGCCACTAACGGGATCAAAGCAGGACTAGGTTGTTTTTTGTGGGTCAGGTGGCAGCTGTGCCCAATCCTGGGGAATGAGGGGCAGGAGGGATCATGAGCAGGCTAGGAGGAGGTGCAGCACCACTTAGTCCAGCATGTGCAGTATTGTGAGTGGTATTGAGGGGTGGGGGAAGATGTGAACGGAGAAGCATGACTCTGTGTCAAGGGGAACCCGTAGAGGCGTTGTAAGCGTGGGGGAGCGCAGCTGGATGCTCTCCAGGAAACCATGACATTGGCAGAAAGGGTCTTGCCTTCTAAGGACTCTGACAGATTCTTCCCCCTGGGAAGCCCTCACTGACCTCACAAAGCAGCAAGAATGCGAGCAGATTTCGACAGGCGGAGTGTCACAGCAGCTGGCGCAGCTGCTTGTGGGTGGGATACGTTTCATTGTGCAGCGCTGGAAACACACCGGCGACACATGGGTGGAAACCACGGGACGGGCCCGAGGGGATCCTGATCCAAACTCTGCCCAGCTTCAGTCCTGTTCGGCTCTCGGTCCCATCTCTAGTAAAACTAGAACCCAGTGAACCTGGGATGCAGAGAGCAGCTGAGCGAAGGTCCAGAAAGCTCAGCGGCGGACGAGGGAGTTGCTCTGTTGCTAGCGAGTTCACAGGGCTCCCGGTTTGAGCCCTCCCTGTTGTAGAACAAAGGTCAAACACAGATGGTGCACGTGGACATCAGGCAGGGAGGTTCTCCATGGGTTAAATCCCCTCCAGGGTTTGGCTGCTAGCTGGCAGATGGGGGGAAAGCCTATTCCCACATATTCACCCAAGCGCAGCCCGCTGGGTCCCTCTTGAGCAGTGGGGTTCTCTGCTCACCATTCCCCCCTTGTGCGCATTTAACCCTGCCGATGACTCCAGCCCTTTTGCCCTCCATGAACCCCATTTCCCAGCTGGTCCCCTCCAGTCTGACTCAAGAGGAGGCTGCTGTTTGCCCCAAGGTTGGGCCTCCTGGTTAAACAGGCTGGGACTATGGGTGGAGGCCCAAAGCAGGCTCCAGGGGCAGGGATGGGATGAAGCCAGTTCAGAGAACAGCACAAACAAAGAGGCGCTGTTTCTCCTCGTTCTCCACGGGCTGGTTGTTTATCTGCAAAGAAGGCTGTTTACATCAGCCACCTGCAGCCTGCCAGCCGCCGGCCTCCTGCTCCCAGTGCCATGAACAGAGCAGTGACTATGGAGCTTGGCACAAGCCTGTCCCCACCCCCACCCTCAGTCTGGGCCGCAAACCAGGCCATGGGGCCCTTCACTCCCCAGGGTCCGGTTGGGAGGCTCCTGTTGTGCCCGACAACCCAAGGGCTCCCACGACGGGCCCAGATCCAGATTCTGCACTGCCCCGCCCCTAACGCTTCAGGGGCATCTGGGCAACACGCCTGTCACGCGGGATTCATGTCCACGTCTAGTGACTGACCCACATTGAGGATTCATAGATTCTAGAACCAGGAGGGACCATTCGGACCATCTAGTCCAATCTCCTTTAACACAGGCTGGAGAACCTCACCCAGGGATTCCTGCACCGGGCCCTGTAACTTCTTCTGGTGTTAGAGAAAAGTCTCCATGATGTCTTGATAACACCTTGCCCTTCTATCGTGCTTCCCAGCCAGAGGTCTCACTGGGCTTTGTGGAAGTGGGTATCATTATCCCTGTGGAACCAATGGGGCAACCAAGGCACAGATAGGGGAAAGGGGCTTGTGCCAGGTCACAAGGCAATTCAGTGGCAGAGCTGAATTCAAGTCTGTAGGATAACAGCCTACTACTGTTACTCCTTTAGCCCAGAGAGGTCTTACAACCTGCCATGGGGGAGGGGAGGCATTACACTGAGATACACAGCTTTGGATTGTCTCCTTAGCGAGATGGGGGAGCAGCAAGATTTGGATCTGGGTTTGGAATCCAAACCCAGAGCTGTTTGGATCCAGATCCAGAGTTTGTTTCTGGCCTGTGACTAGTTAGCACTTTGCCATCACCTAGGGCAGCCTTCACAGAAGAACACCACACAGTGTCTGGTTCTCCATCTAACCCTCCTTGAGGAGATGACCACACACTACCCCTCTAACTCCCCTCCCTCCCCATAGGGAAAGAGAGGGCTGATGTTGCCAGGACACGGAGCTAGCCCAGACTCTTCCATGTAAACAGCACAAGCCATTTTGGAGAAAGTTCCCAGAGACTCAGCTACTGACGGTCCTCAAGAGAGAGCTTTGGAAAACTGGCAAGATCCAGTTTGGGGGAGAGAGAGGGGAGCAGCTGGGCACAGACATCCCAACGGCTGCTCTCCAGAAGTGAGGTTCACACAACCTAGGCACTACTTAACTCTTACTTTGAGGGCACAAGTGATGCATGGCCCTGTGCTGCTGTTCTGCACTGTGGTTAGTTTCACTCCCTTGCATGAACCTCATTTTTGCACTTCCTAGGTCTCTGGTCACCGAAGGTGATCCTTCAGTCCCCCGCTCTCCGTCACTCCTGGTGATAAGTGCACTGGATGGGTTGTGAGGAGATCTGGGGTCAATTCCTGACCTGACCACTGACTTCTTGCGGGACCTTGCTCAGCGTGACACAAAGGAGCAGGTTGTGATGTCAGTTACTCCAAGATAGCTCTAGTATAACTCCACTGCAGTCAACGTAACCTGTATGATGGATCTGAGATTATCTGTCCTGTCATCCCCCTTGTGCCTCAGTTTCCCCATCTTCAACATAGGGTGAACAATACCAATCCTCCTTTGTAAAGGGCTTTAAGATCCTTCGATGAAGAGTGCTACATAAGTGCAAATTATTAGTATTCTCTGTCACCTGGGATTTCTCCTCCAGTGCTCACACCCCACTCAACCCCCCCTTGCGGGCATGAAATTTTACAATACAGGGCTATTCCAGCCTCTTTGGAAGAGCTCAGAGCTGTCTTCTCTTGCTCTGCTCACACACTAGTTGACAGCATTTTCAGCTGTTAACTAGTTCAGTTCATGTCTCTCACTGACTCTTCTTCACCATATCCTCTACCGTGGTACTGGGGGCCATACCAATACCTACACTCGATCGGTCCATCGAGAGGTGTGCACGGCCAGAGACAGATACTGGCCTGGGCAAAAAGCAGGGAATAATAGCTAGATGTCAATACTTGTTTGAAACAAGTTCTAAGCAGGGAACAGTAGAAATCCACCAGTTTCTACATAAACAGATGCTGAGGATTTGGGGGTCGCCCAATGGATCCGTAGAGATTTTGATTGCTTCTGACTCAACGCTGGAGGATTTAAAACAAAGTCGCATGGGCTGCAAAGTGCTGCTCATTCTGACTGCAGAGACTTGCACACACAGTTACAAAAAGCCCCTGTTGTTTGGCTTGATTAGCAGTAGTACCAAAGCACCTGGGAGCCCAAGTCAAGCAGCAGAAGTGTAGGGGGAGTCCCCTGCCCTATCTAGGGTAGTTATCTGCCCCCCGTGCCTAGAGTATCCAAGCATCTGAGTCCTTACCATGTTTATCCTTCTGCACAGCTCCAGGAAGTGGGGTAGTTGTCTTAGCCCCATTGTACAGATGGGGACCTGAGGCACAGGAGGCTGAAGGACTTGCCCAAGATCACACAGGAGGGCTGTAGCAGAGCAGCGAACTGAACTAGAGGCTCCTGGGCTAACGGCCTATCCACAAGACCATCCTTCACCCTTGTGAGCTAAAATGCTGGCGTCTGCAGGCTAGGAGGGTGCAAAGGTGCCCTGAGCAGCCTGTTTGGACAACACCACCACAAGGCTTAAAGGGCCAGGAAAGCCTTGTGTAGCTCCTCCACCCCAGGGTGAAGTGCACTCCGTGGGAAAGCCCTCCTCCAGGGGATAGCCAGGAAGAAGGTGGGGGCAGACCTTCCTGGTGCTCAGATCTTGGAAAAAAACCAAACAAAAACCAAACCCCACCTCTGTTTAGGGCGAAGCTGGATGAAAAAAGTCCCCCAGTGAGACAACATCTCCCATCTGGTTCCTCTGAAAGCACCCTGCCCGGAGCAAGGGGGTGCCCTGGGGAAGCCCCAAACAAAAAACAACAACCTATGCTGTAGAGATTGCAGAAAAAAAATCCCTGATTCCTCCCCTCCCCAGCAGCCCTGCCTGGCTGGCGCTGAAATGAAATGAATGCTTGCCTGGAATTCCAAGATTGCTCAAGCTGCTGCAAGGGGCACAGCAGCCTGCTTTGTCTGAGGGAGCCTGGTGTTCCTCAGAGGCAGCGGTTATCACAGGAGGCCCATCTCCTCCCTCAGCAACCAGGAGCTCCGGAGAGATCCCTCGCCTGCTCCGAGCAGCGGAGAGCGTTCTTATGTTCTTATTCAGCAGTGAGCCTATTGTGGGGGATGGTTAGCCCAGTGGTGGGTTATTGCTATGTGTTCTTGCCTGAGACAGACTCAGGAGAGAGTGTGAGGACTCCCATCCTGAGCCTGATAGGACCTCAGAAGGGTAGAGACGCCATGGCCCAGGTTCCAGAAAGGTATTAGGCAGCTGGGATCTGGGTCCAAGAGCCTGGCTTCACTACAGAGATGCACGGATTACACTCAGCCCAACGTGGGTGAGCAGCTGCAAGTGAGTTATCCACCTCAGTGCATATCATGTGTGCATGCACAGAGCCAGCAGCCTGGCTGGTTCTAGCCCTGCTCTTAGTTGCGTGAACAGCAATGCTTTCTGGGCAAGCCTCTCAGACCCCGGCATTCTGGATCTTAGCACATGACCTTCTGGGGACTCAATACAGACCTTTGAGGATCTGGGCCAAAGTATTGAGTTGTGAGTGTCTTCCCCTTATCCTCCCCCAACACCTCCCAGAGGAAAATCCCCTGGCTCCCCACTAAGGGAAAGTGACAGGCTCTGTGCCATCTTTACGTACCTCACTCTTTTCAGACCATAGAGCGGGCCCCATGCCTGGATTCGTTCTAAGCCAATGCACTCCCTTGGCAAAGGATTTCACTACATGTGAGCCTGGCCAGTCCAGAACAGTCACATCCCCTCGGCCCTGGGCTCTTTCCTCACTGTAGATTTCCCAGGCTGACACTTTCTCTTTCCTTTTCTCTGCTCCTGACGCCAACCTATCCCCCTCCTTGTTCCTCTACAGGATTGGTTCTAACAGAGCCTTTCCAGCCCCAACACGCCCCTTGCTCCGCTGGCCCAGGTTTAAACGGCTGCCGGGCAGGGAAAAGGACCAGAGCAAACCCAGAGGGAAGGATTTAGCTTAGTGGGCCATGCACAGAGAAAGGGCCTTAGTGGGGAGGCCAGCTGAGAGACACTCAATAGCCTTAGCAAGGCTTTCTGGCTTCACTCCAGTAAAAGGCAGCAACCAAAAAAGGAAGGTCTCATGTAATCCTTGCCACACAATCACACGCTGCCAGGACACAATTCCAATGCTCTTGGTTCTCTTCCCTGGGATCGTTCCTGATTTACACCGTGTCACCGAGAGCTCACTTTGGCCCATGCTGTAAGGATCACAAAATCCGGGTGAAACAGAGAAATATCATCTCTGTTTTACAGCTGGAGACGCTGAGGCAGGGGACTGATTTATCCAAGGTCCTGCAGCAAGGCAGTGGCATTGCCAAGAACCATAACTAGCTTGGCTCCCAGTGTCCTTCAGTAACCACGAGCCAAGAGCCACACTTGGAAAGAAAATCACGTGTCCATTTAAATAGCAGAGAAAATTAAGGTGAACATGGACTATTCCCCACCGGTCACATCTCCAATGCGTGGGATGATAAATTGCAGAGGGAGAGCAAGCTAATCTTGCCTGCTCCTTGTTTAACTAGGCCATTTAAAAGGCTAACTCTGTTCTAATATGGCTGTGATCATAGATTCTGTCTCTTTATGACTCAGCTTTTATATCTTGTGGTCCAGTGTTCTGGATCCCCAACAGCAGATTCATTAGACCGAAGGACCAGTGAACAAACCTCTTAAAAATATTATTTTACACTTGGCCTAGATTCACCTCATAAAACTAGCAGCATGCTGGCTCTGCCCCAGTGGATTTCATGTTTTGTTGTTAATGGCATGATGAATAGAGATCCCTTGGGAATCGCTCTGGCTAAGTGGAGAGTGGCAAGATTTTGTCCATTCGCTATTGAAACCGTTTATGATTCCTGAAGCAAAGCCGATCCAACCTATCTAAGGTACCTCTTATTGGAATAGCTAAGGGCTTCATCCAAAACCTAGTGACGTCCACGGAGACACTTCCATGGGCTTTGGATCAGGGTCTTAGTGCGCTGAGCATTCCACAGAGGGCCGTGTGGGCTCAGCCTCCCTCTATTCATGGAAGGCAATTTGGGTTTCCATCCTCAGCACCCTTCTCCTCTCTGCTTTTCTCACGCTGGGTTGGCCCTGGGGGGAACGTAAGCTGGGCAACGCCACTTGGATGTATGGAAAGTCATAGTTGGGACGTACGGGCAGTTGCTGTGATGGCCAGAGGAGCATGACGTTTAGCAGAGAGGATGTACTACTGCAAAGCCTGATCCAGAGCCCACTGAAGTTGGGGCAAGTCCCTCCATTGGCTTCAATGGGTAGATCTTCAAAAAGCACCTAAGTGACTTAGGAGCACGAATCCCATTAAAAAAAAGTAAACGGAACATGTGCACCAAAGCTACGTTGGCTCTTTTGAAGATCCCACCCTACAGAACTAACTTCTGGTAAGCAAACTCTGCCTATGTGCCCGGGCCCAGGGACATACACCTAAGCCAAGTGCATGATATCACCTCCAAGTAACAGCAATTCAAACACCGCACACTACCAAACAAAACACCTGATCAGTCTCCGCATGTACGTAAAGATCTCCACCCATCGTAAAGCTGCCTGGGACAGTCCTCACCATCATGACTCTACTTCATATTTCCCCCCAAACTCATCTTGCAGGGCTATTAATGACTCTTGGATTTATTCTGGGCCTTGAGCTGTTGTGAGGTAGACTCAGGAGGCAGTCTGACACTAGGATGAGGTGTCTTCATGTCATGCTAGTCGTTACTTGATGATAATGTAGTATCACCACGCAGGGACTATGTTAGCTGTCACGGGGATTGGTGCTAAATAATCCATAGCGGGGTAGGGGGATGTCTACGGGGATGATATCTAGAGAAGATTAGATTCGCACTGCATCACAGTAACATAATTTCCGCACACATCAATGCAATGTCATGGTTCAAAATACCACACAATGCTGCAACACAGTGGAACTCATTTGTCATCTACAACCCCGTAGCCGTCCTGCTTAGATTTCTAAATGGGCACTGTGCAATAAACATCCGGTCATGGGGGTTCCTCATGGTGTGTCTCCATGGTGACCCCGAGGGAGTCAGTACAAGGAGGGGAAGAAAGCCTCCCCCTCATATGATGACAGCAGCAATGAGGGAGAGGAAATCTGGACTTGCATTGGTACACAATCTGCTGCACCAGATAGGGGCTCAAAGGAACCTGATGCATAATCAGAATCCTTCTTTGCCAGGGCCTGGAGCAGATTTAAATCAGAGTAAGGTTAGCTGAGAGACTCCATTACAGCCCTCAAAGGAGATGCCAAAATCTCAGGGTCAGGGCTATTGTCCAGGTCAGGCAGCACCAGGGACTCTTCCAGCATCTGCCCGCTGCCCAGAGCACAGCAAAGGGGTTGGGGTCCTAGCATTTCTCTACAGAATAAATGGTTCCTTCCATGACACAGCTGGGAGCTGGCTTTGCTCTGTTGTGTTTGCAGAATGGTCTGACAACACCATTTCCTTGACTGTGCAAGGTCTAATGTTGGGTATTGGCATTTTACAGATTAATGTGCTTGCAGCCAATTCCTACACTGGTGTAACGGGTTGGAGACAGAATTTGACTAGGGGGTAACTGAGAAGACAGACCATGTTACAGCAAGGAGTGCAGCTTATATATACTTAGGTCAAATTCTCTTCTCATTTACAGCAGTGGAGTTGCACTGGCATCACACAGAGCAGAATTTGGCCCATCTCTGTCAAGATGCAACACACACTAATGAGTTAAGCATTGAACTAAGAGCCAGGAGGATCAGAGTCTTCATTCTAGTTCTGCCACTGACTCCCTCTGTCACCTACTTAGATTGGAAGCTCTTTGGGCCAGGGTCTTCTTGTTTGGTGTTTGTACAGCACCTAGCACTGTGCGGTCCTGGTCCATGGCTGGGGCTGCTAGGCACTACTGGAATACAAATAAATCATAAGGCTTGGGACAGATCACTTACAGCCCAATCCAATTGCCATTCGAGGCAATGGAAAGACTCCCATAGCAGTTGGATCAGGCCCCATTCCTCTGCAGGACTGTTTCCCCCTCTGCGAAATGGGGATAATGATACTTTATTGCTGGGGTGGTGGGGGTGGTGAAGACAAATAAATGTTTTTAAGAGTTCTGAGGATGTAATTGCAAAGTATTATCTATCTGTCCATCACCATAGCATCTAGGCAGCCAGTACTCCACTTCCATAGGCATTTCTTCCTTTCCTGGAACATTTCTCACCATTGTTCTCCACTCTCCCTTTTGTTAGCCCTTTGCCAGATCTCACAAGAGCATCCAACTAGACAGCCCCATTCAGTTCCTACCCAGGTATCCCCAATTAGAACAGAATGCCATGGAAAATGCTGCCTCACGCTTAATTTATTGCCATGAAAGGCTAAGAAACATGAGCAACAGTTATTTATCTGAGACTGTGTGTGACAGTGCCATCTGCCAGAATGCTGTTTATAAGTGGAATCTTAACGTAACACATGACCCAAAAGGGTCTTGTTCAACCAAAAACTTGTAAGAGACTGGGCAGGATCTTCAGCTGGTCCAAGTCAGCACAGATCTATAGGATTCACTAAACCTTCAGACACTAAGGTTTGCCCATCAGTCAGAGTTTGCAAAGTCAAAGTCAAAGCCAAAACCAGATCCATGTCCTATTTTTTATCCAGTCCAATCCCACCCTCACTACTGTGGCATCTAAGCATCTTGTTTCTGAACCCTTGAAGTGTGCAGGAGAAATGATTCTTGTTACGGCCAATCTCCAGTGTCCAGGACTCAGACTGCTGCTCCTGGCTGTGGTTGGTTGATTAGGGGAGATGGAAGGATGTGCCTCCGAGAGCTCCCACAGGAACATCACTAAGTTGTGATAGAGATATAAAGAATTCTCAACGAACTGGACCATCTGTGTCTGATGAACAGACTGGCCAAGAGTGGCTGGGGATTTAGTTGCTAGAAACTCTAGGCATGCTCAGACCAGTGCTTTATCTGTAATGAAAGAGGTAGCAGGGCTCAAGCAATATTTTTACTTTCATAACTGACACGTCAAGCCCAGAGGTGCCGGGGCTATGAACTGCCAAGCCTAGAGGTGCCAGGGCTCACCCCAGCACAAATTAAGCACTGGCCCAGACCTCTGATTAAATGGTGTATTGGGGACCTCATCAGCAATAGTAATGAATATAAATCAGAAGCTAAAACCTGTAGAATATTTATAAGGGAAGTAAAGGGACACAAGCAGAAATCTAAGGCCAGCAGAGTTAAGGACAATAAGGAGGTTTTTTTCTTTAAATGTATAAGGAATAAAAAGAATCCTAACAATGATATTGGTCCATTAGTGTATGGACATGTTAGAATTACCAGTAATAATGCAGAACAGGCAGAAACATTCAACAATATCTCTGTTCTGAATTTGGGGAAAAAATAGTTACATCATATATAATTATAACACTCTTTCCATTCCACTAGTAGCTCAGGAGGATGTTAAATACCAGTTATTAAAGTTAGACATTTTAAAAATCAGCTGGTCCAGATAACTTGCATCCAAGAGTTTTAAAAGAGCTGGCTGGGGAGCTCACTGGACTGTTAGTGTTGATTTTCAGTAAGTCTTGGAACACTGGGTAAGTTCCAGGAGATTGGAAGAGAGATAATGTTGTGCCAATATTTCTGAAAGATAAATGAGATGTTCCGGGTAATTATAGGCCTGTTGGTCTGACGTCAATTCTTGGCAAGATAATGGAAGGGCTGATTTGGGAATTGATTAATAAAGAATTAAAGGAGGGTAATGTAATCAATGCAAATCAACATGGGTTTGTGAAAAATAGATTAATTTAATATTTTATGAGATTACAAGTTCAGTTGATAAAGGCAATAGTACTGATGTAATATATTTAGACTTCTGTAAGGTGTTTGACTTGGTACTACATGTCTTTTTGATTACAAATTAGGATGATATAAAATTAACAAGGCACATATTAAATGGATTAAAAATTGGCTGATAGGTCTCGAAATATAATTGTAAAACAGGGAATCTTCATTGAGTGGGGGTGTTTCCAGTGGGGTCCTGCAAGGATTGTCTCTTTGTCCTATGCTACTTAACATTTTTATCCATGACCTGGAAGAAAACGTAAGATCATCACTGATAAAGTTTGCAGAAGACACAAAAATTGGGGGAGAAGTAAATAATGAAAAGGACAGGTCAGGATCACTTGGTAAATCAGCCACAAGCAAACAATATGCTTTTCAATACAGCTAAATGTAAATGTAGACATCTAGGAACAAAGAATGTAGGCCATAGATACAGGGTGGGGGACTCCATCTTGGGAAGCAGTGACTCTAGGGAAAAAAATTGGGGGTTATGGTGGATAATCAGCTGAACATGAGCTTCCAGTGTGATGCTCTGGCTGAAAGGGCTAATGCAGTCCTTGGGTACATAATCAGGGGAATCTCGAGTGGGAGTAGAGAGGTTATTTTTCCTCTGTATTTGGCACTGATGTGACCACTGCTGGAATCCTGTGTCCAGGTCCGGTGCCCACAATTCAACAAGGCTGTTCATAAATTGGAGAGGGGTCAGAGAAAAGCCACAAGAATGATTAAAGGATTAAAAACTTTCCTTATAGTGATAGACTCAAGGAAGTCAACCTGTTTAGCTTAACCAAGAGACAGCTAAGGGGTGATTTGTTTACAGTCTACAAGCACCTACATGGGGAACAAATATTTAATAACGGGCTCTTCAGAGACAAGTGTAACTTGATCCAATGGCTGGAAGTTGAAGCTAAACAAACTTGGACTGAAAATAAGGTGTAAATTTTTAACCGTTCAAACAATTTCCCAAGGGCTGTGGTAGATTCTCCATCACTGACAATTTTTAAATAAAGGCTAGCATAGGCACCAACACTCTGAATGCTCCGGGGCTGGAGCACCCACAGGGAAAAAATTAGTGGGTGCTGTTCACCCACCAGCAGCCAAGCTCCCCTCACCCCCTACCTCTTCCTCTTCCTCCTGCCCCCCCCCCCGAGCGTGCCGCATCCCCGCTCCTCCGCGTACCTCCCAGTGCTTGCCATTGCCAAACAGCTGTTTGGCGGCATAGCAAGCTCCTGGAGGGAGCGGGAACGTGGCACGCTCGGGAGAGGAGGCGGGGAAGAGGCGGGGCAGGGGGCAGGGCGTGGCATGGGTGGAGTTGGGGCGGGGACAGGGGCAGAGGGGGGTTGAACACCCACCGGCACCAGCAGAAGTCAGCGCCTATGAAGGCCAGATATTTTCTCAAAAGCTCTGCTCTAGGAATTATTTTGGGGAACTTCTATGCCCTGTGCTATACAGGAGGTCAAACAAGATGATCACACTGGTCCCTTCTGGCCTTGGACTCTATTAATCACATGCCCCACGCTAGAAAGGAATAGGGAAATTACTTTAAAATAGTTCTCAGTAGGCAAAATGGGGGACCTCTCTCAGGGTCTAATGACACATCATTAGGATTAGTCACTTCCTCCAGGGCGGCAGTAAATCCCCCGATGCCTTGCAGCAAGGTTGTCGTTGCTTAAGTAGGGGGAAGAAGCAGGGCTTGAAGTCATTTCCCCCAAATTAAAGCTTCAGTCTTTTCTTCCATCAGGCGTGGAATCCTTCCCCTCCCCCCCCCAAGGGAGAAACCAAAGCCTGAAGTTCTTATTTGGGCAAAACCAGGGCTGAGGTCATCAGGAGGCATTCCTGAGTAAGGACTGCATGATGATAGGCATCTTGGTCATCGGCAGGGATTGAACCTTGGATCTCCCAAGATAAAAGCATGAGCTGCTACAGCACCAGCTCCCCTATAGTCCGTGGTGAAGAGACCATGCTACACACACTGACAATTGGATCCCATTGTCTCCTCTCCCTACTTTGTCTTTGCATTAAGCCCCTTGGTGCGTGTCCAGCTGCTTTTGTGGCAGCTCAGGGGGATACGATAGAGGTCTATAAAATTATGACTGGTGTGGAGAATGTGACTAGGGAAGGGTTATTTTCTCCATTGTGTAACACAAGAACTAGGGGTTTCCTGATGAAATTAACAGGCAGCAGGTTTAAAAAGCAATACATGGAAGTACTTCACACAACACACAGTCATCCTGTGGAACTCAGTGCCAGAGGGTGTTGTGAAGGCCAAAATTATAACTGGGTTGAAAAAAAGAATTAGCTAAGTTCATGGAGGATAGGTCCATTAGTGGCTATTAGCCAAGATGGGCAGGGATGCAACCCCATGCTCTTGGTGTCCTTAAAGCCTCTGACTACCAGCAGCTGGGACTAGACAACAGGGGACAGATCACTCGAGAATTGCTCTGTTCTGTTCCCACAGTGACTGGTGCCAGACGCTTCAGAGGGAGTGAAGACAGGATACTGGGCTAGATGGACCATTGGTCTGACCGTTCTCATGTGGACACCTTCATATAATAGAATCATAGAAGATTAAGCTTGGAAGGGACCTCATGAGGTCATCTAGTCCAACCCCCTGCTCAAAGCAGGACCAATCCCCAGACAGATTTTTGCCCCGGATCCCTAAATTGTCCCCTCAAGGATTGAACTCACAACCCTGGGTTTAGCAGGCCAATGCTCAAACCACTGAGCTATCCTAACAGGGCCATCTAGTCTAACCCCCTACCAACATGTATCTAAACCACTCAAGACAGATGGCTATCCAGCCTTCTCTAAGTTACATCAGGTAATGTGATTCCCTTTCTCCTCACACATTAGTTTCCTCTCTCCTTGGCACCCAGCACCTGGCCCCTACCTGCAGCCTGTAAACAACATGGTGGCAAGCAAGGCCCCTTTGCCCCCCGTCATGGTCTAACACCAGCCAATAGAAGCAATGGCCGCACCCCATGCTGTTGGCCATCCACACCCTGCCTGTGGCTTCAGAGTTACAAATCCTGTTAGGAACCTGCTCCCGATTAACACAATACATCCCATCTCCATGCACAACCATCTTCAGCAAACCTCCAGATAAAACCATACAGGAGCTGTCCCCTGCCAACCTATTTCCTGTAGCTGGCCCCCTCAGCTGAGATCTTTCAGTCTTTATAAGAATCAGATGCTCATCAGGCACTCACCTGACCCCTTCCCAGCTGGGTCTGATCATCCCCTCTATCAGGCCTCGTCACGTGTTCTTAAAGAGGCTTGGTTTCAGAACAGGGCTGACCAGCCCCAGGCCCCCTGGCCTTGAAGTGGTCGACCCCCCTCCTTGTCACACCATATGGCATTCATAGCCTTGGTACCCTCCTTGACCCCACCCCACGTCCTCCCATTACCCAACCCCAAGAATCAGCAGCAGACCTTGAAATCACAGAGACTCAGCAGTTGGTTGGGGCAACCAGAAAACAGAAGCCCTGTCACATGTGCCAGGTTAGTAAAACTTTATAGAAACTGCCTGTGGTTTCCTTTCCAGCTGCTTCCTCTCCCTATGATGGTACTGGAGAAAGCAAGCTTCCCCTTTGGCGATTGCAACTGGCAGGTTCCTTGAAGGCTCAGCTCAGGGCACGAAATTCCCTGAGTGAAGCAAACATATATGTGAAATGTACCAGAGACATGCCTGCTGACTGTGGATCCCACTAGCGAGGGAGCTGTGTCGAGGGGCTGCTCCTTGTAAGAGCAGCCTACACCATGGTCTAGAAGAAGGCAATGACACCCCAAATATCACCATTGCAGGTGATGTAATAGAATATCGTGTTACCCAGCCACACTTGTAACAGTAAAGGGGTAAGCAAGAGAGGCCAATGATGTCCCACAGCATCCTAGCCCAGTGGTTCTCACCCAGGGGTACATGTACCCTTGGGGGTACACAGAGGTCTTCTGGGGGGGTACAACAACTCATCTAGATATTTGCCTAGTTTTACAACAGGCTACATAAAAAACACTAGCGAAGTGAGTACAAACTACAATATCATACAAACCAAATGAGAAAAGAAGCAGTTTTTCAGTAATAGAAGGCTGTGACACTTTTGTATTTTTGTGTCAGATTTTGTAAGGTGAAAATTGGGGGTACGCAAGGCAAATCAGACTCCTGAAAGGGATACAGTAGTTTGGAAAGGTTGAGAACCACTGTCCTAGCCCCTTCCCATCCCATCTTGTCCAGACCACTCCTGAGCATTCCCCTCACCCCTGTCCTGGACTCACCTCGCCTGGGCAGTCCCCACCCGAGCCTTGAGCCTTCCCTAGAATTTCACTCGGATTCTTGCTCTGATGGGCTGGCATAAGCAAAGACTGACTGGTATCGTGGATAGTTCTCTAAAGATGTCCACGCAGTGTGCAGAGGCGGTCAAAAAAGCAAACGATGTTAGGAATCATTAAAAAGGGGATAGAGAATAAGACTGAGAATATATTATTGCCCTTATATAAATCCATGGTACGCCCACATCTCGAATACTGTGTACAGATGTGGTCTCCTCACCTCAAAAAAGATATTCTAGCACTAGAAAAGGTTCAGAAAAGGGCAACTAAAATGATTAGGGGTTTAGAGAGGGTCCCATACGAGGAAAGATTAAAGAGGCTAGGACTCTTCAGCTTGGAAAAGAGAAGACTAAGGGGGGACATGATAGAGGTATATAAAATCATGAGTGATGTTGAGAAAGTGGATAAGGAAAAGTTATTTACTTATTCCCATAATACAAGAACTAGGGGTCACCAAATGAAATTAATAGGCAGCAGGTTTAAAACAAATAAAAGGAAGTTCTTCTTCACGCAGCGCACAGTCAACTTGTGGAACTCCTTACCTGAGGAGGTTGTGAAGGCTAGGACTATAACAATGTTTAAAAGGGGACTGGATAAATTCATGGTGGCTAAGTCCATAAATGGCTATTAGCCAGGATGGGTAAGAATGGTGTCCCTAGCCTCTGTTCGTCAGAGGATGGAGATGGATGGCAGGAGAGAGATCACTTGATCATTGCCTGTTAGGTTCACTCCCTCTGGGGCACCTGG